>OY735199.1:59839645-59952145 GCA_963457665.1 Thysanoteuthis rhombus | reverse complement strand
TTTTCATAGGAAGAAGAAGGAAATTGTGAATTCCAAATCAACCATCCAATCCAGTCCAAGAGACTAGATTTAATCAAGTTAAACAGAGAAAACTGAAAATATAGGATAGCACTTATTAATGCATCTATCAAATCAAAACATAGATTTATCATGAACATAAAATATATATTTAGGTAAATGTTTTTTTCAAATGAGCATCAATTCAAGTAACCGATTAACGTGAGATCTATGTTATTTGACGTCGAGAATGTCTCACTTGAATTCAACCAAAAATGTTAAGAAGAGGTTTGAGAATGATGATAATTGTAAATTGACTTCTGAAGACAAAAACATCGACTAAAAAAATTAACCAATAATCAGATTTATCAGGTTAGGTTACAGTATGGGGTGAGTAATAATATTGTATTGGAAGCAAAGAAAGATTATAACGGAATAGAGTATAGGAAACAAAACTCCAAAGTATAGCGACAATAAAATGACTGAAATTAGGACAATGCTTAGGGGACTTCATCGACTGAATCTATTTGGGCCATCTGTCTGTCGTTTAATTCAACCACATTTTCCATTGCAGGATTTTATACTGGTTTTTTTAATATATTCCATTAAATTTTCAATGTTCTCAAAATTTCCTGCCGAGTTCAAGTAGTGATGGAAATGCACCTTATCATTTCACAAAATATTACTAAGAATTTGTCGGTTTCTGTTTGCTGCAAATACAACGACAGGTCTTTCAAATGGATTTTGAATTAACCATTCACTTTCCCTGCAAAAAAATATTTATTTCGTAATGTTGGCGAATATATTGACTTATATAGCAGACCACAAATTGAAATCAATAGGGTGAAAAGATGAATAAATATTTGTGGCATTGCCAAACAGTGGGACATAAAAGGGATAGTTTTTAGAGATAGGGAAACTTACTGTCACTTGAACACCAGTGAAAACTATACAGAGAATTCCGAATTTCTCTAGCTACCATCTGGCACATTGGTCCCTTCAACTCCCTTTGCATTCTCTATCTTTCTTACCAGCTTTACTTCCTACCCGTTTTTAAAGTATTAAAACGCTCTTTCTTAATAAAAGAAAATATTTCCATTCAAAAACTGAATTCAGAATAAACTTATTGCACCTGTACCCTAATTATTAGATTAAACATTCTGATAGTATTAAATGAAAAAACTGGAACGATATTATATATTGCATAATGTCATTCTGTCGATGCTAATGTAGAGTATGGCTCATTAATCATTTAATCGATAATAAGGACTCGCATAGCTTAATTCTGTGGTACATACCTTTCAAAGCATTTCAAAGAAAACTCAGCCAAAATTTTGCTCCATAGTCTCAAATAAGAATAGAGCAACTAGAGTATCTGTAAAATATTTGTAGCAGGTCGTCTTTGTCTGAAGCTAATCTGATTATTATAAAGAGAGAAATGATGACGCATTAATTATCAGGTGGGCAGAAACAATACAGTTAAAATGATAATAATTTCAGCAATCTATACTAATATCTGAGCCACTCGTTTGTTTATTCGTGCCTCTTCTCCACAAAAACTACAACACTGATTGATCTGATATTTGCCACGGAGTATCAATGCAACGTGTGCATGAGAGAATCATGCTCAACCTTACATGGGGAGATCACAGGACAACACAGTAAATAAGGAAGAAAACAGGTGTTCGTGACATCATAGAAACTATTAAAAGACTCAAATGGCAATGGGCAATGTAAGAATGAAAGACAACTGATGGTCATCACGTTTCACAACATGAATCCCCAGAGATCACATAAGAAACCAAGGCCGACAGAACACAAGATGGAGAGATGAACTTGACAAATTCAGGAAATTCTGGATCCGCGACGACCATGATAGGGAATTGTGGCGAATCCCGGGGAAGGTCTAAGTCCAACGACGGACATTAAAATGATGATGATGATGATGATGATGATGATGATTAAAAATCAACTTCTAACATAGGCTAAATTTCGAGGTTATTTGAGGTCACCGAGAGTCATTTTGTGGCCAATCGACAGTTCTAAACATCAATAAAAAAAATTTTTTTTAAATAATTTTTATACCTGGTCATTCATTTTTGTCACGAATGGCACATATTTTCATATATGTTTTTGACGATGAAACAGTTGATTACTTTGGTAAAAGTGACACGTGGAAGTTTTCTTTTCTCCTTTTATTTCTCTAGATGATAGAAACCGAGCGGGAAGGTGGTGGAAGGATGAAGCAAAAAGTGTCTTGTCTGGGATGCTGCTAAATAGGGTCATTTTCTATGATAAAATATAAAGTCATTATTCAATTACTTTTTTGTATTAAGTATTGTAGACCATTATTTATAGTTCTGGGCCGACTTTTTTATATAAAAACTTAAGCAAGGCTATCAATCTACGACAGTTAATAAACAGCGCAGTTTGAAAGTAAAGATTCAGATCTCTGTGTAAATGGTATATTTTCCATCTGTTATGGAGTGTATGGAGAAATTTTTTTAAATATATTTTCCAAAATGTTGTCTATTTTGAAGTTCTGTTTCCTCCAGGTAACACCGAGTATGTATGAACATAAAAGTGAGAAGAAAGAAACAAAAATTGACTGTATCTAAGTGTTTGTGCGCATGCGTACATGTGTGTTCTATAAAAACCCGGATACGAAGGAATAGAGCACAATGAACTATGAATACACAAAATATCAACGTGTGAAGAAAACAAATTACAATGAAAATAGAAATTGCAAGCAGATAAATGCAACGACAACAATGCCATGAATTATAAAAACTAGACTAAATATCCACCCTAATGCGCAGAGTGAATTGCTGTCTAAAAAAGAAATAGAAAGATAGATGGAAATCAGGTAGCGTTAAATTTCTTTTTATTGATTTAATACCACTTTTTGCACTGTTAGAAAGACAGGGAGATCATGTTGAAAAGGCTTGGTGCTAATATAAAATGGGAGAAGGTAATGTAAAAAGGGGTCATGGGGGCAAAGTTTTCAAATAAGGGCATTAATGTTAGAAGCCAATTTCTTAAAAAAAGGAGTGGTTGATTTTTTTAAAAGAGGGGTCTAATGTTGAAAAATACAGTTTAAAAGTTTAAAAGTAGGGGTACAATGTTAAAAATGGGGGAGCAGTGTGAAAGAAAGGGGGATTATTGTTGAAAAAGAGGCCGATATTGAAAAATTAGGCAAATATTGAAAAGAAGGCTGTTGAGAAGGGTGTTAAAAAAGTAAGAGTTTCCCTGCGATTCTGACAACTTACAGACAAAAATGAAAGTTTTTCTCCGAGTTTGACACCCTAAATTAAAAAGAAACCTTTGCCTCAATTTCGACCCCTTTGCAGTTGGAACAAATACTCGTCAACTGATTCGGGAAAAAAATTGAAAAATGTTATTTCGCTACGTCTATACCTTCAGCAAATTTCATGGGTTTATATCGATTAGTGGCACCATAGTTCCTTCAACTATCTTCCCTTCAGACCTCACACACTTTTCCTACCGCCCCTTTCACTTTTTAAAACTGTCTACAAAGGTCGAAATGAATCTTGTAAAGAGAAATCACCAAAGCTCCAAGGTTGGTATGAATGATTTGAAGAAGAGCCAACTTGGGAGGTCAGATACCCCCATATTTCTGATGACAAAGGTTAAGTGTCTGTACTATAATTTTGAATGCAGGATTTCAAAACAAGCAGCCATCCCATACTCACGCGCATGCGTGCGTGCACCCACACATTTAGAAGATTGAATGAACACAATTTTCCAGTCATCATTTCCCCCATTTGACCTCATGCTTCACTAGGCTAATCTTCAACTGATGTAAAAAAAAAATGTTCAAGAAAGTTCTGGGGATTTACTCTTACTTGATCTATGACCACTTGATACCAGTACGAATAATAAATCCAGCGGCCAAAATTTCAATATCAAACCAGAAAAATATTCGAGGTCCGTCCGGAAAATGTATACCACGAGAACCGGTTTCGCAGCCTTGATCAAACTAGGCAACCGATCAGATGGTCTTCACTGCGACAATTAGGTGCCATTGAGTAAGCTTGCATACTGTGTAAACATTGCATTCCAATCGACCGAGCATGCTCCTCTTTCACGACTCACGCAAGGATTTTTTTTTAGGTCTGATAGCCTCCTCTACAGCCAATAATTGGTTCTCTGTGACTCTTTACGAACAGATTCCAGTCTGTGGGTGAGATTAAGGAAAAAGCAAGAAACTGTTGGCAATCCTGACAGAAGAATTTGCAGACTGCATAAAAAGTGAAAAGGATGCTGAAATAAATCTGTTTGATCCCAAAAAGGGAATTAAGTGCCATTGTCCGAGGTACATTATTTTTAGTTAATATCGAATAGCAAGATACTTTCCAGACAGACCTCGTAAATGATAATGCAACTAATACTATTACTTCAACTACTACTACTACTACTACTACTACTACTAATAATAATAATAATAATAATAATAATAATAATAATAATAATAATAATAATAATATAATTCAGATGCAGGACGGCGTAATTCTAATTTACACGGATATTGCTTATGCTGGAAAGGCGTGACTCTAGTTCTTCCTCCGCTCTCCTGCTTCGCCGGATATCTATAAAATTGTCTCGTTACTGACATGCAACGATGATTGACGAGGGAGAAAGTATATGTGACCAATTATATAAACCATACTTCCATAGCTACATAACTTACCATGGCGGTAACAAAAGGCTGTCACTGAAAAGAGACAATAATAATAATAAGACTACTAAAATAAGAATAATCCAGATCATGGCATTTCTGCAAGTTCGCTCTGAAAGATACTGAAGACTTGAGGAGACTTGCTGTCATTTAATACTTTGCCACAACCTCCATTATCAATTAAAATTAAAATCTCGATGCCAGCTGTATTGAACTACTGCTTTTATTACTACTACTAAAACACTAAAATAGCTACATTAGATATTCACGGAAAGATATGCGTTAATAGATGGTAGTGCTGGTCTAAGCAGTGATACTGCAGAGGGTACTGGTCATTTGAGGAAACTTGCTGTCACTTTTTCTCCAGCAATAATCACCAAATATCTGGTGTGAACGTGCAATTGCATGAACTATGATAGTATTAATAATAAATCACTGAAATGAATTGATATCATTTGATCCCTATAGCGAGCCACCAGATACTACAGACGAAATAATTCATTTTATCTCAGTCTTTCTGACGATAGCAATCAGGCATATGGTGAAATCAAACAAAATGATGAATTACTGTAGTAGTAGTAGTAGTAGTAGTAGTAGTAGTAGTAGTAGTAGTAGTAGTAGTAGTAACAAAAAAGCTGATTTGACGTGCTGTCACTTGATTCCCAATGCAAATCACCAGATACTATTGATTCGAGTTTTCTCCGGTAATCAACTAATAGTGTCTCCTCAATGCTCTGTACTCTCTTCAGGATTCTAGCTGATTTTGATAATGCTGTCGTCTGGATGGTCTTCGTCCTTCGATTTCCCAGCGTTTCCAACCTTTTTTGCGGTCTCTCAAGACTATTACCAGTTATTGCACGTTAGTAACAAAAATAGATACTACAATAACAATACAAGTAAGATGCTGGTGGAAATGATGATACTGATGATAAGGGTGACTTCAAATTGTAATAAAAAGACAGTTTTCAAGAGTGATTCATTTCTTGTCTATCGCACTGCAAAATCTCTCCCCTCTTGCTGAGACTGATCGCCAGGGGTAAAACATCTGCAATTGTTTGGCAGCGTATGTTGTAATCTTCTTTTTTTTTCTTTTTTTTCTTTTTCTTCTTCTTCTTTTTCTTCTTCTTCTTCTTCTTCTTCTTCTTCTTCTTCTTCTTCTGTATTTCTTTTTCATGTTATGAATGTTCTTCACGACAGCGTTGCTGTTGGTAACGGAGGAAAAGATTCTGCTACTGATAGCCAAGCTGATAGTGCAGAATGTGGAAGGGTGTTAGCGTTGTTGGGTGGGTGATGGGCGGAGATCGTAGTGGGTGCTGAAAAAAACAGCAGTGTTGATTAATTTTTTTTGACACATAATGTTTTTTTTTGTTTTTTTTTCTTCAAAAAACACCCGTTATTCCAATATTACTCGGACCAGTATCATTGTCTTTCTTCTTCTTTTCTTTTCTCTTAATCACAATGTTTTGGCCACAGAGTTTTCACGCCATCCTCAAATCATGTATGTGTATGCGTATCAGTGACGTGTGGTGCTTTTTATCTTGGGTATGCTGTGAGCTACGGATGCAAACAAACAAAAAAATATTTGACTGTCAATAAAAAGCAACAGACAGTAAAAATCTTTTTTAGTGCAATGTAAAGAAGGTGGCCCGTTGGTAAATTGTATACTTTCAATGTTACAAACAGTGAACACATCAGAAGAAATAAGAGAATTGATGAATAGCTTTAAAATGGTTTCATTTGTCCATTGCTTTTAATAATCACAAAAATATTTTTACATTTTTGTGCATCTGCAGCACAGAGTACACACAAGATACAAAGCATCAAATGCCACTGATGCGTGTGTCTGCATTTGTATGCAAGTATATAAGTGTGTATGAGTGTGTATTGTTCTTTGGATAAAGAATATGAGGTCTGTCCAGAAAGTATCCAGCCATATTGAATCACTTGAGAACCATTTACACAGCCCTAATCTGACTTGGCGACCGATGAGAGGGAACCTCATTGCATATGCATGAGTAGACATTTTCTCCTGGGGGTTATTCAGTCAGAAATGATACATCATTGAGAAAACTTGTATACTGTATGGCCGTTGCATTCATCATGACCGAGCAAGTAGATTAGCGAACGTACATCAAGGCTTTTGTCTAATCGTCATTTTAAATAGCTCTGATATTCTGCAGTTCTATTATCTGTAATTTCTGGCATATCCACAAATCACCGTTTCAGACTGCAGACAAGATTGAAGAGAACACTACGAAGCAGCTGATGGCAATCTCGAAAAAGGACTTTGCAGATTTTTTTGAATGGTGGAAGAGACACCACGGTGATTGTTTGATGTCACAAGTAATTTGAAGAGGACTAAGATGCCATCACTCAAAGTAGACTATTTTTTGTTAATCATCGAACGGAATCTAATTCTGGCTGAAAGTCGTGGATCGAATTATCCCTGTTTTCTGTCCCATTCCCAGACTCCTAACCAAAACGTACATATATCGTTACTGGTATGACACAATGGTTTTCAGAGGAAATAACAAGAGTGAACACTTGCACAAACAACTCTAACCCGCCTTTGCAGCAACAATAAAGCTGGTACCTGCGCCACCCAATATCAACCAAAACAGAGTCCAATCAAAACTAGTGCTAATGCTAGTGGTGCGAATAGTTGGTGCGAGTATAAATAGTAGAGCGGGGGTTAAATAGCTTTTTTAACGAGATGAAAATTGGATCAAAATTTTATTACTTTCGAAATTAAAATCGCCTTCTTAGCACAAATGATTGGTAGAACCTAGAGCAATTTTACGAATGAAAAAAATTACGAAGAAATAAGTAACAAAAGACAGGTCGGGTTAGTCACTCAATAAAAACTGTCACGTGACCATCGTCTTTTGTCAGCGTGCCATGTTAAGGGTGATCAATGAAAAAATAGGAATAATGTGTGATCAAGGAATAGGTCACCTCTGTCACCTTTAGTGGATAACTAAAAAGTTAGAATTTTTCAAAAAGGGGGGCACAAAAATGTGTTCCATTTAGCATAAACTTACATTGCACCTGAATCCATCTCTACTAAGAGCCTCTGTGAGTCATACAAACAAAAGACATAATAAGTAAATGGTCAGAAAATCCAGCTGTCTTGCTCCGTCGATGCGGCCTGTATGTATGACACATACATACATAAATACATAACAAGTCAGCCGAACTAACATGAAAACTGAAGAAACCTATTTGGCAATTTTAGTGACAGTCCAGGTCGACGGTTTCTAATTACCTGGAAAAAATGAGAAGAGACAGAAAATTGCCGTGAAGGAAAAAGAAAGGAAGTGAAAAAATGAGAAAAAAATCAAGTTTCATATGTTTGAACATATATATATATATATATATATATATATATATATATATATATATATATATATATATGGTGTATGCTGTTTATTCAAGGGAAGCACTGCTTTATTCAGTCTCTTTCGCGTACATATAATGCATAGGAGGTCTGTCAAGAAAACATTGAGCCATTCCGAATATCTCGATAACCTGTTGCATGGCATTGACGTAATTCGGTAATCGATGAAAGAGGACATTACTGCATATGCATGAGCAGACACTCTCCCTTGGTTTTACTCAGACTGTAGTGGAACACTTTTGAGTGAGCTTGAGTAATGTGTGACCCCTGGATTCATATTGACTGTGCAGGTCATTCTTCTAGTGTCGTACAGAATCTATTGGCAAGATGTCGCATAACTCAGTAGAGCGTTCAAATGGAATTCCTCTAATTTATATGATGAAATTTCGGAGCGTTCTCGAACCCCAAACACGGTAACAATGATATTTTATGCTGAGATGTTGGAAGTTAAGGTGGTGGGATGCACTTGTCACAAGAAGATAGAAGAGAGTGCGTGCTGCCTGTATGATGGCTCGCCGCAAAAAATCTAAACATTATTTTCGCTTTTCGGCTTTTTTTGCAAAGTGAAAGAGGGCGATACCTGTATTACTCTACATTGCAGCATACGAGTTTACATTTAGAAAACCGCTTCAGAGTCAAAGGCTGACTATACACAGGGTATAAAATGCGTCTCTTAACTACATGAGGGCTGACAATTGGGACAATATGCATAAAATTTGTCATAAACCACTTACTCAATTTTCAGAGAGTGGCCTCAATTATTTCTTTGTGGAATGAGCGTTTGGTGAATAGATTTTATGCAGAAATGATAATTGATCGTAATTTATTTGATAAGTCAGATTCAAAACAGCGTTTGTGACTAGGGAACTGCAGGGACTTGATCTAGCAGCACTGTCAGAAACGTGTCCTTCAGATAAAGATCAAATAAGCGAAGTCTCCTGTTGTTTGCTATTGTTTTAGGTCAGAAAACCTAAGGGACCGAAGAGGGAACGAGGCATTGGTTTATTCATAAGAAAAAAGTTGCCGGAAAATTTAAAGCGCCCACGTAGCATCAATGTGATCATGATTAGGCTAAGATTCCCTTCTATCCTGTGAATGACATGTATCTATTTTCTCGGTTATGGTCCAACTCTCCAGGCTAGTGAAGATTCATTCGATTACTCACTTCATGCTACCATCTCATCTGTTCCAAAGCATGAAAAACTGATTGTTCTTGATGACTTTACTGCATGAGCTGAGAGACAGCAAGGAAACTGGAGTGCACTTGGCCATTATGGCATTGGAAATTTAAAAAGCGATTGGTTATTCTCTCTCCAACTCTGCTCAAAACTTTGCTAAGCTATCTGTAACACATTTTTTCAACAGAAACTAAAACATGGGTCCACGTGGTTTCATTCAAGCACAGAATTTGACTCACCACTAATCCATCACCATCGTCATAGTCGTTAAAAGTCGTTGGATATAGACCTTCCCCAGGATTCGCCACAATTCTCTATCATGGGCGTCACAGAGCTAGTATTTCCTGAATCTGTCCAGTTCATCTCTCCATCTTGTGTTCTGTCAGTCTCAGATCTCTGGGGATCCATCTTGTGAGACGTGATCTCCATCGGTTGTCTTTCATTCTCACAACATGGCCTGCCCATTGCCATTTGAGTTTTTTAATAGTTTCTATGATGTCACGGACACCCGTTTTCTTCCTTATATGTACCTTTTCATGCACTGTCTTGTGATATCTCCATGTAACGTTGAGCATGATTCTCTCATGCGCACTAATTGTTACGTACAAAATTCAAGCTTCGAATTTTAGAGAAAAGTTCACACAAAGAGGATTCAAACTCCTAAGCACATTGAGGTAATTAACTAGCGCAGTCGGATATTTGCAAAACTGCACATCATTTTAATTTAATTTATGCTGGAACTTGGGGAGGTTTTAGGGACCAAGTGTTTGTTTTGGGTGTTGATGTCCTTGATTTTAAGAAAAAGAAGCATATAAACTGGTTTGACGGAAAGAATCCTGTTATCAACCAGCTTTTGGAAACAACTTTTTCAGTCTCTATTAGACCTGATTCTAGAAGAAGAAAAAAAGATAGGTTGGCTATGAAAAAGTCATATAAATTACAAAAGGCAACAGGAGTTGAGAAGGATTAAAAACGTGTGGCTGTCAAATATTTCTGCTTTTGATTTAAAATAGACCCAAAACCTTTTATGGTCTGTTACAATAGGTCTTTGGCCCACAATTATCTTCTGTAGTTCCCTTAGAATCAAAAGTCGGATAAACATTCTTCAAAGATCCAGTTGATATCGAGAAGCGCTGGTAGGAACAATTCACTGCCTTTTTTAAACCTTCGGTAGTTATGGATGGTTTACCCAAAGCGACTTACTTCATTATATGGATACTATATCTACTATACTTAATCAGATAACAAAGTGTTGGCTGGGGGGACTCCTGTACTCCAAGACTGGCATGATGGTGTTTAAATCTATTCACAATGGTAAGAGGTCTAAATCTGTATGCAATAATTCGTGTCTTTTAGAATCTGTTGTAAAGCCCCTGCCTAGGCTCATGCTGAATCATTTGGTGAAGGATATTTCACGACATGGATCCCTCGAGATCACATGCGCAACCGAAGTCGGCAGAATATTAGATGGAGGGACGATGTGGACAAATTCGGAAAGTACTGGCTCCGCAACGCCCATGATAGGGAAGTGTGGCACATCCTGGGGAAGGTCTATGTCCAACAACGGACGCTGAAAGACTGATGATGATGATGATGATGATGATGATGATGATAATGATGATGATGATGATGATGATGATTTACGCTTTGGTGTCCTCAGAAACCCAGTCTGGTTTCAGAGCAGGGTGGGATACAATGGACATGATGTTTTCTGCGAGACAACTTCAAGAGGAATATATTGTTGATCCGACAAAGGGTTTTGATACCATCAATCGAGAAGCACAGTCGAAAATTCTTGGCAAGTTTAATGTCCTGCAAGATTTATAAACACACTTAATACTCAAGGCAATTACATCAAAATATGGAAGCTTGGATAGAATTCAACAGAGAACTTCATGAAGAAATTACTTTTGACAATGGTGTAAAACATGGTGATATCACGGTTTCTCTCTTCTTGGTATGCTTTGCCATGCTTTTTACTTATGCTTTTCAATATATTGATTTGATAGGGGTATGACTTTCCGAACAATAGGAAAGGTCTTTGATCTGATACGATTCAACTGCAAGTCCAAGATTCAGGGCTTTGATTCGACAACTGCTTTATGCAGATGATGCCGCTTTTGTAGAACATAACAAAGAGGATATGCAAATTACAGTGGATCGATGTTCAGACAATTTGAGCTGTTGTTGGGCTCACAATAAGTTTGAAAAGGGCAAACGCAATGTTCATAGGTCAGGGCATATTAACGGTGAACGCCCAAAAAACAGCCAATGGTGAGCTGTTAAAGGATAGTCCCGAGAATATGGCAATGAGCATGGGAAACTAGGAAGAGTTGGCCCTTGATCAAGGTGGATAGAGGTGCTCTGTTAAGGAAGGGGGCAGCATGTTTGGCGAAAGACAAACTAAGTACGCTGAACTGAAACGGGCTTTGCGTAATGGAGTATGTAACCAAGTGGAAGTGTGATTCTGTGGTCGTACTCTTCTTTCAATGGTAGGCTATGTAAATTACATTAAATTACACAGAAATCTACTGAAACAGATTATATATAGCAATCTATTACCTCATTATCTCGACAATACAACCTTACAGCATGTGACAAGATGTGTAAAACGAGCCCTGAACTCAATTAATCCTATGAGCCTTCTAGCCTTTTTGCCATGTATGCTTTGGACCTTGCTGGTCAGCACCGGGTTTTTAAAATCCCCTTAGAGCACATGGGCGAGATGAAACCAAGCAGGGTGACCAGGTAATGTGATGGGAAGGTTACCATCCGATGAGATGAAGCATTCATCATGTATATATAACTGAATGACTGGATAGTCGGACGGGTGGTTCGACGGATGGATGGATGGATAAATTGACTGATTGGAGAATTTATTGCTTTTTCCTGAACTTGACTTACTTTTTGCGCGTGTTATACATTGGTTGATATAGTTATAGAGATATTTGTCAAGCTTATCTTCAACTAATATGTCTGAATAGTAAATCATAAGATTTCTGAGCCCCAATTTCCCAGTTGAATAGAGCCTGGTGACCTGCGATGAATATTAAGCTTAGAAATCCTGGCTTCCAGCTAGGTTTGAACACTAACTCACTAACAGCTGACGTCAATGGGATTTGTACACACGCACACACACACACACACACACACACACACACACACATATATATATATATATATATATATATATACACACACACACGTGCGTAATCCGATAGAAATAAATCCTGCTGCAGCCATATTTTCTTTAATTGTTCATTTTATTTACGTTGTTTAGGTTAAATTCTACCGTGTAATAACGGGAAATAAAGTTTCAAAATAATATATAGCAAATTATATAAATATATATATATATATATATATATATAATTCTTTAAATTTATATTTTCATTCATACAGAAAAAATATTTCATCTTACACAAATTGTGTACTTGTATTTACGCTGTCGAAATTCAATTACATGCACATGTACAAAGATTAAATATACAAGTGAAAATGTATTCTCCCTCACAACAGTATTGTCCTTCAAAAAATGTTGCATTGTTCCTCTACACACCTGCTAGAACGCAGGCACGTGAATGTGCGCTCTCTTATGGCAACGGAACGTTGGGATAAACGGAAATGTTTCAATTCCGTTTCTGTCATTTTCATTGGCGGATACAGACGCTCACGTGGTCTTTTGTTTGATGTAGATTCAGTGTGCACCTGCAGCTGCAGATAATGATGCCAGCAATAGTATGAAGGAGAGGATGGAGAAGAAGAAGAAAATTCTTAAAATGAAATGAAAGGGAAAAACGAAAATAAAAAGAAAAGGAGAGCAAATAAATAATAATAATAATAATAATAATAATAATAATAATAATAATAATAATAATAATAATGATAAGAAGAAGAAGAAGAAGAAGAAGAAGAAGAAGAAGAAGAAACAAAAATGATAAAGTAAATGGGGTTGAAGAAAATATGGAATAAAATCGATATTCATGAAAGCAAAGACAGAGAATCCAAGCGAAATGGAAAGGAATGGACGATGATGACATGGTTGAAAAAATGATGATGATGATGATGATGATGACGACGACGATGATGATGATGATGATAATGATGATTTAATGAAGAAAGAGAAAATCTTTCTGCTGACAATATTGCTGAAGAGAGAGAGAGTCCAAAGACCACTGAGCGCAAGAAGAATCAAGAAAATAGGAAAAAAATTAAATAAGAACTGAAGATCAAGAAAACGGATTTTTTTCTAAATAAAGATAAAAAAAAAAAACAACAAACCAGAGAAGATTCAAACGAAAACAAAAATTGTGGGGATGGTAGCAATGGATTCCGATTGGCTAAAAAAAGCCAACTTCTGACAGTTCCTAAGAAAGTTTTGGCAGCGAATCAAAGACTTTATTCCAGGAGCTGTTGAGTGAATGAATTACAAGTGGCAAGTGTTCCTGTGATGGCTTCATGTGTCCAAGTTTTTGTTTTGGGAACTGCTAATACTGTTCATGGAATTCCCTTGAGTTTTGCTGTGTACTTGACAGGTGAGAAGTTGCTAAAGGAAAATGGGAGAATGGTTATGTTGATATACACATACATAATAAAATAGATTAAAAGTGAGTTATATGCTTGTATGCATAGGAACACAGATGCATAAAATCTTACGTATCGTATGTAACCCAAAGTTCACTCTTGGAAAGAAAGGAAAGAAGAAAGATAGAAAGAAACAGAGGAAGAAAGAGGGAGAAAAAGAATGGAAGAAAGAAAGAGACTTTGGTTATAGATACAAAAACATTTGATTATAGATATTGACAGCTGGGATGGATACGAACAGACTAAAACACATAGTTATAGATAGATAGATAGATAGATACATACATACATACATACATACATACATGGGACCTCAGATTTTTCAAACTGTCTTAGGCACGTAATCTTTAAAATTGTTGCACCAATCTCTCTTGAGTTTATTCTGCCTGTGAAAATCAGCGATCATATTTGATCCGTAAGAACTCCGTATGCTATTTTTAGAGCCTGCAGACCCTTCCGAATTGTAAGATAGGCTTTTTTTATTCCCAATCGCTAAAATTTAGCCTTGTGCCATACTAATTTCAGCTTTGAAAATGCCTCGACTTGCTGTTAAAACAAATGTATCTCAAGTGCTGGATACAATTTTTGACGTTACCACGATGAACAATAAAACTGGAATCTTCGGATTATAAACTACGTCTGATTTATTCGAAATTTTTGCTGCTACGGATAGTTATCAATTGTATTATTTATTTTTTACTTCGCCGCAAAACTGTCTGTCTGTCTTTCATGACGATGCAGATGCATAAAGTGTATTAAAGAAAGAAAAATTTCGTAAGGAATTGTTGTTTAGAAAATACTGAAACAGGTAAAATAAACGAAGGTAATATGCAGATTGTCATGGACAGGCAAAAGAAAAGTGGTTATGTATGTATGTATGTATATTTACATGCATGCATGTACGTGGGTATGTATGTCCATGCATGTAAGTATGTATGTCCATGCATGTAGGTATGTATGTCCGTATGTGGATTGGTAGTCAGGCAGGGATGTACTTATGTATGTGGGTATCTAAATATGTAGATAACTAAGTATGTAAAAAATCAAGTATAAAGATTTGTGTATATATATATGTGTGTGTGTGTGGTTGTTACACGGTTATAACAAAATAACGAAATGGATTCATTGAAAAATCTGTAAGAAATAAAAACAAGATATGGAAGAAATGACAAATGAATGAAATCGGGTAAAATACAAATGCAGAGTAAAGTTTGGAGAAGGAAAAAAATGAAGTTGTTTTCTATGAGTGTTGATTAGAAGAAATACATGATGAGAGAGAGGAATGCAACCATCAAAGGTCAAAGTAGAAAGATGAAATGCACACGTAATGAAAGGGTTAATGTAAAGAATCTATTCAGTTACAGCGAAAATTTTATAGAATATGCAGGAATAATAGGGGCTTAACTGATGAAATAAAAAATGTATCGAATTTCGGAAAAAATGTTCAGTTCGGTTGACGGTAAATGCAGAATAGCTCCAGGAATGGTGCATCTGTTATATTGCGTTTCATATTGAGTACAGAAATGAATTTCGAGAGAAATTTCTTTGTTATATTTCATTGATTCATTTTGAATGTTGAAATCATTTTTTAAGAAATTGTGGTATGTTATCCTAGTCATTTTTCTCATTCCTAAGCTCCCATCTTTATCTGAAAGTCTTCTATGTGGAGAAATGTTCGCTTCCAAAATTTCCACAAACTATAGCTGACCTTTTACTTATGACAAATATCTGCTCTATTCTTTCACAAGGATTGTAATTCCTTCGTATCATTATTATTTTTTCCTTCCAAGGCCTTTTAACACGTGATAGTTGCTTTGAGATATTTTTTCTAGCTTCTATGGTTGTTTTACAGCAAAGACGTTTAAATCAGCCTATAAAATGTCAGAAGAAAAGGAAAACCTTCCCCAAATATCGAAATATTCTAGACAATTAACTAAATCTTGAAAAGAAATCAGTTTTCACAGCATAGCAGGTACAGATGAATATTTGAAACATGAAAGAGAAATTTGCAGCATAAGAAACCTTTTCCAATGTATTTCATTGATCGTGATAGAAGTATTTGAAATCATTAATTCATTTTTCTAAACAAGTTATAAAAGAAGCATTTACAAAGAATCTATAAAACTAGGATCTTAGTAGGACATCTACTTTTTTTGGTTTCTCGTGCCTGGCCAGAATTTAAAAATATATGATAAAATGATGAAAACAAATATGAAGGAGCTGGATTGATAACTGGAGAATAGTTTGATCTTTTAGCTCAACGGACAGATTGATTTAGTTTTATTTAATCTATTCATATAAATGTAATCGGAGGATGGTTCAAGAAAATTAAAAGAATCAACCCAACTCAACTCAATCAAATAGTCCAATGAACTTTTCCTAAAAACATTAAGCACCAAAACACCAAAACTTTAGCATATTCGACAATGAAAATAAAATTACTCATCTCAACACTCTTGTTTTCCAGAATCTTCGTGCTTTTTATCTTAAATTATTTAACTGAGAAGGAATCTCATGACTTCTCGAACAGATAAAGGAAGAGAATCAATAAATAACGACTCTAAGCAGTAATAGATGCCAAAGTTTTCGTTAACATCAATAAACACGAGAAGAGAGTGGGCACTGGAACAAGCTTTGTTTTTATACAATTCATGTTTTATTTTTTAACTTGAAAGAATGCATACTGACTATTATTGTATCATTGCATTGACACTACATGTATTTGCATTTATACAATCCACTTAAATCTCCAAGTGACTGCATCGTTGTTGGCCAAGTGATCCAAAACCAAATCCAGACGGTCAAACGAAGGGGACGAGAATCGAAGAGGGAGAAATCATTCCGGAGTGAGAGAGATAAATCTCCAACCTTTGTTTCTGCTGTTAGCATTGGCGGTCTACAGAGAAGTGCACCCATACAAATAACCACAAAAGTCCTCTTATCGTTAATATTCGTCTGGTTTTATTCGTAATAGCTTTTCTTGAGGACCTGGGGTAACTCTTCATGTATATATACTCTTTAAAAGTTCTCGTATCATTAATATTCATCTGGATCTTTCGTAATAGCTTTTCTTGGGAACCAGGGGTAACTCTTCCATATTCAAAGTGCACAACTTTAGAATTCTCAATCTCTCTTTCTTAGGGTATCCATGGTACCTTTCAATCATCGATACAGTGGCATAATGCCTACAAAGCTACGAAAATGATAAGACAAATTTCCATGTCCTGGCCTCACTGCTTTTCTACAATGGGGAAAATTCGTTTTCAAACCAACTTACATACCAACTATACTTATTCCTTGACATCATGAGATTACTGGACTATTCACCCGTGCTTATCCACATGTCTGTCCATGTGTGGCATTCCATTTGTCGGTCTGTCTTTTCACTCGATAACTCAGAAAGTTCTCGAAGAATTTCAATAAAAAGGAAATGAATTGAAAGGTAGGCTATGACCTTCAAAAGAAGTAATTTAATTTTGAGGTAGATATTGGAATCTGTTTTTTGTTGTTTTTTTTTTTCTCAATATTCTGCAATTCATTGAATTTAGATTCCAAGGAGAGTAACTCAATATTTGTACATATTTCAAGATTTAATTTTTCTCGCCTTTCCAGTACTTTATTTTTCGTTTTCTTTGTTGGTGTACGGTGTTTACAGAATTATGCGCTCTATGAATGCTTTTTAGTTCATATTGTTCTGAAATAAAAGTATACATTCTTCTTATTTGTACTATTTTGAAATGGCGTTTTTCTTTTCCAGTTTCCGTGGACAACAGGCTACCGCTCAATAATCGCATATAAGTGTCCTACATTCACGAGATGGCAGTCAGACAGTCTAAATAAATTTCGGATAAACATCCAATGATGAAGTCTACGAATTTTTATTTTTATTGATATTATCGGACACTAATTGTCTTCGCTTTTCAAGACTTGATTATTTCCAATTACGTGCATAAAAGCAACACAATGATATATTATTCGCTACAGGAAATTGACAAATCAATTTTGATTGATTTTCCAATTTGTGGGCGTCGATGTGTTTGCCTGCATATTGCAAATTGAGGGAAAATATGGGAGTATTTGTCATTGCTTGTGTGTGTGTACGTGTATACCTGTTGTGTGTGCTTCCGTGTCAGTGTGCCTGTATGTCTACATACGTTCTCTTGTGTGTGTGTGTGTGTGTGTGTGTGTGTGTGTGTGTGTGTGTGTGCGTGTGTGTGTCACTGGGAGAAGTTGTGTGTGGGTACATGCGTGTGGTAGTGAATGATTGAATATTCCATAGAATAAGTAAAGCATGTCGGTGAATGCATTTGAATGTATTTGCTTGTAAATGAATTTGTCTACCTTTGGAAATAGGTGTGTCCGTAAAGTATTCTGCCATTTAATATCAACGAAAAATAGCCAACCTATTGCCCTTCAAAATACTACTTATCAACACACTAACCCCAACGTCCCTTACACTTCTGCAAATTCTTCTGTCGGGATCGCCATCAGCTGCCTCGTCGCCTTCTGTTGATTCTCGTCCTTTGTCTGAAATCATTTTGGAAGAAGCCAAAAGTTGCTGGTAGCCAAATTTTGACTGTAAAAGACGTGAAGAATGACCCACTCGATCATTGTGAATGCAACTGTCACAGAACACAAGCTCAAGGGTGTTTTGTGGTCCCCTCTGATTGGTTACTAAGTCACATCAAGAACGTACAACCGGTTCTCGAGATATTCAGGATAGATAATTTTGGAAGATGTTCATGTAATGCATGATTCATAATGTGTCACTCTGTGGGCTTTCCATGTTCCTAATTAACACGGGAAAGCAACAATTCAAAACTGGATCTGGTTGACAAACCTTCTTCAGCTGCATATGAAATAACCGTAGGTCGTTCTCGCTATCAGTGGATCCCCTCCAAAATCTTCGTCATTGAAGACAGGGTCAAGAGAAAAAAGAATCATGAGAATTGTCGGCCAATTTCACTTATCTAATGCAAATAAATTTTGAAAAAGTAAAGCTTTCATCCTTTTTCACACATTCCTTTTTATTCTAACACGTTTTAAATCTCCAGATAACGAAACAATATAATGAGTAGGCATTGTTGTCCATGTTATAAAAATATTATTTGGGAATGTTAAAACCTGATACTAAATAGTGAATACTTGAATCGGTTGCCTTCCTTTTTCCTGTTGCTTAGAGGCTTTTTGGAGGAGACCAACCAAACTTTTACATATTTATTTCAATGGAAGGAATTAAATGTTATAACTGACCCCAACCTTAGGTTCAGTTGCAATAGTATTCAGGGATGACTGCAAAATGTTGAAAATGCATTAAATTTTACCAAATAACTATTTCTTTTTGTGTCAATGTGGATAAGTATTCTGAAAATATGTATTGTTTTATAATATCATACTGTTATCTATTCATACACAATAATGTTATAGTATTATTAATTTATTTATCAAAAAAGTGTTTTGATAGTTTATGCTTAGAACATAAGCCCACCTTGAGTCAATGTGCAGATGTTACAGATGCAGTTCGATCTCTCCACAATTCAGTTCTAGATAAAATAAATGGAAGAATTTGCAGTTCAAAAAACTTTGATTAAAAAAGAATAGACATCCCAAAGGCTAATAAGCTTTCCTAAACCTTTTCAAAACACGGACAACCTAAAATTAATTGGCTGATGAACTTTTTGAACCTTTTTTTAAACTTGTTACAACAGTCTCCTACCCTATCAGTCATGGCAAAACATCATGTGCTTGCTAGACACACTGACTTTGACACATGCTAACCATGTCACTTTAGGGTTTCAAGTTAAATAAGTTCTGATTGATCCATGGCCGGGAGAGTATTACAAACATACCTCCAAAACATGTTTTCTTTTTCAATAAATGCTGCAGCAGATGCTGAATGTATCTTTTTTTGGTGGAGGGGGCCTAACTGTGTGTGCAGAATATGTGATATCACTCGAGCATGTTTCTGATTTGAGGAATAAAACTGTCCCCAGTCTCCCGTAAATATGAATTAAAGCTACTCCATACTTGGAAAGTTTTCTGTATTTTCTACGAATCATCGCAAAAATTCTGATATCTCAGAATATGGACGTTATAATTCTGATTAGTACTCACATAAGAACCATGGTCATGAAATCAACAGAATTTGCATTATTTGTGGTCAAATGTCGTTCAAAAAGGCTTCAGGGAATCGAATAAACATCTGACTTGAAGTAAGAAAAATAAATCCTCTGGTATGAAATTGACATAATTTTTTGACACGATAATGACTTTCTTTATATGAAGTGTAGGGATACTGATTTCCTCAAAAAAACTGAATAAATCAAACCATTTCAGAGAATTTTATGAAAATCCTCTTCCAACTTAAAGAAGCTAATTAAAGTTTTTGCAATTTATAGGAGCACAAAATCGTTGTTCAAGATTGTTCATGGTGGCATTACAACAACAGAGTTCTGTGCATAGCAAATCCATTTTGTAACATGTGCATTTGATCTTGCAAACCTTTTAGCATATACAGTACTTCTGTACAGATAATTCCTTGGAAGCCTTAGGCTATGTCATCCATAATGGTTCATACTGACTTCCGGACCGTTACCATTCCACTATGTACGATCAGATAGCATTTGGATTGCAATTCTAAAAAATACAGCTGTTTGTCATAAATTATATTGAATACAACATCAAAATGGAGTCTTGTAACATGATCAATTTGATCATATTCTATAGGTTTACAGCTTCCATTTTCCAGTCAAGTTAACAAAAATCAGGAAGACACTTCAAATTTAAAAATTGGATATTAAAACAGTTTTCAATGCCAAACACTATTTGTCAGCAAATTGATTCAAGGTTTAGCTGGAGAAAATGATCTATACTGCATTATCATTTATCCTGCATGCTATACAGCTAGCTTTAGAAGCAGAGAAAGTGGAGGGAATATTGTAAATCATCCTGGAAAGCATTGTGAACAGCCAGCATTTCCATTTATTCACATCATTTACTGTCCAAAACCTTTGATACAAAAAGCATACAAATCACTGAAAGACGTCAACGATGTCCTCATTTAAATTCACTATTCCTGGACGTTTGCAAAATCAGGCCATGTATCCCATGCCTGTCTGTCCCAGATTTCAAAAAAGAGACTTATGAAGGGAGCTAAATTATCATTCCTACACAAAGCTGCAGTTGACTACATTATGAAGGGATCTTATTATTATTATATTGATTACCGTCAAAATAACATTCTAATGGAATAAAACATCCTTACTCGGATGTATAAAAATGTTAGCCTATTAAGGTATGTCTCAAAATCTGCAATTTTGTATCTTATGGCCAAATTCTTATCTAGGTACTTGGGCCTCACCAAAGATCAATACTTTATTGAATGATGAACAATTAGCAACCACAAAAAGTATATATATATATATATTGTGTCAAAAAGTGTATATTGATTCATATCTTATGTATTAAGAATACTATATACGTATGTGGGTGAGTTTTTAAGAAATTGATATATGATCCGTCAGAATGTTTAGAAATATTCAATGTAATAATATATTCAATATAATATAACGCATTTATAATCACATACAAATATATATAGTATTTATCATAAGTATTTGAACAGACACTTTTTTCTTCAGATCGTTTTTGAGCGTTAAAAAAATGAACCATCACAAAAGAACTGAAACTTCCTGCAATGCATGCATTTGCTAATATTTTGTGGCTCTGATTGATAAATTTATAGACGATGTTTTTATTCATCAGGATTGAATTGTTAAACAGAAAGAAGCCAGTTACCAATTAGTGAGGTAATTTGAATCACATCCTCTCATATTCTTTAATGGTTCCTGCAATCCTAGGCATTAAAACAGTTTTTGCTTGTTCAAATACTGAAGGGCAATACTTTTTTTATATAAACGATAATTTATTATATAAAAAGTACTGCTTATCGATGATTGCTTGACAATAGAAAAAAGGTACTCACCAAAAGGAAACGTGAGCAGTGAATAAACCGAGCTGTTTTGGAAATGCTCAGACCTAATCTTCCAGACTCTGGAATTTAGACTTTGACAAAGTCATTCTAATCTTTTTTGTTACTCATCACTGCGATATTCAACACATCAAAATGAAGTATTCAATGTGAGTTCACTTGCTTATAAACCTTTCACCATGACATGTGCAGTTTTTCACCAGAGGAGTTGCAGTCATTCTTGTCCCATGTTATTGGTAGTAATATTTTGGCTCATCAACCGATATTCCAAATTTTGTCTTTACACAGGGAATGCTGTTTTAATTTTTACTCTTAAAAAGATAGATTGCTGCAGTAATATTTCCCAAAGGCTATTGCTCGTAATTCAAGTTCTGGATTCAAGGAGGAAATTACCAATTCCACATCCTTTTGTGTCTGTTACGACTGATGCTGCAAGGGCTGAACAATTCCCCAGATAATCACTACATCTCTGATGTTCGTTAACAATTGCACAGTTGATGTAATAAGCGTGGGTCAGTGTTTCTCATCGTTCACTGGCTTCGCACTCGGTGCTGATTGTTCCACTGTCTTTGTTCGTTAGTGACACCGTTTGTCTGTTAATAGCCAGGGTCGGACATTCACATTCAAACCCAATGCCCATTGGCGAATGAATAGAATGAGAATGAGTTTCATCATGAAAGCGATTGTGACAAAGCCTCTTCCAGAAAAAATGATGACAAAGAAGTAACAAGAATAATGATGATGATTAAAGTTGAGTGCATCGCGGAACGTTAAGCTGGACTTTGCTGATAGGGTCACACTTCTATTTTTGCGTTTTTGTGGGGAGGTTGTTTCTTCAGGGGGATAATTCTTTTCATCTTTTATAGCTGGGTGCTATAAGTCCAAATCAATTCATATGGCAAACGCAGGCAAAATAAAATATTTTGTGACAAATGCCTGTTTCGTGTTAACTTTCTGTGTGTGTGTGTGTGTGTGTGTGTGTGTGTGTGTGTGTGTGTGTGGTCGCTACCCAAAAAATTCATACGGTATGCATGAACCGAATGCTATACGGATTATTCCTGCCACCTTTCTGTAGTTATCCCCTCTCTCCCTCTTTCTCCCCCTCCCTATCTCCCTATATCATTGTGTTTCGTAGCAATCTGCCGTTTGCAGTTCTAGCAATCGATGTTAGAGACTTATGAAAACTGCATTTTATACATTGAATTTTTAATTGAAGTAATATTGGTGCATGTAGGAAAAACGTAAAGAAATATTGTGCAACTTCTGCCAAGAAATGAATCACCATAGCCTTGTTGCTTCAATTTTGTCGCAATACTCCCACTCTGAATCCTTATCTTTCTGTCAGCTTAGACTTTACTAACCCACCTACCCCATCGCCACTCTTCAGGTAGTGATAGAAGGTTTACAAACAACAATAAGTCGGTTTGGTAAGATCAAAGGCATGGACATGCGACAGAGGCATCCGACTGGATCCCAGAGACCATACGCTGGATTTTTTCTAAAAGCTTTTCCACAGAGACCAACAACGTCATAATGTGTCCATTTCACGATGGATTATTATTGTAAATGAAAGGTTCTGTTTCGGAATTCCATTCTATTCAATGCGTTCTTAAGAATTGTTTTTTTTTATTTTCATTCTCATGCTGTGTTGTGTTGGTTGAAGTAGTTGCGTATTGTCTACCAGTACTCTTCAAAAGGAGATTATCAAGGATAACAAGTTCTACCGAATTGGAAGATGGCACAACACAATCGTCCGAACACCGTTCAATTAGGTTTTCTACCTGGCTCAACTAAACCAAGTCAAATATTTGATCTCTCTCTCTCTCTCTCTCAACTTCTCTGAATCTTGCCCACAGTTTTATCAGATACATTTCTTTATCGTTTTCTTTTCCCCCTTTCATTACTTGTTTATTTTCCTCTTGTGTATTTTCTTGATAAAATCATTTTTGTACCAAGGTTATGTAATGCGTTGTCTTGTGATCTATCCATGTGATATTGAGCATGATTCTCTCCTGTGTACTTTTGATGGTTCACTGTTTGATGATCAATCATTTCAGCTCCATAGATGACTATCAGAAGGATGCATTGTATACGCTCCTTTTCTGGACTAATAGAATTTTCTTATTCTTGAAGTTTGAGCTTGCTGTAGAGAAGGCTTGCAAACCTAAAATGATTCTTTGCTTGATTTTTCTTTATTCATTGTCATAAGCAGATATAGTGGTCTACTTTCCTAATCTCTGCTATTCCTATTTTGATCGCAGTGTATTTGTCTTCAACATGTCCAATAACTAGAAATCCACCCTCCCTGGCTAAGAACAAGATTGTCCACCACAATTCCTTTCCTCAGTGAATCATAATTTGTAACTTTAGAATAAGCCGTAGAATCAGGCGGAAGCGTTCGATTTTTAATTATCATTCAGTCCTTTCCAATTTCAGTTTAACCCCCCAAAATTCTAAGTGACATTATTCGTCCATTGTGTTCAATCAAACTTGCACACACACACACACACACACACACACACACGCACATAAATAAAGATCCTAGAAAAAAAAGTCTGTTCGTATATCTGTTGATCTTTTCACGTCACGGTAAAGGCGTCTTTAAATCTGGTTAAAGAGAGGAATGGTGGAAGATGTTTTTGACTTTGTGTCCAGCAGCTGAAGTTAAACCGACTGCTGTAACTGACACACAGACACAGCAAACCTGTGCATGTGTAGGTTTTGCAGGAAAACATGTTGCTTCCTTTAGCTAATACTCGGCCAAGTCAGAGAGAGAATGGTTGAAATTGAAGATAAGGAACTGAAAAAAAAAGAGATCTCCCTAGAATCCTCATGCAAAGAATCATCCAGGAAGAGTAGGTTCGATCTTCACGAACAAGATGAACCATTTTATTTTAAATAGGAGGAACAACTACTAATGTATCTCTCGATATTTGCCTATAGAGCTAGAAAATTGAACGAAACCAATAGATTGGCTCTCAAACCATCGTGCTCGGGGAAAAATCAGGCTGAACATCACATGGAAACAGAAAAATATATTCGAACAAAAATGCATCGTAGATATTCCAAAGATCATCAGCAAACTCGAAGAGCAATGAGCATGCCATATTGCAAGGATGTTAGATAACCGTTGGACGTTGCGACTTCCAACATAGTCTCCTCGAGACCATGGGCGAAATTGCAACCGACAAAAAGTAAGATGGCGTGATGATCTGGACAAATTCAAAATGTTTTGGCACTGTTACGCAGAAAATTGAAAAATCATTGGCAGAACATTGGGAAAACCAATGTCCAACAACGAACTTTAAATAGATGATGATGATGATGATGATGATGATGATGATGATGATGATGATGATGATGATGTATTCTTTTCACTCAGCTACTCAGCTCCGTCTCCCCCTTCTTTATTCCCAGCCTATTTTGTATATCTTTTCTGTCTCTGTCTCTGTCTCTGTCTCTGTCTCTGTCTCTCTCTCTCTCTCTCTCTCTCTCTCTCTCTCTCTCTCTCTCTCTCTCTCTCTCTCTCTTCTGAATTTCCTCCTTCTGGCTCATTTCATCTGTCTCCAAAGTTACAGTCTGCACAATAAATCTGCATGAACTAACATGCCTGCTGACGGATTCACACCAACTTAGGTTTGTAAGACAACGTGTAGGCGGTGTTTACTTTTGTCATAACAAATACTGCACTTATATGTTTATTAAAGTAAAGTCTACCTATGCACGTATTCGCACGCTTGTCTACAGAATCAGCCAGGCTTAAAAAATATTCTAGACATTATGCATGGTTACACAGTTTTCTAAGAAGCGTCTGTCACGACTAAGACAGCGCCCGTTCCAAAGGTGCATGTTTAGAAGGAGTTGGTCTTAATGTGTGGAGCAGTCTGTCATGATACACCCGTAAAATAATACGAAGTATTTCACTTAGACACAGTCGCAGTGGATTTCATCTATTGTAGTTATACGTCTGCAATACTAGACAACTCACCTACGTTGACATATTCCTTTTCAATAACAAAAATTCTCTATGTACTATTAGGCAATGCAGGTGGACACAATGTTGCAACGTTGACAACATCTCTAACATCTAGTCATCTTTCTTTTTTTAATTTTTCGCTTCGTCTTTTAAAATATTCCTATTTTCATACACTTACAGTTTTCCAATAAAAATTCTTGATACGTTTGCCTTTTTTTTCTTCTTTTTTCATCTTCCCACTTTACGAAATCATGAATAATAATTAATTTCTCACTAGTATTCTTTCATCCTACCTCTGTTGCCTTTTCTTCATTCCCAGATCGTCATTCTACGATTGTTATCAAGCAAATATGATCTGAAAAGAATAACAAAATAAGCTTCAGATGAGACTGGAAATCGCATGTTTTATATATGATATCCTACATTTCTTTGCAGCTGCTTTAATGATTAGGTCAGTCGATTACAGTAATTCAAAACAAGTAAAATAGATTTTAACATTCATGTTCTCAAAATGAATGAAAGCTATTTGTCTAGATTACTGTAACCAGTACGCTTTCGTAGCCTAATTGGTAAGGAAGCTGCAAAGGAAAGGTAGCTGCAAAGGGAATTCACACACACCCCTTAACAAAAGCCATAGAATCTCATCGGAAACTTTTTCTTCATTTCTTATCAAAGTTTCTAACTAACGATTGTAAAATTACTGAAGGTTGCATTGAAAGGCAATAGAAATAAGACGGGAGAAATACTTGTCAAATATGAATAACAACTAATAATAACTCCATCTAAGAAATTCGAATAATATAGCTACAAATCTTGGGTATATGTGAGGGTTCTACCTATCGTATTCATTGGCCAACTTTATGAAGCAAAGCTGTTTCATTATGTCTAACTAATAGGTATACGACGAGAGGATTTGTTTGGGAAATCAGTTCAACACTGAGTTTCATAATCGAGTGTATTACAGTCCTTTATCAGATAACTATTTTCTTTATATATTCAACGAATTTTCATATATTATACACAGATACATCAATGAGTTCGCAGCCTAATGATGAAAAAAGTGTTTTTCGAACAACAAATATCTATTTTCACCATAGTATCCTTCCTTGACAATCCACTTAATCTAGTGGTGCATATTACCTACATAGATTGAACATTGCACTGAGAATATTTAAAATTGAAATTCTGCCCATAAGCACATGTCTGAATAAGGACTTACTAATCCATTTTCATTAAATGACACAGCAAAGAGTATAACATACATTATCAAACTTTGTACGTATCGATTTATTTATGTATATCACTAGTAAAAAAAGGTTTTATAAACTTATACATCGAGTAAATGTTGTGAAATTGTTGGTATGGTTGTGTGTACGTGTGTTCGTTTTCCGCTAGGGAGAAAGGAAGAAACAAATGATCTTAGCCCCAAACGAGAATGGTAATATATAGATCAAATTTTGACCGATATTTTAGATGACTACGATACAAAAGTCTCGAGGGAAATAAAGGGCAGAGCTGATCACGCTGTCCAATAAGCGTGAAGTAATTTCAAGGTTTGCTCCGTTCCGAATTCTCAGTTCGAGCACAGAAAACCTGTTCTACGATGCAGATGTTGTAGAATTTTTTTTTATCATAAATAAAAAGAACACCTTTTCCCTGAGATTGGCTGAACTTTTTGTCATATATTTCCCTCCAATCACATGAGAGAGCTTTTTTCTCTATTAACCAACAACCTTTCCTTCTACAGATTCTTCAATTGACATTGTAATGCATTTTGGCATTTTTCCCTCTACTTCTCCCTCGTAATTTTCGTTGAAGACTCTGGTCGTCATCCAAGCTGGAACGAAACGTCGTCGGAGAGAAATGCACTTATGCATTTTTGATGACATGCAGATCGTGTGGCATGTGCACCGGCTATCGTGCATGAATAAATAGGGAAAATTGAAAGCAGAAGGAATGAACTGAAAATATGGGAAAGGAAACGGTGAAAGAAGAAACAAAGAACGTCTAATCCATCAACGGTAACATGGCATTCTTATTCTCTTTCCCAATCCACACATATAAAATTCAATATATATTCATATATATATATATTCATATATATATATATATTCATATATATATATATATATATATATATATATATATATATATATATACAAATTTCATTAGTTATATATGTTGAGTATGAGTATATCACGGGTGTGTGGGTGGGATAGGGGTGTAAACCTTCGAAAAAGCGCAGAAATACTACTCTCTTTACAGAAGTGCTGGGAGCGGCACTTTGATCATAGGCTGAGCGCGCAGATTCGTTTATCTTGGACAGAACTGCCGATTCATGCATAAATAATCCCTTCATTTTTGCCAGGTACTATACTTATGGTAGATATCATCATCATTCGCCTGGCATCCGACATTTAGTTGTTTGACATTCTTGCAACGTGACCAGCTCATTGCAATTTGAGATTTCTAATTGATTCTATGATATCTTGTGATCTCTCCATGTGAGGTTCAGCATGATTATCTCATGCGCTCTTTGTGTGATTCTCAGTTTGGGGATCACTTTTGGTTAAGTTTTATATCTAAGCTCATAGGTAATTATCAAGAGTGTGTATTGATTGTATACCTTTCTTTTTGTGACCAATGGGAGTTTTTTTATGACAAATGGGAGCTCTACAGAAAGAGGGATTCTTTACTTGATTTCCTCCTTTGATGAATTTAGGGAGATCAGTTGTCCGAGGTAGACGTAATGGTCTCCTTTCTTGCGCTCTTTGTTTGCTTGTTGTGTCTTTGTCTTCAACGTGTTTGCTGTGCATGACATTTGCTTTACTGAAGTTCATGCCTTTTTTTTTTTTGCTTTTTTCATCCATTCTTCTACCATTATTTGGTGTATTTGGTGGTTATGAAGATTTTCAGAAGAGAAGACGATAGGAATCATTTGTAGATATAATGCAACGCAAAATTATCTATGTGTATTTCACTGATTTGGCTACGTGTATGCATTTGTGTGCGTAAGTGAGTGAGAGACAGAGAGGATGAGTAAGACGGTTGTGAGTGAATGCGCTCGCGGGCTATTTTCAGCAGTAGGAGGGGGAATTAATTATGAAAGCTTCTTGCACAAGACGTAAATATCGTTCATTTTCTTCGAAAGTTATTAGTAAGCGTATATGAATAAGTGTAACCAAAGATAGGAAGAATAGGAGAATAGAGTGACGAAGCCTTTCTGCTTAATCAATAATGAAAAAATCTTTTCTTCTGCGTAAAATCGAGATGGTTGGGCGTTGAACGGTAGTAAACGTTCTTTTCTTTCGCTGGAAACCTATCACATTGTCTTCAATTTAATCTATCATTACAGATCTCCGATGAATAGTGTAAAAAAAGAAACAAAATTATTGACAGTTTTCATGCTCGTAAAAATTGCGGTTATCTATCGATGGTTAATGCCCTCACCCAGGAATTTTTTTCAAAACACACTGGATTAAAACCCTTAGAAGGTCAGCTAAGTTAACGGAATATGTTACTGATCTTCTCCTATATCACGAACACTGTCCAGTCCTTCATGTTGTTTGATTTATGTAATGTTCAAGACTTGCTCTTGTTTGGATAGTGTCACGATGGCTAATTGCCTGCAAGAACATGAATCAATGCGGTTGGACCTTTACTACACGATGGTGCAACAGGAACTTTGCGATTTTTATATGGTTATATGGGATTTGAAAAGACATTGGCGAATTCAATACCAAATGAAAATAACAAACACTTTTTTCAAAAAAAAAGAGAAAGGCGCAAAAGGACTTGAAAAAGCCGAAACGAAATTGACTTCATAATAACTGATAGAATCAATAACGTCGAAGACATTATTGTAATCAATTAAGTGAGTATAGGAAGTGACCAAAGAATAGAAACAAACAGGATATAATCTAACTTTAAAACAGAAATGACCCCTAAGAAAATAAACGTGTCCCTACGAAATAATGAAAGTTGAATAGATGAAGAAAATTAAAATCTTGTAAAATAAGATCAGCAGAGATTATAGACGAAAAAAACAATAAAGCGGGGAAATACTCACAGGGAACTTTAGAACTAATTCTGAGGAGGAGAAATATGATAATAAGAACTAAAGAGGACGAAACTAAATCAGCACAATAAATAAACGAGCAAAACATAAGACAAGTGAAAGGGATGAAAAACTTGGAGAGAAGTGCTTGAAACGCGCTCAAGCTGCAGCCCCACTGGTAAGCGACACATGTTTGCAGAAAAAGGTGAAACTAACAAAAGTAGGGACAAGATATAAAAACCAATCGGAAAATACTACGAGAATCTCAATGCCTCAAAAATAAAAGTACAACCGGCCATCACTTTGATGGAGAAGAGTGATGTTTCAGACGTAAAAAAAAAAGACGAAGTAGTTTTATACGAGATATGAAAAGCAGAAAAAAGACACTGGTGAAAACAGCTCTTGAAGAAGATACAGAAGAGGTCAATCACAACGGACTTGTGCAACTATCCATACAATACATACGGGAAAAGTGAGTGCCTGAAGACTTCTGTCTACGATTAGTGATTATTCTAGACAAGAAAAGAGACAATAAAGACCCTTGCAATTACCGCCCAATCACTTTACAACCTACCATTTACGAACTATTCTCGAAAATACTTACAAATAAATTAACAAACACTTTAGATAATTTTTTTGACTCCGGGGTAAGTCAGACTGCAGACTTTTATTTGAAGTCTGCAGGAATTTCAGTCATCATAATCACATGATTGTCACATGGTCGTCTATCTTCTTGCACTGGAAATCTGGCGCGTAAGTGTTACGAATTAGTGAGGAGAGTGCTGAAAACTAAATTTGATCATTGGAAATAAACGTTGAAGATTTTCTTTTGTCAGGTTTCAAAGTAAGTGATTGGAGTCAACCAGACATGCATAACCGTGGGGAAACTTGTTTATCAAAGGTATCGTTGAGGTGGGACGCTTTTGTTTGATTTTGTTTCGTTTGGGGGCGAACAATCCCCTTTGTCATGGGATAAGTTTACTTTGTTCTTTTCTCGTCATGTTTCATTTTATTTACTGATAATTAGAGAAGTGCCACAATTGACTCTTATGAGGATTTGTTTCCTTTCATATCATTTCTCAAGTCATACGGTTCCAAATTTATGTCAAGTTTGATTTCTTTTATGGCTATGTTTGTTTGATCAAGTATCCTGGTCACAAGGACATGATGCAGATAAGTTATTCTGAAGTCAAAGAGTGAGGCATGTAGTGAAATCATTTTATTCTAATTCTTTTCAATTTTACGGTGCATACTGAAGGAGTGCCAAATATTATAATACCCTGTTTAAAGATCTTGGCACCATTAACACCACAACAGAATATCTCTTTTTATGGGTTTAAGGGAGGTGAGAGCACATAAATTAGTAAAAGCTGCTCAGTGTTTGTGTATCGTTTTCTGCTTATTGAAAATGAGGAGCTGACTTGACCCATATTTTGGGCTAACTTATAAGAAGTTAAGTCTCTATGTCACTAGGTCAGCTCTGAGTCAGAGTATGAGCTTACTATATTACAATAGTTTTTCCTTTTATTTATATCACAAAATAGGCATCTTATGCTCAGTTATAGCAATGAATGGCTCATCAAACTCTATTAAAATATTCTCCATATATTTAGCGCCAAAAGTGCCAACGAGCCACTGTCTTATATATATATATATATATATGTGTGTGTGTGTGTGTGTGTGTGTGTGTGCCTGTGTGCCTGTGGGAATGCGACGGATACACAGAACATGAGCTAACTCAATGGCTTCTCACTGTCGACGGAGTATTCCATGGGGAAGAGTATGTTCATGCGAGAGCAATAAGGTCTCATCTGATTCGTGGCCAAGTTACATCAAGAATGCTCTGAAAAAAACTTGTAAACTTAACATATAAACAAATTGATTATCTGTTCAAATTAAATCAAGGTGTGGGTCGAAATAGAGTACGACTTCATAAGTCCTTCATACAAAATTACAAGATGAACTCACCCTTCGATTGTTGTTGATATGAACTTCTTATCTGGGTGTTTCTGTAATTCCAGTATCATTTTTCAGCTGTTTCTTAATGGTGGCTCTTCCTGTCTCTTTTTCTCGTCCCATCGTCCTTTGTTGAAATCCGAGCTAATGTTAAAGACAGTATTCGTATTTAGTTATTCTCTCGACCAACGAGACGTAAATAAATCATACAAAGTCACGCTATTTTTGAGACCAGCTGTTGATCTGAATACAGCAAGTTGATTCGATCCACTTACGCCATGCAAAATAATTCCCTTCAATTCTTCACCGCAACAGAAGAGAATTATCACCACAAAATTATGTTGTACTTTTTTTCTTTTTAGTTTATAATTGAGAGCTAAAAGGGATCTTAGGTAAGAAGTGACCTTTCAGGAATCATCATCGGTTCAGGTCACCAGCTGGATGGGCTATGAGTGGTTCCTTGAAATGGAGATGAATCGGTTTTTCTATATATAACAAGTATTAGTGAATTGTTAAAGACAGGTTCAGACAGCCTGATGTGAAAATAGGATAGGAAAAAAAAAGGTAAAACAAGAAGAGAAATGGGATTAGGTTGAAATGGGAGCACATAAGAAAGTGAGAAAAAAGCAGAAAGCAAGAGATTTTATACTTGGTGAGAGTGAGAGAGAAGGAAAAGGAGATGAAAGATGAGAGAGTTGAAGAAATTATACGAAAAAATCGAAAGAAAGGATGGTCAAAAAGGGGACAAAGAGAAACAGGTCTGCTTAGACACTCACATGACCAATGTCTTCTGGTAGCATGCTGTTTTTAGGGGCACTACATAAATACATTACTTGCATTTTGTTGAGCAATTATCGCTAAAAGAAAAGACTGAATGTTCGAAAAACTGTCGGACACAACTGATTGTTCAATTTAGCATAAACTTACATCGCAAGTAGAATCCTACACGAAAAACCTATTCAAAAACTGTTCTTCAAATTTTCAGCCCTCTAGATCCTTTTTGCAGCCTTTACGTGTGATATACAGACAGCCAGTCTTCTAGAGAAACCTAAAAACTGAATAAAACTATAGTGACAATTTTGTTGACAAATTTAGTTAACGGTTTCCAAAAAATAATTGAGGAAGCTGTAAGTGAAGAATTTTCCTTCTCTCGATTTATTCACATATATATACAAGTTAGTTGATATCTATCTCTTTACGTTTTATCAATTTTTCTCTCAGTGTGCATGTATTTATCTTCAACATGATCAATGTTAATTTTGATCAGATAATTCATTTTTACTTGAGAACAGTGTGAAGTGTTGGTTTCAAACCTATATACTTCAGTACAGATGTCTATATTCACATGCACGCACATACATCGAGGTGTGTACTCGGTAAGTTAGTACTTTCCTATGTGATCACGTAAATACATGGTGTTATTCAAGAAACTGATATTTTTTTTCAGAAGTCAATATATCCTATTCTCTACTGTAAGACAGCAAGACGGTTCCTGAATATATATATATATATATATATATATATATATATATATATATATATATATATATATATATATATATATACATATATATATATATATATATATATATATATATATATATATATATATATATATATACACTCACCAGGCTCACTTACCCTACTCAACATGCCCGCACAAAAAATACCTTCCGCCAAGCAAGTTACAAAATTCAACGCAATTCCTACACATTACAAAACGAGTGGTGGGCCAACTTCACGGAGACCAACCAACTTTGAGCTTACATCGGTGATACCAAGGGCTTTTGCCAAACTTCAGAAGAAGTGCGTTGCCCAACCCAGCAAGCCAAAAACTTGGTTCAGTGCCCCACACCTGATCCCATTCTGAACCGCTGATGTGAGCACCTTCACACGCTGTTCAGCATAAAGCGAGAATTACAGGCCATATCCAGCAACAACCGACTAAACCAGAACGAAACACGCCCCCCACACTACAGGGAACTATACAACAATCAAGCAGGTCAAGTAGAATAAAACTGCATGTCTGAAAACGCAGTGGATTAGCTAAGTATGTACACATCAGTTGATTTCTTGTTAGCTGCAAGGATCAGGGCAAACTACTCCAGCACTTCGAAAATGCATTCAATAATCCACCACAAAAACAAGGGAGATAAATCGGACTGCCTATACAACTGGGGTATATCCCTGCTCTTGATAGCTTGCAAAATCCTAACGATGATACTACTCAATAGGATGGTGGACAAAAAAAACTGAGGATCACCTCCTGTAGAGCCAATGCATTGTCAGGGCAAACCGGGATACTACCAACATGGTTTTCACCCTAAGGCTGATTCAGGAAAAATACTGTGAACAAAACAAGGAGATGTATGTCACTCTCGTCTACCTGACATAGGAATTCGACACAGGGAGTAAGTCAAGCCACTGGATAAACTTAGAAAAAGTAGACTTCCTTCTATATTTTTCACTACGATTATCCAACTTCATGAGGCACAACTAGATCAAGTGAGATATGATACCGACTTCACCAAGCCCTTTCCAATCGAAAATGGTACCAAAGAAGGCTGTATGTTAGCTTCAACCTTGTTTTCAATAATTTTCAACGCGATGCTGAATCAGGCTACAGGATAGATGGAAGACACGGACAATGTATCCATCCGCTCATGGGATAACGGCGTCCTGTTCGATTCGAAGCAACTCTGAGCACGTATCAAAACTATGATTGCCCTGGTTGCTCATACAGAAGCAGCCCTCCAAAAGATAACGTCCTGTTTCGCAAAGACCACAAAACTCATCAACATGGAAGTATAAAAAAGACAATCACTTTACACCAATCCACACCGCAACAAAAGCATCAACCACCTTCTATCACTATCGTCTAAAACAAACCAAACCTTCGATAGAGTGCACAAGTGTGTCTTCAGCAGTGAAAACCCCAAGAAATACACAGAAATAAAATTCTACAAAGCCTGACTATTGACCCCTTCCTATTCGCTGCCGAATCTTGATTCGTATACCAGCTATACTCACGCTTTCTTCAGTGCTTCCACCGGTGCTGCTTCTGTGCCATCCTCAGTGCATTGGAGTGACTCCATCACAAAAATCATTGTCTGCAGGATTGTCAGGACCAGAACTAGAACTATCGAGACCATGCTGCAAAAGACCCAACTGCAATGGGTAGGTCACATGACCAGGATGGGGGACCATCCTCCTTTCTGGAGAACTAAGCCTTGGTAGGGGAGAAGCAGTGTCCCAGAGGAGGGATACAGAGGTTCTTCGTCTCCTGTGGCGTCAACCTCTGTCGATGAAAACAAAAGAGGCAGCTCGAAGGAATGCAGGTTGGTGCAGGATCTACCAAGCGACCTCCGAAACCTACTGGAGGGCAAAAGCAGAGGAAATAAGGCAGCATCACATCGTGGGAGATGTTAGTAGTAACCAGATTTTCACCTGCAACCACTGTGGAAAGACTGCATTTCTTGCATAGATCTGGCATGAAACCTTAAGAACTGTAACAGACTTGGTAAACTCTCAAAAATCTTTGTTTGAGAGGCCAAACCATTATGATATATATAATATATATACACGAGGTGCTAGAGTTAGAGGAAATTAAATTACAAAATATCTTCTCTAAAGAAAGAAAGACTAATGGAATATAGGGTCCTGTATTCATCAGTGGAGAAAATTCGACAGATGTGTGAAATATCTGACAGGCGGGAAACGTCTAGTTACTTGACAGAAACTGACTGGTCAATCTGTTCAAAGTTCAAAATCGTGTATATATATATATATATATATATATATATATATATATGTGTGTGTGTGTGTGTGTGTGTGTGTGTGTGTGTAAGCTCGTATATATGTGTGTGTGTGAGAGAGAGAGAGAGTGTGTGCGTGTTCACAGGAGATCAACAAATGAGAGGATATACACCTAAATATGAAAATGTTTGGACTGCACCAACCTTATTGGAACTTTTTAGTTAGAGTTGTTGCTTGATGTGCCTTCTGCCTCCTGTCTTGACGTGTGTCAATTGCAATCACAAAGAGTTGGTTGATTTAGGCGTGTAAGTAGGAAGGAAGTATTACCTTTTGAAAAACTGAGCGGAGTAAAATAAAATAAAACACAATATATATATATATATATATATATATATATATATATATATATATATATATATATATATAAGTGTTTAGTTTTATATGATTTAAATCATAATTAATTAATTTCGGTACATGAGTGTTTAGTTTAATTCAATTTTTATTACAATTTTAATTATATGTCGATGTTTTGTGGTGATGTGTGTCGATGTTTTGCTATTGTATAAGGATGTGCAAAGCTAATAGCATAACCAAAGATTTTTTTCAGTTCGTACAACAAAAAGTGTTATATTGGAATCTCAAAAGTCCAATGAAAATCTGGATATCACAACCATGATAGACCCATTATAGAAAAAAGCTGCACTCTCAAAATACTTTGGGCAACTGGAAAAAGAAAATGTACACTTTTTGTCGAATTGGCTATCATTAGTAACTGCAGACCCCCAAATAAAAGACAAATAAGGTAAGAGAAGCTTCTGTACCAAAGAAACATAATAATAATAATAATAATAATAATAATAATAATAATAATAATAATAATAATAATAATAATAATAATAATAATAATAATGATATATTCTTTGTAATAACAATAATTGATTATAATTAAGCAAAATTCAAATAAATAATCATATACAGAAAATATTGAAAAAATAATTAATCATGAATTAAATCAAAATTGAATTAAACTGAAAACTCACATATTGAAAACATTAGACTGCAGTGACACAAACATCCCCTTATGACCCATCCTACAAAACGTCCGACCCACAACAGTATGCTTATATGAATATATGTACACCCCATAAACTCTTAGTCACTGCCACATTGACAAAAAATGAAGTAAAAAGATACATTATACCAATTTTGTTTCGGTTGAGCGAACTGTTTTTCAATCAACTCTAACTTATTGGAGATCAATCCATTATCGTGGTAAAATATCGTATAAAGATAATTTCTTAAGTGTTTCTGTTTTATACCCCATATATGAGTGGTTGCACGTGATAAATGCTCGACCCACCTCTTGTGGATATTTTTTTATGTTGGATAATACTGTTTCTATCATCCCCCATCATTTGCGAACAATTCGAATCAGTTATCACACTAAAAATAGATTGTATATTAGAACGATAAAAGTTATCATATGCGCCTTATCGCGGGGCAGACGGTCATGTTGGTTGGTGCAGAGTATAGTACTGACGCATATATTCCGCTTTGTCAGTGAGATACTAGCAGCGCCGTAACTGGTCGGCGTCTCGTCCAGTCAGTGTCCAATGTGCAATTTTTAGAAAGTTAAGAATATCATGATCAAAATTTTGCTCACGATATTTTCATCATTTATAGAGCTACAGCTCTCAGTCGTTGTTTGTTTTGTTTTTCAAGGGGATGTTTTTGTCTGTTTTAAGCTTATGCACTTTTGATTCTAGTGCATATAACAATGAATCTTAAATATTTAGAGTTACAATATAAAAATTGTGATTTTAAGGGTAGGGCCCTTCCAGGAGGCGAAAAAACAAAAACTCGCTGTTTTGCTTATTCGGCCTATAAGTATTTTTAGGGACAGTTCTATGCATGTAAAATCAAAATCTTAGTGTCAAAGCTTCAAAACAACTGTAAAAATATTGCTGGTGAAATTTGGTCAAAAAATGGCAAGCAATTTTCACTTGAGTTCCAACAAAAAGCAAATCAGTGATTATCCTCAAAAACATGACTTTTTCAAGAATCATAATGCAGAGTGTTCAAGCTACAGAATAAAAAAGCTACGCGTTGCAGGTCTGAAAATAGCGAAAATTTATCGAGCGGAAGTTCGTCAAACTTTGTTTACGATTTTCTCACTTATTTAGATATGGCTTGTTAGACAATTATCATGCGCAGTCATTCATAGATATCAGTTCTGTTCGGTTGTTCATATGTTTATGTATTGTACACCGAAGCCTGTTGTTGTGGTTCGAGCCAAGATTAATATCTGGATTTTGAATGCTGATTTTCAAGATTGGTATTACTTTCCCACTTTGGAAGATTAGCGTAATATATGCTTTCTCTCTCGTCATTTACTTCTATCTGGCGATGCGAAATACCAACCTAAGGAAATACTTTTCAGATTAATTTTTAAAGTATGTACGTTTTATATTCTAATAATGATTGCGATGTCACGTCTTACTTGTTTTCTATATGCCTTTTATTTAATTACTAGTTTTGGATATTTTTACGTAACGAGTGCCTTCGTGCAATCCCTCGAGATTTTGTAAAATACCTGAACATTTCAATAATTTCATGAAATCCCACTTTTCATGATTAGTGTAGTAATGGTTGACAAGCTCATGATGATGATAATTACTACTGTAATGAGTTCAATCCTCAATGGGTGCCCCACTTCCGTGGCTTTGAGTCAAACTAAGCTATACCTGCACTGTAAAAAGCAGAATATATTTGATATTTTGCAAGTTTAGTTTACTGAAGTTTACTTTTAAAAAGGCCACAGTATGAGATGTGTGTATATGCTTTCTACTAGCGGCTTTAATTGAGGTACTTGTTGCTATCATTGTGTGTGAGGATATGTGTCTAATGTGTACGCGTGTGAGTGTGTATCTTGCTAAGGGGAGAAACATTTTATGCGTTCCTCTGCGCTACCATTCGCAAGCAAGGTTCATTCAGTCGACACACCTGGCCAAGGCATTTCAAAATGATTGGGAACCAACTATTCCAACGTTTTTGAGCGTTGACGACAAATCTAACAATTCTTAACGCAACAAACGTGTTTATTATTTCTTCTTTCGAAAATCTCATGATTTGAGAAAAGCAATTTGCATTCAACGAACCAAGATCAAAGTTCTACAACTACTATCATCTTCGGTTAGAAAATCCAGATTGGTTTACTTTTATATGTCACCTGGACTAACAACTCAACCTTGGGGTCTAACAGCTACCCACTGTCTGGTTTCCTCTCTACTACTCTCTGCTCAGTCGACGTCTGGATTCATTTTACAAACCAGCATTTTTCCAACGTATCTCATTCAATAGAGGGAAGTTCCAATGCGAAATTGTAGCCGGTAGAAAAAAGATGGCGTCACGAACTAGATGAACTCTGTATTGGCCCCGTGACGCCCTTAATAGAGAGGTCTGTTGAACTCTAGGGAAGGTTTATGTCCAATGATATACACTTAAAGGTTGCTGATGGTGGTGGTGAACTTCTTACACGTGCTCAAACGCGTTGTAACCATTATCTTATAATGATTTTTTTTTTTTTTTAACTTTCCAAAACTTGCTCCGATTTTCTACTTTCACTTAGATGACAACGGTGAGTTTTTTGTGATTTATAACTCTAGTAGGCATTATGTCACTCAATCATCATCATCAGTCTTTTAGACCTTCCCGAGAATTCATCATATCTTTCTATCGTGGGCTTTGCGGAGCCAATATTTCCTACACTTGTTCAGTTCATCTCGCCATCTCATATTCTGCCGGCCTCAGTTTTGCATTTGATCTCTGGGGATCCATATTTTAAGTCGAGGTGTCCAGCAGTAGTCAGTCATTCTTGCAACATAGCCAGCCCATTGACATTTGAGTTTCCTAATGGTATATCGATTGTCTCGGACTCCTGTTTTACCCTAATATACTGTACTGTCTTGTGGTCTCTCCATGTGATATTGAGTATGATTCTCCCCTGTCCACGTTGCATTGGTCACAGTTTACGAGTTAGATTCAATGCTCCAGCTCTATAGGTGACTATCGGGAGGATGCATTGATTGTATACTCTTTTTCCTGTGGCTAATGGGATTTCTTGTTCTTGAAGGTTAAGCTTGCTCTTTTGGGGATGTCATGGAGTCGTTGTTCCAAGTAGAAGTGGTGGTCAAAATCTCACTAAAAGGCTGTTTTTATACCTTGTGCAAAGGATGGCTATCTTGATAAAATGTGTCTCCACACTATAGATTGAAGAGACCTCCCTTATCAGCAAGCAATGTTGGTAAACCACTCAACTTATTAAATGATATAAATTGCCCTCAGTACTTTATTCAAAGCTAATGACTCCTTCACTGAGTGATTGTTGAATTGTCTGCAAAACTCTCGGGAAATACAGGGAATTAATATATTCGAGAAACAGAGATGTACTACTGCTGTTTACTTCACAAGTAAGCAGTTTGATAAATGTTATAGATCTGAATTTGATAAATGTTCTTATCTATTACTTGATAAGAGTTTTATCTTTGAAGGGTCGTATCGATGGAAAATGCCCATGTGCTTAAAAATACTTTATTTTATAAAAGGTTAGGAAGAAAGTTGTTTGGTCAAAATTATTTTCCCTTTGTTGATTAAAGACCATATAACTATAAGTTTAATGTTTTCCTCAAGTTCAAAATATTGGAAAGCATCAGCATTTATAAATGTTTACAAAAAATGAATCTTCGGTATTCTTGCTCTGCACCATACCGAATCTTTTGGTATCAATGTATTTTCACCTTCATTAATTCCAAGATATTTCTTCCTTCGTCTTGGGGATTAGAACTTTCAAAACGTAAACGAATAATTATGGTAAGTGAAAAAGAAGGCAAGTAACTCCTATTCTTTTAAACAAAATACTTTTCTTCTCAGTAACATTTTAGCTCGATAAAAATCTACCCAGCATATTCCTTCAGCTCAATCCAACCGGTAGTTTTCTTCCGTCAGTGTGATCTGGGCACGCACCTAGTGCCTCGCTAAGTTTTTCTTTTCTTTTTTTTAATATTGAGATATACATAATTTGATTGAAAGACAGAACCGGAACAGAAATATTTTTCTATGAAATTATGTTGTGTACAGACTTGTTTTCCAAGTTAATTACGTTTGGTCTTTATCTAATATGAAACAAAAAGGCAATAAACATTTTTCAATTTCGATTTCAGGACCGTTATTCAAAAAAAAATCTTTTTTCTTCATGAAATATCTCAACTAATCCATTCCATGTTCTGGGTAGGAAGATTTTAGCATAACATAGAAATAGAAATCCAATACAGAGAAATGCCTCGAGGAATAAAATCTGATGATTTTAGGCGTCTGGTATAATAGCTAATCACATTACATTATTTCGTTTATTTATTTTTTTTTTACTCAAAGGAAAAAAAGCATTTTTTTATCTGAATCACTTGGAAAATATTTTGGTCCTGGTGGCCTTATGGTTAACAGCATGAAAGATAGTATCGGTGAACCAAGTTCAAACTCCAGCTGTGAAAGTGTTCACTTCACACTAATACCCTTAAGAAAGGCAATAATCCATCCCTTAGCCCCATCTCCACCCAAACTAGCTATGGCTAAATTGCGGGGCAGACAGCTGAGTTTGAGGGCCGTATTCGGTAACAACTGTTCAATTCATTAATTTTACACCATCGATCTTTCCTTGTTTTTATGCATCTATTCGTCTCAATATTTTCTTTTTTCAAATCTTTCTACAGAACTGCTTGTTATAGTTTTATTTCATATTTTTTTTACTTTTTATGGGGATTCTTCCGAGTCACCTTTTTTTTCTTTTCAGGTCATTTATTTTCAAACTTCCTCTTTTTTTACCGGAATGAAAACAACCAGCGCAAAAATTTGCATTCATTATTGCAGAAAATACATGTTGAGTTCAGATTGCTTTCCTCTTTTCTACTGCTTTTGATCTAATTATTCTTTCCCGATCGATAATTCCCACTTCTCTCCAAAGACCTGGTGGATTTGGTTTTGTCAGATCCGACTGGTCTTTGTCTGATTAAAAAGCGCATGATCTCTTCTTCTTTTTTTTCAATTTCCTAAAGCATTGAAATGTTTTAAAATTATTGGTGGTAAGATACAGGATTATGCTAATAACTAAAGGAGGTCACAGAGGGGCAAATCAGACACAGAGTTACTAATTCAAAATTATTCATGTGAATTTGAGACCAAAGAAATGGATTCCCAGTTGCACTAAAGGCTTTCTTTTGGCAAATACTTTCTGTAGAAGTATATTAGTATTGGCCTAATCGATCATAGGATTACAAGAGTGGCACACCCAGCGATGAGAAAATTCATGGGGAGACTAACATTGCTCTATGGTAGTTGCTCTTATCCAAAAATACTCTTCAGGGACATGCATCAAACAAATACGTAACGTTTGTGTTTTTTTTTCGTATACTTGCATTTCGCATCATCAAATTGCCTTTTTGAATATTTCGTCAAAGGGATTCTGTTTCTGTATGGTTTGCAAAAGTTAAAGCCCTTTATCGAATTAAGGGAAAAGGTAACAATAGAGCAGAGGCCCCCAATCCTAGACATCCTATACAAGAGAGCGCCATGATCCTACTGTCCCTTATGTGTGTGCCTGCTATAGACTGGCTACTATTATTATTAACATTTTTTAACTGAGTAACAGAAAGTCTCCAGCCGTCCTCTCAACACTCTCACAGTCCACAGCAATGCTGTGGTTTGCACTTTCACACCAGCTGCGTTACGGTTGTCGCTGAAGGTTGAGTGATGGTGTGTCCTCACGTCCCCAGCTCTCCTTTCATGCATCTCATTTATCAAAACGGTGCAGTGGTTTGTACCATCCCGAGTTCACCCAGCTTTACTTACACCTGTCTTTTTCATCCTGGCTGTTTCTACCCTGTCTCTTCTTCTACTCCTTCTCGGCTAGTTTACTGCATTCATTGCTTATGTGGTTTTATTCTGCTTTTTCAACTCTTCTGCTGTGCATTTTCACCAGTGAGCATATTTCTATTCCAAACTACGTCCCAATGTCATCGCTGTATTTTTCACTTCATTGAACTACCTTTCGAGCTCTTCCCTATTCTTTACTAACAGTTTTGTGTCGATCATGTACATTATTATCATGTAAATTATTATTATTATTATTATTATTATTATTATTATTATTATTATTATTATGAATCTCACACCAGTTGCCTGGTGGTAACCGCTGGAGTTTGAGTGACAGCAAGTCTCCTCAAGTCTCCTGCCCTCCTCTCCTAGTACTCATAGGTCGCAGTAATTCTACGATTTACAGTTTCACACCGGTTGCCCAGTGGTTATCGCTGAAGGCTGAGTGACAATAAGTCTCCTCAGGTCTTCAGCTAACGTCTCCTCCCTCTTTCGCATATCATGACAGAGCTACTATTCGTTGCAGTCCTTATATCTCTAGCACCTTCCTCAGTATCCGTGCAGTTCCAAGTAGTGCTGTGGTCTGTACGGTCTCTATCCTCCCCCTAATCCCGATCTCCTCCAGTCTCTCCCTCAGCGTTTTGGGGACAGTTCCTAGTGCTCCCACTATGACCGGTACTACCCTGGTTTTCATGTTCCACATTTTCTTTAACTCCCTTGCTAGGTCCTAGTATTTTTCCCTTTTTTCACCTTCCTTCTTTTTTACTCTATGGTCTGCAGGCACAGCAACGTCTACTATTTGGCAGGCCTTCCTTTTTTTGTCTACTATTACTAAGTCCGGCCTTCTTGCCTGGATGAGGTGGTCAGTTTGGATGTCAAAGTCCCAGAGTAGTTTGTGGTTGCCATTCTCCAAAACTGCCTCTGGCTTGTGCTGATACCACTTTTCCCCATGGTTGAATCCCATTTGTTTACTTAGTTCCCAGTGTATCATCGTTGCTACTCTATCGTGTCTATGCTTATACTCCTTCTGAGCGAGCTGACTACATTCACTAGTTATGTGGTTTACTGTCTCATCTCTTTCACCGCACATGCGGCATTTGCTGTTTGTCTGTGTTCTGTCGATTTTTGCTTTTATGCTTTTGTTTTGGGCTGCCATGATGAGCGATTTTGTTTCTCTCTTAAGGTTTCCCTTTCGTAACCACGTCCATGATTTCTCGTCTGCTTTATCTTTTATCTGTCTTTTAAACTCGCCGTACAATTTTTTCCCTTCCCACTTTTCTTTTCTAGTTTGCTGTACTGTTCCGTATTATTATTATTATTATTATTATTATTATTATTATTATTATTATTATTATTATTATTATTATTATTATTATTATTATTATTATTATTATCAATCTTTGCTTTGTTTTTTATTTGCACATTTACATATTTTGACTCTTTTGGCGGACGTATTCTTCTATCCAGTCCTCCCTAAAGCCCTACCTCTCTTTTTCAGGCCATGGCTGAGTAGTCAAACTAAAACCTGAATGTGAAGTCAATCAATAAACGAAGAAAGTAAACCTAATGAGGCTGAGCATATTTAATTATGATTCTAATATTTATGATACAAAGTGTACAGACTTAATCTATATTGCAGATTATCGATGTGTTGTGCTGTCATTAGCAGTTAACAACACGCTGGAAAGACGACATAGAAGGGACAATAAAAAATTCAAAGAGACGATAATAAAAAAAAAAGTATTCGACGAAGCAGCAGTCGGTGTGAAAGTCAGTCGATGAAAAATCACTTCATCAAGAAGGTTGTCTGACTGTATGTCAGTGATTCAGCTGTATCAACCAAGAACTATCATGATCAGTCAAAGGAAATATCTGGGAAAGGTGGAACATTTTGCAACGATAAGATAAATGGGATCAGATTCGATATGATACCTTGAAATTAGATCTTTATTAACGGGGAAATAGCGGGCACAGACCTCACACTAAGAATTTGTTGTGAATGTACGAAGACTAATATGCGAATCCTATTAGTAACTACTAAAAATGGTGACTTTAGTTCCATCAATTCTCGAGTTATGCTAATACAGGCTTATGGATAGATGTATAGTGGATTAAAGCAAAAATAATTTTTAGGTAATTGTTGTTGAAAACCTACTCCAGGATCCCATTATTAACCACCGGAAATTTGGTGAGCGTACTCCTAGCTGTTCTTGGGCTTTGCTAACATAGACGGACAGACATTTTGGTGTATTATTGTAATCAATCCCATTTTGCAAAAATAAAAGTCTTTGAGCTGATTCTGCTGAATATATATATATATATATATATATATATATATATATATATATATATATATATATATATATATATATATATATATATATATATCAATGCACACAGCCAATGAATTCAGAGTGCTTTCTTGAGATCAAGTTCATGCTCACAAGCTTTCGCGGCCATTTGGCTAACCATTGCAATGTATTAATTCTGCCAGATGAGTATTTCGTAATGATTAGATTACCTGGCAGACGTTTCAGTAAGATGATATTTGAATCCATGAAAACTCCTGGAAAAGTAGATGGATGCACTGGTAGCGTGCTTATGTAAACACCGGGTATTGCGCGTGCTATGCGCTGTGAGTGTTGATCGTAGCTTCTTTACTTCAGTTACTTCTACGCATGTTTTGTCAGTCTCGGGGTGGAGGTGGAGTGCAGAAAATGAACTTGCGTTGGTTGTTGATGATTGTGCCGAAATAAGCAAGGATTTGCCCTTGGCGGATGACTTAATTGTCGAGGAATTAATTGAATAATTTACTAAATTGTCGTTAATGGTATCAAGCTGGAGGCAAAAGTCCGCAACAGCGAATTCCGACCAATGCTAGCTTACATGATGCGTATGTTGTGGTGTATGTGTGCCAGTGCATTCTCTCTCTCTCTCTCTCTCTCTCTCTCTCTCTCTCTCTCTCTCTCTCTCTCTCTCTCTCTCTCTCTCTCTCTCTCTCTCTCTCTCTCTCTCTCTCTCTCTCTCTCTCTCTCTCTCTCTCTCTCTCTCTCTCTCTCTCTCTCTCTCTCTCTCTCTCTCTCTCTCTCTCTCTCTCTCTCTCTCTCTCTCTCTCTCTCTCTCATTTTTACTTTCATTTTCGTTTTCTTTCCGTGTCTTTCCTTTTCTGTTTTGCTCTCTTTCTGTATATTCGCTTACCACATCCTTGGTATTCTCTTTACCTTACGTTTGTCTCAGGATGAAATCATTAAAATCCATTTGCATAAAAATGCTGGTGTCTGTAAACATTCCCATGTGTACACATCTGTGTCTGCGTATGTATGTGATTTTTTGTTTGTGAGTAGATATATAGGAGTAAGGCTGGTTAGATGGTTCGGCGTACTTCTTATACAAAGATCTGCTTATTTTCCTTTCTCACTCTTTCATAGTTGTGTATATGTTTAGGTCTTTATTTTCACATTTTGTAGGCTGGTTTACGACAAGAATATGTCTTGTTTGTACCCCTCCCCTTCTTCATTTATTCCCCTTTCTTCATCACTATCGTTTTCTTCTGCCCATTCTCTATATCAAATGTCTAAACCTATCTCTACCTCTCTCTCTCTCCCTCTTTCTCTCATTTTATGGGAAAAACATTACACTTTCTCTATCTCTTTCTCTTTCACTCTCACATCTATACTCTCTCTCTGTCTCATTCATTCACTCACCACTCTCTTATCGTATGTCGATCTGACTGTATCTTATATATAGAAATGTACGAAGCTTAGCTAAGTCCAACAAAAAGGTATGATAGTGGGACACCAAATAAGGATCAAACGGCGAGTATTAATAGTATATCGATAACCTTCCTTATAGATCTACAGCTGGCTAAGATTCGTCTAAATTGGCATATTGCCCTCGCAATAGCAATGGCATCACGTAGATTTATATCAACGACCTCAGACGACACGAATGACTCGTGCATAATATCAAAAAGAATACTTTTAAGGTCATGAAGCCACTACGAGCCATAAACGAACATTCAAAGCCTTGGGTCAGGCAATGCAGGATCTAGAAGATAATATATATACTGAGTGAGTGACAATGTTCCTTGTTGGTGATTTTAGAAAAAATACAGCCTGTAATTTCTCGTAATAAGTAGATAAGATCGATGACTATCTGAAAAAATATTATCTATGTTCACGAGTGCAACAACTGAAATTCTTTACCAAGATGTGAGTTCACATTAGTGCTATTGCTGCCAGTGAAGTTGCAATGCAGCTACTTCAGGTTGGTAATGGATTTCTTAAAAGGGACGCCAATGATCAAATTCAATTGCCTTTTGGCCATATCGTTCAAACAGAAAAGAAACTGATTATTAGTCTTTCCAAATATTCACATCCGGTACATTGATCCAAAAATGTGATAGATCATAGTTAGCACGAAAAATGATGCTGTAAGAGGATTCAACAAGTGACTGCTGCAGATGCTATCCAGAGAGAATAAAGAGCTATAGATCAGTATATATATATATATATATATATATAGAGAGAGAGAGAGAGAGAGAGAGAGAGAGAGAGGGAGAGAGAGAGAGGAGCAGGCCGACAGACAGAGGCAGATGCACACACCAACACACACACACACACACACGTATATATATATATATATATATATATATATATATATATATATATATCATTAGTAGCTACCGTGATGAGTCCACTTCTGACAAAGGTCCTTTCCCATTTCCTGACTTAAATGTGTGATCGTGCTATTGTCTATCATATACTGCTGGCAAACCTTATCGCATCTTCTTGTCGAGTCTTTTCATAATACGTTTACTGTCCCACGAGTGCCAATCGGTTAACCTTTTGCTTCATTGTCCCCTCTTCTCGGTATGTGTCCTGTCCATCTCCACTTTTCTTGCTTAATTACTTGTAGGATATGCTCACCCTGGTACTCTCACGAATTGCTAAGAATTATTTCGCCAAGAATTATACTTGATATTACTGTTTCCATTGCTCTCTGGGTGGTTGTGAGTTGAGTTTTGAGAGATTATATATACGTAACTTATGCCAATCTCTGTGGCATTTGTTGACTTCAAGAAAGCCTTCAACTCAGTAGAAATTCCCAAAATCATTGATGCTAACATGCAACGAGGCATAGACCTCGCATATTTCAAAGTTAATACGTATACATATAGAGAGGGGGGAGAGAGAGGGGGCAGATGTATGATGTATTTCCTCCGAGTCGTTTAGCTCAATGGTTTAGAGCGATGCTACGTTGAAGCAGCTACCTCATCGATTCATGTGGTAGTAAATAGAATAAACAATTAGACAGAAACATTCTTTAACTTATTATATTTACGTTGTCTAGGCCGAGTGACTCATCCTCAGTGTAAAAACGGGAGGTCATTTCAAATAGAGTTTCAAATAATGTAAGGCATTCATATATATATATACATATATATATATATATATATATATATATATATATATATATATATATATATATATATATATATATATATCGGAGGTGTTGAAGAAATGTTTGGGGAATTTGGCTGATGCAAATCAAATGTAATGCGGAGTTTTGCAGTTACCCTTTGTGAGCAGTCCTCTGATATCGCTGCAGCTATACCAAAGAAGACCACTACTTCAAAAGAGTCGAAAGAATTATGTGTATATCAGATATGGATATATTTATTTTAAATACGTACATTTTTAACCGTTTGTATTAGTTTGTAGGGATGTATAAATCCCCATGTACGTATGAACAATTAATTACCAAAGCAAAATTTTGCATACATTTATTAATGCATGAATGTATACATAAAACTATATATATATATATTTATATATATATATATATATATATATATATATATATATATATATATATATATATATTTATATATATATATATATATATATATATATATATATATATATATATATATATTTATATATATATCATATATATATATATGTGTGTGTGTGTGTGTGTGCGCGCGCGTGTATTCATATATGCATACCTGCGTATATGTTTGTTTCTGTAGTTATCTTGGTGCTCCCTGAGAGCGCTCTTTATTTGTCTGCCTATATATGCGGTTGTGACTCGCCATTTATATACCAGCTATACACACACACATACACATGTATGTATATATGTATGTATATTTCCTTGCATCTGTGTAATTGCATAATCCTATTTGAACACAGTCTCCTCGGCCTCTACACAGTCATGTGAATCTAATAATCTTATTAGTTCCACTAAATTTCCGCCGGTCTTTTATTCTTTTCTTTTTAGTTCTATTTCGCTTGGCGCCAAACTCACAAACAATAACAGCTCATCACAGGAGGAGGAGTAGGAGGAGTAGGAGGAGGAGGGACTCTGAGTTCAGTGACTCAGAATAATACGAACATCCGGAATATACAGACGGACTCGCGGGCACGCGTTGCGAAAGACGTTAATTAACTAATTAAACAAATCTATGTATTACTTTTCTTCAAAGAAGAAAGATAATTAACCATTATACTTTGATAATCAAGCGAAGAAAGACCGAGAATCTTGTCAGTGTGCAGAGCTGCTTTATCGAATGGAAAATATATTCTCTGTAGTTTTGTGGTCGTTCTTCCACAACAATCTAAAGTTCGTTTTTTTTTTATGAAAAAGAGAAAATAATAAAGCCACCAAGGTGCATTTCACGATTGAGCAGAAAGATATCAATCTTCATTTAAAATATCAAGCGAGCAATATTTCATTTTTTCTTTATGCTACTAAAACGATTCCATCTTTTAATCAAAGAACAATATCCTTAAGTCGTTCTATATGGAATTCGCACATGCGCATATGCACCTGCTCTTCTCTCTATATATATCTACAAAACTTGTTTGATAAGTCCAGTTGTTCTCAAACTCTATTTTGTGACGGCATACGAAGAAACGCTTTTGGCTTACTTGGTACTCTAACAGTGGATTTAATGTTTCTTTCAAGCAAGAGGAAAGATTATCCGTAGTGAATATCTTAATGAAGTTGTCGTATTTATTAAAAGTTATTTATTTAGACATAAGATTTGCATGTATCATTTGTATTATTTCAGTTATGTACTAGACGTATTTTCCAACTTAATTTACTAACCTCCAGTAATTTAGGCAAAAACATTTCAGTAGAACGGAACTTTTACATAAACCTATTGATAAACCCTTTCTACTTTCACCTGTCACTGAAAAGAAAGACATATCACAAAATCAAGTGATAAAACCACTGGATTGGAAAATATGTGGCGGAAGCGAGAAAGACACCATACCCGTATCAGACACCATACCCGTACCAGACGTGTCCAATGCTCGAAATATATGTTTGTGTATTTGGGAAAAAGCTACGCTGCACACTTAGGAGAAAGTTGCGGCAAACTATTTTGACACGATACATAATTCCAGAATCAATGGATTAGGCTCTCTATTTCTTGTAGTGTGCATGCATAGTACATTCAGATGATGGCAAAAACTTGCAAGGAGATATTCTTGCAAATACAAGTAATCAATTTCAGCCTCGTCGATCTATGAAGGGCTGGCTTCCAGAAAAAAATATACAAACGATGATTGATGATGGTCTGCAAAATGTCATTTTCACAATGCTAGAATCGAGGAAGTTTTAGCAAATCTGATAAAAATCTGCCCATAAAAGTCCAGGCATTTGCATACTCTTCATATATATGTGTGTGTGTGTGTGTGTGTGTGGAGAGAGAAGGGAGGGAGAGAGGGGGTAGGGAGAGAGAAAGATTGTTATGCAGCTCAGAGATGTATATATATTAACTGATTACAGCTTTTTGTCTCTCCAGATCAACGCACAAGTCATGAGAGAGGGGGAGAGAGGGAGAGAAAGGGATTTGTTGTTATTAGTCGGTTTCACGCTATTGCGATCAACGGACAATTGTTTTTCTGTTTTATTTTGCTATTCATTTTGACCTTTCATAAAACTGCAGTGATTTTATGGGGTATTTTCTTATTTCTAGTGTTGTTTGTTTATTCCTCTTAATTTCCCACGATGTGTGTGTGTGTGTGTGTGTGTGTGTGTGTGTGTGTGTGTGTTGAGGTCACTTTATTCAGATCAGTGCTTAATTGGTCTGTGCGGTATCTATGATGGATGGATGTTTTTGTTGACGGTGATGCTGGAGTCGGGAATTTTACTGGTTTATCTTGGTGAGAAGGTGGGTTGGGGTGATTGAGTCCTACATTTATGGCTTTGCGTCAAACTATTTCAGCTTATCAAATACAATCGAAAAGTTGGGATAATACCAACAAAAATGAGGATACTAGTCCGAATAATTCGTACAGTAACGTCCACTGTCTCTAAAACGTCGATTTCGTGGCCCGTGATTAAGTCGTCCTCCACAAAGAAATATTTCCTTATCCTCTTAAATAAATCCACATGGTTGGTTGCAAGTTTAAGTATGTGGAATATGGCTTCTGACGAAGCTATAACAAACAAGAACGAACAACTCAAAGAGATTTTAAGACGACTGCTTCAGTGAAATTGTCTTCCTTAAAACCTTAAAAGCCGAACTAGTTATGTTGCAATTCTGTCTGATTCCAACTTGATGCGCACTGAAGACTTATAAATAAATTTCAAAAAAAGATTACATCTAGTACGACTTTGTCGCAATGAAAATAATACAAAAATGATATATGCAATTCTTATGTCTAAATGAATAACTTTGAATCAATATGACAACTTTGTTTAAATATTCACTGCAGACAATCCTAGTAAGACCTTTCCTCTTTCTCAAAAACTATATTCATTGATGTAAAGCTGCGGAAATTTTATCATGTGAAAGTAACGGCCGTGCCCATAATAGTTCAGGCACAAGGTGCGGTCCCATAGGACCAGACAAAGACATATGAATAATTGGTGAGTATGTTCACCCTACGGTCTGCTGGAAAAGCTGCGTCTGCTGTTTGACTAATTTTATTTCTCTGGTCTTCGAATACTAAATCTGTACCCTTTGTATACACCATTCTATGAAGTCTTCATTCATATACATACTAGTTTACCCATGATAGTATTTGAAAATTTTTGCAATCGTACTGAACTTCAAAATGTTTGCAATAAATGAATGGTATAATTAGTAATCAATAATAATAATCTCTCTCGGCAAATGTTACAGAAAGGTTTTGGCTAATTATATAAGTACATTATTCGTATCGTTTGTATCAAGTGACTATCGCTGGGGATCGAGTGACAGTAATTTTCAGCACTCTCTCAATAAACATTAGATCATAAGCTGTATTTGCATAGTCTCATTCCTTTCTCGGATACGTTCTTATTTATACTTGTTTATTAATCACTCAGTGATAGTACTCTGGGAGTTGTGATCCAGATCAACTACTCTATCCAAGCAAGGAGACCTGAGTCTGATTGTTGAGAAAAAAAAAATTAGTCTGCTGTATTGTAGATGAAAGTAACCGAAAATAATGAAAATAATAATCTGAAGAAACTGTTGAACATGAGGGTTAGGATCCTATCCATTATGATTAGTACACATGGAATCATTCCAAAGATATTAATCGAAAATTCCAGAAAGAGTTGAGATTGTCGAGACCACCAAAGCGATGTTGACATGAATACTGAGGAAAGTGCAACAGATTTGAGGAGACATCCTGTCATTCATCCACCAGTAGACCACAAAATGAAACAAAGAGAGCGAAAAGCTGGTGAAAATATTTAGATCCCACTCGAGAATTGAAAAGTTTAAGCAGGATGAACGAGGCAGTTTCGACCACTATTATTATATCTGCACTTGGAGCAGTCCCGAAAAGATTTTAGATTGGAATTTTGATTCGAAGAAGAAATTTCACTTCTAGCTCCGCCGATTTCTGCAGGTGGGTAAGAGAGAGGGGGGATGGAGACAGAAAGACAGCGAGAGATCTCTACCCATAGAATTTGGAGTTAGATTTTAGCAAAGTTTTTGTTTGAAGGAAGAGTGATTTTCCTTACAATAGTCACAATTCGAAGTTTTTAGGATTCAACCATTCGTTATTTTGTCAAAGAACCTCGCCCGTAAAATTTTAGTAAGGTCTCAGATGAAACCAGGAATTTCATGGGAAAAAGCAGAAACCCCAAGTCACCGGTAACAACAAAAAAGAAAATTTAGCTGACCGAACTAACTAAAATAATCAAAAAGAAACGAAAGGAGGACAGAAGATACGCGACGGCAGTCATCAAATCGACTCTCGAAAAAAGTCGGGGCTTCGAAGCTATAAACAAAGGTCTCAATTCAGGATGGAAGTAAATAACCAGTATACCCGACGAAAATGGAGACCTAACAACAGACAGAGACAGGATTGTCCAATGTGCCAAAGAACTTTACCAAAAAATTCATCCAAACAGAGACTACAAAACAAAGAACAGGATACACAAGACGTGAGCAATCAACTCGAGGATTTCCAAGAAGTAACCCTGTGAGAGGTAAAACAAGCCATCAAATAGACAAAGAAAGGAAAGGCCCCTGGACCAGACATCATCACCATCGACCTACTCGGAGAAGCGGGTAAGATCATCACTAGGAAACTGGCCATCCTATTCCAGATCTATAAGCCTACTCAATTGCGTATATAAACTTTCCACAAAAATCATCACCAACTCAATCGCAAAAACACCAGATGGAAACCAATTACGAAAGCAAGCTGGCTTTAGAAGAAGCTATTCGACCATGGACCACCTGCATTCAATAAATCTGCTGAAAGAAAAAGCAGCAGAACATAACTCTCACTCGCTGTGACATTTATCGACTTCAAAAAGGCCTTCGACTCAGTTGAAATCCCTAAGGTCATGGAGGTCATGGAGTAGGACAAGGTGATACCAGCTCACCGAAACTCCTTACAGCCTACCTCGAGATGATCTTCAGAAGACTAGACTAGGAGAATAAAGGAACCCAAATTGACGGCGAATATCTAAACAACCTCAGATTTGCGAATAACCTTGCCCTTTTCGCAGAGAACCTACACGACTTCCAACTAATGCTGGATGAACTAAATGAAGAGAGCAAGGAAATCGGCCTACACATGAACTTCAGCAAAACGAAAGCCATGTGCAACAAACACGTCAGAAATAGAAACACTAAGATCAAAATCGAGGACATAGAATTGGAGAAATTAGACCACTACAGCAGGGAAAACGCATAAGACCCTCAAAAGAAGAAGAAATCAAGAGAAGAATCACTCTTGGATGGCAAGCCTTCGACAGAGCAAGCTCAACCTTCGAAAACAAGAAGATTCCATTCGTCCTAAAAAGAAGAATATACAACGAATGCATCCTCCCAGTAGTCACTTATGGAGCTGAAACATGGAACCAAACAAAGAGACAGACCTGCAAATTGAGAGCCATGCAACGTGCACATGCTTTACTTCACATGGAGAGACCACAAGGCAGCACAATACATTTGGGAAACGACAAGAGTCAGGGACATCATAGAATCCATTAAAAAAAACTCAAATGGCAATGGGCTGGCAATGTTGCAAGAATGGCAGACAACTGATGGACATCATGACTCACGACATGGATCCCCAGAGATCACATGCGGAACTGAGGTCGGCAGAGTACTAGATGTAGAGACAAGTGAGACAAATTCAGAAAGTACTGGCTCCGCGACGCCTGCGTTAGAGAGGTGTGGCGAATCCTGGGGAAGGTTTACGCCCAACAACGGACGTCAAGAGATTGATGATGATGATCATGATCATGATCATGATCATGATCATGATGATCATGATGATGATCATGATGATGATCATGATGATGAAATCTAGAGAAAAAAATAAAAATAGACAACAGCGTTTAAAATCAGTAAGAATACTGGAGAATTTGTCAGAGTATTGAGGAAGTTTTATTGTCACTTGATCACTAGGAGAAACTACCAGATATTATTAGTATAAAAGCTCAGCGAGTACGACTTTTAATAACGCATATATCGTATTTCGCAGCATCGAAGACAGTATTCTTTTCCGAAATAAATCTCGAAGATTTACTTTTGTCCTGAAGGCCGAGGGTTACTTTTTTCGTAAGCCAACCCTAACCCCAAAGTAGAATAATCTATGCTAGACTGAAATCTAAACTCCTATGTATGGCCTCTGGATAAAGTGTGTAAATCTTACTTAGTATGAAATATTAAATCGAGAAAACTATCATAAATAATTAAAATACGATACGTAATCGCAAAAGTTCATTCCCGTGGTAATTGTGTCGCCAGTACGAATGATCAGCATAAATATTGACTTTTTATTCCAAACACTGATAGCATCATTATTATTGGTCGTGGTATAAATATTACTGTGAAAATAGGAAATGCTGCTTGGACAAAAATTGAAAAATGGAAAGGGAGTATCTTAGGCTCTATCATAGGTACTTACCGGTAAGGTGGGTGTAAAACTTGGATGTAAACAAACCGTATCTCCGTATTGTAAAATGAAAAAAAATTTAATTCAGACACTAAGTGATCAAGAAGATCTACATGTTGCTACCCATCACACACACACACACACACGCGCACGCACGCGCGTGCGCTCCTAAAACAGCTTGCTAATGTATGTAAAAGAGCTGAGACCACAATTTTAAGTGTCTTCTTTTTTTTTTTTCTTTTTTTTCAAAATTTTTCAAATCAAAATTGCGTCCTCGTTGCCAGGAAATGCAGTACATGTGCACGATGACCGAGAAATGCATGTGTATTTTTATTATTTGGTAATTTTTCTGGTTTTTAACCCATTATATATTTGCGATTTAAGTTTTTTCTTTCAAGTTCTCGTAAAAAAGCAAAACATTTCTTAATGACTTTCCTATTTTAAGCCAATGTTTTCATTTATTAATTCTTAAATGACTGTGATCATTTCATGTCTAGTTTTATAATACTTTAGTCGAAAAAGTTTTATCCAAGTATTGCAGACCTCCCGGAAGGTTTCACAGACTTGGCTATGAACTTTTTCATATTTGCTTTAAAAATATTTTGGAATGACAAATTCAGTCGGCCGGTAATAATTAGCGTAATTAGATTTTTGCTTTGGGTGATTTGTTTAGATTAACACGGGAAATACACAGCGCAGACAGTTCTTTCAAGTGTCTTGTAATCACCCTTGGCATAAATCCTCTTTTGCAGCAAACAAACAAAATAACAAAAGAGACAAAGACCAGCCTCGTCTGGACAACATTGCTTCAACGAATATCCATAACCGGAAAACATGGTGCACGCTGGACGCCCATAAATTATCTTTGAATCTGGTTTCTTTTGCCTGAAAACACACAATTTGAACAAAATCAATGGCTCGCGTATTTGATTATGTACGAGCGTTTTGTCAGGGCCTGTCAGTTTGTAAAAGACAAAAATGTCTGCTGCGCATGTGGAATGTTTTACTGTGTATAATTCCTTGCTTAATTATAAATATTAAAATAAAAACCCAAGTACAGGGTATTTCAGATGTAATATAACATTAATCGAAGGATAAAACAATGGACCGATTTTCATTTTTTTTTTATGAATTCATTATGCTGTTAAATGCATTGCTATAAATAACCTTGCATAATAAAAAAAAATGATACTATTGATTTTGATAATTTTGTATTTAAAGTGTTTATGACCGAATGATGATCCGTTTTTACGAAAAATTACCTCCTCTGTATAACCTACGAAAGCCAGACTCGAGAGGAAAATATGGACGACTGTTATCCGACATTTTATCATCAATATCAGGGATGTGCATTTTTCGTTAATAATCGTGCGACATGGTTTTGAGAAAGAAAATTTCGTTGGCGTCGGGGGTGGGGTCGGTTTTCCTACATGCCGATAAACCAACATAACTGTTGGTTTATCGGCTGTTTTCTGCTGCTTTTCAATTGTAATAATTGTAGTAACCATTTCTTTCCTAAAATGTACATTTTTCCAAAGGCTTTGGAGGTTTAATTGAAAGGACGCACGAAAGAAATGTTTGAAAAAAATGTTATGATAGGGTTTCCAACTTTGATTGAACTTACGAATCTTAACCTGACCATATTTTTTCATCTATATTTATATAGAAATATCGGCCATTTTTCATTGGAGAATATATTTTCTTTTTACTAGAAATAAACATTGCAATACTGCTACACACACAAAAATAAAAAATGAAAATACAACAGCAACAAAAATCTATGTTTCTTGTTTATTCGTTGCAAACGAGGCAGCCCACAATATTCATATACAGAGGCATGCAAAAGGCTGGGAGGTAGATATACCGATGGCAAATGTCCTGTTACTATCTCTCTCTATCTCTCTCTCTCTCTCTCTCTCTCTCTATATATATATATATATATATATATATATATATATATATATATATATATATATATATATATATATGTGTGTGTGTGTGTGTCTGTGTGTCTTTTTATTTATATATATTATATATTTATATGAATTGCTTTATATTATATTGAAACTTATTTGAGATGATTTTTGTCGTTACACGGTTGATATATCACTCGCACAAGACAAAGTGAACAGAATAAACAATTAAAGAAAATCGGGCTGCTGTAGGAATTGAACCTTCCATCGATAGGGTAGCTGCTTCAACGTAGCGATGCTCTCACCATTGAGCTAAACAGCTGCAAATATGTCCATTTGCTAATACTTAACTGTAACGATGAAAGAATTAAATAGACCGAGAATAAACGAGATGAGAATTAAGGTTGAAAGCAGTTATTTGAGCTTTTACATAAATATAATGATGATATAATATTGATTATATCATTACTATAAATGAAATGTTCAGAAATCATGTTATATTTTGAGGACAAAATGTGATCACAATCCAATCATCTCTCTACTCGATTTCCCGTCTATTCGCTCAGGATATCTTAATAGTCTGTTGTTTTTTTACGCTTGATCTTCAGATTATAGTCATTTTTAGTTTTAAGGTTTCGTTTGATATTCTGAATTTCATCAGGACTGCATTTTTCAAGAGATGAATGTGTAACCCTATTAATGTGTCAGATTGGCAGGCAATTCCTAGTGACGCGCCGTTTTAGTTTTTTTTTACTCTAAATTCAAGAAATACTGTTAAGAAATTACTCCTGTTATAATATCTTGTCTACTACCTGACAGAATGTCATTATCTGATGATCAATAGTGAAAAGAATCAATACTGGTTGATCGAATGAAACGTAACAGACGTTGACTTTTTAGTGAAACAACTATACCACAAAACAAAATCGAATCACAGGAACTAAATCAGCGCAAAAAGGTTTGTTTTAACAGTCCTCGTCGGCAACGAGAAGAAATTATGATTTCAGTTCCCCCGTACTTTTGCGTCTGTAAGTTTGTTTCAAAAGTCCCTTTCCAAGCTTTCTCAAGGGAGAGATAGACAAAATTCATCTCGAAGCAGAACACTTACCTTTTTCTCCTTTATCCTGAGTGTGGGAGTCTAGCCAGCGAGTCTGCTTCGTTTTGTGTCCATACGGCGTCCCCCTTCAATTTCCAGACCTGTAACCCGCATATGTCTTATATTGTGGCAGATAATCGATGGACATCACGACTCACAACATGGTTCCCAAGATATCACATGCGAAACGAATAAAGTTCAGAAAGTATTGGCGCCGTGATGCCGATGATAGAGAGGTCAGGCGAATCATGAAGAATTAACGACGGACAATAAAAAAACGATGATTAACATACATGATATACGCATGTTTGACTATGAAGGGGTGATAAAATGTCATTTTGTCTGTACATTTCGGTTTCTCATTACTAATACATTTCGTATAAAATCCACTCGTTATAATGGCAAATTCGTTTTAGCGGTACTCTCAAATTCTAAAGGGGATCCTTATTAGGGAAGTCTACTGTACAGTGCAATATATTAGGGGAAAATAGGAGTCTGAGACATAGAAAACTCAAATGGCAATGGGTTGGTCATGCTGAAAGAAAAGCCGACGACCAGCATACATCACGACTCACAAGATGGATCCCTAAATATCACATGCAAAATCGAGGCTGACAGAATAAAAGATGGCAAGACGAACTAAACAAGCTCAAAAAAGTTTTGGCTCCACGATGCATATGTCTGTTGAATCCTCGGGAAGGTGTGTTTCCAACGACGTACGATAAAAGACTGATGATGATGATGATGATGATGATGATGATGACAGTATATTGATCGGCTTATGTCCCTGCCTTCGCTGAATTCCTATTTGGTCGAGTTTTCTCCCAGGAGATTGCTCCCTGGGCGCTGACAATCGTCCTCAAATTTCTATCCGTTTTCTTTTTTTGAGGGGGGGGGGTTCTGTATTTCGCACCTTTAGTTTTGCTCTTTTTTGTTTCTTTGTTGTTTTTGTTTTGTTTTTTTCTTTTTCTTTTTCTTTTCTTTTTCTTTTCTTTTCTTTTCTTTTCTTTTCTTTTCTTTTTCTGTTGTTTTCTATTTGCTTTTATCTGCACTCCAATGTCTGGTAAGCCGTTGCAGACACATTAAAAGCAATCTTTTCGACGAATACTAAGTGCCACGTTTATTTTGCGTTCGATACGGCTGTACGGTTTAAAGAAAGGACATTTTATACGTGACATTATTATTATTATTATTATTATTATTATTATTATTATTATTATTGTGTTGGTGATGTTATTGCTATTGTTTATGTCATTATTGTTATTTTACATTTTCACACCAGTTGCCAGGTGGTCGCCGCTGGAGAGTGAGTGATAGCAAGTCTCCTCAAGTCTTCAGCCCTCCTCTTCACACTTTCACGGTTCACAGCAGTGCTGTAGTTTATGGTTTCACACCAGTTGCCCAGTGGTTATCGGTGAAGGCAGTGACATTAAGTCTCCTCAGGTCCCCAGCCCTCCTTTCATACCTCCCTCACCTATCAGAGCAGTGCTGTGGTTTGTATAATATTAATCCTTCCTTCCATTCTGAGTCCTTCCAAGCTCACTTTCAGTGTCTTTGGTACGGTTGCAAGTGCACCTACTTTTACTGGTACTACCCTGACTTTCATGTTCCACCCTTTCTTCGGCTCCCTTATCAGGTCCAGCTCTTCCCTGTTTATTATTATCATTATTTGCATTTGCATTTTCACACCAGTTGCCTGTAGGTCACCGCTGTTGACTGATTGACAGCAAGTCTCCACAGGTCACCCGTCCGCCTCTCATGTCGTCCTCACCTGTCGCTGTGATTTGTACCATCTCAACAATGCCTTCTTTTTTTTCTTTTTTTTTTTTGGATGTTACGCCATTGCTACAAACTGGATCCCATATTTCCAGTCCTCATCGAGTTTGGATGCCAACACCCTAGAGTAATTTATGGCATCCAGGGTTGTCTCCGGTTTATGCTGATACCACCTGTCTGCATGGTTAAATCCCATCTGATAGTTCAGTTCCCGGTGTATCACTGTTGTTACTTTGTCTTTCTGGACAAGTTGACCTCATCCACTGGTTATGTGCTGTACGGTCTCGTCTTTTTTTCCCACATGAACGGCATTTGCTATTTGTTTAGGTTCTGTCGATCTCCTTGATATAGTTTCTCTTGGTGCATTTGTTTAGGGCTGCCATGATGATCGATTCTGTTTCTCTCTTCGGGTTCCGTTGGCCGAGACAGGTTCATGATCTCTCGTCTGCGACATTTTGTATCTGTCTTTTGAATTCTCTGTATAGTTTTTTTTCTCTTCCCATCTTTCTTTCTTTCTTTCTTTCTTTCTTTCTTTCTTTGCTGTGCTGCTCCTTTGTAAGCTACTTTTGTTGTTTGTTGCACTGCTTCTGGTAGTTTTATAATGTCTTCACTATTTGCTTGCACATACTTTTCTGTTCCAGTTTTGGCTTTTTGGACAAAGACTTCTATGCTGATCATTCTTCTACTGACTTCTTTCCTCTTTACATACAGTCTGTGTCATCTCTTATGCATTATCATAAACTTTCTTATTCGCCTGTCCATTGATTGGAGTTCTTCCTATGTTCATCCAAGGAATAGCCTTGCGTATCTTACTACCGATACTGCCCGTATGTTCATTCCTTTTATCAGATTCCTGCTATTCAGTTTGGTTTCTGATATTTTTCTTATCCTTCTAAGGTATTCATTTCTTATTTTCTTTTTCATTTCTTCCCATTTCATCGCGTCACATTCGAGAACTCCCAGGTATTTATATCGGTCCTGTGTGGTCAATGCTTTGATTTTTTTTTTGTCCGGTAATTCGATTTCTTCTGCTGCTGCGATCCTCCCTTAGTGCACATTTTCCTATTCAGAACTCCATCCCAATGTCATCGATGTATTCTTTCCCTTTGATAAACAACGTTTCCAGCCCTCCCCTGTTCATTGCAAAGAGTTTCATGTCGTCCATCTACATGACTTTTTCCTTTGTCACGAGAATGGGTATCCATTGCTGTTTTTTTCCAGATCCTGTTGAGTGGAATTATGGTTAGAACAAATAGTAGTGGGGACAAAGAGTCTCCTTGGAAGATTCCCCTTTTCGTACTTACCTCTGCTAAATTTTCTCCTGTTACTGCCAAGTCTACATTCCAGTTTTCCATAGAAGTTGGCCATAGATCTCACCACTGGATCATTGATCTAGATTATCCTTAGGTATTCGAGTATCCAGCTGGGTGGAGTCATGCTTATTCATACTCTATCCATCCCATAGCAACATTCTTCTTTCTTTTTTCTTTTTTTTTTTTTTTTTAGAGGGCACTCGAACCGGAGTTTTGGCTAGCAGTTGCAGGATGACGACAAGGTGCCCCTAACCCAGTATCTAACAATGGAGCAACTGCTGGTTATGACACATGAATCTTTCATTTGTGTTACATTATTGGGCAGTCAATTGATTTGGTTGTAATGTCTTATTTGTTTGATTTGTTGTGCTTTGAGGTAGCACCGGATTAGGGTGTATTTGTTAAAACTGTTATCATTCAGAGTCACCTCAGAGCTTCACCGGCTCTTAATACCCATAGTATCATCTCACAATGAGAAAGCGTATGGGTTTGTGCAGCACTTATCAGGATGACACAGTGGTTTTCTCCCACCACCTACTTGAATCCTGCGTCTCTAAGCCTTAGAATTAGCTATTTTCCCCCGTAGTTTCTTTCAAGTAAGAACGCAAGTATAACCGGTATGTTGTCTCTTATATCTTTCAAGTTTTGACTTAGTAAGAGTCCCACTAAAAGCTAACCTTTCAAGTTTGGGGGCGATGGTGATTTCTATCTCCAAAGAAGTTTAAGATTAACAGTAAATAAGAGAAAAGACAAAATACTTTACAACTCAACTCAAAAATTGTTCCTATTGGTTGTTAATTTTACATGAGGGAATTTTTCACTGACTTGTTCTCTGGCTATGCTCTGTAAGGTTTAACCAAAAAAAACGTTGGTCTGACATTAAATATTTTAGTTAAGTAGAAAGTAAATAAATAAAAGGATCTTTGTCGAATTGTGTGTGTCACCACCATTTTAGACTTGCTCTGCTAATAGTTTCTAATCTTACTGCTTGTCTCTCCTGATTCCAGTCCCACTAGAAGTATGCCTTTTAAGTTTGAGAGTTATGATGATATCTACCTCCCTTTCTTGTGCCTTTAAAATTGAAAATCCAATGTACAAACATGTTTAAGATTAATAGTAAATAAGAGAACGGGCCAAATTTTAAACAAACAATTGAATATTCAGTCGTGAAAGTGGTTCCTATTAGTCGTCAATTTTACATAGGAGATTATTGTTATTTATATTATTATTATTGTTGCACTCCCTATACTTTTACTTAGGAATGAAATACGAAACCCTTCTTCATTAATCTTGATTCTAATGTTTTCAATACGGTTTCAACTGCGCCAACTATCATTGTCGCACCCTTATAATGTTTGCATAGTTCCATAGTGGGATCGTGTTTTTCAAATTTTCTGTCTTCACACTGTGGTCTGCTGGCACAGTCTCATCAGCTATCTAGCAGTTTCTACAAAAAATTCTACTCAATGACTATCAGATCAGGTTTCTCGCTTGGGTAGGGTGCTCCTTCTATATGTTTGAGTCGTTTTCTCACATGGTTGAACCCAAGTCGTTTGCACGTTTCCCTGTGCTTCACTCTCCCAACCCTATCGTTCCTGTTTTTACACTTCTTTGTGATAGCTTGCTGCATTCACTTATGGTACGGTTTATGGCCCTGTTTCTATCTCCTTGATGGTGATGTTTGTAGAGACAAGATTAAATTTCGACTTTTATGCATTCTCTCTGTAACCATATTCATGTTTTCGTCTAACATGCAATGGTTTCTATCAGCTTTTTAAATTCTCCCTGGAATGTTTTCTTTCCTGTTTTTGTTTATTTGTTGCATTCCCCACTATTCATTTTTCGTCCCTTTAACATTTGCTATTATTATTGTTATCATTACCATAGTTATCTGTGATTCATCGCTCGGAAATGAGAGATAAAAGGTTTCCTTAGCTATCCTGCTCTCTATGATAGTATCACTAAATTTAATACAGCTAAGGTCTGAAACTTCCCAGTTCTTCCTCTGATGCCATAATTTTTCAGTTTGTTTGTTTTTAGTTTTTGTTTTTCGTTTGTTTTTGTTTTTGTTTTTGTTTTTTTGCAAGAATTCAGGGAAATATTTCCATTCATCCCTCAAGTATGTTAATTTTTCATTTTTCATGCAAAGTCATGATATATCAGCATCTCTTTATTATCCTTCAGTTTCATCCAGGAACAACTATATCTACTATTTGACAGAGTTTCTTTCTTTGTTTACTTCCAAGTTTATTATTTTTACTACTACAGCAAATATTATAATTATAATTTCTCCACCTATCACTGCTATTAAAATGTAATATATTCAACAGCGAGGGCTGATCCCAAATGGTATACGTTTATGTAAAACGTTCGTTTCATGCGTGCTCAATGGAAAGAAAACGCGTAGTCGGGTCATGTGATTATATATATATATACATATAATTATGTTGATTTGGTTCTGAATTTCTATAAAAGAACGACCAGCTACCCACGATGAACAAGAATGGGCAGTGCCTTAGCAGTACCAGGTCAAAGGGACGTCGTACGCAATGGATTCTTCCATCTCTCCTTCAACCTTTCATTCTCTCTTCGACAAACATTTCGAATGCTGCAACTATATAACTATTACATATTCTAGTTAAGTAGATACGGTAGTCTGTGTAGTAGAAAGAGGAATATCACTACATTTCTAACATTTTAAGTGAACTTTTCAAGATCAAGTGACAGCAAGTTTTTTTAAACATCTTACATTTTCCGATTATTATTGCCCTTGTCTATGTTTAGATACCTCTTTACCAATTATTATTATTATTATCATTATTATTGTTATTATCATCATTATTATTACTATTATTATTATTATTTTTATTATTGGTGATGATGAAGGCTATGGTGATGATGAAGATGAAGAAGCTAATATAAACAGGACCTAACCACATGATAAATGTCGCATACGGCGATTAATACGGGTTATTGTATTTTCAATATCATATTTAAGTATATAGATACACTCTATGAATAGTATTCATAATTTTCAGTTTTAAATTCATTCATTTAAAAACGTATTCTTTTTTTAGAAAAATAGCAAAATTAGATATTTTTTGTTTAGGAGTCAGACATTATGGCGACCCGTTCCTCCTCCAGAAAACGAAGAAAAATAACTGCGTAATAATATATTGGAGTTATTCCCCTTGAAATAATCTATTACTTCCCTTGATCTATTGAAATATATGAAATGGGTTTATTTTACATATTGCGTTTCCTTCAGTTTGATTTAGCACAAGGTCAGTAGGGAAAATTGAATTATGATTGACTATGAATGATCTTCTAAGTTGGAGAGCCGTCCTGCTTTGATAATCGGCATTCGTGATCCTAGTTCTAATTGACCTCAAAAAAATATACAATCACCTCAAAAATGAAGTAGACCCAATCTAAACCTTTTTTTTTTATTCATAGATGTCAAAGAAAAATTTGTATCAGTTGAAAACGCTTCAAATTTCTCCATTTTCGTGAAAAAAATAAAACAATAAAATTGTTAATTTTCCGTTGATCATATTTTTAAGAAACTTCATTTTCGTTTTTATTTTCAACTCTTAGGTTATTCTCACGTTTTCGTTCCTGATTCTGATCCAAAATTTGATTAATGCCAAACTCGACTTCTTGCCCGCAGTCAGTCAAGCGAAGATCAAGTTCAGTTACAACGTTATTTTCCGCCATTCCATCCAAAAGTTGCTTCCCTCCATCCTAGAAATAAGATAATAGACATTCCTTATTCTAGAATCAAATAGAATTAGAACAAAAAAAGTCCTGTTTTAATTCATATCATTATTGGCGGGGTTGCACAATCTCATGCAACTTCAGAAGATTATCTGAATACATATAGCTACAGGCTGCTATTTTCTAATCTCAGCTTAATCCAACACAGGGAAATAGAAAGAAGAATATGACCCTTTAAGATGCTTGCTTTTATTTGGGATCAAACACTGACAACTACTGCTAGTCACGGACACACACACACACACACACACACATATGTATGTGTGTGTGTGTGCTTTTGTGTGTGTGCACGCACGTGCGCCCGTGTGTGATTACTAATTGCGTTTTATTATCTTGAAACAATTATTAGAAATGATCTACCTTTATTACACGTTGAATTTATCACTAGGCCAAGACAACTTAAATAGTATGAACAATCAAAGAAAATGGAGCTGCTGCAGGTACCGAACCTGCTACCGATAGGGTAGCTGCTTCAACGTAGCGTTACTCTTACCATCGAGTCAAACAGTCATCGGTAATGCAAAGGCCCAAATAACTATATTAGCTCCAAATTCTCACTTAGATTTTTCTCGGTTCACATCTGCTCTATTTGTTTCTTTCAACGCAACAATTATGCTATTTGGAAATGGTAGGTCATTTAAAAGAAAAAAACATTTGTATACCGACGGCCAAGTAATACATACTTCGGTTGATCATTCCAAAAAAAAGTTCCAATATAATATAACGCAATTTATAATCGTTCTGTCGGATCATACATATCCATTTCCTAAAAACACACGCACTAAACCACACACACACACACACACACACACACACACACATATATATATATATATATATCGACATTTTCACTTTACTCTAGGCATTGAAATACACACATGATGACTAAAAGTAGTGGCTCTTTTCTCTGAAATTACAGTCGTATAGGCCTAATTAAGGGCTAGTATGGCCACAGTAGAAATGTTCTTCAAAACATAGATTATTGGCATCCTTGGCAAAAGTTTCAGAAACATACATGTTCTCTTAACTAAGTCTGCACCCTCTAAATAGAACATGGCACATAAGATAATCAGTGCTCATTTTCGACTAGCCTTAGTCAAGTGCAGTCCCTCTATATGTTGAAGTTTAATTAAGCAAGTTATGCTTCTGTAGTTTTATATATTTTTCATAACGCTATTTTAGAAAACGCCATTAAAGAATTTTATTTATAATAAGTAACTTGATCTTTGTTTCTTGATCGTTTTAGTTACATGTTCTGAATATAAAATTTTTTGCTGTGTAGCTAAGATTTTTCTATTTTCTTCCAGAAAATTCGCTATTGAATCGCTCAATTGTAGTAATTGTAGTGGTAGAATTCTAGTCATCGTCATCATCCTTGGAGTTTTCTCAGCACCAGTACCTAAAGGCGATTTTGTATTGTTAATACATATTTTTCTTCATAGCTAACCAGTTCTCTTTATAGCGTCTCCTAGAATCCACCTGAAGAATCTTTATATTCCCGCGGATTTCGAAGGATTTCGCACACATGATGCTGGAAATATCAGAAAGTTTTTGTAGTAATACCTATTAATAAGACAGAAGATCTGTTAGCTATGGCTGCAGTGAATAAAGACTTTCCGCATCTATTTTGTCAGGGATACCTTGAAATTATCTTTCCGATCATAAATAAATATGAAACTTCAGACTTACCGCACCAATGTTGTTGCAAGAGAAATCTATGCGCACTAAAGTTGTGTTGTTAAGAAGAACCTGAGACAAGGCATTGGCAGTAATTTCTCCCATATCGTTGGCAGCGATGTTCAGTTCTTCGAGTGTGGAATTCCTAGTTAGGGCTTTGCAGAGGTTCAAACCCCCTTCATCTCCAATTCTGTTCAATCTCAGGTTTAATACTTTCAAAACCTTAGTCTTCACAAGAGCGTGAGACAGAGCCTGACCCCCGACTACACGTATCATATTGTTGCATAAGTTGAGTTTTTTTATTCGGTCATGGCTTGTGATCAATTTACAGATAGCCTTCCCTCCTCGATCTCCGATGGCGTTGTGAGACAGATCAAGCTCTTCAAGGCTCGGGTGTTCCATCAGGTGGCTGACTAAGACACGCACTTTCTCATCATTCAATTTACTTCGGTGCAAATGCAGCACCCTTAGGGTGTGGCATTCTTTGATCGCCGCGCAGAGACGTTGACAGTCCTTCTTGGTGAAGTGAAACATATTCCATTCAAAATTCATGCCACAGTCTCGCACACTATAGGCGAGGTGTAGCTCTTCCAGGCGATGGAGTTGCTTCACCACGGGTCCGATGTTGAAGTGGTCACATTCTTGTTCTACGTCACTGGCCACATCTGATCCGCTATCCAAATATTCATTAACTTTGTTATTTTCTTTGACAGGTGGCAGAAACTGACCCACCACGAGTCTTACGACAAAATCCAATGACAGCTGCAGTGTCTCCTTAAGTTCTGCTGGGTCAGTCTTGTCGGGTACAAAAAACTCTATTATATGCTCGAGATTGCGTTCGAAGAACATCCTTTTCCAACTGCCTCCATAATTGTCAAGTTTGCAGACCTGCCAACGATTTTGACAGCAACGTTTCCAGTATCCTTCATCGCTTATAAGCAGAGCTGTTATTTTTAATGGAAGATTGACTGGTATTTTCTCCAAGACTTTTCTTTGGTGCTTTGCTTCAAGCTTGTTCAGAATCTCGGAATTGTCTGAAAGGCAAACATTTTTTTTTTAATTTATTTCTTTGATAATATATACACGTATTATATCAGAATGTCTAAAAGCCTTCTGGATTCTATGCCAGGGATTAATTAATCAGTTTAGTGCGTATGGGGGTGGATCAATGTTTGTGGTTTTGCACAGTTATTAGCTGAAGTTTTATTCAGAATTACTGTATAATGTTCGATCTATGTGGTCTATGGAGAAGCCACGTTGGCGATAAGTGCATTGACAAGGAAGAAGATTATGTTTTAAAACATTTATTGTGCTTTTCTCATAATCAAACGAAGGATTTACAGACCAATCTACGTATATGATGTTTACGAATCCCGAGGGGAAAGTGTTATTATGTACATCGTTGTCGAAAGATATTTCCTATTTCGTTTGTATGGTCTTGGCACCGAGATAGAAGCTTTATCTTCGCTTCTGAGGACAGGTATTTGGGGAAATAGGTTCTGCTAGAGGCGATCCTGATTGAGTTTTAATCTTATTTACTTTTAAACATCTTGCATTCAATAAATATGGAGTTAGCGACAAATTTCAAAACAGAAAGACGCTTCAAATCTTGGAAGAGGTTGTTTGTTTGCTTTATTCTTTATTGTTTTATTTTTATTTTTTTGTTTAGATTTTCATTGATTTGTTCTTTTTAATTAAGGGAGATTCGACAGTAAAAGACAGATGAATTCTAAAAAGCTGCACTCAACCGATATGAAGCGTTGACTTAGTGTCAGTTGGAAGGTGTTTTAACATTGATTGTTTAGAAAAATAAATTATTTTTGATTTTGATGAAATGATGATGATCTAAATAATGCAATGAAATGAATATGAAAAATACTTACATTATGCAGGTATTTAATTACGTACGGAATGTTCGCTGTGCCAAAATTATCTTGAAATGAGTTTACTTTCACACAATACTTTTATCACAAGAAAAACGATTGCACAATATAAGATTTTTGCACACCGACTTCTAAAAAAAATGAACATTGTTTTGAATCTTGTATAAAAAAAATAAATAAATAAATAAACTATTGATTCCTACATCTTTAATTCATCCTCACACAGATGGCGAAAATGAAAATAACAGACCTTACTCAAACGGGAAGTTATCTATGAAGGGGAAAATACTCAACATACTTCAAAATTATATTATCTCCCCTGGATGATTTTTCCTCTGTTTTTGTTTTGTTTTTGTTTTTTTTACTGATTGATTTCCTAGTTTTAAACAAAAAATCATCTAAATAACGAGGTTACCATACTTTACCTTATTCTGAATATTTTTTAAAGCATCACCTAAAATCTGAGGAGAATTTGATTAAATGGAAAAAATGGGAAAATGGATTATTTACTACGGTATCACTTTGAATATGAAGATCAGCCGAACGCATTCTGTTCCACTAAGCGTAATCGGAAACAAAGAGTATACCTAGATCGAAAATGGAAAAATATCGTTGGATTTAAGACGACAAGGTCTCAAATGAGAAGATCAACAAATATCGAATATTGGTTCTTGGGAGTAAAGTTCAAGGTGTAAAATCAGCTCCCGTGGCCGAATGGTTAAAAGCAGTCAGTCACATGCTCGACTATGATTTTATTTCCGATAACGTTTTTTGATCGTTGCCGAAGAATTACGATTTGAGTTAGAACTGTGATAAAAAGCAACTGAAAGTTAGAATGAAGGTAACAACAAGTCAAAGTTAATAATGAAGAACCCTCATTGTGAATTGTGATAGCGGTCCACTATATACCTAGAAATCTTTTCTTTTTTTTTTCTTTCCTCCGTCAGATATTTTTTATACTCTGGGTTAACTTCCGTTACCTACATCCGGTCTTTAAGTTTTCGTTCTGATTTTATATCGGTTTGGTTCGTGCCTACTGACAATCGCATTTTCTCCTTCCGACTATAACGGTCTTTACGGGGGTTTTTTTTTTGTGGTTGCTGTATTTTTTTTTGTTTTGTTTTGTTTTTTTTTCCTCCAGCTTAGCTTTCTTTACCTAAATCCTGTCTTTGAGTTTTCGTTCTATTTTTATGCTGGTTCGATTGACGCCTACTGACAATCGTGGTTTTGTAGGCATCAACTCTAGCTTCGTGGTTCTGTAGGCATTAACTCTAGTTAATCCGGTACCTTCTTTAATCCGACTAACCCCTTTAAAGAACAAAAGAGAAAAAATTGATTTCTCTGGTTATAAGGAACCACCACTGCGATTGACAGTCTTGATTTACATTCTTTTCTGATCGTTAACATTGAATGGGCGTATTAAGCGAACGTTTATTTTTTTTCAAATTTTTTCACGCGTCACTAATCTCATTCTAATCTTAAACAGCTTCTTTTTTTTTTCAATTCGATGTATTGTAATTACGTTAGAATAGTTTTTAGAACGAAACGTGATATTGACGCGTGCATGAAGGGATAATCCGAAAAAAAAGATAAGACATCTAGACAATTAGTCAGACTGTGATGAGTTTACTAGTAACTATATAAAAGATATTATCGTCTCATTATCATTTTCTGGTGTAAGCAGTAAAATTTAATAAGGAGTTTAATAACAGCAAGAATATTTCCGTTTTGTGCGGAGCGGTGGATTTCCATTCTGTGCGAAGCTCCAGAGATTCTCCATTGGTCGGAAATCTCGTAAAATCTCGCGACGATCGCGATTTCTTCCGTCAGTGAAATATACTTCTAGTCATAAAGAGTCTCACCGTGGCTTGGCTCTATCATTCTAAAATGCCAAAAGTTAGTCATTTCAATCTGGAATTTTGATGTATTTAAAACATTCTGATTCCTGCAAAATTTCAGTTATAGCAATATTGAATTCTGTATTCTATTACGATAAGAGTTTCAACTAATTTCACTTGAAAAATTAACATTTGCAGTGACTGTAGTTACAAGTGTACATATGAACTTCATAGATTCAGTTCACTACGTTTTCTTTGCCACATTTTTCCAACTTGCTCACTGTTTTGTTTTTTGTTGTTTTTTTTTTTTCTTGAATTCTCAAGCTGTAATGTTTTTACTTGCTCGCAGTATTTTTTTTTTTTTTCAATTTAGTTGCCATGTTTTCATTTTGCTTGCCTCGTTTTTTAACTTGATTGGGAAAAGGTATAATTACCAGACACAAAGAGAAGGAAGTTTGTCAGTGAGTGTCACTGTTCTGGTAAACCAAAGAGTAAAAAAGTAAGAAAATGAAAAGCTGGAGAAGTATCTAAACTTTGCTTCAGAAACTGAAAAAAAATACGGAGCATGAAGGCGATAGTTGTGTTCATCATTATTGAAACACTCAGGACAATTCCAAAGAGGCTTGCAAAAAAGATGGAAGAATGGGGAATACAGGGAAAGCATTACTAAAATCAGCAGAAAGTGCTTAAAAGAATCAAATAATATTACAAGTGTATGTTAATAGCATAAATTGAAAAAGAAAAAGATGACGACTACGGCAAAAAGTTATCCACCTAGAATCATTTGGGGGGGCTGGTCATTCACGATTATAATCACTATTCATATTTAGCAATCCTTCTCAGGGAAGATGTCCACGAAAACTAATGGTGAATAAATATGAATAATGTGTGTTTGTTTGGTTTCAAAATTAAATTAAAATTTGAATATTTAAATTGAAAAATTGTAAAAAAGTACGTTGAAGTGGCTACATTATCGGTCAGAGGTTTGATTCCTGCTGCAGTCCCATTTTCTTAAAATGATTATTCTAGTTATGCTGTCTGGGCCAAATAACACATCAACTGTGCAATAATGGGATATCATTTCAAGTAGAGTTTCAAAGTAATATTACACGTTTATATATTTTTCTGTCTGATTATTCATCCATTTCTTTATAATATGTATGTATATATATATATATATATATATATATATATATATATATATATATATATATATATATATATATATATATGTGTGTGTGTGTGTGTGTGTGTGTGTGTGTGTATATATATATATAGAGAGAGAGAGATAGATAGATATATATATGCCAAACCTTTTTTGTTGTGATTTTGTTCCCTTCCAGTATTTTATAACTTCTGGTACGTTTTTTGTGTCCCCAATTTCCATGGCCCAAAACAAGAAAGAAGAATCTGACCAGATGTCACTTAATGAGGAGACTTACGACAGAAGTTATTATAAATAGAGCCTGAAATCAAGACCATTTGTTGTATATATGGTATCAATGGTTTCGCTAGATTACCAAATTTGAATTTATCATATTTTTAGAGGATATTATAAATTTAAAGTAGTATTATCATAGCATGTCATATTTTTAAAAGATTTCATTAGAACTTGTTTTGTTTTTTTAATCTCTTGTCGCTGGAATTATTCCTAGCTGATTCAATTTTTCTTGTTCCTGATCTAGAACAATAGATTTTTGATAAATTTCTTGATTTAACAATGTATTATACCTTTTCAACGCCCAATTTGTTTTATTGGAGCTATGGAGGTCGGGCGGTGACCAGCCATAAAAGTCCCAGCCCTAAAGCTCTAATATCAGTAGCAGGCTGCACCACTTCCGAAATGGAATAGGCCATAAAGTGAACGAGTTGAAGAGTATCTTTCTTTCCTTTCAAGGTTAATCAAGATAATAAATCACAAAAAGACCAAGATTCATTTAGATTTACCAATCAAAAACATTACATTACCTAATTAGACCAAATTAAATTACAATATTACTCATTTTTATCTTTTTTAACTTTATCGAACGTATCAACAAGTTATTCGCTTTCCTTTCAGAGCAAAAGAAAACGAAATAAGTGTCCACAAATAAATCACAAAACAAACTCTCATTCAAATTAATCAATAAAAGCGCATTACATTTCCTAATTAATCCAAATTAAATTGAATTAAAACTTCTTTTTTTTTCAACAGATTCGGTCTGTGACTTGAAGTCTAGTCACTTAATGGCCGGGTACCACCTAAAATGTGACTTTAGTTCTGCAAGTCAAGGGCCTGTGACTTTATGACCAGTATTCGGTGAGAGAAGGGGCAAAGAAAGCTAAAAAAATAAATAAAACACATTGCTTCAATCACTTTCAGTGATCTATTTGAACACTACGTACTTGACTACTTACTATCAAAGTTGCCGACGATGAAACTGATACAGATCTCAACAAGGGTCGGTACAGTGAGAAGTGACCATTCCTGATCCTCAGCGATAATCCTCCTCATATTACGCACATCACTCGACGGATTATCGACTGTCGATTGGCGTCCGCTTTTACTTGTTTCTGATTTGGATTCTGACTTGACTGATTCTTTTTCCTGCTCCTTCTGCCCCGAATCCTGATGCGTCAGATATACTGACTCTTTCTGTGCAATAGATTCTTTATCCGTGGCTGCCATAATCTGAAATGAAAACAGTGTAAAAGATGGAAGGCAATTACGAAAGTCCTGTTCGCACATATTGATAATCGATATTTCATTATCAATATATGAAGTATAAATGACGTTTGTCAAATTCTAGAACAAAGTCTGAAGTTGTCTTTGTCATCCTACCGAAACAACAAAAACGACAAGATCAATCCTCACCAAAATGAACGGGTGGAAACCGATATGTAAAGCGCACATTCTCATATTAGGATATGAATTTACGACCAACTGATTGCCAGCTGACTGTTTCATGACTGAGCTGGATTGACAAGTCTTGAATATTATTGAACATTTATCGTACAGATACGCAAGGGTTTAATTCATTCTAATAAATAAATATATTTTTAGAAAAAAGTATATATTTTTATAATTTTTTGTTTATCATGTATACAATACAAAAGTAGGTGTAATCATCTTCATTTGGAATAGAAGTTTGATTTGAGTTTGACCCGACAGCAGCCAGGCTTTTTATTTCATGTCCATTCATATTCTTCCTAGAAGTGCACGGTGACAAGAGACTTTTGCAGATATATACCAATGTTGACTATCTTGGCGTAGGTCCACTGCTTTGTGTTCGGGATAGAGCATTAAGAAAACAAGCTTCCCCTGCTATCGGAAAGTAGAACGTTCCCCCAGGATTGAGCATTTCGTAAGCCGAAACACTGTAAAGCGAAAAGACAATTACCATAAATTCTTAAAGGGATTTTTTTTCATCCAAAAGATGCTGATGATGGTACGTTCTGCTGAGTCGTCGGAGGTTGGAATGTTGTAAAGTAGAAAAGAGTAGAGCGTAGGAGTGTACTGCCTCTATGGGGTCACGCTGCAACACAATTACTGAACACCATTTTCGCTTTTCATCCTTTTTCGTAGCATAAAAAGAACGTGTAGAAAGCAGAATATTTTTCTATTGAATATTTTATGGTAGGTTTTTTATTTCTGCGTTTACACTGTCGAGTAAGTATGACATAATATTTGTGCATTGTTGGTAGACAATCTCTTTTTCTAATAGTAATATGTTATGCTGGGCATTAATAATTTGTAATGGTAAAAAACAGGCGTGTATACAAGTTGCAAACTCGTATGCATCATCATTGGGACATGATTGAATAGGTATGTATAATAACAAGGGATTTATTTCATCTTATATTCATAATTGAAAAAGTTGTTCAGTTTTATTTTTTTGTTCATAAAGTAATTCCTTCAAGCTTGTCTGTACATATCCGAAAAGAGGTGTGACGCAGGCGTGTGCGGTCATATCTGAAAGGGCAATCAAACTTGTTAAAACACAAGGTGTATGTTGAAAAACGCAACATTTTAAACGGTAATTTATCTGATATTAGGATTCGCCTCTTTTAAATTTACAGATTGGCTGATGCACTTAGATAAGAATACAGCTATGCATATCAGCTGACAGTAAATTAATGGGAGGCAACTCCAGATTCTGAAGAATTATTTGCTTATTAATTATCAATTTTTGTTTTTCTTAATATAAACCTTGCACGATACTAGAGGAGATCTACTGAATTTACCTATTTGTGTATATGTTTATAAAAGCTTGAATAGGGTTGAAGAGGTTCAAAGCTGGATCTTTATCGGTGCATTTTGATTGATCGGAAAATATATTTTCTGATGTGATTTACACTCTCCTTGCTTATATCATCATCATCATCATCATCATCATCATCATCATCATCATCAGTCTTTTAACGTCCGTCGTTGGAAATAGACATTCCCCAGGATTCGCCACAATTCCCTATCATGGGCATCGTGGAGCCAGTATTTCCTGAATTTGTCAAGTTCATCTCTCCATCTTGTGTTCTGTCGGCCTCGGTTTCTTATGTGATCTCTGGGGATCCATATTGTGAGACGTGATGTCCATCAGTTGTCTTTCATTCTTACAATATGGCCTGCCCATTGCCATAATAGTTTCTATGATGTCACGAACACCTGTTTTCTTCCTTATATACTGTGCTGTCCTGTGGTTGAGCGTGATTCTGTCATGCGCACGTTGCATACTTTTCAGTTTGCAGGCTTGTCTCTCGGTTAGGTTCCATGTTTCAATGGGATAACATAAATGTTAAAATAAGATATAACTGAAACGGGGTAAAGTGAGATGTTTGGTAGAATTATAAGATTTACATTAGATAAAATGTTAACAGTTAAGTGGTTAATGAGGGGAGAGATATGGTCAGGCTTGTGAACCTAAATTCCAAAGTTTTAGGTTTTGATAGTTTGATTTCAATGAATTGTCAGTCAGGAAGAGAAGCAGAATCATTTAATATTTAAACTATTTGAAGATTACAGATTTCATTATAGCAAGTCTGTCTGAACTGAAAATGGGTTCGTTGTGCTGCAAAATGTGGTAACGAGTTTTTCCTTATGGCTGCTTTGTCATAGTACATGGAAATGCAAGAGAAATTGGTGCCTAATGTAGTTTTAAGTAAAGGCAAACTGATCAAGATTCGGTTTAGGTTACAATGCAGAGAGTTTCTTTCTCTCTCAATTTCAAGCACCTCCAAACCATATATTTCAACAAATATGTTGACTTTTGGAGAAAAAAATCTCAAGTTGGGGATGCTATTTACAATATAACTATAATGCTAAACTGGACCAATGTTTTCCTCCACTTTTACGGAAGTAATAGTGGCAAGAACTATTTTCTCATTATGAATTCTTTGTATGTTTAACAAGGTTTAAAGCTTTCACACCCCAGTGCAGCCCTCTGGTAAAATGGTGCAGAAATAAGAGAATTCAATTTTAATTTTTAGGATTTTTTTTTTTTTTTTCGTAAATCATAATTTTGATAAAGTGAAAAAGGAATTGGTCCAGATTGATCAAAGTCGACATCATTGATATTCATATCATTATAAGTTAACATGATTTACAATTTGTTTGTTTTTGAGGTTGAAACAAAATAATATTTGTGTGAAAAAGAGTGAGAAAAGGGAGCTCACATGTGAGGGGGAGCAACACGTTTATGTGTGTGTGCGTGCATTTGATAAAGAGGGGTTTGTGTGATAAAGTGAGAGAGAGAGAGAGAGAGAGAAAGAGAGTTGTGTATATTTAAGTGATAGAGTTGTCCGTACCGAGGTGCAGCTGAAACATGGGGGGACTATTTGAAAGAGCCTCCTCCCCCCGGTACCCCAAAGGAGGAAGTCCCTTAAAAGCTTTAGTGACAGTTTACATACTGCATTTTAATAGCAAATCTCACTAGATATTGAAGGGGATCCCGAGGTCTTGGCTCCCTACTATGGTACTGTGTATTGCGACTATCTTTTTTGCTATGGTTAACATTCGAAATAAATGTCGGTGAGCCACTTCTCATGAGTTCAGTGTTCACTTTACTCGGTGCTCAGCGATTGTAGCCTTACTCCAGACAAAGCTCAGCAAATATTTCAACATGCGTATAATGTTAATACACTGACTATACATACACACATAACACAGTGCGCTCTACACTCACTCTCGAGTTATCTCATGCTCGTAGCACACACACACACATTGTTTCCGTACATACATACATACATACATACATACATACATACATACATACATACATACATACATACATACATACATACATAAATACATTATCGATGATAGTCCCTTTTTCACTTGAATAACTACTTAACAAATTGGAGTTATTGTATCAAAACACATAATGTGATAGCGTGTATGTTACCGTTAAAAAAAAAAGACGTCAATATTTATATGATATTATTGTCAGTATGTACTCACTGTGAATATTATACGAATTTTGTACAAAATGATTTAGTCTCACAAAAAGCTGTTATCATCTCAGAGGTACAAAATACAACTTTTCTCTTCAACGTGAAATCGTCTTGGTTACCATAACACAGTATACAACATGCTGATTTGTTGCTACGGTGTTCAAGTAAATCAGTTCCTTGCGAATATTAGACTGACTTTCGTGTCGTCCGATCAGGCGAAGAAATAAACGATACCCTTTGTTACTATGCGAAAACAGTGTTGTAATGTCGGGGGGGGGGGCGGTGCTCCCCTGCTTTTTGATGGAGGGGGACGACATTCATTCACTACATACAACTAATATTCTCAATTGAAGCAATTTACTGACAGCAGGGAAATAGCCAGTACTGTAAGGTATGTCCATGTACTCATCCCATAGGGCTGCAAAATTGATTAAATTTCATAAATTACTTCGGGACGTGAGCGATCTGGATTGCACCCCTTAGAGCAGATAGCCCTGATTTCTCTCACTCTATTTCGGAACTACACCACGGTGTCAAAAAGTTCAAATGATGATAAGAAAAAAAACAAAGCAAAATTTCTCCATGTTTTATCTAACTAGCTAATGCTTTAGAGGAAGAAATAATATCATAAACAGATTTATATGTGCAGGCAAATGGAAAAGAAATACTCAGTGTATTTTATCCTCATTTGCAGTTTATAAAGCACTATAACAATTCTCTACCACAAAACCACAAGTCAATCTTAATTAATTGGCATATTAGAAATATTTGTTTCCAAATGATACCAGTCATATTGAATGATTGAATAATATCAGTTCTAATCTATCATTCATCAACATTTTATGGTTATATATTCAATAGATAAGTTGCTATAATCATCTTCAGCCAGAATGGAAGTAGGAATGGAATTGAAACTGCAACTGCTGGACTTATTTATATCTTATTTTGTAACTTTTTATGACCCTTTTCAGATCATTTCAACATTCCACAATTATTAAGTAAGCAACATGGATCAGATATGAATAATAAACCCCTGACCAATGTCAAAAAATCAACCTGAGTGCTATAACAAAAAGGGGTTGGTAAAAGTCAAAAATGATCAAGAACAACACTTCATCTAAGACATTTAGACAACTTATCATTTTTCTTAGAGGCGAACTTGAAAGAAACTATTCCCGAATAATTTTATAATCCTTAATATTCATCAAATAATTTGTCTACATGTAAGAATGAAAATGAATCTGAATTAAATTCATCATTTCAAGGTATATGTTTTCATATACATAAAACATGAAATCTAATCATCCAATGATTTCATCGAGTACCACACTGATACCATTTCTCAGTTGCTTATCAGCGCCCATCTCCTCTCTATGTAACATTTAACAAGTTTATCTAGTTTTCTTAGTACCACCATCAGGAATTTTTCCTTGATCTGATCTGATCTCTAACAAGAGGTTGGATTTATGCCTTTCCAAAGGGCATTATTACTTCAGCCAGTATTTCAACCTGGATTGCTGATCCCATATTCCATGCTTTTAATTCTAAACCTCCATATATTAAAAACCATCAGCCAGACCAATCAACATAGATTTCTCCAGTTTTAAAGTGGTTCAGCCTGGCTGACTGACTTGGTATGTATTACATTTACTTTTTATGATATCTTGAAGAACTTCTTATTTTGTTTTTTAACAACTCCTCGGTAGATTTTTAGTGAGGGGGTACAATTAACAATGTAAGTTTAGGATAAATTGATTCCTTAGTTTGCATTTGACATCATTCACTCTTTTTACTGATCACTACCCAACAAAAGTCAAGAAGAGTAACTTACACATTGATCACCTCTTTCCCCAGTTTTTAATTAATCATCCCCAACATGGCATGCTATCAAGAGACCTTTGCCATGAGATTGTTTCTATTGAATGACTAACCAGACATTCATCATAGATTCCTTTGAATGGGATGATAGTTCAGGCAGTTCCCTGTCGACTCCACTTTGTTTTTTTCTAAATCTTCATGAAGGAAATTCTATTCCAGCTATGACTATCACAATTGTGCAAACCCTTTGTGAAAGGATGAGGATCAAATTTTCCCTCAAAAATGAAAGTATTATTATCAGTCCGCAGATTCATTGAACAAAAAAGGTTTTGATTCATGCAACAAATATCTATTTTTCAACATAATCTTCTTCTCTGCCAATGTACTTGTATGATAGTTGATTGCATATAAGCCACACCCGTCCCTTATTTCAGGGGGAGATATTCAGAAAAATGTACTTACATGAATTCTTCTCATCTATTATCCATTGCTTAGTCCCTCCTAAAGTTCTACTTAAATGTGGGACTGAGCAACAAAGCTAACATTTACCCTTTGTGCTATTTGGGGTGAAAAATAGGGGGCGTGTATATGCCATCAAATAAACTTATTGGTTAATATCAATCACATAAATCAAACATTATTCAGAAGAATTTTAAACTCGAAGGTCAGTTAATAACATTGTTTATGATTAAGGACTTATCAGTATTCCACCCACATACACAAACACACACATACACACACGCACTAATATATATATATATATATATATATATATATATATATATATATATGGGTTGAGAGGTCTGTAGCCTAAATATATGTGTGTGTGTGTGTGTGTGTGCGTGCATGTGTGTGTATGTATGAATATATGTGTGCGTGTGAATGTATGTATAGATAGATAGATATATAGATAGATAGATAGATACATACATACATACATGACAGATGCCTGTTAAGGCTGACAATTGATGTAACAACTTTGGCTGCTACAATCTAGGCATTAATGTAATTTTGGAGGAGCAGTTTATTTGCTTACTGGGCCACTCTCGTCTCTATCAACTGCCATGAAATACTACAGATACTACATTTTGCTGAGATATCTAGTGATGGACTGCTTGCAGAGGGGATTCAGGTTCTTCCACTGAAAAAAATGTTTAAATAACCTAAAACAATATTGGTAAATGATTGACTGAAATGACAGAAACCTTTGGAAAAATCTTTTTTATATATATAATGTTTAAAGCTGTAAAGCTTTTTAGACTATATATTCGGGGGAATACCCGGCGTTGCCCGTGAGAAAATTAATCTAAAATTCAATTGAACAGGATAAATATGTTTTTGATATATTTCTTACACAACTCGGCAAATGAAAAACGATTAGTTACATCGTGCACACATAGCAATGTAACTGTAACAGAAGAAATATTCTTATGCATAGAAGAGAGCATAATATGTCGACTAAAGATGTGTGCCTATACAAAAATTGCTGCGTCATCAGTGTAATGCTGTGGACAACAACTTAGGAAAATCGTTAGAAATAACCAGAAATTACATATGGTGGCTTCGTACGACCTCGATATCAAAATCACACTTCTAAATACTTTAGAGTAAAAGAATATACCTCTATGCCAAATTCAAGTTTCATAGTTGTAAGATTGTTGCAAATAACTTGAAAAAGGGACAAAAAATAACCTCTGTTAACCTCAATAGCATTGCTTATGACTTTCTACCCATATGCCAAATATCAGTTCCATAGGTACGAAATTATTGCCTCCGTCGTGACGAGATGCACCAGAATGCTCAATATCAGCATCCTTGGTTGAAAATTGTGGAAATTACCTCTTATGATTCAAAAAAACCTCAGACGTCAACCCCACATTGCATATGACCTTCGCCATGGAAAATGTACCTTTATGCCAAATTCAAGTTTTATAGGTACTAAATTGTGGCAAAAAACTTTACATTTAAAATCATCAGAAATTACCTCTGAAGACCTCAGAAGTCAGTGTCACATAGTTTGGGATCTTCGCTGTGGAGAGATGTACCCATATGCTCAATATCAGCAACCCTGGTGTAAAAATGTGGCTCACAATTCTGAACATTGACTAGAAAATGACCTCTCCTGACCTTAAATGAACTCTGAGATCAACCTCACGTAGTCTATTTGGTGAGTTTACCTCCCAGTCTACATGGAGAATATTAGATGGATAGGCTGCATAGTTTAGTAGAGAAGAGGTATGAATAAACAAACAAAAGGCTCAAATATCAGCTAAGATGTAATCGTACAGTTCCGGTCAAAATTAGAGAATCATTTATTGGAATGTAATTCTTATCAATAGTAATTGCTACAGTGTCTAGACATTTATTAATTAATTTACAAATCGTGGCTCTTAGTACGTGACAGCTTTCGTCGAAAGTCGTTACGGAAGGAATATATTTGATTAAAAAAATGTTATTCCGAGGAAAGAAAAACCGTCAACCAAATGAGAGAACAGTTTTGTTTTTTGCCACGTTCCAGAAATTTCTCACTGACATACAGCAATATTGACCTCACTAAACGATAAGTACAATTTTTTCAGTGTTGCCTCAGCTGTCAGACATGCCAGTGACTGCAGTCCTTCGAGAACAAATTGCCAAGATGGATGCTGATGGCATGTCTCTTTCTGTAGTTTCAAGAGAGCTGAATCGGTCAAAGGGTGTAATTTCGAGAGTTTTTGAATTGTATAATGAAACAAAATCTTTTGTTTCATCGAAGAAGCCGTACGACCCCGTACGACATACTTTGAGGAGGAGAAACCGGAGACATGTCCTTTCAACACTGCAGCATTAATTTTAAGGCAAATCAAATCTGATCTCAGCAAGGTGAGCCACCGTACCGTTGCCCGACGATTGAACGAATTCAACTTGAAGGCTTGTTCTAGCTTGTTTTCAGTTGGATCCGACAACAGACAGTCGGTTTGTGTATCTGCAAGTCTGCTAAACAGGATTAGAAAAGTACCTGCAAGCAAATAGTAAAGACATTTCAAAAAGCGCCCGATGTAGTGCAATGAACAACAAAAATCTAGCTAACAAAGGAGCAGCACAGACAACAAGGAAAGGAAAATGGGAACAGAAAAAACTATTCTGAGAATTCGAAAGACAGATGCAAAATGTAGCAGATAAGAGCAAGACTACGCAAAGGATATCTGAGGAGAGAAAGTGAATCGTCCATCATAGCAGCCCAAAACAAATGCATCATGATAAACTATATCAAGGTGAAAATCGACAAAACCCCCAAAACAGCAAATGCCACTAGTACGCAGAAAGGGATGAGACCGTTAATCATATAAGCAATGGATGTAGTGAACTAGTCCTGAAAGACTGTAAAAAATAGTCATGACAGGGTAGCTACTGTGATACACTGGGAACTGAGCAAACAAATGGGATTTAACCATGCAGACAAGAGAAAGCCCTTGAAAATGGAAGCCACAAATTACTCTGGGACTTAGACATCCAAACTAACCATCCCATCCCAGCGTGAAGACCGTGCCTGGTAATCATATACAAGGGAAGGAGAACCTACCAAATAATAGACGTGGCTATGCCTGTGGATCACAGAGTAAAAGAGAGTGAACAGCTATGGAAATCTCAGGACCTGACAATGGAACTAAAGAGGGTATGGAACATGGCAGTCAAGGTAGAATCAGTCATAGCTGGTTCACTTGAAACTGTACCAAAGACACTGAAAACGAGACTGGAACTGGTGTGTGTAGACCACAGCACTGCTGTAGACTGTAAGAGTGTGGAGAGGAGGGCTGGAAACCTGAGGACACTTGCTGTCACTCACTCTCCAGCTGTGACCATCAGGCAACTTAGTGTGAATAATAATAATAATAATAATAATAATAATAATAATAATAATAATAATAATAATAATAATAATAATAATATGATAATTGATATAAAAATCCAATTTAACATCATCAATGGTAACTAATTTTGAACTAACTTTATTTAAGAATTCACTCACATTCTCACTTGTATCACAAAAAAATCAACTATACACCAAAAGCGGAACGCCGATCTCAACTGCAACACCCCCTTCCTCCCTAAAATACTATGATTGTACATAAAGAAATTAAATATACATATAAAAACAGAAAAAACAGTTGTCCGTTGATCGCAATGGCATGAAACTGATCAGTAACCATACAACTGTAAAAAATCTCTCTCTCTATCTCTCTCTCTCTCTCTCTCTCTCTCTCTCTCCATATATATATATATATATATATATATATATATATATATATATATATATATATATATGTGTGTGTGTGTATGTGCATTTCTGTGAGAGAGAAAGTGTGTGTGTATGTTTGCTTTCATTGTATTCAAACAGAATAAAGTGTATAGACTGAATTTGTTCATTTTATGAGTTCTCTATGTTTGAATTTTGATCAAAAACTTGCTGAACAAAATTGAATTATGATGAAATAAAAGACTTTGGTAAAATTCTAGAATTCATATTTTTCGCACGATTGTCGTCATATTTGTTGTTCTTAGCTGAACATTTCTGTCGATATAGTCATCGGCCATCCTCAGATTTATATTGCATCCAAAGAATATATTAACCGAAACATTATCTTAAAAACAACTAAGATGAAGACAATAAGTGGTTGATGGATATTTTTCTAAACTCCGATCACTGTCTCATCGTCGTAACGTTTCAAATTTGGTACTTTCCTACCGTGGAAAGCGTTCAGACAAGTGTTACCTAATCCCTCCTGTCCTGGAATTTTCACTCAAAAGTCGGTCTGCAATCAAGAAACATCCACACTCTTCAGGTATATCATATCAGTAGATAGCTCCTTCTCAAGAACATTAGCTATGTGGACCAAAGTTTCTTCTAAATATTTTCCCAGTGAGTGCAATCCCGACATTTTTTAATCTAGAGTGAATAAGTGTCTTACCGACCTTGAGTCTTTTTTTCTCTTTCAAGCCATTTTAACTGTCATTGCATTTTTAGTCATTTTAGTCTGCATTTTAAACATGCCATGTTTCAAAGATTCCAATTTTACCATTTCCACAACAATAAGTCATTCTAACATTTTTAATGGTCTCAATTCTGCGTTATAAATAGCAGAAATACTGACCATTTGACGTGAAGAGGGTGGAAAAAGATAGATGCAATGGAGATAATGAAGTAAATGCTATAAGAGTTATTTCCCCTGAATCATCAACATCAACTCAATTCAGATCAGTCAAATACGAAGAAATGCGTGTAAGAATGTTTTATGTTACTCGAGCCGTAGCCGAGGTTTATAGAACATCAAGATCAGAGAAAGTCACCCGGAATCAATTAATGTACACTCAAGCACTTGATAAAGAAGAGTGTTTCCCGAGCAGGGGGCCAGATCCCCCTTTATTTTTGTATGATGCTAGAAATTTCAGTAGGTCAGCAATTTTAAGAACTACGATTCATAAAGTTTTTTGGATTTAAAATTGCTCCCGTCTGCCCCAGAGCTATGCTCCCAAGTATGTTCCTTTGGTCATTGTTACCTTTTACGCGTTGGAATCAAATGAACGGTATAAACTTTTTTCTCACCGACTGAACAACCATCTCGATAGTGACAAGTTTTCTGCTTGTAATTAACATAGTATCATATTTGATTAAATAGATTTTTTTCTCCTTTGACTTATCTTCAGTGTGTGAAAAATCATGAATGATTTAAGATTATCTGTATAATTGATCATTAAATGAATGAAGGGGTTTATTCCGGGTAATCACATGAAAAAATCCTCTGTTTCAGACAGGAGGCTCCATGTGAAAAATTAATCCTTCGTTTAACAAGTACTGAAAATTACAACCAAGTTCAATATAAAAGAAAATTATTTTAATGATTTTTTTTGTAAAGTTTCAAGATCTAGGTATAAAATTATGGCAAATGTTCTAACGCATATTTACTCATATTTTCACATATTTTGTTAACATTTTATCGCAACTTTTTACTCAACCTCCGGTTTTATAATATGTAAAGATATGATTTTATATGATATTTTCTTCAAATTATTTTTTTCACGCGTTTTTTTTTTTTCTGTGGTGTGTTGATTCCCTGCAAGTTAATCAACACTGTTCACCGGTACATCCACAAAGATATTAGTCTATTCGGGAAAGCTTTTTCACAACCTGTTTTTTTTTTTTTTTTTTTTTTTTTTCCTGATCATTGAAATGTGATTTTATGATTCTGTTCACTGATTCAAATAATGTTTCACAGAATTGATTTTTAACCTAATATTATCTCGAGCGAAAGCCTGAACTCTAAAAAGATAGAACTTTTGAAATAAATAAAATACAAAGAGACAAAATGAGTATATTTTCTCATACAATTTTGATGTCTATTTTAGGACTAAACAGCAAAAAAAAAGGCGAAAAAATGACGAGAAATCCAATTGTTTGTTTTCATGTATAGACTATAAATCAATTGCTCGTACTGCAATATGTTTTTTCTCAATCTTTGAAGGGTTTACTTCATAATTCTGCCACTTAACAGGCTGTAATAATGCCCAACGGTGTTCATTTTGACCTAATATTACACCTGGTGCGAACCTAAACCGGGACACTAAAAAACAGAATATCGAGTAGATTTTGAAGTAAACACCATACAGAGACAAATGAACACATTTTCTCAAACAATTCTGGCCAAAACAGTTCAGTGAAATGATTATTTTCAAGATTCAAACTCATCTTGTCTTCATTTCATAATAGAAAGCAAAGAATGTTGAGAATCTGATGATGTATTTTTTACATATTTAAATGGAAAAAAAACACACACACAAATGATCCAATTAATTTGAATTGATAAATCATTTTGCGTCTTCTTTCTATCATTCTTATTTACTTTCTCTCCACCCTTCCTTCCTCTCTCCATTCCTTCCCTTCCCTTTCCTTCCTTCTTTCTTTAATTGCCTTGATTTTTCTAGCTTAAATTGGCTTGCTTTGAAGATCAGTATTTTCAGATCAAGCTTCTGACCGAGCCTAAAACACCAACCAGTGGCGACAGTGGGAAATACGCATTCTGTATAATTCGTGCTTTCATACAGTCAATATGAGATTGATATTTATTCTTATTTACCTGTCAGTGAATGAAACATTTTTTTTTATTCATTTTGTCTAATATTTACCTTCATCTTGATTTTCAATTACTTTTTATCACAATTTGACTTAGACCGTCATTCTACGGCAATTAAAATCAAAATGAAAGCAAAAACTAGTCAAAATTAATAATGTAAATGTCACATTACAACAATGCGTTCCTAGAGTGGGTGGTAACACAGAGTGTACACCTACCTCCTTGTAGAACTTCCCAGGATATCTAGAATTTTGGATATCTTTTTGCTCTACAGCTATACGTACCTCAAAAGATTCATAACATTTCCTTTTTGCATAAATCTAAGGGGAATTTCATTGCACTACATAAATTGCCTTACAAACTCTAGATAAGTTAGAAATCAAAAGGTTTCTAGTTGGTATAAGGCATTGTTTGTTATAATATTATATAGACAAGTTTCCTACATTCTTGAAAAGATACGAAGACAGAACCTTTTTCGGCACCTGTTTACCATTAAATTACTATTAATTATTGGATCCAGGACAGATTTTCTGTTTAGAGTAGCTAGGATGGCATATTTACCTTTTATAAATTACTAATCTTGCGAACTTGAACCCATGTTCACAAACTTAAGGAGCAGTTACGTGAAAAAATTGTATTCTTATCACCAACCAATAATCACCGTTTCCAGACTTCAGTTGAAACAGAATATGAAGAGATGCGATTGTCAGCAGTTTTCCAGAGAGAGATAATGTTCGTTTCGTTTAATGTTTCAAATTATCGAATTTATATTCACGCCTTCCACCTCCAGATGTATCCTTTTCTCTAACGAGGGCTTTGGTTTGCACCATTTCGACCATTTCACGAATGAAATGTCCACTCACAAAAACAACGTACCAATATGGCCCTATGTAAAAGGTTTTGAAGAATTCACAAAACCTTGAATTTAAAGTCTGCGGGGGATAGAGCAAATTATAGCGCATCGCTTCGGAGTTAACAGGTGCAGGTCAATTTTATTTAACTAATTCAACAAATATATTGATCAAAGGATTTTTTTTAAATTATGGTGTCATCATGATGTCACCCCTCTGATGGTGTCGCCCAGGACAAGCCCTTGTGCTACAATACCTTAACTAATATCAAGAATAAGTTGAAAAACGATTTATCAAGATAACGTACCAGATCTCAAAAAATAATCAAACATTGCGTCGAATATCTGTTGTTAGGAGTCAGTTTAAACATGTAAAATCAGATTCTGTCGACCACGGATGCCCGTGGCCGAATGTTTGATGGCAGCCAGGCGTATACTGAACTCCCTCTGGCTAGATGATATGTTCGATTCTCACCATAGGTTTATTATGTATTTCCGATCGCGTTGTTTATAGAGTCAAAGGTTTTGATAAAAGGCAACTATGAATTAAGGTTTAAGTAAAAACAAGTCAAAATTAATATTGAGTTTGATATTGTTCGCAAGAAAGTTTCCAAGGTTCCGAAAAGAGAATGTTTCCTGATCTTTTCAATGTAAGGCCTCAACAGAATGAATGTCGGCTGTCGCAATAGTCAGTTACATTAATACTTGAACTTTTAAATTTTTAGAAAATGCATTTGTCACAAGCAATTATGAATGTTTAGTGGTGCTCAATGACCGAGCAGTTAACAGCATGGCTGAGATAGTTCATGTTTATTTCCCAATGATACCCTTGGGAATGGCATGAGTCAATTTCCTCTCCCCTGCCCTTATGCTATGAGTGAATAGTAAGACAAACTGTTTTTCTGGCTACGGTTGGCAAAAACTATAATTCCAAAATAGCCTGAAGGAAGTGGGTTCCGTCAGGCTATGACGCCCTTGGCACGCGCATGATGAAATCAGGATGATGATCATGATCATGATCATGATAGGGCGACAACTGGAATCACAATTTGAACACCTATGCAAACCCTATCGTCGGTAGTTACAATCATCTTGGTGATAAAAATGATGCCTGTATGTCGATACAGTGCAACAGAGGAAAATGGACACACTAGAGAGTTGCATCCGAAAAAAAACCGATGCTTTGTTGGTGGTGGAAAACAGCATCGACCAGGAAATGTCTGAATCGGATAAGACTCTAACTGCCGAAGTATACAACTGCAAACCACGGCTTAAAAAATGGAGATGCAACCGGTGTGTCACAGTAGGGCTCAGAAAACCAGGGGGTATCCTTAATTTGGTTGAGTTGTATATCGAAACTTCCAAGTCTATATGATATGTCTATTAAAAAAAAAATGACTCTGTCGCTTATCAGCGATATTATAGCGAGGTAGAAGTACTATAAGGCATGAATAGGGCAAAAGAACGCTGTTGTTTGTGCACTGTCTATTGGGGGGCAAGAATAGCTTTCCATTGCCGTATTCCCTTCGGAGGCCCAACTGCAAGAAAGGATTTTTTTAAATTATCTATGCAAATGCCCAAGATAACTTTTTAAAATTGGTACTTAAGGGGCACAAGGATTAATCTAAGAACAATTCGAAAAATTACCAGATGTATCATGATTGATGACACCATCGAAAAGGGCCAAAATTTTCCTCTAGATGTTGATATCTTCGGATTTATAGGTCACAAATACAGCAATATCTACCATCGAAGAAAACTAATCAAAACTAGTTCAAGAATTCAGATAACTGAAGACTAAGCAAAGTTCAACAAATATCAATACATTACTCTGTCCTATTGCTTACGAATAGATGGTAGATTGGCGTTGGAGATGGTAAACAAAGACAAAAAAAATTATTTGAGAAATTCGAGAATGCATTTTGTTGAAACAATATACATATCGGCATAGGAAGTCGTCTGTAAATACCCGAAGGGATAATTCATATTTAGGCCTATATACACTGGATAGATCGACTCTCCATTAGCACTCACATCAGACAATCAATTTCAGAGGGTACGATTCAATACATTCAATTACGAAGGATACAAATCAATTACAGAACGAATGAACTTGACCATTTGAAATGCCATTTTATTAATTGGATCAAATATACTTTTCACATCCTAAGATTGACCGTTTTGTAAACGCACACATTTTGCATCGTTTATCGGAAGGTAAAGTGACTTTCGAAAATACGTGTTATTTATTTACGTTTGTAAATGATGTTATACGATGTCAAGTTAGAATATGTTCCGGTCGATGTCAGGGTGCAGAAAGTATCATTGGTCCTTTTGATTTAAGTTCAACAGGTATGAGGTAGGATTAGGGTTAGTGTCTAATGGTTAAGATTAGTGCTTAGGATTAGTATCCGATCATGGAACAAATGGAAGTAGCTAACTTGCCGTTATCGAGATGGTAATTTTTCCACTGAAATTCCGCTACACATATCAGGAACAGAGCTCTAGATGTACCAAACTGCTGCTGTGGTTTGTGTTTTGTAGAAAATAACCGGTTGACTTATAAGCCGCTATATATATTATTAATACTTATACGACTCTCTCTCGTGCGCGCGCACACGCTTCTTTTTCCATTTCCTATTCTCTTTTTGAATCTCAACTTTTCCTTCTTTTTTCTCTTCTTTCTTAACCATTAAAAGTTCCTGGATCATATTTTCTTCATGACCTTTTTTACTTTACATTGACCTAGACAAAATCATACGATACAATTATTTTGACCACACCTTGTTGTGGAGAAAAACGATTAGTAAATTTAATTCTTAGTTTGTCACACTTGGAAACCGGTATGAGGATTTAACACACTCACCAAGCAACATGTGTCAAAATCTCTGCATAGTGGATGAAATACGTTGCTGCGAAGGAATTCTATTTTGGTTCAGCTTTTGCTAATTCTGCAGAAGAATGACTTTTCAAGGAGAGTTTTCAAAAATGATAATTTGACAGTCTGGATGTCCAAAAACCAACACTTTAAAATCGGTTAATGGCATTGTTAGAATTTAAATTGTTTCCGTCTGTGAGAATTGAAGATATTGTATTTGAAGGCAAGTGACAGCGCTGTCGGAAGAGCGTCAAATGCTTATTCTTGGTTCTTGGAACATGATATAAGGCTAATGCATAGATTGAGTTACAAGTCATTTCATCAACATTCTGACTATGTCTGTTATTAATTAAGCAAACGTTTTTCTTCATGTTTTTTTTGTTTATATTGTCTTTTGTACTTCATACTTCTTCATTATCTGTACACCAACCATTTCGATTTATTCCTCTATTTTATTGATCGCCCCAACCCCTCTGTTTTTGTCAAACTTCAGAACTTGAGTAGTCAAACTCCAAAAATGTAACAAGAACTACAAGAACAATCCTCACCGAGATTAAGGATGTAAACCGATCTACAATGTATTTCACTCCACTGAACTCGCAACCAACACATTGTCAAGAGGAAACTTAATATGTAATATGTCTTAGATACTAACGAAAATGTCTCATACAGATGCGCTCGAGCATATTTCATTCTAATAAATAGATATACTTATACAAAAATATATATTATGTATAATCATTCGTTTTACAATTCAAAAGTTGTAGTAATCATATTCAGTCGGAATAGAAGTTAGAGTGGAGTTGCAACAGCCGGTTTTGTTCGGCTTTTTTCTTTTAATTAATTATTTTGCAAATTAATTATTGTTACTATTGAACTGTAGAAACGGTTCTTAATGTTATTCAGGGGTAGTGGTAAGAATCCACTTTTTCTTCAGATATAATGCTGGGGTTACTTTACAAAGGATTATAGTGGGTTTCCATCATTTCACGGTGAACCAATCAATAAAATTCCGTCGACCCTGGAAGAGGAGTTGATAAAAGAAGAAACGATGTGGGGATCAGCCAAATGGGGGGACAAGGAGCAATGTGTATAAATAAAAGTAGATTGTGCATTTTTGTACTTACCAATTGGAAAGGACAATGAGTCCGCATTGGTATTTTGCTGAGTAAATATGTGTGTGAATAATACAATATTTTGGAAGAATGTTGGTAGTGTATCTTTTTTTAATTTTAATTTTTTACCTACACTCTTCTAAAATCTTGGATTTCCCACACACATTCACCCAGTATAATACCAATGCGGAAACATTTTCCCCACCAGCTGGTTAGTACAGAAATTAAAATCAAAACCGACGCATCTAAACATTTGAATGAATAAAAAAAGATACGCTACCTACACTCTTCTAAAATCTTGGATTATTCACTCACATATTCACACAACCAATGCCAATGTAGACACACCTTTGCCATCAACAACACGCCTACAAAAACACACACTTACATATGCCACGTACACACATACGATTTTTTTTTCAATAACGCAGTCAGTAGATTCAACTACATACGTACATCTAGAACTCTCTACGTTTACTTCCCATACCCAATCGATTTTAACTTTGACAGGAACACATTTTCTCCTTTTTCGCCAATAAAAGATAAGACGTTTAGATCAATGATAACCACGCATAATCTCCCTCACTCCCTCCTATCCAAACCTTGTTATCCGCCAAATTTTATCAATTTTCCCTTTTGACGTTTCTCTCAAAACATGTAACGGAAATAAATACGATCGATTTTCCGAACTTGTATGCTTCCATATCATCCATTAAATTCACTATATAGTGAGAGATAAAGACAGAGACAGAGAGAGAGAGAGAGAGAGAGACGGAGACAGAAACAGGGAGGTGCTGAGAGATTTCTTGATTCAAGCCAACTTTAACACAATGCTACATCCATGGGGTACCTGATTCATCAACAATGATTTGCGATGCTAGCAACATTGATTTCCTCCGTAAAAACTAATCGAATGAAGCCTCATTCTGAAGTGGGTGAAATCCACAAAACTTATATACGTACTTATATAGTTATAGCCACCTAGTGGGGTGCGATGTTTAGCAAACTCATCTCGCAGACCAATGCACTAGTGTAGAAAGTTCAGTTTCTACTGAGTGTTCCCTTGCTGCAACCATGTGCCTGGAAGAAGCTAAGATTAGTGAAAAGCTATTAACTAATCTGAGGATATTTTAGGCACAAGACCACAAGCAAGGAGCGACAAGAGAGAATCCAACAAACTATTCAGTAGTAATGATCTCTGAGACCAGCTTGATAACCGTAACACCAAGACGAAGAGTGCCCACTAATCTTAGTAAATGACCACACATAAGTATTTAGAACGAGATTAATAAATAGATGCTATTTATTAGGCGTAGCTCCGATTTGGTACGAGGTCACAATCATGAAGTACCAAATGACGATCGAGCTCACCATGAATGATCTGTAGGATTAGCTTACCAACCATTACATCACAATGTGGTGCCTTATTGCAAGATAGAAATAAAATAGAAAATGAGGCGTGTTGGTGTGGGAATGAATCGATACTGAAGTGAAAAACGAGACAACAGTCGAAAAATATCAAGAATCCGAATCATAAGATTAAAAAATAATGGATAGTTTTTTTAATTGAAATTACGCAACGGTTCTTCTGAATTTCATCGTACGCGTTACAGACCCAAACGGAGACCACACCTCTTAATCCTAGAAAGAGCGAAAAAATCATTTCCCAAGAGTATAGTTTTTCCTTGTTGATTCTGAAGCATCAGTGTCAGTATGTTACATGCTGAGTATCCAAAAATTGGCACCAGGACCACCCTTTCGGCAGTATTCTTCCGCTCCTTCACGCACTCACGTGATGGATGGGATAAGGGTGTGTTGGATAAATGGACTAGCTTCAAATTGATGATGAATTCATTCATAATTTTTTTAACGCTGACACCATTTTCCTGTTAATATCACCTCGGGACAGGGAGAGGCCATTATTTACATTTCCATCAAGATACTTGCTTTGGGCGCTATAGGTCAATGATTAGAGCAGTATCATCTAAACTGAAGGTTTCCTCTGTTTGCCATTGAGTGATGGCTAGTGCTCTCGTCTTGCAAGAGAGTTCGTTCTTCGCCAAACGTTGCTTTGTCCAACAAGTCATCATCATCATCATTAATAAAAATATTCTGAACTTGGCCGAATGATCACGTCATCTTGATTTTTCAGGTTAGAATTCGGTCCGTGATCTCGAGTGGTCCATGTTGTGAGTCACGACGCCAAGCAGCTATCTGATATCCTCACAACGTGGCCGGTCCATCTCCAGAAGTACCTTTACTCAAATCTATACCAATTTGAGACAATGTAAGAATTTATGCTTTATAGGCATTTTACAAGTGTAAAAATGCACTGATTGCTACAGGAAAAAGACGTTTGTATTGCGTAATCGTTTAAATGGAGATATCTTGCCTTGAAAAAGATGTAAGAACAAACTATTTAGCAGACAAAGGGTGATTGAATGAATCAAGGTTACCAGATGTCTTTTGCCACATAATACCAATTTTGTCCGCTCTTTAGACCAAATTCAGTAGCTTTAGTACGAAAATAATCAAATAACTTGAATTGAATCACCAGACTAGGTTTGCTGGAAATATGTTTTCAATCTATTGTTCATATATATTTTGTCGTATCATATCATGCGTATGTAAGGCATTATTTTTCGTAGTACCAGATCTTTACTTCCGAAACAAGATAGCTCTATTCAGTACCAAATTTGATCAATTTTGATCTTGAAAAATACCAAATGGCAACCCTAGAGTATAGAAGAATCTACGTATTTCCTTTTCATGTAAACAAATTCCGCCATCGGCACGCATCAATGAAATCTTGGATACTGGCGACAATACAACCGACATACAAACATTCATCCAAGAATATGCTTGCAAAAATTAATGGATAGTAAATAGGATGATATTACTGAAAAGGAAGAAGAAATTGGGAGGGTAACTCAACGCTGAGGCAGAGTTTGGAAATACCAGAGGATTGAAGTGAGGGACATTGGTGCGCCAGTGAGGATGGAATAAAAACCATTCAGAAAGGAAAGACTAAAAAGGGCGTTGGTGACTGAACGAATTTTCTTTGCCGTCAAACAATAAAGATATGACTCATGAAGAGAACATAAGTGTAATTTTGTTTTCATCTTTTTCTCTTGAGTGTTTGTATGTGAGAGAGAAAGAGACAGACAGGGAGAGAGAGAGAAAGAGAGAGAAAAGACATTATCTTGATTGAGTGAACATATTAATGTAGATTCAAGAATTGAGACTGCAATGATAATAATAATAATAATAATAATAATGATGATAATAATAATAATGATGATAATAATAATAATAATAACCATACAAATGTGTGTGTTGCTAAATCGGTCCCTGATGAGACAGAATTTAGTATACACTACAAATATTTATGTTTCAATATAATTTCATTCCTTGTCAATGCACTTAACCCAGTTGTGTATGCTAGCTTGGATACCCACCGTGCTCCGAGAGAAAAGTAATCAATACAATGTAATAAATTCCAACACAGGGCTTCTCAGATTAGGGATCAGAAACTTTCAGATGGGTCTAAGAGGCCAAAATTGATCTTGAAAATGACGAAATTTGCCAAATCTTGAATTGACATTTATGAACTATCAGAAGTCAATGTCATCTATCCGTAGAGCTGAGTTATCCATATACACAATTTTGCAACCATTTGAATGCAGCCATCTCCTTGGGGTGTTGAAAAGCCTGACCCTCAATTGACTTTCAGTGGTCAACAAAGGTCATCACCACCTATCCTATGTTCATACTTTGGTCGTTCCCTTTCACACAAATTTAGATGCCATACGATGCAACTGCTTCCGTTAGATTTGAAAATGCCAAAATTTACCTGACCACAAATTGACCTTTACAAGTCTCCAAAGGTAATCGCCATCTATACTACGTTTGTCCAGGGGTCAAGTTACATCGGTATACAAATGGTCTTTTTCTTATTGGAAAATGCCAAAATTGACCTTTTCAGAAAATGCCGGGGTCAAGTTATCCTTGTACCCCTAGTAGCAGCCATTATATTTTAAAATTCCAAAACTGAACTACCGTGGGTCACCAGAATGTTCATCTTTAGGTCAAGTCGTACACAAACTTTAGGGTGTAGCCGTCTTCATTATTTGAAAATACCAAAATTGACCTTCAGATGTTACCAAAAGGCATCACTATTTATCTTATAACCATCTGGTGGTCAAGTTACTCTATTATATAAATTTTCAGCTTGTACGGAGCAAATCTTTAGGAGTCTGTAAAACATAAAGTTACAAAGAAACATTCTTCGTCTTTGTTATATTTGTGTGAGTGTGTGTGTGAGAGAGAATGTGTTAATTGTAGCCTAGTGATCGAGGGATTCGTTCTTCGATCATCACTTTGGCAATATACTGAGAGATGTAAAACCAAAGAAAAACTCCTCTTTCCTTACAGAGTGCTTGGTTCCTGAGATTCCTTCTCACAGATGACGCCCCAAAATTGAATCAACAGGTTAAGGTCAGCGAGCACGTTCTGACGGCTACGAAAATACACCGATGGATTAAGCAAATCCATGCATCTGACCTACATGTACGTGGGCTCCTATGCTTGTGAAAAACTTAGTGCTACATTTCATCGGTGTGGGAAGACGAATAATTATTTTTGCTGATAGGGAACGACAAGTAAATCCTGCTTGGTTTAAAATCATCTTCACTACTACTACAACGTTGACGACGACACTTCCCCTCTTCAACTTTATTATCATTATTATTATCATTATTATTAGTAGTAGTAGTAGTAGTAGTAGTAGTATGTTGATGATGTGTGGCTGTTACAGCATATCATAGGGTCAGACATTCCAATGGTTGTACCACCTGGTTTTATAATAATTCTAAGACGTTCTTTTTCGGGTCCATAATAAACAATGAACTTTTTTTTAAAGATATTTAGTATGCCCGAAATTTAAAAGATTCGCTCCATCAATCATTCGGAGACATTTCGGAAAAATACTTTTCTTGGCCTTATTCAAACGCCTTGTTATGAAGCGTTTGTTAGCGACTGAACAAAAGTGAATAACGTTAACAATAAGAGAAAAAGCAAACGACCTTTCTTGTCAACAAGATACTTGACTTTTACAGAGCTAACGAGTTCGGTATACAATGAAGAAAAGTTAGAATTGAAAACCCCAATTACTGGTGATAGATAGCTCCGCTAAAAAATATGACGACAGAATGAAACAGTGAAGGGGTAAACATACAAAGACTCCAAGAAGATCTCAAGTGTCAAGGAAGAGTTTCACGCCACACTGCACTTGGCGCCGGAAATAGATCGTCTAAAACAAGAATCCAGATCAAGTAACAACACCTTCACCCGAAGAATTAATAATAACTCGCGAGTCAAGTAGAAATTCCATGGTTATAGCCAAATATAAGATTTATATGTTTGTGCAACTGTTACAATATTTTTCTTTAGGCTATTCATTACATACAGAATGTATCATGTATCCCTATACTGACGATAATAAAACACTTTTGACCTAGGAGCAGATTTTATTGGGGAACAAAAAAACCTCGCGGTTTTCTTTGATTATTTTATTCACAAAATTCGTAGGTTATCCATTTCGCAAATATGTATCTTTTCCCGATGCAGACAAACAGTTTTAATGCTTGTGTTGAACCTTTATTCAAGGATATGTCTGACATGTTTGAAACAGATAAGATTCCACACAAGCCATCACCAAAGCACACTGGGCGTCCTTCATGAGGTACGTCCAACAGGAAGTTATCTTAACGTACTTTGCTCCATCAACTGAGCCAACCAAACTCTGGGTAAGCAGGTGTCCGAAGTAGCACATATAAATTGCTCGTCTCTCTCCTCTGAGGGTCAAACGTATAAATATTCACATATGTATGTGAGTGTTTTCCATCTACAGCATGTATAACATTAGATTTGACAGTTTATGAGCGACAGAATGTGATAATTGCAAAGATATTCTATTAGGAGGCGTATTTTGTCCGGCAGCGGTGTTAACAAAGTAGCAAAACAAACAGCCGACAACGTAAATGAATTTGAGTTCACAATTTCAGACTCCTGCTCACTAAGAATATTGTAGACTTAGTCAGTAGAGCAAAGTCGCGTTCAGACTACTTCTTAGTCGACGCGGATTCGAGTCCCGTATGACTCTCATTTTCTCTATCAGATTCTGTTGGACATAAACTGTCCAATCTCTCTCTCTCTATATATATATATATATATATTTATATATATATATATATATGTGTGTGTGTGTGTGTGTGTGTGTTCATGTTGAATCAAAATATGACCCATTTGAAGCAATAAACTTTTTGAACGATCCCTTAATACTGATAAATTTTATTACGGGTATGTATTTCAAAGTGCCTGGGAAAAGGTCAGATGATTTATGGGGTAATGCAAGACTTCATATTCTAATTCTAGAAACTCAGATGCAACCAGCTTTTAGGTGTGGGTGTGGAAGAGTCATGGAGTATTTCATTCAGTCCATGTGGGACCAACTTTTTCAACTTTTTTTACTTTCCCTATTGCATTGAGATGACGTGATATAGTCGCTGTTGTCGTCCTGAACTCTTCAGAAAGCGTTCAAACTGTTGCTTGTGGGTCGGTGGTCACTGCAGTGGTCTCCATCATCAAGAACCGGTTTGGGCTTTCTTCGGGGTTTATTTGTAGTATCCACATTTTCTGAAACGAACCATTTAGAATTAGTAATGAAAAGCTCACTCCAGATGCTTTGTTGATATCATAATTTCCTAACTCGGATTGGTACTTGAAAATTATACAAAATTCTCGAAATCCTCCAATAGTAATGAATGATGTCTTTATTTGAATATTGAATCGGCAAAAAAAAATTACAATACATTAGTAAATTTTAGGACATAGACCTTCCTCAGGATTCACCAGACTTCTCTATCGTGGGCGTCGCAGAGGCAATACTTTCGGAACTTATCTAGTTCTTCTCTCCATCTTGTATTCTGCACGGCCACGGTTATGCATGTAATGTTTGAGGATCCATGTTGTGAGTCGTGATATCCATCGGTTATCTACCATTCTTGCAACATGACCAGCCCAGTGCCATTTGAGTCCATAATGACTCGGACTTCTGTTTTTCCCCTGATATATTGTGCTGTCGTGGGATCATTCCATGTGTGCATGATTCTTTCACGTGCACGTTGTATGGTTCTCAGTTTGAGGGTCAGTCTCTTGGTTAGGGTCCATGTTTCAGCTCCATAGATAGTATAGGGAGGATGCATAGGACTAATTGGATTTTGTTGTTCTTGAAAGTTGAGCTTGATCTGCCGGAGGCTTGCCATCCTTGAGTGATTCTTTTTCTTTGCTTGATTTCATTTTCTTTTGAAGATTTCATTTAGTTGACCTTGGTAGATATACTGGTCTTCTTTCTCCAGTTCTACGTTTTCAATTTTGATCCTTGCAACAATCCCGTAGGAAACAACTGAATTCTTTAAACCAAATTAATAGAATAAACTATAAAACTATAATTGCAAATAAAATATTTTACACACACAAAATGGAATTTTATTTTGTGCTCGACTTATTATTGGGAAAGTGCCTCTTTCTACTTGAAATTCTTTTTTAAATTTCCTTTTGGAATTTCATTTCATAGTCTTTAGTTCGATAATTTATCTCATTCAACAGAGTCGGAAAGTTATATGTATTTGTTCGTTTCTGTCCATCAAGATTGCCCATGCTATATCTCAAAAAGTTCTCAATGAATTTAAATGACAATAGACCTCGGAAGAACTGATTGCACTTTAGAGCAGGTCCATGGAAAATTACCTTCCCTATATCTTAGTTATATGCCCGCACAACATAATATCGCCGGAATTTCACGTCCGTTCATACGATATCTCCAAAAATTCTCGATGAATTTCAATGATATTTTGTGAAAGGGACGACAATAGGCCACAGGAGAACTGAAAAAATTTTGGAGCAGATCCATACGCAATTACCTCACCTGACAATGGTGTTGGCTGAAGTATGCAATCCATGGGTGTTTTCTAGTTAACTTAATTTGAAAAGAAGAATGTAATACCATAATACATTGTAGATTTGAGATTTTCTGATTTTTGTGATTTTTATAGAAACGGCGTTATGCAATATCCTAACCCAGAAACCTCTATTCGCAGCAAGCAGGCACTTATCACTGAGACACGGTAACTTATTATCATGTAAGCATAAAATTCTTAAATTGTTATTGCATCCTATCTCTAAGGTATGATATTGGTTGTATGACGGCATAACGTAGGCGAGCAAGAAAGATAATTTCATAGATGCTAATAATAACAAAGTAAAAGAAACTTTGTTGATCAGTGCATTAAACCGTGGAAGACAGGGTAAGACTGAATGAGATCGAGAAAATGAATAAGTAAATTAATGAGGGTTGCGATAATTAAGGAATATGAAGATAGCAATCGCGTGCATGATCATTGCAGAGCTGACAACAACCCCAGGAAGAGATTGGAGCCTTGTGGAATCGGTGGAAAAACTAAAATGTTACATTCCACACCAAAGTTAAATTCGACAATATAAGTTAAACATGACACCAGAAACACTAAGAGTGCCTTGGAATCGCAATGGAGCTTACCAAGAAGTCCAACACGACGCCCAAAAGGGTCGCTGTATTCAAAATATAGAAATTGCCATTAAATAAAGATCTGATCTGAATGTGAATCTGGGGTCTATTTCTATATTTTATAGTTTAGAAATTAATTTTTAGAAAACGAATAAATGAAATGTTTTCAACACTTTAAAGTAAGTTTAATCCAATCATTTTGATTTAAAGTTGTTTATATTTACTGGGTTAGTAAACTTGAATTTTGAAGCGTATAGTCGAAAGGTGTTTCCTGTTATAGCCTATGGATGAATGAATTCCGTTGATGCTGTACAATTTAGTGGGTTCGGTTTAACAGAGCAGCAAAATCTCCCAGTCTTGTGTGGTCTGTGCAACAAGCATGACAAACAAGTTTATGTCAGTTCCTACCACTAAAACTGGACCAGATTCCACAGTGGCTTTGGCCATCAGCATAATATTGTTAACAAAGAACATTATTCCTTTGGAATTGAGAAAATAAATGCTCAATGAGACGAAATTTATTATTCCTATTTGCAAATAAGACTGTTTTTGTGGTGGTAATTTTCATATCAGTTTCAAACAAAATGTCTGCTGAAAACAACAAGAGCTGAAGCAAGATACCATGCTGAGTTTCACACCATTGATGTCACCATTATGCCCTGGCTGTACTAGAACATACATTCGTTTGTACATCATATTTTAAGAACAACTCCTACAAATACAATATAATTTGAATTGCAATATACTTCAATTTGAGCTGATATTTCCCGAAACTTACCCCAAAACACTTTGTTGCTGCAGCCACGGTGCCTCAATCTACGGCACACACTGCGATCATCAAATCTCAATTTATTTTTCAAGGAGCTCCACTGAGATTTCAGGGGATTTTGTGTATGTTATTCTATGCACCATTAGTTATCGTTGACTAAACAATCTGCTTGTTAGAATCAATACCGTCGACTATAGTATTTATGCTGAAGTTTTTAGACTGTAGAAAAGTGGTAGGGAGGCTTGATACAAGATACCCAACGATGGACATACACCCGTGCACAAACATACACACATGCATAAATAAATCCAGATATAAGTAATGATAAAACGCACATCACAAAAAATCGCTTTACAATTTGTTCTATTCTCTTAGAAGTAAAAGCGTGCCAAGGGAAAATATAACAGTTCTGTTTGCTTAAGATTTTAAATGAATGCAAAATAGTTAACGAAAAAACAAAGAACACTGAGATGCCACCAATAGAAGTCACGTGTATGAGAGGAGATGTGCACTCTCCACACATATACACTCACACATACCCGAAGTAAATTCGACAACATTCAAGAACACAACGGGCACCCGATAAAGATTAGAGGGTACACGAGCGAAATATTGTACAAAGAAAAACAACAAATACAGAGATATCAGTTCGAACCAATTACATAAAATGATTAAAGCACCTTGTCTGACAAAACTCAGCCAAGAAAAGAAAAGCTCACGAAGTTAATCCCAAAATTCTAGATGAACTGAATGATGGAAGCTAAAAAATAGGCCTCCACAAGAACTTCAGTAAAATAAATGTCATGTACAAATATACAACGACCAGAATATAAAATGCAGAGCAGGAGAAATTTACCTAAGACAACGAATCTCAATGAAATGCTAAAAAAAAAAGAAGAAATCGAGCGAAGAATCACTCTAAGTTTTCAATAGAGTCAACTCAAACAACAAAAACTTTAAAAAATCCACATCAATCCATATAAAAAGGAGGGTATACAACCAATGCATCCCCCTGATAGTCACCTATGGAGGTGAAACATGGAACCTAACCAAAAGATTAACCCTCAAGCTGAGAAGCATGCAACGTGCACAAGAGAGAATCATGCTCAAACTCATATGGAGAAATCAGAAGAAAGCACGGTACATTAGAGAAAAATAGGAGTCAGAGATATCATAGGAGCCATTAAAAAAATCAAATGGCAATGGGCTTGCCACGATGCAAGAATGCCAGACAACCGCTGGACAACACGACTCACAACGATCATGATCGAAAATGCGGACGGCAAAATATGAGATGGTGTGACGAGCTTGTAAGTTCAGAAAGTACTGACTCCGTGACGAACATAAAGGAGAGGTGTGGCAAATCTTGGGGAAGGTCTCTGTCTAATGATGTACGTTAAAAGACTGATTATGAGAAGAAAGGGGCTAACGGAGAGCCAAGATCGAGGAAGAAAAGTGAAAGAAAAATGTTGCAAAATGTGTTCGTTCCTCGTTGGGTGCTCCATATTTGTGGTTCCGTGTCAAACTCTGCTAAGCTTGATAAATACGTATATGTGTGTAAGAAAACTATACGAAATCATAAAGTTACATGATAGAGATGATAAAAGAAAGAGAGAAACGGGAGCGTCTGGGTCGAAAAAGAAAAGCGACAAGTAAGCTGTTTATGTCAGTATTTAGAATCGGTAAACAAATTCTGCAGGATGGTATGTCAGAGACGACTCATTTTTCTATAATTTACTTATTTGCTTGTTTGCTCACTTTAAGTTCAACCACATGTTTTCTGTGCTAGGGCAGATAATGCACTGTCGAATAGTTCTCACTTTACAGGAACCGTTTTGTCCATCTGTTGGTTTGGCTTTCCATTTCTAACCAAACGCGCATGGCTTATCAAATAACAAGATGACTACAACGACGTTGACACAGAAACATTGGACGGATACGCTGAGCTAGATCTTTTGAGCGAGGCACGAACGGCTAACAGTACAGATATTCGAGTCGGTGGGCCGAGATCAAACTCCGTAAGAATGCTCTTGGGAAAGGCATATATCCATTTTTTCAACAATATTCCTTCTAAATTTTAGTAGTCAATGTGAGCAAAAATCTTATGGTGTGCAATTTTTTTCCAATAACAAAAGTATGGGCACCTTTTTGATAGAGTGAATCAATATTTTTTAATGATAATTCAGTGAGAAATCTTTCGTGCGAAAAATTAATTTCATTTGTGCGCTGATAGCAAAATTTATGTGCGGGTGCACAAGCACACAGCTAAAAGGAAACAATGCTCTCCAACCACTGCTATTGACACATAGTTTGGGAAAGTGGGCTTTTGTAACTATGGTTAAGAACAAGTCTAGGAGGTGGACAACTCTGATTTTAAACCAGCCTGGGAAGAGATCGGCTCTGTCTGGCTATCTCACCCTTGACACATCCATAATGAATTCATCTGTGGTGCTGCATCGACAAATCACCGGCTCACGATATGAAAATATCAAATAACATCTAAAAACCCATTAAACTCTTACTTGTTAGTAAACTTCACTATCCCATGGGCATGATGTTTTGCATGGGATTTAGTAAGAGATGCTTGTTCAGCATCACCATCAATCTCTTTCTGCATCAGGTCTGGCCAAAAGAAAAAAAAACGAATATCAAAAGGTTAACAGCGAAGAGAAATTCTTATTCTGCTCGAGGGATTGATACGAAGCAGTATAAGGGATTCAAACAAAAGCTGTGTCGAACTGGATTCTGAAAATACCCGTTGCTTTGCAAAGGTTATATTTAGTGGGGATCTAAAAAAACTAATGGAAGTTGCCTGAAGCGACTATCTACGGCACTTGATAATAATAAACCATCCGTTCATTAAAAAAAACAAACTCTAAAGCGAGTTTAATTACACCTCATTTCACTTTCAGCCTTTCTCCTTTCGCAAATATCTCTGTTTCACCCTCTACTCATTTGGATACCCTTACTTGCTTCTCTCTCAATCTCTTCTCATAAACAAAACGCTAAACTCTACCATACATCCCACTCCTTTCAACGTAATTTTTCTGATCTTCTCCAAAGTTCGGCAAATCCTGAAGTCGAGAGAATAAATATTATTTATGCTATGTTTGTGTTACGATATGTTATATCATACTTCGCCATGTACTGAGTTCAAGCCTAATAGAGAGTTATCATAAGTACGAATTATGTAACCTTCGAATTTCTTAGATGAATCATGATCATTACTTTTAGTTTTTTACTAGTATTTCTTTCACCTTATTGCTGTTGCTTTTAATCATAATGTCTTTATTCTGCGACCATTAAGTAAACAACATGAATGAGAAATGGAGAATTCTGAATTCGCATCCCTTATCCATGGAGGCCGATCAGATGTGCCGTTTTCGCAATGTTCCGGTGACAAACCAACAAACAAACTGAGATCGGGTCATTGTAATTTTAGATATTCCTAAAGCACATTTCAGTGTTTTGGGACTCAAGCATCCGTGAAATGGCTTCATGCACAAATTAAGATCCGTCTCTTATAATAGATATACTGTCTTGTACACTGTACGTAAATGAAATCATACATTAGTGTATTCCTTTGAGAGCATATCGTGCGTTTAACAATCAAAGAAGTCATAATGTTTTATCGTGAAAACATTATTAGAGATGTGTTGCCCAAAGACAGACTAATCCCCATGCGAAAAGTAGTATATATAGCAATAAAAAGTACAGATGAAATAAATGACAAGGTTGTGAGCCGGTCACGAAATAAATAACGGTTTCTAAATGGTGGATAAGATATATTTTCATCAGTAAAATTATTACCTTGAATGTGAATAGTCCATTACGGACAGAGAAGCAGAAAAAATAGAGCTTTTATTATGTAGATAAATTACCCAGCTATCTATTAACACGATACTTCAAACGTTTATATCTGTGAAATAGTCGTACATTTTCTTTTATTCCTTCTTTTATCTATTTGTTGATTTTTGCTTAAACATCGTGATTTTATCTCCACTGCCTGCGGTCAGTTTTCAACTTCAGGTAAAAATCACGTTTCCAATACCATATTCTCTAGTTAACGACAGTGAGCTGAGTTTGAACTCCAACTGAGACATTTTGCATTCACTTCACACTAATGCCCTTGGGAAAGTCATATATCCATCATTTTCCCCTCAAAAATATCACGGCTAGCGTAGCAGAGTAAGACCCACCGCTCCATAGGAAGGACTGAATCCTACAACAGACATTAACATCTGATAAAAATCTTTGATTTTATATAACATGTAAGCGAAAGTTGTTGCATGGCTAAAATTGAAGCGACCAATGATGACAGTTTGGCTCATGCCGTGGCGTTCAAACATCAGTTTTTTGCCGTGCAATTTTTTTCTGTAGTTTGAAAACACTAACCCGAACTAAGGTGCTTACAAAAGAATGATGGCCAACAAGTTCGTCTTGTAGGTTATTTTATGTCATGGTGTCTCATGAATGTATTTTTGTGCCATGATAATGTAAACTTGGCGAATATATGTAGATAAACTTACCTGTATCAAGTATCACTGGCCTGAATGCCAAGAAATTATAGGCAAAAAAGTATAAATGACAACTCGATCAAGTAAATTTACAAAATGTACCCTGTATATTGAAGTTTGGGCCTTTTTAATTTGTTGCCAAAAATACAGCAGAAATCCAACGAAGCATAAAGAGTTTGTAGTTTTTAAGCTAAATTGAAAGATTTGCTATGCAGACTTTCGTAAGCAAAAATAAAAACGTATTTTCTTCCATGCTGAACCGTCAGAATTATCAGTGAGGAGAAACGAAACAATCACCATTTTAAATATATTTCTTGAAAACATTTTCAACATTTATTTTTTCACGTTTTTTTAAAACTTTCTTTATATGCATCTGGTATCCTAATAAACTTTATATTTTTACCTTGATCGACATCAAAATAATTCATTCAGTTGGTCATCACTTTTGTAAAGAGTTTGTTGATCCAGTTGAGTAGGATTATTGGCCAATAGTTGGGGTTCCCTTTCTCATGTAATAACATTATGATTGCAGTGTTCCAAACTTCTGGGACTTCACTCTGTCTGTTGAGGAAGATGGCTAGTTTCCTAGCGATGACTTTATCAGCTTTTGGGAATAGGTCGATGGTGATGTTATCTGGTCCATGGGCTTTTTTTTGTTTGATGGTTTGTTTCACCTCCCGCGGAGTAACTTCTGGAAATTCTTCAAACAGGTTACTCGCGTCTCGTTTGTTGTTTTGTGACTTCATTTTCTTCGAACACGCTGTTTATTTGCATTTTCCCTGTACTGAGCACCTTTTTGATAGTTTTAAAGTCCGTACCTTTTTCGAGAATGCTTTCGATGACTGCTGTTGTGTATCTTCTTGTATCTTCTCGTTTCTTTGGGATGGTTTTGTTTAACTCGATTGCTTCAATCTTTTCTCTTCTTGTTGACGGTGGTTTGAGGTTTCGGCGATTTTCCATGAGAATTTTGGTTTCTTCTGAGTGTTTACTGGTGGTCTGCTTGCTCTTTGGCTGAAACATATTGGCGGTTTCTATCAGAAATTCATACCTGTTTTTTACTTCTAGCTTGAAGAGTCGAGAGAGCTCTTTCTGTAAGGTTAGTGGTTGCAGTTTTCCTGTGTTTTTTTCCTTTGTATCAATTTGAATTAAGATGAAAACAAACCACAAGGACTGGCTGGATTCAGAAAAAAGCTACTCAACCATTGATCATCTCCATTCAGTAAATCGACCAAAAGAGAAAGAAGCAGGATATGAAATGCCTCTCGCTGTAGAATTTGTTGACTTTAAGAAGCCTTTCGACTCATTTTTATGTAAGGACTCTGTATTAGACTTTTAGTCCATCTCTATAATCCGATCTGTAAAGACGAGAAAAAAACAAAGAGATTTGTTGTCTTACAAAACACTATACCAACTTCTTTCTAATTATTCAAGTATTCTACATGATTTCAAGAATCTGATCAGTTAACAGGTGAATAGATTATTAAATGATTTTGCGCTGTTTGAATATCAAAAATGTATGAGTTTCATTAAAAAAAATTGCAATATATTTTTTTATGATGTCGATCTCTTCAAATATCAGGGAATATTTCAACTGCTCAACAATGAAAAGAAATTGATAACTTTCTTTTGAATGAAAAGGAATGTTATGTTATTTTTAGCATGTTGCATGTTTATTCTTTCTTCCTGTTTTTGAGAAAATTTTTGTACGATCGAAATTTATTTTTCTAGGAAATATTCCTTTTCAACATTTCTGGCGTATTTCAAAATCTGGTGATCCAGTTGAAATGGGGCATAGTAAGGCTCAGAAAAAAGACAAGAGGAAAGAAAATACTCCATAAAAGTAATGGAAAGCAACATGCTGGGAAAATCAGGTGTCGCTTTCCAAATATCGGTTACTCAGCTGAGAGCTTTGATTAACATTGCTATCGACATTCCTTAAGTTTATCAGTGAAAGATATCACACCCGATTATAAAATACGTGCTGATACAATTATGTTGTCGTTAAATTGTCTCCAAAACGAGAAAAATGTTTGGTTTGATCCAAGAAAACTTTGAAGGAGAAATTGATGCTGACGGAGATGCACACAGCAAAGCGTGCTCGCTTGACAAGCCATGTGTAACACGGCGGTCTGTTTGCAAATTATGCTTTTGTAAAATACTTGTTATTTATAATCAACAATTGGATCCGTGGGGGATATGTCTCTGACAGTGGATGTTCGAGTGATACTCGTGGGATGCAATTCACAAATGCTGAAAACTTTATTTTATTCTGGCTTCTCACGCAGACAAAGGTTATATTCATCAACAAACAATTTTTCCAAAACTTTTAAAAGTGAGAAGATGGCAACTATTGATGGGCAATGGCTTACTAAACTAACTGTTCAGACAATTGAAGGGATGTGCAGTGATACTTCCTTCATGTAATTCTTTGAAACTATGGATGCCAACTTAAAACAGCACCCATTGGTGGATGAGCTTTCTATGCCAAGAAAGCGAAACCAACCAAATTATTCGACGATGGGCATCATTGATAGATGTGAAGGTACTTCTGCTAGCCAGCGAGTGTTGAAGATAATTAGAAAAATGGTTCACACAAACGATGGTTGGTTCGATTCAGGTAAGATTTGATCAAGCAGGTTTCAAAACCTTCGCAATGTTGGAAAATCTCCTTATCAATGCCATTCATCACTTACAAAATATCTTTGGAAACAATATCAATATTAATGTCCTGGATTTGAGATCTTGAAAACAATATTTCAAGGCGTCGAGTTTGTTCCATTGATATAACACTGACTAGAGAAACTAGTTTTCTGACCATCACTCGATAACAGACTTCAAATAGGAAATGCTTTTAGAACTGAATTTTTCTGTAATAATAAAATATCATTTCATCTAATATATCGATAGAAAGACAGGTACTTACAAGTACAAAAATGCCACTTTTTTATTTTATGTTTTTTATTAGATGAAATATTGAAATCAGAAACCGTCATCAAAAATGTCAACAGAGGTTTCTTCAGTTTTAGAGCTGGTCTGGCTGGCCATGTATACATGTGTGCTGTATGCAGCAACGTTCATGCTTATCGTTTGAACCTTTTTAGTGATCACTCCCCAATAAAAAGTGAGAGAACTTTTTCAACTGATTACTCCTAACATCATGATACCAAAAGATGTTGGTCATGTGACCGTTCTTCATTTGGTGACTAGCCAGACCTGTAAACTACTATTATTCACTTTTAATACCTCCATTTTGTTTTTTTTGTATCACCGCAAATATAATTCCGTTTCTGTTCTATTACATTGGCCTTCTGAGTTAATCATCAAAATCAAATGGGTCATAATTTCGACCTTAGAAAGACGCTATTGGTCAAGAAAAAATCGTATAGAATAAAGTGATTTATGTAATCTGCATTAATCATAGTACGTAGAAGAATTGAACAAAGACAAGGATATATCAATATATCCCCTGATCAATCCAAATTAATATTGAAACAACTCAAAATATCAATCAGCAAACATGATTTGAATCAATTCGAAGCAGACAAGACACCTTCTAATCCCCTCATTCACAAATAACCATGCACACACTCAAGCATGACCCCAGAAAGTCCTCTATAATCTCTATTCATGCCTCCTCCTAATTTTGATGTTTCGAATACACGGATCAAACGCAAAAACATTGTTACTTTTCAATATTGTTTCATTTGAAGTTGCAAATTTGATAAAGCCGGAAGGTGCAGCATGTTAGTATAAAACTTTTAATTCAAATATTACTATTTTTCCCCATGGTCAACTACACACACACACACACACAGACATATATATATATATATATATATTAGCCAGCCGGGATACATGGCTTCACCCAGGGGGGGGGGGAATTCAAACGTAAAAGACGGGAAAACAAATGATTGGTATTTTAGAGTCTAACAAACTGAAAGCTAATAAAATAAATATAGCATTCTCTGTCGGAGTCAGAACTCGGTCCACTGATGCCATTTTTCATATATTTAACCACTGGGCCATTGGCGATCCCACTGATTTTCTTAGCAATAAAATCTTTAAACGAAGCTTACAAATTAGGATCGAAAAGTAGTTTTGACGCTAACTTAATGCGTCAGAACTTCGGGGGACAGCTACAGCTAAGTGGCTGACTCTGGCTCGATATTCAGCCTCGCAATCCACTGTGTAAATATATATGTACATGTGTGTATGTGTGAGCGTATGTGTATATATGTTTATGTGCATGTATACATATGTATGTGAGTATATGTGTGCATGTGTGTTCATGTACATGTGTATGAATCTGTTTGCTCGTATAGGCGCCTGATGATAGTTTTTTGTCACTTTCTCTCTTTTTTTATCACTCATACAAAATTGAGATTTTCTTTTCCGTTTTCGCTAATTCAACTTTTTAATACTTTTTTCTTTATGATTTTTATATTTATTTTAAAATATTTTCTTTGAATTATGGGAGAGGCCATTTCAAACAGAAAACACTTCAAAGTTTAGTGCAAAATTCGGGTCAAGTTTTACGTATATATGCATCATACCATTAATAGTTTTACGCAATAAATTTGTTGACCATAAACTTCGCAGTTTTTTCCTACTGTTTTGATCGAGGCCCGTCTGTTTTCAAAATCTTCAGTATCCCATTTTGATTTTTCTTCTATAAGAGTCGGAGCCCAACAACGGGGCAATTTTAATATATTGGGGTCCTATTTTGAATTTGGGCGTTGCACAACACAATTAATACTAATTCTACTATAGATGTTATAGTCACTAATGATAAACTCACCATTAATGGATATTTGATTCAAATCTTTTGCGGGACATTTCACACTGAAAATTGTCTCTTATGCCCCCACTAATGGTTGTATACTTAAGCTCTTTCATTCTTGATAATTTTATAAATGTAATTTCCAAAGAATTCTGTGATTTTGGAAGCAGAAAAAACGCATTTTCAAGTACGAATGCTCAGCTGTCATTATCCTGAGTCTTTTTTTTTTTTTTTTTATAACTAAAACGAATAATATTCTTTGACGAGTTAATATTTAGAGATAAAATTATGTGTAACCCATTAGATTTTGATGGTCAGTCTTGCAAAAATTAATAACCACATGATGGGTTGCCTGATAGTTAGAGACATTTTTAGCCCCAAACACAAAAAATGGCCCAAAATGGCCAATTCTCAAACTGTTTATGTTTTTTTTTTCTGAAAATACCCACTCTTCAGGCGGTTGTCCCCAGCTTTATATAAGACATGACAGAAATTAGCGCAATCACGCTCGTCATGGAAGGATATGGGAAAGATCTTTGTCCAATATTGGACTTGTAACGGCAAATGATGATGATGATAGATAGATAGGTAGATAGATAGATGGACATGTGTGTGCATGCATGCGTATGCATGTGTGTGTGAGTGTGCATGAGTGCTCACGTGCGTGTATACATGTATAAATATATGTTTGATTAAAGGCCACAGACAATGAACGCTTTTACTTTTTTGTTAATCAATCCTGTTTCCTCACGAATGAATATTGTTTGGTGGACAATGTACATTATATGCATATATACACATACATGTATACACAATATACATATATGCACTACGGCAGTCTAATATTGTTGAGATGTATATCGATAAAAAACATAAAAACTGGATAATGAGTGCAAGTTCCAGCGAAGAAGTTGAGCTTAGCATTTAATGATGCATAAACATCGTCTTCATTAATTTAGAATACCAATATGGCACCTTCAACTGTGTCTGAAATTGCGAAGCCAATAACTGGTTTTATCAGTGATGAGCGCTAAAGATCAGATATGGTTGATAGTATTATAATGTTTAGAATCTGGCCGACCATCGAGCCGCGCACATTCCTACGGGCAGTACAAAGGTGTTGGCAGAATGAGTAAGTATTGAGGAAGCCTGGCAGCCATCCGCCATAACTGGAGAAATGGTAAGATAACATCAATAGACTCTTTCTTTGGAGATAATGTACTGGACGTAGAACGCGGCGTGGAATGAATGGAGGCTAAGAGAACTATAAGGAGAACGAAGAGATATAAGATAGGGAGTGAGAAGATACAACGAAGAATGACTGAAGAGCGGTTGGGAAGGTGGAAGAAGAGAAAGAGGCAAAGTGGAAGGGGTAGAAATAAAAAGAGAGAAGAGCAGGGTGGAAGGGGAGGGAAAATAAGAGAGAAAGAACGAAACTAGGGGAGAAAAGAAAGATGGGAAGGAAAGAGTTAAAGGCGGAAAGGAAAGGTGGAAATGAGAGGGAAAATTAGAACAAAGCAAGGAGAGAAAGGAAGGAAAGAAAAAAAAATTCGATGAAAAGCAAAGAAAGGACGAAAAATAGGAAAAGGAGAAAGTAGAAAGAGAATTAAAAAAAAACAATGCAAAGGGAGAAAGAGGGGAATGAAAGGAAGAATGGAGTAAGCAGAAGGAAAAACAGGAAGTTTGGGATGGTAGGAGAGAAAAGAGAGGCAAAATAAGAACAGTACAGAAGGAAAAGGAAAGAAAGAAAATTGATTGGAGGAAGAGGAAAAAGCAGGGCAAAGGAGAATGGAAGAAAATAAAAAAGAGAGAAATGAGGAAAAAGAAAGATGAGGGGAAAAAGGTTAAATAATAGAGGGGTGCCAAAAATGACCATTTTTTTTTTTTTTTTTTCGAAATGATTGCAATTTTGAGGATATTTTTTAATAGATGCTTGCGAGAATAAGTTTAATTATCAGATTCCATGTGTCTCTACGGATCTCAAAGTGATCGATTTCGCAGAACACACTTCTATGCATTTCAACTCGAACTGCTTTAGTAACACGATCTTGAATAAGGTCAGCTGTAGGTCTGAAAAGAACGAATTCAGAAATAAAAATAAAAATTCCACAAATATCCATATAAATATGATTGAGCGTATGGAATTATGCATACAAGTATGCCAAAATAACGGGTGTTAAACCCCCTCCATCCACACATACACTATTTTACCAAAGTAGATGGGGGGGACATCCTGTATATTCATACCTTAGAGCGATTCTTCTTGAATTCCTATTATTTCTCAAGATAAATAGTTACTTTTAGGACGCAGTCTATGTTGATAAATAGAATTAATGAATACTATTGAGAGAATGAAGTGGGGAAAAACAGGAATAGATTGATGAAAGGAATCAACAGTGTGAAATGTCAGGAGAAAAATTACCGAAAAATCAGAAAGACGAAAATGGAGAGAATAGAGGATTACGATGATACATCAATAAGTCCGCATCCCAATGACGAAAAAGCATTTATTTTACACAAGGAAGATTTTTGTTTCAGCTCAATCTCCGTTCATGTCAATACACTTAATTCAGAGGCGAATATTTGTCACATAGATCGAAGATATTATAGTGAAATATATATCAGTCGTAGCTATATGCATAGGTAAGTCCGTATTATCTTCCACAATAAATTTTTTCAACATAATCACTTCACTCGTCAATACACTTAGTTCAGCAGTTCATATCGTGCGAAGATTGTTCATTAAAAAGTGAACATTTTGGATTATCAGACCACGGTGCCTCGAAATGGTATAATGTTTAGTAAGCTTATCTTGCAGATCATTACTACTGAGTACCAAGTTCGATTCTTTCTACATGCCTCATACCCGTGGCCTTGTGCTATTACTGAGGAGACAAGAAAATGATTAAACATGATAATAAATGAAAGAAAGAAAGAAAACCAAAGAGAAAATGTAAAACCAAACATGGATAGAGAAACACGAAAGAAGAAAGGACAACGAAAGGAAAAGTGTTAAAGGGGGAAAAGAATGCAGTGAACGGACAACATGGCGTATTAGATAAGCTCCATGTGTTTTTTATCTGAGTGATAAGCCTCCATCCTAAAAGGAAGGAAGTTTCAACCGGCATAAGTGTCCCAAGGACACAGACCAGCCTGTGTTGTTGTGAAGGAGAACAACTGAACAGGTGAGTATGAGGCCGGAAGTTGAAAGAGAGAGGGGGCAGAACAAAGAAGTGATGGAGAAAGAACAATATTAAGGGGGAAAGAAACACTCCTACGCCCACGTAAAACTCATTCAACTCACAAAAAGAAATCCCATAGAATTTTTATTTCGAGATTATTTAGAGCGAGAATACCAAAACAGTAGATATTATCCTGGATTTTTATTAGATGAGGCACTGTCAACCATTATTGATTTCGATTGGTATTTCTTTCATCTCAATTGACTGCCATTTTAAGACCATTAGTAAACCAT
>OY735199.1:59077145-59172145 GCA_963457665.1 Thysanoteuthis rhombus | reverse complement strand
TACACAAAGAAAACAACTAGGTGGTAGCCTTTTTGGACTAATCAGCCTGATGCATCAAAACCATGCTATGAATTGATTTGTTGTAAGAAAATATGCACTGGATAGTGCAAGTGTGCCAAAGCTGCACTCAAATACACTGTACTAACCTTTTGTTCTGGTAACTGCTAGGTTTGCATTATCACCATAATCATCATTAATATGGTATTAGGAAAACTAGCACCATGAGTCTATTCAGTTCATTTTCCATATCATTATCCCTATAGTGTCAAAATGGAGCAAAGTTTCATCATAATACATAGATCCAATCCATTGTCCAAGCTAAAATAGATGTATTAGCAAACTGTGATAACCCTGATGAAAAAACAAAACAAAACATTAAACCCTTTTTTGGGAGATGGCAAGATGAGTTTTTAATGCTTAAATGCACCTGACTACATGATATAAGAAATTACTGAAAATGATGACGTCACAAATTCTGGTCTGTAAATTACCCATCACCATGTCGAAATTTTTTTTTTCACATTTGATATATATGTACTTTGATATTTCAGTGAGATATTGCTTGTAATATGATCTTCATGCTGCCCAGCACTAAATGTATTAGCAAAAGAATGTCATTTTAATGATTTTTTTGCTTTGACCTTGATCTAAATGTAATTCCTTGAGTTCTGGTGATCTGGGAAGTATCACCAAATGAATGAGCATTTCAAACTGAGTTCAAAATGCCACCTTAAATGTTTTTTACAATGTTTGATTCCAAAAACGTGTTTGAACAGTGGACCTGGTAGATTGGCGGCCATCTTGTATTTGACCTCTCAAAGTTCTCTAAGGTCAAATTGGACTTCCCTCTGCATGTGAAAATTTATGCTGTAGTATATACTATGTTGGAAATTTCATGCTTTTATTAAAAAAAAAGTGCACAATCGTTGTGGTTATCTGCAGCCCTAATATGTATATACAATATGATATATAATACCAGCCTCTTAAAACTTGCGCTTGATAAGATTTGAGGATTTTACTGCTCACTTGTAATATAAACTTGCTATTCGAATGTGTAATTTAGATGAAATATATACATAAGTAAAACAAAATCACATGATTGCATTTAAGAAGTATATGTATATATAATATACATTTGGGTTGACATATCAGTTTTGAAATCCGGAGCCATTTCACAAATTATTTTTTGATCCATGCAAATGCTTTATATCTAGTTACAAAATATTCTATTCTTAATCATATAAAAATATCTTATGTTCACAAAAACACACACACTTTATTTTATCTACTTGTATTAAAAACTGCCAACAAAACTGTCCAGATAATTTTCTTCAGTTTTCAAGTTGGTCTAGCTTGCCATACATGTACAGGCTGCACCAATGAAGCAAGAGGGAAGAAAATTTCAACATTCACTCCTTATTAAAGATTTTTTTAATTGAAAAAACTTTTTAACCCCCCCCCCCCCCCCGCAATAGGGTGTGTGGGGTCAATTTGCAATGAAAGTGTATGACTAATTGGTTTGCAGCTGCATTCATGCTTGCTTTTTGGAAAGTCAGACATTCTAGTGATCCAAATAATGGGAGAAGTTATTTATCATCCTTTTTTTCAAACTTTTTAATTGATCACCCCAACATGGCATGCCGCTAAAAGTTGTTGATTTTATTGTGGTTTCTATTGTGTGACTAACCAAACCTGTTTTTCCCAGCAATAGTGTTTAAACTGGTCCATTGAGGGTAGTGATGATTAATTTGTCAAAATTTTTAATAATGCTGACGATTACAAATATAGTGATATTAATTCGAATGGTTGAGTAATAAAACAATGATCATAGTTGCACTTGAGTGCCGACTGCATTTTAGCCCACTATATGTAGACAAGGTTTGGTTCTTTTCATCATTGCCTACTGTTTTAGCAGCTACTTTTCCACTCATCTTTAGTCATTTTATGCATTTCTGATGGCAAAAGAGAAATTGATGAATAAGCCTTAAATTTTGCTATTTTGACAAAATTTATTTCAGCAGGTTTCAGCTCTCAGTTTTTAAGTTATGCATTGTAAATGAAGAGAAAATACTATTAGTGGTCAGGAATTAAGACTGGTATTACTGACAGGATAGGTCTATTAAATGTTTGATGCACATCTATTGCTAATAATTTTCTATAGAAATAGATTAAAATTTTTTTTACCAGTGATATGCATTAGAAATGAGAAAAAAAAGGATTGTTTATAGTCAGGAAATAGATGAGCATTGCCGGCAGAATACTGATATCATAAGATTAATTTGGTCATTCCTTCTATATTTATTCATATCATTACTTTTGTGATTTTTCTCATTACAGAAATCATTCATCTTTTCTCTTTACAAATTGATAGATTTTTTTCTTGATTTAATCATAATCATGTTTTTGTCATCCTAGAACAGATCAATAATAATCAGATCCAAGTATTTTGGATTTCAGAAAAAAAAATAGTGTGTGTGTGTGTGTGTGCATCTGGAAGAAAAAATAGTCACTCAATGTCTTTTGGCATAATGCTGTGTGGAATTTTGTTGGGCCAGTTGAGCATGGATTAATAATTCAACCAAAATGTCCTTCTAAATGTTAGTTTCCTTTCTGATTTATAAATACAACATAGCAGATTTCCACTGACATACACATGTATGAGAAGAGTTACTTGCCCTATATATATACATAGAAAATCTATGAAATAGTTACGTGGTAAACAAGTGATGATCTCAACAAAAGAGAATCCACACATAGTACCATAATAACAGAGTATATGTAAAACAGAAAAAACACCGAAGAAAATTATATAAATTACATTCATAGATATTGGAAAATAAGTGACTGAAGAAACAAAAATTTTGTAATAGTTTTTTAATGTTTAGTGTTTAAAGCTGTGAAGCTTTCTAAACACACGCATATATGTATATATATATATATATATATATATATGTATATATATATATATATATATGTATATATATATATATATATATATATATGTATATATATATATATATATATGTATATATATATATATATATGTATATATATATATATATATGTATATATATATATATATATATATGTATATATATATATATATATATATATGTATATATATATATATATATATATATATATATGTGTGTGTGTGTATGTGTGTATATACATACCTGGGTACAACTCTATAATTCAATACATGTTGTGTAATTGGTTTATGCCATTAAGTGCCTGATACAAAAATGGTTTGTTATGATAGAGCGCTGGATATGACACATGCTTATTTGTATTTCTGCTACTTAAGGCAACATTGGATGATTTTCAAAAGTAAAAATTATACACTGAAAGTGTAAAAAGTCTGTTCCCCAAAAAATTGTTTGTTGGAAGAATTGAGACATTTTAATTTATCCAATCTGAGTCTCTCATCTCTTTAAAAAAAAAAAATTAACATGCAAAACACTGAGTTAAGCTCATTGATTTTATCATTTAATGCTCTGCCAAAATTATGTATGGGTATTGAGCACTCTAAATCGAAAATCAACTTCGTACATAAATGTACGCATTTTATAAAAAACGTTTTAAAAGAAGTAGTATTATTGAATTATATACATATATATATATTCAAATGAATTATCCTGGAAAATATCATAAATATACACACATACAAACACAATATTGGTGTAAGCTTTTTACTGTTATCATTAGCTGGACTGGTGAGGTAGTTATGTGAGAATGGTTTATCTAAATTCTCATTCACTGTCAACTATTGTGGCTTATCAGTATCAAGACATATTAGTCAAGGTATCTTGTGATGAGACAGAGTAGAGGGAAGTGGATTCATGTCTTTCCCAAGGGATTCGGTAAAGCAGGGGTGTTGGAGAAGGGATACAAGATACTTAGAAAGGACCTTCACCTCTTGAAGAACTAACCAGTGTTTGTGGATAACATAGGTTACCAATAGGGACACATGGTGACATAAGGTTAACCGAGCAACCTCGCTTTGTTCAACAGACTGCAAGGCAAGAAGAGAAGAGGCTGCAGCAAGAGGAGAGGGGATCCAAGAAAATTATGCAATTCATTATTAATCTTTGAATTAATGAATTACTGAATAAATCATAATCATGTCAACTGTGCCCATGCTATGCTTCAATATTGAGAACTTTCCATTTTCACTTGTCAACTAGCAGTTCCAATTTGACAACTAGTGATAAATATTGACCTAAGACAATTACAGACTCCACACAGCAGTCACATGTATAAGACAACATCCTTTCTTAACCATTAAAAAGTAACAGAAACTCTTACCCAACTACAGTAAAGTGATTCCAAATTAAATTTACGCAGTTCCTCAAATATTCACTATTATATTATGACACAGAATCAGATTGCCTGACAACGAAGCACTAAACATCAGTTGAGTAGACTGAGACCAATATAGCTATGATTAACTAAAAAAAGTGGACAGTTATAAAAATAGGAGGGTAGGGTTTCCTTCACAACATATAAAACTGAATATTGGAAAATATGGGTAAAAATAGATTGGTATAGTTGACAGCAAAAATAAAAAATATAAGTAGATAATGATAGTTGTAAAGGTAGGTATACCAAACTAATCTAATTTCCATATTTATTAATTTGCATGTGAGTTCTGGTGTTTTATATATGAGGTGCTAATTAGGTGAATATTGTAGAGATTGCTATTTCTTGTAAAGAAATACTTTTTGTCAGCCAAGGAGACTACTTTGAAAGATGTGGTGGAAATATATATGATTATAAATTCCGTTATATCATATTAAAATTCTATTTGAAATGGTTTCCCATTGATAGATGGTGAATGTATCACTTGGCCTAAATAGCGTTAAAAGAAAACAATTAAAGAAAATGTGGCCTGCTGCAGGAAATATCTAGGTTATTTTGTCAGATGATATATTCATTTCATAATTATGATCATATATACACTCATACATACATATATATATATACATATATCTATATATCTATATATATATATATATATATATATATATATATATATATATATATATATATATATATGTATAAAGACAGGAAAATGAAAAGGCAAACTCACATATTTGGAAAAGTTACAAAACAAGTAAATTAATTTAGATCCTTCCACAACACCAAATCCTCCATAGCTCTAATAATCTTAAGCAATAAAAAACAGATTTTGTGCTTCTTCAAATATTCATGAGCATTACATTTCATATAAGCAAACCAGCGTTTATATTTACAATACTTCATCTAATATAAATGAATAAAAAATTGGATTGCTAGTTGTTTTTCAAACTATTGCTGAAATGTCTTTAATAAATGATTATTAAAAACTTTTATACACTGCATCATTAGAGATTTGATATCCAATTGACCAGTTTTTAGTGATAATGGCATTGGAGTTATATACATATATATTCTTATATATGTATTAATCATGTATGATATGGGTGGAGTATTTTCTGCACCTATGTCTTTATTTTTTCACAACGTTTCAGCTGTAATCCTCTGGTCTTTATTGGATGTTGTTAGTTCTACAATTAAGAATCACTACTAAGAGCGCATACTTAGTTGGACTGGACACGTATTGTTTTTTGTACATCCAGTTTGTGTTATTGGAGTACTTCTGAGTTTCCTCTCATGTTATTGATATCAGCGCTTGGTTTTCTTAATTGGTTTGACAGGAAAGGGGGCATATCTGCCGCTTCCATTAGTTTGCCAGTTGTTCTCCAGTCAATAATTTGTATTTCATTCAATTGGGACCTATGCCCCCTCCGTTCCCTCTAAATGTGGTCTACTATGCCGGATTTGTACATGTTGCTACATGTTACAGCTTTCCCATGCTCTTCAATTCTTATTTTCACAGGCTGGCATGTTTTGCCTTTACAATGTCTAATTCAGCTACATGGAATGAAACATTCACAATTTTTGGTTACGTTTTTTCCCGTAAGTGGTTCAGTTTTGGAGAGTTGTGAGTGTAGGATAGTCCCACTTCGAGACACCATCAAGATGCTGTACTGATGGCATAATCTTTTAATTTTCTGAGAAACATATTTGATGTATGAGTGAATGACTGTGGAGTTGAGTTTTGGTTTTGTTGTGCAGCTAAGTTGTTGGCATTTGTTGACGGTTTTTGTAATCAGATTGGCCGGATAATTAATTCTCCCGAGAGTGTTTTTTATACATATGTATTTTTAAAAATGTATGTATTGATGGTTTTTAAACACAAATATTTTACTCTTCAAATGAGATATAAAATATATAAGTAACCCAGCATTTACCATAAAACTTGCTTTTATAAAATCCTGCACTTATGTAAAGATGAAAAAATGAATATAAAGAATAATTGTTTGTTAAAGTGTTTATTTTTCACTTAACAATCATTAAACATTTTTGCTATGAGTGCTAATATTTTTGACTGAGTTGTATTTACAGCAGTGGGAAGAAAATCTGTTTTTCTAGAATTTGGTTAAGTAGCAATGGATGGATGATTACATAATAATGCTTATGAGGCCGTCTTGAGGGTTAGATATGTTGATTCGGTATTCATTACAAAGATGCAGAACTTATGAAATTATTGCTTGGGCATCAAAGATTCAGACCAAAAATTATAGGCTTCAAGTTGAGTCCAGATTTGAGTTTTTATTAAAGATGATACCCATTTTCTATTGTTGAAAATGATTTTTCCATATATAACCTCTCATGAGTATCCAATTACTCAAGTTAAAATTTCATTAATGTGTTGACAAAAAAAGGATAACCCTAAAATTAGCTCGAGATCAGTGAATTCTATTAAATGCAGCTTGTGCAACATCCAGGAAAACCATTAGGATGGATAGGATCATTACCGTATTTCCAAATGTAGTGGAGGTTCTAGCCTTAAGAACGAACCCCAATGTTGATTTCCAAAAATCTTGAAAAAAAACTTAAGGCCAATGAAAAAAAGTAATCTGCTGCCTGTAGCATGCAGAGTAAAATTTCGAGACTTATCTTTGGGTAAAAGTAGTGTTTTTGACCGCTGGAAAATATGGTAATTCTAGAAGTTTAGATATTTGGGATGTTGGTGTATATGGAAAGACCATTCACTCCTTCTGAACCAGAAGTGAAGGCAAGGTGCGAGAGGGAGAAAATGAAGTTGGTATAACAACACATAAAAAGACAATTTTATGTAAGCTGTCTACTTCTGAGTAATGAGTCTGGTATCAAAATTTTGTAAATGTCTGAAAGCAGTTTACATACTTGTAAATTCTATGATACCTTGGGGGTATACGTAAATCGACATTTTCATTGAGAGAAATTTAACTAACAACTGGAATGATTGAAAGCATCAACTGAAACTGTCAATGTAGGTTTCTCCAGTTTTCAAGCTAGTCTGGCTGGCTGGCAGGCTGGCAGGCTGGCTATGTATGTATGTATTGCATGTACAGGTTGCACTGAAAATTTCAACATTTATTCCTCATGTCTTTTTTGATTTTTGAAAATTCCCACCTCTAAATAGATTTCTAGTGTGGGTTTCAAAAAGCAATGTAATTTTACATTAAATTGGTCCCTTAGTTTGTGTCCGACAACATTCATACCTACAATTTTTTAATCGATCATCTTCAACGCAGCATGTAGGCAATGGTTGCATGACAGTTTCTATTGAGTGACAAACCTGACTTTTTTTTCTTTGATATGGAATGAATTTTCCAGAATAAACATAGAAACTCCGAACAGAAAATCTGAACAATCTCAAATAAATCTGAACCCTAAATCAGTCATGTTTTATCCAGTGTGACTGTTTTAATAATTAAGTACAATTGGCCATGCCATCCAGCTGTGCTTGTAACAAGTTATGGACATAATCGAAAAAGGAGAGTATAAATGGAAACATTATCTTTTGAAAAGAACTCCTGCACAACAGTGGAACATGAACAATTCTTCTGAATTGAATCCAACATAATATATACATAAAATTATCCCAAACTGCTACGTATGAAAAAGGAATGTGAATAAATGGATGAGTTATTCATTCATTTTTATAATTCAAGTCAGTCTTGAAAAATATTCAACTTTTAATATGCTACCGAAGCAAACACATACAATAACTGACTTGATAACTGTGCTTACATGGTCATTCATGTACACATCCTCTTCCATTCAGACTCTTTGAAGATTAAAGGATACAAAATTTCAGAGATACTGCTATTTGCTTGGACATTGTTATATAGACTAGAGATCTGTTAAAATAGCATTGTCACAAACAACACTTACAAAGTGCAGCGCACTGCAAAATACTAACACTTCATTTGATGCCAATTGAAAATAATTTCATGGATTCAGTAGAACTCAGTAAGTTTTTGCCAAAAATTGATAAAGATAAAATGGAACTATTATTCTTTAGAATCAAATCAATCGGAAAAAAACAGCCCTTGTAAAATATATGAACCAAAGAGAATGTAATTCAAAAGCTTTTGTACAGATTTGTATTGATTAATATGATATTCTATGCTTCCGGTTATGATTAAGATTATTCCTTCATTTGAACAATTTTTACTTGTGATAAATGATATCTTCGCTTAATTTCTTGTTGCAAACAATTGCTTCTCGTATTTTACCATGTCTTCTACCTCCAAAAACAACAACAAAAAACAAAGGACTTAGCCTTGAATGAGGAAACCAAAATGTCTTGGACAAGAGATTGTTTTATGATCTGAAAAACAGTTTTCTGATAGCTAAATATTTAAATTTACCAAAATTATTTAACTATTACTTAATTCTCTTCATCAACATTTTTTGTCTTATAAACTGATCTCCATCTGAAATTTACCATTTTTGATCCTCAGATGAATAGTAATAAAAAATAACCATTTTGTAATTGTAACTTTGAAAGATGGTTGCTGTGATCAAATACCCATGGGCTGCCAAAAATGGGAAAAAAATACTTATTCAGACATGTCCTACAAGATACTTTCTTAGAGCACATTTAGTATGACAAGTTGTATAGGATATTAAGTTTATATGACATTTGCATATGAATGCATTAACATATGTTTGTTCAAATTAAAACACTTATTTGTCCCAAGTTTAAATAAGCCAACCTTTCAAAAGAAATTTGATGTTAAAAATAATATGCAATATTCGTATAAATATGTTCAGGGGTGTAGCTGAAGAGGAGTGGGACTGGGGTCAATTTTAAAGGCCTCTATGAGGTTTATAAATTGAAGCTCACCCACAGCATTTCTTCTAATATTATACAATAACAAATCTCACTAAATATTGGTGTAGACCCCTCAAAGAGCTGTCCCCAGGGTCCCATATCTCTAGCTATGCCCTGAGCTTCATCTTTTGTTCACAATAGGAATTACATTGGATGCAAGCTTACTGTCACAGCTTACATATATATATATATATATATATATATATATATATATATATATATATATATATATATATATATGTATATGTGTGTGTTGAATGAGTATATGTACCAACACATACATACACACACCATGTAAATACCAAATGTGTCAAGAGCTTTTTTTCAACAAAACCAGTTCTGTTTTGTGATCAGGAACATCTTTGCTGAGCAATGAAAATATTTAACAAGATAAAAAAGAAAAGGTAAATTGAATAAAAATTGAATAAGAGTGTGAATAAAGAGGCATAGGAAAATAAGATGAAGATCAAAGAAAACAATCTTGAGTTTCTGTCTCAAGTCATGATGTTCTCAGAATTTTCTTCTTTAAGAAAATGCAGATTTTCAATTCAACCAAAAGAATTTAATCAAGCAAAACTCATTTGGCATTACTGTTTCTAAACATTCCATGAGATTTTTTGTGCATTATTTAACATCCATCTAAAGAAATTAAATTGCATTAGTGATTTTCATAATGTTTTGACAAGTATAACTACCATTTAGTTTCTGAAAAGAAATCTAATTTATGATGAACTCACTTCAAAGTAATTTTTTTCCCATTTTGAACAAAAATTTGTCATGCTTGCTTATATCTGTTTGAATTTTTCTGAGGTTATATCTAAGTGAAGATTTGATATATGCCATGACAAGATTTGTTATAAATGAGAGGAAATTTGTTGCGTGTCATGACATATCTTACTTTCACTCAAATTGCTTTAAACATTGTTTTGCTTTATATGAATACCAAATTTTCATGGTAGCATACAATGAATATAGATGCATCAAATAATTTGCAAGACCCCCCTCCTCTCAAATATGGTATGGCTGTCATGGGGCTATGGCAAGCAATTCAAAAATTGCATTCTGATTTTCTAAAAAATTCATGCTGCAGCTGTTTAGGAAGGTTGCTGGCAATCTGACAAGGGCAACATGCTCCTGATGCACAATTTTGTTTGCTGCAAAAAAGTATTGCTTTGTGTCTGTCAAAAAAGTGACCCAAAAACTTAAATCATCTTATGTCTCTTGGCATGACATTTACAACAGTTCTGAAAAGTTTCTTGGTTAAAAATGTTGAGTTAGCCAATAACCTCAACAAAACAGACATTTACTAGGTACTTTTATTAGCACAACTTTAAAGTTTCGTGATATCAGTATCAGAAATATTGTTTTTATCTTTACTTGAAACTTGATAGAAAAGTGGTTCTTGACAAGATGCTTCTTAGCTGAAATATTTTCAACTCAGGGTCATGTGATCTCTGTTCATGTGGGACCAATTTTTAAAACTTTTTAACCTTTCCTATTGCTTGTAATTATGTGAAATCCTGAAGTTTCCAAAAAGGACTCAAACCATCTGTTCTCAATGATGAAGAATTATCTTCTTCATCATTGAGAATAGATTAGGGCTTCCTCAAGTTCTGTACCTAGTATCCATATTTCCTGATCTAAATCTATTGAATCAATGTTAAACAGTTTGCACTTTAGTAGTGTTCACTCCAAATGCTTTGTTGATGATATCAGTAGCTTGAGCAGCATTATGTTCTAATTTGAAATTGTTCTTGAAATCTAGTTTAACTTCTTGAGTAAACACAATTGCTGTTAAGTGATCAAAAATTTCTAATAATTATGATTTATACCTATATCCATACTGAATCTAAACAAATACGATTACCTAAGCAAACCTTCCACTTCTTGCATTATTCTCTATGATGTAAAAGAAAATGATATTTAATGTGTAATAACCTAATAACACCCAGGCCTATCATCATTCTTGAAATATACTATAAAAAAACAGTATTCATTCAATACTATAATGACAGAAAAATAAACTTTCAAAAGATATCATGTTCTACTCTTGTGATACTGCCATTCTGTAATCGGGTGTTTTATTTATGTTGGTGAGGATAGAATATCAAAAATTCTCTCTACAGAAATTCTTTTATGATAACAGGGTTGTGATTGATGCTAAAAGAGCAATGAAAAAGATATGTGAGTAGAAATGGTCATTATTTGGGGTTCAAAAATAGGAATCTGGCCAAATAGTTCACAATGAAAGAAAATCCCAAAACCATGATAATCATCTCTAATTTCTAGTCAAGGCATTGATTGATGGCACAATTTTGTTGTTGGGAATTCCAATGAAAACATATGTCTTTGTAGAAATTGATTGAGAGATAAATAAATGGAAGAGTGAGTCCACATGTGTAGATGAATGTATTGGAGGTGGAGGTTCTTTTACAAGAACCATTAAACACTAATTTGTCCCTTTCATTCAGCTTGGCCTGACTGAACAAATGACAGCTCAAAAACAATCTTGTGTATGCTACTTCATCTAAACATATCATTGAAGCAATTTGATGGCAATATTGTTTAGTACTCGGAGAGAAGTTAACAAAACTTGGTGATAGATGAGAAGAATTCAAGAAAAAATGCATTTTTTAAAATTCTTCTGAATTTCCTACTGAAATAAGAGGTGGTGGTCTTACATACCACAAAATACAGTAGTAAAATTCATGATATGATCAGAAACATAATGATTTAATTATAGATATAAAATAAGCAAATCTTTACAAAGTATAAAATTTCTTAGTTATAAATATCTGCCAGGTTCTGATGATTTTCCATCATCAACTCTACCAATCTTACATTTTTTGCCTTTTTTCTATAAAATAATGTAATCAGCTTGTCTAAATTCAGGAAGTAATGCAAAAGATCTGATAAGTTTGCATATCATGAGAATAATAAACGTTATTGTATTTGGAATTGAGCATACACTTTGACTATCTTCACTCAAGTTGATAGGTTGGTCATTATTATGATATTTTTGTTTGATGAGAGAATTCATCTGTAATAGCATCTTAATATATTTATTTGATAGTTCTCAATTAACTAGAGTTCACTCTTGAAGACTTTGTTTGCATTATTTCAACATAGAGTCCAAGGAATTGAACTAATCTCACAAAGCATGGCTTCAGCTACCTCTAAAATGCTCTTCTTTATTTAGTCATTACAGATACTTGAGCACTGTTTATCCAAAATTGGAAAATGTAGTGATAAGTTGAATGGACATGTTCTTGTTTATTAACTGTCAGCAAGACACCTCTAGAGCAGATAGACACAAAATCACAGTTTTGTTTTTACTTAGAACTTCTGTAAAAAGACAAGTTTATAATAGACTTACCATTACAGTCAATAATTGAACAACCATGATATCAAAATTTGAATTTCAGTTGCTTTTTATTGCAACTCTCAAATTATCACTCTGTGTCAAATATTCAGCAATGATGATTAGAAATAAAGAACAAACCTTGATGAGACTGGAACTTGCACCCCTTTTCCTTGCAAAACAGATCTTAAAGACACAGTTGACTTCCCAATTAGTCTACGGAACCTTACGGCTGTATCCATTAAAATCTAATCATTGGCCATTCCTCATCTTTCCTGACAGCCTAATACACAGCTATATTCATTTACATATACTAGTAGCATTAGTAGTAATATTATTTTTTGAGTTTCCAATATGAATGATTGTTAATCATCATTATTTTTTTTATTTTTAAGGTAAATGGATGTGAGTTTGAGTCTTGCAGGAGACTTATTCTTTATTATTAGCCAAATTTTGTTTGTAAGCATCAATATAGGCTGTCTTCAGAGAATTATTAGATCCCTGCATAGAAATGTGCATGGATAAAAAGGTTTTTGTAATCGGTAATAAATAAAGTCATTACGACCAATCAGTTGCCTGCCATTCTTTGTTAAATAGACTTATCTACTTTTGTTTCAAAATCATATTTCCTTCTCCCAAATAAAGCAATTGTATAAATATCAACTGTTGAATTACTGGTGAAGATTGTAAAACTTGATACTACCAATTCTGCCATTAAACCACTGGGTTAGAATAAACCAAACAAGGAATTGTAATTGTTTTTTCATACTGCTTTGGAGATTTTCCAAATCCTTTTTTCAGTTTAGATTTCAGCTTTATCTCAGTATTTCCATATTTGAAACCTGCAAAAGAATTTAGGTTGGAACACATTTTTCAAAGAACTGATAAAAACTAAGGTTTTTATGGGAATTTTGTTGGAAAAAGATGAGACTTATCTTATTTATAGGCTGTGTTTGAATTCTGAGGCATGTTTAACAAAGCATGTATAGTAGCTTTGCTATAAGTTCTTATTTCCCCAGACATGTCATGTCTTCCATTTAGGTCATCCGGAAGGAATGTTTAAAATTCTCTAAAAAGCCTGCAAATTTAATCATCTTGGCTACTTCAAGGTTACCCAGTGCCAAAGTGTGTGTCGGACGGGGCAGGATGTCTTTGGGGAATGTCTTCTTTTTCGAATGTTCAGATATGGCAACCTTTCACATGATGCTAATTTACTGTACGCGTCGTTGATTATTGGGTTGGGGACCACAAAACTCACAGTTCAATAACCAATTTCTTTCATGAAATGGTTTAGCGACACAACTTTTTGCACTGTCAGTTGAAATGAATTTGTTGAGATATGATTTTATTCATAATCCTATTATGTTACTAACTATGATACAGTCCCTTTGACCCAGAAATAAATGAAGAAAAACTCCCCAAACCATTTCAAATGAGAGAATACCTAAATTACTATTATTAAGTTTGAAAACAGTTGCTTTTCAGTATGACTCATTTGCAGAGTAGTGGACTGGTTATTGTTAAAGAAAGGAAACATGAAGTTATTATTTCTGTCTTCAAACTGCTAATTAAGAAACAATAAGCTATTGGTCACAATTACCTTATTTATGAAATTATGTAAAGCTATAGGAATCATCAGTTTTTTATCATCCATCATTGGACATAGACTTTCCTCAGGATCCGCTAAAATTCTCTATCATGGGCGTTTCTGAATTAGTCTAGTTCATCTCTCCATCTTCTATCCTGTCGGCCAAGGTTTTGAATGTGATCTCTGGGGATCCATGTTGTGAGTCATGGTGTCCATTGGTTGTCTGTCATTCTTGCAACATGGCCAGCCCATTGCCATTTGAGTTTTTTTAATAGATTTTATGATGTCTCAGACTCCCATTTTCTCCCTGGTATACTGAGCTGTCTTATGATCTTTCCATGTAAGGTTGAGCATGATTCTCTCATGCGCACATTGCATGCTTCTCAGTTTGCAGGTTTCATGTTTCAGCTCCATAAGTGATTATTGGGAGAATGCATTGTTTGTATACTCTTCTTTTCAGGATTATTGGGATCGTCTGGTTTTTGAAAGTTGAGCTTGCTCTGCCAAAGACTTGCCATTCTAGAGTGATTCCTTACTTGATTTTCTCTTCTTTTAAGAATCTCATGGAGATTCATTGTCCTAGGTAGGTGTAGTGGTCTACTTTCCCAGTTTTGCATCTTCAATTGAGAAACTGATTGTCAGCATCTTATGTATTCTGGTCATTGTTTTGCTGCCTGTGTTTTGAAGAGTTGAAGGGTAGAATTTTTGGGTGCGTATGACTATTCTGTCTCTGCCTGTTGTTATATCTCTGTTTTCTGCGAGTGTGCTTTTTATTTGTTTCTGTCCTATTCCGAGAGCATAGTTTATTGCTTCAAAGCCCCAATGAATTCCGAGAGTGGTTCCGATGATGGCTGCTGTATACTTTCTTCTGTCTTCTCTTAGTTTCTTCTTCATTGTTTTGTTATGTTCGGTCTCTTCTATTTTTTTCCCTAGTGGTTGTTGTTGGTTTGATGTTGCTGTGCTCTTCAATAAGTTTCCTGGTTTCATCTGAGATTTTGCTAATATGTGTTTCTTAGTTTAAACATATTAGCAGCTTCTATTAGAGAGGTTATTATTCTGCTGCAGAGTTATTGGAATAACTGTAAATATTTGTCAAATACTACAAATACTCAATATTACAGCTTGACAAAGTTATTAGTTGAATTTTGGCCTGAAATTTTCACTGTAAGATATTTTATCTGTGATCTATGAAGAAGTCTAGGATTGAGTGCATTGACAAGGAAGGTGTTTATGCTGAAAATAATATATACACCTAATAAACTGAATATAAAAATTCCTCATGCAAGGTATATATATATATATAGCCACACTGAAGAGTTGTAATACAACGAAACAGCTCTCTGTGGATGACACGATATATATATATATATATATATATATATATGGCTACACATATTTATATTACAAATATTTCTTTATTTGTATATTTAACAAATGTACACAAATGTGTGCAGGTATTAGTGTGAGCAATTTTTATTTATTTGTATACATTTATGAATAATCAAAACCAAATGAGTTCAAAGTCTTTCAAGTTGTTGATATCATTTTTTCCCAATGATTTCTCAAGCCTCTCAATTATCAGTTAATATTTCTACCGTCCTTATGATCTATCCCTAAAGGACTTCTGCTTTGCACATGAATTTTGGGTTCATTTGAAAATATAACAAATCTTGTGGAAATAAAATATTATGGTTTGTCAAAACAGAGACAGTGCACAAAATTAACTATGTTAGGCTATGAACTTATTGATCAATCTCTATACACAACCTCAAATCGGGGGTTTTTATATTCAGTTTATTAGATTAAAGAAATATTCAGTAGAAATATCTGTGAAACAAATATAATTTCTTTTTGATTTTTCATGAGAGTCCAAATTCCTCACATTGTGACCTTCGAAATAGTATTAGAAACTGTGAACCAATACTATCAACATCCCCAGAATCACTTAAAAACTCAAGTGATTCTAGCAATTCATTGTCATGCATGTAGACCACACCAATGGAGCTAGAAAGATGAAAATTAGTCTTTTGAGAGAGGTTATTCATTGTGCAAGTTTCTGCTACAATGGTTCCTTAATATGTGTCCGGCTGTGTTGAAAATTTGGATTTTTTTTAGTGATCATTATCCGCCAATAGGCAAGAGGAGTAACTTATTTTTGTCTGAATTTTGTTAGATGGACTGTATCAATCCTTACGTATGATATGGTCTGACAATTTTCCCTGTCATTCCTTGCTGCTTGGTTGGATTTGACACGTCACACCCAGTTTTTTTGTATATCCAAGTTCTGTTATCAGGGTACTTACGAGTTTTCTCTCTTTTGGTAATGTGTTTTTTTTCCTTTTTTTTTGAGATGTACGACAAAATTTCATTGACATTTGAGAACTTTTGAAACATGGAATTTCCTATCCAATGATGTATAATATACCCATACAATTTTTTTTCTGCCACAATGAAAATCTGCCATTAAGGAAAATGGTCCTAAAATTTTTTTTGCAGTAGATCTAGGATGTCTATCCAAGATTTTGTTCTGTCTGGCATGTCAAATTGGTTTCATTAATTGACTCAAAGATTCATACAGGACTCTATTACAGTGCCAGGGCTATAAACAGAAGCATTTTGATTCTTCATCTTTGGCCAGTCTCGCACATCAATTATGACATACAACTAAATTTCCCTGTAAAGGGGAGTTTTTTAGTATTTTGGTTCCAATGGAATCAAATTTCTTTTGTAAACATTTCTTTCCAGGTACCACCATTCTTTATCACTATTTTGATTAGACTAATCCATGCATTTGTTCTTATCAAAATGGATATATGATTAATGTTGAAATTAAAAATTTAGATGTGACATAGATCCAAGTTAAGGCTAAATGACAAATTTTCAAGACATTGTATAGCATCAGTAATGCCAGAGTGATTTTATTGTTTTAGAATTCATAAACATAGCATTTGATTATTTACAGGGTGAAAAATTGCTCTTCCAATAGTATTTTCTGCCTTTCTTAAATTATGGTTTGGAATGTTTTCTGACCAGAAAGATTTTCTCTTTCTGAAGAGCAGAGGGTTGCCAATCCCATCTTGAAGTCATTTTCCTCAAAGCACTTTGTATCTATCGAGGACAATAACCCGGATTTTGAATAAACTATAAGGCTGGTATATGAAAAGTCATTCAATTAAAAAAAAATAAACAGGCTTGGTTAGGCGTCTAATAGTAAGCATTAGAAGACCCATATTTTTTGGTGGCACATCATGTTTGGTGGGATCAATTAAAAAATGGCAAAAAGGAGTGGAAATGTCCGAATTTTAAAAAAATGAGCATGAAGGCTGCTGGACATAAACTAGGGATCAATTTAACAAACTTGCATTGCAAATTGAACCCCAAACCAAAACCTTATTTAGGGGAGGGACTTTCCAATACCCAGAGGAGTTTTTTCTACACATGATAAGGAGTAAATTTTTACATTTCAGCCCTCTAGCTCCATCAGTGCAGCCTGTATGAATGCTACATAAAGAGCTAGTCAGTCAGCCAGACCAACTTGAGAATGGAAGAAACCCACGTTGACAGTTTTGGTTGATGGTTTCTCACTGAGCAGATATTACACTGTGTCCAATGCACTGGTATTATGACTAGGGGTTCGTCTATCTAAGCTCAATATGAACAGTTATAGCACTTGCATTCATAGCAGTCCTTTAAATATCGTTGTAAAATAATTGTTTTATAATCTGGCATATATGCTAAAAGTTGAAAACTCTCAGAATTTTGAAAAAAGGCTATTGATTTTTTATGTTTTATACATGCAAAACCTTTCAAAATTTATATTTTGGAATTTTTTTTTAACATTATTTTTTGACTAATTTTGATTATGACTAAAAATAAATAGTTATCGCAGATGTGGTTTTTCACTGATTAGAAACTGTCTGTTGGCATATTAAAAAGTCGGAAAAAAGAGTGATCAATGAATAGTTTACTTCTCTTGCCTTTTTAGGGCTGTGATCATTAAAAAGTAAAAATTTTCAAAAAATCGTCTGAAATTTTATAATAGAGTATAAAGAGCTTGATTCATTGCATGTTAAGTGATGTTTTAGAAGAAGACAATTCTATTTGATTATTCAGTTTTAAAAACAGGTCTGGTTAGTCACTCAATAGAAGCTGCTGCGTGACTTTTGGTAGCATGTGATGTTAAAACCTTGGAAAAATCAAATAATTACTTCTCTCACCCTTTGTTAGGTGGTGATCACAGAAAAAAAACTGAATTTTCAAAAAACAAGTGTGAATGATGCTGGACACAAACTAAGGGACTAATTTAGCATGCACTTAAATTGTTAACTGAACCTCCCTCTAAATATCTATTTTGAGGGGTATTTTCGAAAATTTTTTGTGGACATAATAAGGAGTAAATGTTTAAAGTTCAAGCCCTCTAGCTTCATTGGTGTAACCTATATGTGTGATAAATACATACATAGCCAGCCAGACTCACTTAAAAACTGAAGAAAGATATGTCAACAGTTTTGGTAGATGGTTTATAAAAAAAGCTCCGAAGTGTTGCTTACATATTACGTCTTATCTATTAGGTGTGTACAAAATTTACACGCACTGTTTTTGAAAAGTAGAGATTGAATACACCACTTTTCTGCTGGGAACTTTTGCACACTCCTAATATATCACCTATGTTTACTTCTTAACGTAAACAAGATTAATTCTAGCAGAGAGGATATGTAGTTAATACACATTTCAGAAACCAGTTAAAGTGATGCCTTTAAATTTTCTTTTTCTCTCTTAACCAATCAATCAACTGCTGGTGGATAGCAATCAAATCTAATATATTCTGTTCCAAGATCTTACATTGCTTTAAGTAAGATTTATTACCGTCATTCATAGGAGGCTTAGATTAACTTTGCATTATTTTCCATGTGTTTTTTAACAATTAACATTTAAGAATGAGAAAAAAAACATGACTCCTTGTCTCCCTGTAATTTGTATGTATTCTGAAACCACTTACAAGACATCAAATGGCTAGATACTCTTCAATAAGAATTGCTGCCAGCCTTCTAATTCTAGGGGAGAAAGCCAGAGAAAAATAGCCTGCAATTATTGGATCATGTCACTAATTCTTAGGTTTGGAGTTTCACTATGATGCAAAAAAGAAAAGTCAATGGGAGAGCAAGTTGCATGCTAAGGCTTTCATCATTATCACAAACCTCTTTACTGATACATGAGCCTGTTACACAATGGATTAGGAAGGTTAGCCAGTAAGAGTTGCTGTTGTCTAAGTTTTCATTGGTAAAAGTCAGTTTCAGTGGCTTCTCCTATGACGACAAGATTATTCAAAGAGTTTTTCAGACGATTGTACTCATTCCTCTTGTTGATTCATTCAATATAAATGACACCTCTCAAAAAGCTATGTTTCAAAATGGTTTATGTTTCAAGAAAATTAAAAAGATTGGCCTTGTGTGCCTCCCAAGACTTGGATTAGGGATTAAAGGAAGGAATACAAAAGAAAAAATAGAGATGAATCTCTTATTTATGATAAAATTGTTTCTGCTGTGATAAAATCTGGCTTAAGTGAATTCACCTTTTATATAAGGTGTTGTTTGTCACATAGAATCAGAACTTGTTGAATCTAAACTAAACATTATTTGGCCTTGTAGATGCAAGAAATAGAAAAGATAATGAATAAGCAAAGTGTTAGAAACTATGGCATGGACCAAAGCAAATGTTTCTTTATTTCTCCTGAAGGAATTCATTTGAAAACCTCAAAAACTAACACAGACTGAACTTTCACAAGAGAAAAGAAAAATGTCTTCTTGAAATCGGTACTCAGCAGTAAATTATTTCTGTAATTAATTTTACGATTCAAATGAAATAAAATACAATACAATGAAATCACAAACACCCAAAAGAACCTGTTTTATTCATCTCTCATGGCATAAATTATGTTTACAAATGGCATACAGCATTAGCAAAACTGTTTATATCTTCAATGGAATTTTATTTTCAGCAAAATAGTTGCATGTTGTGCTTCAGTCCATAAATGATTGCCAGATATGTTTCTTTTACTCACTATTTCATTTTCTAGACCTATACTTAACATATTGTTAATTTCTGTTTTGATATGCGAATGTGCCTTGCATAAAGTACACTTTATCTTCTGTTGTTCAGGTTAACATAAAAAAAAAAGGAATAAAATTGAATTTGACAATATAGTTAGATTTCAAGGAGAACTTGTAAGAAAAAGTTTTGCTGTTAAAACATAAGACTTGAATTGATCCTTTCATGAAAATATCATTAAGAGATATCATCATTAATTAAAAAGTGAATTTTCTAGACCATGATAATTATAGAGGTTAACCTGGTTAGTTCCAACAGAGTGGCCTGTTGTATCAATTTGAATATTCAAGATTGGTAAATCTATGGTTTTTATTTAGAGAGCCCAAACAAGTGTATACTTAGCTAGATTTTGTCTCCTGTTACAATACCAACATAAAATTACTAGAGATTGAAGATGTTGATTTCTTTCATTCACCTATTAATAGTTTTATCTTGGTTTTGTACTCTTATGAAAATTTCCATTATTTCATATTCTTCTGCAAAAAATATGAGAAAATGAATGCCACTAGATGATATAATAATGATGTATAAAAATTATATGATATAAATGATTATAAAATACTCTTGAGATCGCTCACGATGATAGTACAAATTGATCATTGAAATTCTTCTAAGTAAATTATGAAGTTCTACCCAAAAGTTCATTGTCCACTTAGATAGTGTGATGGTTAGCATATTAGCCTAACATGCTGAAGGGCTGAGGCTTAATTGTCAGTTTGAGTGAAGAGTGTGGAAAACTCTTCACTCTGACAAATTGCAGCTAATTGAGTACACTGAGCCGTGTGATTAAGGTGGAGGTATCCCTTTGATGAACATGCATCCTGCTAAGGGGGCGATAAAAACTTGGAAGAATGATGTCCCAGTTTTGACCAGACTTGAAACTTGCAAGGATCACTAAGCTGATGCATACAAAGGAAACTGGGACTTTGTCGTTGGCTGTATATACTCCTATGGGAGTTATCTCTCAAGAGACAGGTGCTTTACCGTACCCCAAAATTGAGAGAATTTCACCATAAAAATGCATTACTAGTTCCTACTGTCTACTCCAAAATAGTTCTCTTGGCCATGTACATAGTAATTTAAAAAAGGGTACTGCATACAAAGAGTAATATGTTTTAAGAAATATACATGAATTATCTATTATCAAATACAAACAGAGAGATGAACATTTAAAAAAAAAATAAAATAATGTTACTTTTTAATTTTTTGTTCAAGATTAAATAAATACATATTCATCTTCCAAATGTCATGGAAAATCGAAAGAATTCCATCATGAAAAAAGAATCATGAACAACCATTAGATACAATATCTAGTTAATATCTCATGCCAATGCAAGTACCAGTAGAAGCTTTAACTTTAGATGATAATAAACTACCCTCAAACCAAAGACTTCACAAGACATCAGAGGGAGAGTATGTCATGTTTTTCTTTGTGCAAACAAATTGCAAGACAATTTTTATTGGGGCAATGCAGTGCTGAAAGGAGTTACTGTTATGTTAAACTTTGCAGGCATTGTTTAGGGTACATATGCAGCCATTGTTTAGGGTACACATAAGAACTTGAGAGATTTCCCAGGAATCTTTTAATTTTTTTCTATTTTTGTTTGCAAACAAATATCAGTTTGTTGTGTAGGTGTTGTTCTTCACACATTGTTTTTTGTGTCAATTTCTGCGTCTCTCTTTATGTTGAGTGAGTTGACAGATGGGTTCAAGTCATTGGTTAACGAAAGAAAAAAACTTCATGTTGGCAGGGTTGGAGTGAACTTAGTTTGGTAAATCAGTCTTGGCCTTTTCCACGATGTAGAATGTACTTGGTATAGTCCTAGACTTCTTCACTGCACATGAACTTTTGATTATATAAGTTGAAAAAATCATTCTTTCCTTAGATTTGAAAATATCTGTTTTCTTTGATTATCAGGGTCCAAATAAAGAATAAATAATCATAGGTTAATTCATTTCACAAAAAGCCACAATGATAAGAATCATCACCATGATAAAGAGACGGTCCACATAGTAACTTTAAATCTCCACTTAATGGGATTTACCTTAAAATATTGAGCTCAGGAAAAAAAGGAGGTAACTGACGTGACGGGACGTGTCAAGATTGACAATAGGTTTAATAACTTTTTGAAATCATTACTGCCTTGCCAATTTTATTATAAAGTCACAATGTCTATTTATTTATCTATGTCTTTCTTAGTCTGAATGTATCATACTTATCTCTTTGAGTACAGGCCAGAAAAGGCAAAAGAAATCAGCTGTTTTCAGTTGAGTCAAGAATTTTTCAAAAATTACAAAGGAGAAAAAATGTTGGAATTTATTTTTACAACCAAACATAGCAGGTGCTTCCTGTAAGGGTAGCCATTCCCAAAGAGCCTAGGGATGGAATGTCGCACATCCAGCTGATATAAGTAAAAGCAGAGGTACATGGTTGGTGTGTGGCAGTTGACGGCAAACATGGGTGTGTGATTAGATCTTGACTAAATCTGACCGCCACAAAAGAATTAGTGACAAATTCTTGTCACAAAACAGTTATCTAATAGCAATTTTATTGGAAGCAGCTGAGACAGAATTTAACTGGTGGAATGCCAGAATGATCTAATATTCTTAATATCTTTCCACCCTAAGCTATTCTATCAAAATGTCTCATTCCTAATTGACAAGTCCTTAATCTGAATTATTCCCTCTAAGTAAATGTTGGAAACTTTTACATAAAATTTGATCTCTCTCACTCTCTCTCTCTCTCTCTCTCTCTCTCTATATATATATATATATATATATATATATATATGAGGTACTACCCAAAAGAACATACAGCAGTTTGAAGTACTTTCCATTTCAGCACCATGATTCTTCATAATACCTGTGTAACTGCAACACAGGTATTATCATGGAACAAAACCATTGATCAACTTTTTTGCCTTGGAAAAGGTCTTTTCTTTGCCAGTCATATGAGTTGACCCTTGGCTTTTCTGCAAGTTCACATGTTGTTTGTACTTCATCTTCTTTCAAAGGTTCTTTCTATTCAGCAGTTTTCAATTTTGAGGTCTTGTAGAGTAACATTTGTCCATTAGCTTAAAATCACTTCTAAAAAAAAAAAAAATTCAGAAACCATTTCTAACAAAGGCTTGCATCTACTGCATCATTACCATTAGCTTCTACTAAAACTTTTGCTGATTAAACATGGAGCATAAACAATATTGAAATTGCCTTTTATATTCAGCCATATTAAAATCAATACATCTCTTTTTTTTTTGCACCAACCAAATATCAAATTATTTAATATGTCCAGGAGGACATGTGGAGAGTCTATGGTAGGGGAGATGTGCCACAAAGTTCTCACTCATCCATTCTCTCATTTTCCAAACACCGGTGAAAAAGCATTTTGTCCAGATATTTTGAGATGGGACAGGGTGCCAGATGGAATGGATTCATGCCTTTTTCAAAAGCAGTAGTGTGAAGTGAACACAGTTAGCCTTAGCTAAAATTCAAACTGGTATTCATGACAATAACTGTCAAGCTACCTAGCAGTTCTTATACAAATGATAAAAGTTTAAAATAAATTCACAATACAAATTCATACTGAGGTGGATAAATAAGGCAAAGTTAGACACAGTTATTCCTGAATTTAGATCTGAAAATTTTACTGTGTAATGTTTGATCTATTTGATCTATGGAGAAGCGTTGGGTCAAGTTCATTGCCTAGAAAGATTATATTGAAAAACAAATATTTGTTGTTCAAAGTAAATGCAATTTTCATCATTAGGCTACAGATATACTGATGTACTTATGTAAATACTTATTTGAAAACCAACCATAATATCATGATTAGAAATTCAAATTTGGTTTACTCATTCTATATTTTGTGTTGATAACTGTTATATTACACAACAGCTCCAGTACAAATGATAATTTATGGTATATTTACAACACAAACTTTTAAATACTTATTTTAGAGGTTCATAGTGTCATTTTGATAAAATACCAACTGAAGAGTTCTATAGGGTCAGACAAAAGTAATGTATAGATTTCAGTTTTGTGTGAAAGACTAAAGAAGTATAAATGAACCAAAAACTAGCTCTGACTTGATTCCAGAATATATAGAGTTTTCATGATGAAAGGTTTTATTCTTTTCAGATTGTTCCAAACTAAAAAAGATGACGATGGAAAGGTATCACTACATAATTGATTCCTTTCTCTGACCAGTACTAAATGAGATTGATAATCATTATTTGATTTGGTTTTAACAGTCTCTGCGAGACAAACCATGGACCATACCAATTTTTAACAAAATTGTATCATTTTGTGTGCTGCGGACATTAATTGGCCACCAAAATCACCTGACTTGACTGTTCCAAACCTTTTTCTTTGAGAATACTGAAGGAAAGATCAACATCAGTAAACCAAAGAAAGATGGTGCTTTGAAGCAGAACATAACAAATGCAATATGCAAAATCAGAAACTTTATGTTTTTCACGAACAATGTTTTTTTCAGAGCACTCTCATGTATTATTGCTCAGGGATGGCATTTGAAGGAAGTCATTTTTCATAAATGGGTTATCAAACTTCTTCATTTCAGATTTTCATTCACATTAACGCATATATATATATATATATATATATATATATATATATATATATATATATATATAATAAAATTCATTTTATTCATAGTTTTTAAAAAACTCATTTCACTTTTAGTGGATCTTGTAATATTACAAGAGTTTCAAACAAAAACTTGAACAGTGTTTAAAAACAGACTGTCAAAAATACTCTTTCATCTTTGACAAATTGCCAAAAAAAACAACATATAAAACTTTTGCTCTATAAATTTCATGTAACTATAACCAGAGGCATAGCGGAAATGGGGGCTATTTGAAAATATCCGTCTCCAACCCCAAAGAAGGAGGGCCCCAGAAGATTTATAAATGGTAGTTACCCCACTGCATCCCTTCAGACAAATCTCTTTAAATGTTGGAGGGGTCCCCTCAAGGAGCTCTGAATCCCCCCAAATCTCTAGCTACCCCTCTGATTATAATAAAAATGAATTTAAGAATGTAAACACTTTAGAATGATTATGGTTGGTTTTCAAGATCATAGTTTTTTTTTTTTTAGAAATTCAATACTTTTCACTTTCATTCTAGACAATCCATATAACTGGGAGCAGCTGTTACTCTATGTTATTCTGTATTCAAAGATACAGTTTATTGTTGCCATTTGATGAAATGACTTTTGATCAATAGTATCACTGTAATATGCTTTTCTTTAAGGCCCCAACCCCACAGTTTAGCTCTGAACAGTACTCACATGATAATAAGCAACTACACATTAGTCTCCAAAGAGGAAAATAATATATATATATATATATATATATATATATATATGTGTGTGTGTGTGTTGGAAAAAGACAACACAGGTACTTGGAGGCCTACCACTTACTGCAACTCATCACTCTGACTTTCCATACTGGTCTTCAGTAGACAGCCTCCCAATCATATTACCAGTGCATTGGACAATGTAATATTTGCATAGTTCATCTTCCTAGATTAAATGTGTATCTTTTACACCAACATTTGATATGATAACTAATCCACTAATATCTTCAACTGTAATGCATATAACCTATGCTAAATGAACTTTTTTTCATGTGTGTCATACTCTCCTCACTGGCCCTAGTCAGTTTTGTCATATAGCATACAAACATTGTCATACTAATTCCCAAAAGGAATTTACTGGTCTTACCCCTTTAACATTATGTGGGATAGGTTGACAAAGTGTTTTTTCACTCATACATTCCATCAGCGAAAATTCAAGATCAGATATTTTTTTATAGGCTCCACCTATGATAAGTCCATGGTAAAACCAGAGTAATGAATATCAGCCGTCTTCTCAATCTCACGCAATAAAAAACACTTTCTTACCTGACCATACGGTTGACACTTGGTAATCCACCTTATTCATTTGATTTAAGTTAGATTAGGTGAAAAGGCTGACCTTTACACCTTTTGCTGCTGACTGCTATGTAAGAAAACAAAAGGAAATATTCTATTGAATCTCAGTCAATATTGTTCTTAGAAATGGCACTGGCTTTGTGCTGCCAAAAGCCACAACTGAATGTGAAATTTTCACTAAGCTTTTAACAAAGAAATAAAATAAAAAACAGCTATTCTATGGAATTGGTTGATGACATTGTGGAGACACCTTTGGATCAGGTTCTTTGCTAAAAGGTTACCTCAATTAAACAGGGACTTGAATGTCACTGGCCACAGACTTGCTTGTCACTGAGGTTTACAGAAGCTTGATTAAGCTTTGGCTTAACACAACTATGTTGTCTCCAACTAATATAATAATAATGCTAAGTTTAAGTGATAATTATTATTTGCTGAATGCTTGCATTGTTGAAGTTTGAATAATACTCCTGCCTTTTTAAGGACAAATTCTAAACAAAATGATTGTGTTTTTCTCCTAAAATAGCCCTTTTTTTTAGAAAAACCAAATACAAATCTAGGATAGGCTAAAGATGCTCAAAAACACCAGATTGGGTATTTTTTTTTAATCAAAATTTCTTTATATTATCGGGATGTTGTGCAGGGGAAGCAATGATAAAAACCTGATTCTTTCCTCACGTAGTAAATATGCTTGCATAGAGACATTATAGTTATGTCAATCTTGGGACTTTACTTAGATTATTTTACTGGCAACTTATAATATTATTATTCTGATTATTTGTATACACAACTACTAAGCTTTCTTATTCTTATTTATTCCCCTCATATCTTTCAACCTTTCTCTTTTCCTTTCCCAACCCCTTACAGCATAAGGAATAAGGGTTAGAATAGAAGAGGATGGTTATGCTTGAGTGGGAGCCAGAGGAACTCAACCTATAGGATTACTCTTCCCTTACAACTCTGAAGCCTAAAAATGAAGTTATACCAGTAGTAGACAACCGGGAATATAGGCAGATAGCAGACGTAATAAATAATGATAATAAAATCAAATTTCAATTGCTTTTGCATATCATAGTGAAAAATATATTCCATAAGTAATAAATCTCTTTAACAAAATTAAAACCTAGTATAAGTTTGTCCTTGGATTTGTTCTATGGCCCCCAAAAAGTATGCAATGTCAAGTCCCACGGAATCCATCCCCTTTGGGAGAACCTCCCCACTGTATTATACAGGGAAGGTTGAGAGGGCACTTCTGATGCATTTGTGGCACTGGTCAAAGGGGACAGGGCAATTTTTGTCCTTACCTACACATACATGTTTGGGCTCCCATGTATGCGTGTTGGCCCATATGTTACTGACTTTGTGTCACATTTGGGGAGATGGTTAAATCAAAACTTCCATTGCAGAAATATATCAGCAAGTGTAATGATGATATCTCAATTGTGAACAACCGTAGAATTTTCACAGGGTTTGGCTAGTTTTTATTAGAGTGGGTTCTTATTACAAACTAATGTGCGACCAAAAGTAAACAAAATACTAACTAATGAAATGATAAATAAAGACTGTCAAGTGACAAGGCTTAGTTCCTGACTGTTTGCTACCCAAGAGTTTGATCTATGATGCTGAAAAATGAAAAGATGTCTCTCACTGCTGTGTAGATGAATGCTTTTGGGTGATAACAAATGTTTCTCACTGCAAGGAAACATTACATGAAATGGAGATATTTGATCTCCTACAGCTGTGTTAGGAATAAAGCTTTTGATATTTTTCATCCTTTTTTCCTATTTACAATCAATAAAAAAGAAATGCTTCAATTCCTTTGGGGAATAGCGCTTGTTCTTTCTGGAAACAAAGATGGATAAGTCAAGGTGATTGTATAAAGGCATTCAGGCATACGTGTGTGTGTGTGTGTGTGTGTGTGTGTGTGTGTGTGTGCGGTCCAGTCTGAGAAAATGAGAAAATCAGATTTAGTATTTCCTGTAGCAAGATGCTTACCAGAGGTTGTGTAGTATTAAGTATTATTGTCACAATACAGATATTTGAGTCTTGAACAATATCAGAATAAGACAAGCCATTTTGAATCTGGGTCTGTAGGTGTAAGTATACTCCCATACTTACTAATATAGTTATCTCTTACCATTTGCAAGGATTAAATGAAGTTAAACAGGGTGTTCTGAATGCACTAAATCCACAAATAATTTCTGCTGTCCCCCCCCCCAACCAATTTGGTTCCCCCAAAACATGAAATTTACCCGTATATATTAATAGAACAGTAGAAGTGTGTTGCGTTAAAACATTTTTAGCAACTGATCATTGATTTATTTAAAGCCATAGTAAAAATGCAACTTTCTCTCTTTTTTTAATTTTATTATTTGCTAACCTAAGTTAGATAAGGGAAACAACAGAGTTTTGTATGCAAGGTCACATATTTAATGAAGTTGGCAGACTGAATGAAAAGAGGCTGTGGGCAAGATTAGGCAAATGGGTAATAATTACCAACCCCTTTCGTTGACTGATGATTGGAGTAGTTGCAATTAAGATGAAAAAAAGCATAAGTAAAAAATTAATGAAGTTACTTGAAAGATAAGTAAATAATTGAATGCTGCAAGTGAAAAATAAAATGATGAAGGCAGCTCAATGATGAAAATTTAGATTATCTTATTCTGAGAAAATCATCAAAGTTTGAATATGTGTGTTTAGAAACTAGGAATGCGTCAATTTTGTTAAAAGTATGATTTCATAATCTGCTCATACATGCTTTTTATTAATTTATGAAGCCATTCAAAAAAAAGAATTAACCCTTTTGTGCTAGTACCATTTGCATTCATTTCTTCATCTGTTGAAAAGTAAATTAAAATGATATCGCTGTTATTCATAAATGCTTTACAGCAATAATATCATGATGAAATAACAGGTGTGACATATAATAAAAAGAATATCATAAGATGAATAAAAATCATACGCAGACAACCTATGAATATGTGAATAACAACAGAAGAATGTTCCCTCTTCTCCCCTCACCTAATTTGGGTGTGGTAGGGTATTCAATTGTAGCTTCTAAAGAGACCAGCAACTGATTCTGTTCCTTTCTTTCTTGTTGGCAATCTATGTCTTCCTCTTTTGGTAATTGCCTATTTTTCACATAGGGAAGGTCTGACTGCTTTCAATATCAGCATTTGAAATCCTATTTTCTGCTATGTGGCTCTCTCCCAAATAATAATTTCTCAATCGAAATCTTGCTTATAATTTTTTTCAATTCATAAGTAATACTGAAATGTCTTTGATTCCTCACCTCACTTATCTTTGATACACCTTCTGGGTTTTTACCCCTCCCTTTACCACTTCTTATACTTGTTGGTAGCTTTATGCTCTCAGCTGAAGTATGACCCACCCTCTGTGTACACAGAATCATATCATATCTGAATGCCTTTTGTGTATAAGATGAACAGTAATCTTCTGTAATCTTATCATTATAGCCATCTTATTCTTATTGTCCAAAACTGTCCATGCAAACTATTAAAATAGGTGTCTTATGTTTTTGAGTCAGTCTGAGTATTGTGCATATGTTTGAACATTTACTCCTTGTTATGTCTAGAAAAAATGGCGAGGAATTCTATTTGCAATGTAAGTTTATGCTCGATTAGTCCCTTAGTTTGTGTCTGGTAGGATTCATACTTGTTTTTTTTGGGGGGGGGGGATTGAGACTTTTTTTAGTGATCACTGTCCAACGAAAGGTGAGAGAAGTAACTTTTTCATTGATCATCCCAATTTCCAATTTTTTCAATTGATCATCCCCACCACAAAATCTGAAAGTAATCACCAGTATTTTACACTAAACAAGACGTTAGTTTTCTACATATATATGTATACATATATATCCATCTGTACATCCATCCATACATATATCCATATATATATATTATATATATATATATATATATATATATATATATATAAACACTAAATATATATAGATTAAGTCAACTATTTCTAAATATCTGTTAATACAATTTATGTCTACTTTTCAATGGGTTTTATGTTTTAAACAGAATCAGATATTATAGCACTATGAATGTGTTTGGATCATCAGTTGCTTTAACGATTTGAAAACAAAACAGTTATATTTACATGATACAGTATTGAATAAACAGCTATGACTTTGATATGTTAGCTTTGTTTTATCATTTCTAGGTCTTTGTCATAATAGATGTAGTTTGATACATAGGTTATTATAATAATGTTTTGTATATAGATGCTATTTTATTCTACACATCATCCAGTTTTTTGAAACAAAGGACTTACTCATGTAGGTTCACAAAAAATGTATTTGACAACTAGGTATCAGTCAGTATAACAATGGATGTGATTTGTTTGTATAATTTCTGTTGAGTGTTCACCTATGTGAATATAAGATCCATAATGTCAGATTTAATATTGGACTGCACACACACACACACACATATATATATATATATATATATATATATATATATATTGGATGACACTCACAGATTACTGGATGCGCTTGAGAAAGACTCAATGACATATTGGCTGTTGCGATAAAAACAAACAAATGAGAGGTTACTAGTCTAATGAATTTATGGAATAATGTCAATGATTCATTTCAAAATTTGTAACATTTGTTGAAACAATTTCCTTTTTTTTTCTTTCTTATAATTCTCTCTTATTTCAATTTTCTTGTTTACGATTTTTCTCAATTTCTTTTTGTCTGTCTTTCTTTTGATTCTCTTCTCTTATTTCCATTTTCTTTCTTTCTTTATTGCTTACTTTAACTATTGTTTTATTGTAGGTCTCCCCATAATGCTAAATTAAAAACAGACTTAATGGACAAACTAATGAATGTGTGAATGCATTGTACACATGTTATGAAATGAAGGTATTTCCTTACTTTATTTGATTTAGACTTCTTTCTTTCTATTACAGTGTGTTCTTCATTAATTATGTCAAAAAAATGTTATGATTCCGTTCACCAAGAAAACCGTTATTTTTCTTCTAATGAATGCAAACAGAACATTTTGTATTAATTTCATGATTTCACAAGGTCATTATTTTGATTATGTGGTTTTATGGGAGATCCTGTATCATTAAGAGAAAGAAACAGTAGTTACCTTTTCTTGCTTTCAATTGTGTAGGTTTGGCAAAGTAAGCCAAGATGAAAGGATATTACAATAGCCAACTTCAAGAGAGAATGTTCACAATAGAAAGTATTTGAATTCAAGTAAATAGTGTAATTAATTGCATCAGAATTCATTAAGCACATGGTTTTTATATTTGTGTGAAATATACCATGTAAAGAGTGCATAAGTCAAGAGACAATCGTAAAATGATGAATAATTTGAAAGTCTGAATGCTTTAAATACAAATATATATATATCTTTCTTAAAGGTGGCCTGTCAAAGGGAACAAAACCCAGGGTATATCCAGCAGTAGTTGTCAGCACATTGCAGTATGAATGTGAAAAATGGACTCTGTATTGTGGTAACATCAAGAGCTTTGAAAGATTCCTTCAATCAAAGTGGCAGTAAACCTTTTGTAGAAGGACAGAGTCACCAACAATTAAGTCCTTGAACATGCCAATCAAATGAGAATTGAAGCTATTATCAATCACTTCCACTTTCAATGGACAGGATATGTTTCCTGAATGAAGAACAATGACTCCTGAAGTAAATCCTGCATCCTCAAACTAAGAGAAGGAACAAAAGCAAAGGGTGGTCAAACAAAGAGTTATAAGGATCAACATAAAGCTACCCTCAAAAAATTTATCATCCAACAATGCAATTGTGAAACATCTGCATATGACCAGCCAGCACAAAAAAAAATTTGCCATCATGGAATAAATAAATTTGAGACCAACTGTAGATCAGATGCTGAATACAATTTAGAGACATGTAAGCAGCAACAAGAATGAATCAATTATCTGAACATTACAAGGCAATTTCAATGCATCACATGAGGAAGAATATGCATTTCAAGGATTTGACTTCAAAAACATCAAAGAAAACATTATGGACCTCTTCTTGACAATGAGAATCACCAATAATGATGTACATATGTATACTGTGTGTATAACATTTTTTTTGATAACTTAGATTTTTTCCAGTTTTCTCTTCATATCATTTCATAAGATAGGAGGAAAATTCTCTTTCAAACATCTCTCCAGCTATTGGATGTTTCAAACCAATATTTCCCCTCCTTACACCCAGGCATGGCCCATAAACAAATATTGACATAGGTGTAGGCAGGTTTTGGACACCTTACATTTGAACTTTCAAATTGACGCTTCCTTTAGAGTTAAGGCAAAAACAATATGCATTAGCCACAAAGCCTATTTCATGAGCATAAACTATTAATCAAAGTAGAACGCTACTAAGTTTGCTTTTATATTCCAGCCATAACAACATGAAGTATCAAATGAAGTATAATTTTGCATTATGAGCAGGTATTAGCAAATCCATGCAATTATTGCTATCAATGTGAATCAAATTAGTGTATCATATTTTGATCTTTTTTAGTTCTCATTGCATGGATTGATAACATTATTGTCTTAGTCCAGATTGTTTGAAATTCAGTAAAATCTATTACAAATAATGTATGAACAAACTAATACTGATGGACTATAATAACTTATAACTTACATGCTTGAGTTTTCAAAGATCATGCATAATATTGCATAGAGAGATCACAAGACAGCACAATATATTAGAGAGAAAAAAACAGGACTCTGAAATGTAATAGAATCCATAAGAAAGGCACAACCACTGGACATCAAGACTCACAACATGAATCCTCAGAGATCACAGGTGAAACCAGGCTAACAAAATACAAGATGGCGTGAAGAAATAGACAGGTTCAGAAAGTACTGGCTCTGCAACGTCCATGATAGAGAGGTGTTGGAAATCTTGGGGAAGGTCCATGTACAACAATGGATGCTAAAAAGCTAATGATGAGGATGCCAGTATAAGATAAATTGAAATAATGAAATTAATTTCTCAAAGGAATTTTGGAAATGATTCTGGAAAATATATAGATAAAATATTTTTTTCAAAACTGCCAGTGATGAATGAAAAGAAAAGCCAAACTTTTGACTCGTGCCTTCATATGTGTATTTATAACATGCCTGGTATATTATAAAGATATTTCACTGTTTATTTTCCTATTCAGTTGGAATTTCACAACAAACTGGATTATGAAAAAGATACAGGGTGATAAGGAAGCCTTTATGTAAAATATCCTCTCAGATATCTTGCATACACACTTTTCTACATAGATAATATTTCTTTTTGTTTGAGTTTAAAGCAAGTAACATGCCAGAGAAAGCCTTTTGGGAATTATAACTTTTTATTGGCCATTCTAATCTATTCTCACATTTCTGTATGTAACTTGATAAATCTTAAAATGCATAACTTGAGCAAAATTTATTTTTCTGTTGATTTTCTAAAAATTTTCATATTCTGTTTTTTTTTTTTAATAATCTTAAAACATTAAGGCAACTGAATTGAGTAAAAAACAACAGTTTTTAATGAAAACTCAGTGATGTCTATATTTAGCAGAATTATATGATACTTACTAGATTCTATTTATACTAATTAGATAATAATTATGATACTAAGACATCATCAATAGTAGCAGTTGTGATGTAGGCTAGAACTCATAGACACAGTAAAGCCTCAATTTACCCACTCTCTCTATTTCTGTTTGCCTCAATGTATGCAAACACACAAATACAGTAGAGCATTGCTTTACCTTCATTCTCTCTTTCTGTTTTCTTTAATGTGGTAGAACACAAGACAAACAAACTAACAGACAAAATACGACAGGCTTTTGTACTATGAGATTATGCTTACTTGCAAATTTGCTCATTTTGCCAAAAATTATTTGACATTTCTGCATATTAAAAATTCATTTCAAGTATATTGTTCAGAAATTTAGAAAAATAGAATTAGGCTGACTTTGCAACAATGTTCATGATTAAGATTTCAATTATCCTATATATCTTGCAATTATTTGAATCAATTTGAATCTTGTCAAACGAGATTTACTTATCATCATTTGTTTTTTTTTAATACTTACTCTGTTGCATAAAAGACATTAGAAAAACATTCCTTAATTGACTATGAATGCCAGTATTTGGAAAAAAGAATGATTTTCCCAATCAACAAAAGAATATGAAGAAATAATTTAACTCCTGGGAATGTTGTTGTTGCTATTGAAAACTAGAAAAAAAATAAGTGCTTAGATATTTTGATGTGTTTATTTCTTATCATTCCCATAATGTATTTTGCAAAATAAAAGCAAATTTCCATTTTTTTTTCTTTAAGAATGTTACTCTGAATCACTTTTACGTAAGCAAATTTTGATACTAACTTTTAAACTGTATCTACTTCAGAAATTTGATGAGATGACTTTGATATTGGTTTGGGAAGTGAAGCAATATTACCCATTCATCATGATTTGGCATTATTACATTCTAGTACTTTGACTTGGTCAATTATTGAGACACCTTTAGTGAGCAGTCAACAATACAAGCTGTTCATTGTGAGGTATACTTGATAACACTTTCTTCTGAACCAAATGAAACATCACTTTTTAAATATTTTTATAACTGTCACCAGTATTACCATGTTTTTAAAAGAGAACATTTATGCGAAGGCTATTTAGCTGAAGAAATCATATCGTATCATTAGACACTCAAAACCCATCTAAGAGAAAGGAAAATTTGGTGAGATCCAGATGAATAGTCAAAACCAAAAACCATATTGAAAAAAACTTTTCCAAGGTAATTCTTGGTGCTTCCATTCGTAAGACCTTTGTTACCTTTGGAGAAGTATGAACATCAACAGCCTTATAGCATCCATCATTGTACATAGATCTACTCCAAGATTCACCAGATCTCTCTATCATAGGCGTTACAGAGCCAGTACTTTCTGAACTCCTTGTTCAGAAATGCCAATTTATATTCTACTGGCTACAGTTTCTTACATGATCTCTGGGTATCCAATTTGTGAGTCTTAATCTCCAGCTGTTGACTGACCTTCTTAGAATATGACCAGCTCATTGCTTTTTGAGTTTTCTAATGGATTTTATTTCTCTAACTCTTTTTTTTCTCTACTTCAATGTGCTGTCTTGTGATCTCTCCATGTGATATTGAGCATGATTCTCTCCTGTGCATGTTGCATGGTTTTCAGTTTGAGGGGATAATAACAGTTCAATATTATAAAACAATGCTGATGAAGTCATTTTCAAAGCCTTTGAAGATTCCAGCTTTTCCTATAAAAAGATACATTCTGAAAGAAAAGTATTTGCAAGAAATAAACTTACCATGCAGTATCCATTGATACAGACATCTTTGGAGCGAGGAGAACATGGTATTCCATCAGGAACTCTGTTCACAACTCGTGCATAAAAACTGTATCCCTTTGGGCGACAAGAAAGAGAACATTTTCTGCTTGCTGAAAAACCAAGGTAAATCAAAAAGAAAATTGAGCTATATGAACACAAACATAAAATTGAGTTTCTTCTTGGATCAGAATTAAACCAATAAATAAATGCAAATTTCAAAAAGTTCTTTGAAATAGGAATATTTTACAAGTTTATGCAATTCAAGGTCAAAATTTTATGCTAAATCTTGGTCAATGAAACTTTTTATGTCTACATAACACATTAAATATTATTTACGGTAAGCAAAAAAGACAACAATAAAAAAGAACTGGTAAGTTACTCAATAAAGACCGTCATGAGATCAATGTCTTTTGGCAGCATACTATATTGGGGGTGATCAATTAAAAAGTTTGAAAAAGGGGTAATCAATGAAAGAATTCCTTCTCTCGCCCTTTGTTGGGCTGTGATCCCTAAAAAGACTGAATTTTCAAATAACAGCATTAACAATGTTGGACAATAACTAAGGTATCAATTTAGCATAAACTTACATCAATTAAATAACTTTAAGGACTGACTGCAATTGTGTTAAAAAATTCTTAGTTTATTTGGATTTTTTTGGTATCTAATATTTTGAGAAAAAATTCCAAATCTTTGGGTTCTTTTATGATTGATTTCTTTTAATTCTAAAAATCCGCTTTTCATTAATAAAAAAAGATTATTAACAATGTTAGTAAACTAAATTCTAAAATAACATTATTCTCTTTGTGCAAAAGTTGAGCAATGTCCAACTGAGATGATGACATTTGCATTTAACACTCCATCTCCTTCGAGGGGAGATGAAAATATAATAATAGAAAATTGTTACAAAAGAGGAACAGTAACTAAAAGGTGGAGAACTCTTATGGCTTGTCAAGTGCTGAGAAAAAATATACGCTATATATCTGGAATTTTAGCTATACGATAATGATCAGTAAAAGAAATGGACTGATGTAATTCCTGAGTAGATGAGGCACGTAATGTGCGTCATCAACTCAGGAATTGTATCGGTCCAGTTGTTTGTCACTCAAACCCTTTTGTCTGTGTTCATTGTAAAAATGAATAGTGTTGAAATACTGATATTATCACATGAACATGATAGGTTTTATTTAGTAGAAACAGTTTCCAATGTTCTAACCTGAAATGAGACAAATGAAAGATGAGAATAGATGTTGTGCAATAGGCCACCCAGAGTGAGAAATAAAAGCACAGAGAGTGAGTGTATGTGTGTGTGCGTGAGTGGACAAAAAAATAAATGAGCCAAAGTACATATAAAAAATGATTTATCTCAATCTTTTGAAGTTGAGTGTTTCTTCCGTAATTAATTTTTCCTTATCTCTATGCGTTACTTTAAAATGAGAAGAAAAAGAAAGTAAGAAGGAAGTGAGCATTTGTAGCTGGGAAGGTAATTTAAAGGGATTGCACTTCCTGACAACTGATGGAGGAGAGGAAAAGAACAAACATCAGGACTAATACAATGTTCTGCACATTTGAATAATTTTGTTGCAAAAAAAAAAAATAGAAAAATAAAAGTGAGTGAGAAATGGTCTCGTACAAAAATCTTTAAGGATGTAACCACTTTCTGACTGAAACAATTTAACTTGTTTTTAGACTTTCTGTTTAGATTGAAGGTTTTCAAGATGTGCTCGAATTGAAAAAGAGTTGATCTATTTTCAGTTTGCTACATTGGCTTGATCTTTTTCAAAAGCTATTGAAGTACTGTATTTAGATTTTGTATCTATTAAGATATGCTAGATCTTATTTGTTTCCTGGAAATGTTTTTAATTGAAAAGAAAGAAAAGAGAAGTGGGTCAAAAATAAAGAAAACAAATATAATTCAATAAACTTTGAGAAAATTTTTCTATTCATATAATCCAATAAATTCTTATGATTACTTCATAAAAGTTGCAACCAAAATGTTAAGGGGATTTAAAGTGAGAGATAGCTTCTTCAAAGAAAGAAAAGAATATGCATGATAAGAAGTGGATGATTTTGTTAAAGCTATAATATTTCATCTGTATTATAATTACTGCTAGAGAAATTTTTTTTAACACTGGGAAATCAAGCATTGGAATTGAACATGAATTATTACGGAATAAATGTAGCATTTGGAAAGAAAAGCCCAACAATGAAATCCAAAATAATCTATTAGATGCTAGTTTTTAAAAATAAATTTACTCCAATATTTAAAAATGTATAAATTGCTATAATTTCCATGAGAATTTGAGAATGGTTAAGTTTTAAGAACTGGTGAAGTTTTTAATTCTGGCAACCAGGTTTTCTTAATGGATGCTCCCCATTGGTTTAACATTGCCTGATTTGGAAATCATAAGGAAAAACTTTCAAAAGTTGTAGAACCATAAGGATGCTGAACTTGGAGCAGCTTTTGCAGCTGAGGATTCAAAAACCAATGTAAAAATATCAATCAGTTGAAATGATTAGAGAAACTTGTTTGACTGGAAGTTCTTTTCTTTGTTACTTTCTTTCGAGAGAATTTTGTGCCATCTGTTTTTTTTCCAGATCAACAGATTTGTCTACATACCATCTTGAAATGTTTATGGATGGTCTTTAACAATTGTGAATGGATGCTGTTTTTGACTGTCAAAAATGATTTAAAAAATTGGAGCAAAGATTCATGCTGGACCATTATTCATGATTTTCTAACATGTCTCTCAGTGGATATATAGTCTCCTTGGTTGATGTAACTTGAACCCATAGCACTTTGATGATGCTTGGGGAGATCATGTATAGTAAAAAAGCGTTTTTCTTTGTATATATAGAGATAAAAAAGACAGAAATGTATTGACAAAACAGACTTTGAAGAGATCTGCCTATTACAGTCTTGTTTTACTTCAAATGAATTAATAAATATTTATAGACACAATGATAAGTATTCTTTAAAAAACAGTTTTTGTATGCAAAACTATGCATACTGTGTTTAAAACTGTACAGAGTTTAAGGTAAAAAATAAACAAAACTTCAACAAAATATTTAGGTTTTTGGAGCACATGTGGTGGTATATATTTGTGTGTATGCTTGTCGATACACACTCTCAATTATATCTGTATTCCAAAAACTAGAAATATATGCATACCTGTTTATCTGTGTAATCATCAGCTTGTTCTGAGAAGATTCAGAAACCTTTCAACTGGTTTAGATTAAAGTTAGTGATGTTCTCTAATATATTAGTTAAAGGTTAAGTGGGTGGGACTCGATTCAGTTCAACAAGGTACTAGCATATTGCTGTCTGAGTTTTCAGTTAAACCTGGGAAAGGCTATGGACATTATATTTGTTATTTTAAAAATCATTTTATATTAAAGTGCTTTTTACACCATCCAAGCAACTTTATTTTACCTTTGCCAACCAGGTGGGATGAAGTATATATACGAATGGTTCATCAACTTCTCCTCATAGGTCTACCTAGCACTGATAAGTGAATACTGACTTCTAGGTGCAAGGATAACTTGCCATGCAATAACCAAGACAAGGACCAATGAAAACAAACTGTGGAGTTGAAACAATTTATAGTGGTACAAAAATTAAAATTAGTTTCTGAGTTGAATTTTTTTGATGAATTAATTTACGTTTGTAATTTTGTTTGATAATTTATAGTTTGCAGGAACAAATCATGGAGTTATAATGTTTTATTATGAAAATTGAAATTATCCCAAGTTCACTGTATGGCCGAATGACTTTGCAAAAGAATTAGAAAAATAGTTATTAAAGGATTAAAATCATCTTTTACTTTGCAGTACTACATTTATTTAAAGCATATGCCGGAGATATGCTCAATGTACGAATGCATAAAAATTGTACATGCACATGTTGTAAATAGACTATATACATGTTTACATGTATATATACATACATATATACATATAATATAAATATATATGAATAAATATAAATATGTAGATGCATTCAAGTATTTATGTACATTGGTATACATATATATATATATATATATATATATATATATATATATATGTAAACCAAAGTATGTAAGTAGCTTGAATGTATGTTTTATATATGTATGCAAGTATGAAGTACTGAAATATAAGTTTATATATATCATCTATGTTTATGTAGGTTGGTTTCAGACATTGTTATTCACTTGATACTTGTTAGATCTTTTCAAGCAGAAAGACAAAAGCTGCAAAAAATCCCTTCGAACCAAAAGGGGCATTAATGGCAAGAGATGTATTAAAACCATCTGTGTGAACATCATCGTTCTTTCATTCTACTTGACAAAGTTCTTACGTTGGCCTTTTGCTTAAAATAACCACCCTTGCCCCCTTTGGCACAGAGAGCCCGCTGGGAAGTTCTCTGCAAAGCACACAAAAACCATCTTGGAACAAAGACACTTTGGGGCCCATGTTTCAATAGAACTGTTTCCAGACTACACAAGAAAATAAATAAATAAATCTTTTTCATTGTGAAAATGATATAAATCTCAAATGGGAGTTGAAATCTATACTCTGCAGGAGACTGTCTGTCTGGGAAGAAAAACTTTATTCATGATCTGAAATCAAAGGGTTTTTTTGTAAATTAATATAGGATGCAACCTCAAATTTGTTGCCGTTCAGTTTTCGGATTTATCATTTGAACTAAACCTGCAGTAACGATCAGCAAATATTCATCCCTCACAAAATATTAAGATTTTTTTAAACTCCACTTCACTTGTCCTCTTTGAAAATTATCTTGATCTTTTATCCATGATCAACCCCACAACCCCATAAAAAAAAACCCAACCCTCCTCTGCTTTACGTCATGTGACTGATATCTTTTAGACACTATGCTGTGTTGGGAGTGATCAATTGAAAAATTGGACAGAAAAGGCTGATCAATGAGCAGATTACTTTTTTGCCTTTTTTTAGACAGTGATCTCTAAGAAAGTTTGAATTAAAAAAAAAACCCATGAATGCTGCCAAATACCAACTATGGGAACAATTCAGCAGGACCTTACATTACAAATTGAACTCCTCACTAAAAATCAATTTAGGTGGGGAATTTTCAAAAAACTAAATCAAACCATTTTTCTAGACATGATAAGTGAACATGAAATTTTTAGCCTTCTAGCTCTGTATCATACATCGACTAACTTGAAAACTGAAGAAACCTATGTTCATAGTTTTAACTGATCGTTTCTAATATTGTACTGAAATGATTGCATGATTACAGATCTTTTTAATATATAATTGAAAAAATGTCATCATCGATTGAAATCAGAAGGAAAAAATTAATCTCTAAAGATCCAACGATACATGATGTATAATGAATCTTTTCAAAGTTGATTTATTGGGGAAAAAAAAAACCAACTTTCACTTTTGTCTCAGACTACTTGGGTCCCATGTGTGGTGAAAGAAAGAAAGTTGAGTAATTTAGTTTGATGATGATGACAATCAAGGCGAAGAAGAAAAGAGAATGTTTTTTCTGGCTAATCCTTTCCCAAAATGTATGAGGTGCACAATCTTCAAGATGATTTGGAAGATAAAAACCGAAAAATAATTATTGGTAGAACTGAGGAAGGCCAGTCAGGGTACTCTTGTTTTCACGTTGATATTGCATAACTTTGTTGAAAGAAAAGCTTGAAAGTTGATTCACAGCTGCTGTGAAACAACAAAATGATAGATTTTTTAAAAATAAACTTGCTGAAAGCGAATAGAAAATAGACAGAACTGAGAAGATGGATAAAAGAAGGAAGAAAGAATGAGAAGAGGTCGGCAATTATATATAAAAGATGGAAGGAGAGAACGCAAAAAAAATTTTTTTTTTCAAGGCCAATTCCCATCTCCATCAAAAAATGATGGAAATGTCTTCTTTATTTATTTTCTCAAAGAAGTAATGGATCTTATTTGTGGTGTGCCTGGAATCAACATTATGCTAACATGAATGAATATAGAATTCGTTGATCTTACTTTCAAATTCTCTTATCTGTCTTTGGTGAGAGGCAATGAGTGGCTTTATATCTTTGCACTTGATGGTTAGGTTGGTTACTACTATAGCTTTTTTTTTTTTGAGTATTGAGATTTGAAGAAGGAGTGAGTACATGCATGCATTCACACACATGCACACACATACATACATACAACACCACCACCACCATCATTACTTGCAGTAGTCTTTAACATGATGTCTTGGGATCAAGATTTTGAGTCATGATGTTCAGCAGTTGTTTGGCATTCTTGCAACATGGCCTGCCCGTTGCCATTTGAGTTTTCTAATGAATTCTATGACATCTCAGTCCTGTTTTCTATCTAATATAATATACTGTCGTCTAGTCTCTCCATGTGATGTTGATTATGATTGTCTCTTGTACATGTTACATGATTCTTAGTTTAAGGGTCAATCTATCGGTTATGTTACATGTTTCAGCTCCATTGGTTGTAGCTCAACCTTCCGAAAACTAATGAGATTTTTTTGTTCTTGAAAAATATTCCCCATCAGATTTTTCTGGTAATGGATATAAGAGAGTGAGATAATGAGAGAGAGAGAGAGAGAGAGAGATTGAGAGATTGAAAACTTGTTTCTTAGCCAAAAGTAATGAAAGGTGCAAAGTGCTTCAAATCAACTAGTCACTAAAAAAAAGTAAATAACTAAAAAATGATTATGTGTATTGACTCTACTCAATCAATTGACAGTATTTGAAATCTTAGTCATATATCACATATATATATATATATATATATATATACATATACATGTATATATATATATATACATATACATGTATGTATATATATATATATATATATATATATATACATGCACACATACATATATATATACATATATATATATACATGCACACATACATATATATACATATATATATATACATGCACACATACATATATATGCATATATATATATATATGCACACATACATATATATATGCACACATACATATATATATATATATACATGCACACATACATATATATATATATATATATATATATATATACATATAATATATATATAATTTGGCAGCATATTTTCTTGAATACAGCTTTCATTAAAACTGAAAACAAGTATCTTTTCAATTGATTTGAGAAAAGTTAAGTAAAAAATTGAAAAGATGCTCCTTGTCCTTCATTTTCAATAGAAGATACATAGTGCATATTTATGTATTTGATTTAGCATTTTTCTTGGTTCACTGCTCTTAGATGTTTACTATTCTAACCAATCCTCAAGATTGACCCAGATTTAGCCATACTACCAAGTTGCAATAACCAGGTCAAAAAGGAACCTGTTCCAATAGTGACCCACATCTGAACCCCCTCCCCACCTACTTGTTCTAAGACTGGCTGGTCAATATTATTTTGTCACACATAAATAGCATGGCAATACATTCACCGCCTCTGAGAACTTTTTACTCGCATGTAACGGCTCTTATATGAAAGAATTGCATGTATTGATGAGTGCTCTTTACCACAATTAAAGTCACTTCATCACGACTGATAACTGCTGCTGATGGAGATGAACTCTGAAACATGTTTGGAAAATACACAGTAAAAATGAATACATTATAAAAGTATATTCTGAATACTCCTGTTTTGTCTTAATTGGAATAGTACATCCTCACACACACACACACACACACACACCTGTTGTATGGGTTATTAGTGGGGGTGTCATTGTAGTCCGAGGTTTTTGGTGCATGAGAGTGTTTAGTAGTAGTTTATATCTATCACTAGTATTTTGTACTGAGTGAATTTGATTTATGGTGTAATTTTAAATGAGTTGTAATAGATGATGTTCATTATTATCATGAGACGTAATAGGTGTTATTGTTTATCAATTCATTATTCTTTCATTTAAATAGAGTGATAACGTGTGATTAGTCAGGTTTAAGTTTAAATTTTCCTCTGTGTCTACATTTTGACAATCATTAGGTTTGAAAATTCTTAGTTTTTTTTCCATATACAAGTAGCATTAAGTTGCCATAATTTCTTTATATTCCCACCAGTTTTATCATTAATTTTTTTGGAGGTGTAGTATATAGAAGCCAATCAGTTTTTCTCTGTAATAGATGGATAGGAATCCATAATATCAAATTGCGTGAATGTGGCTTGTTGTTCGTTATTAATATTCTTCCACTCAATTGCCTCCCTTATATTTATCCATTGGTTTTATTGGAGTTTACTTCAATGTCAATGATGTTTTATAATATTTGCTTTGACGCATCTCATCATTTGATTCTTGTTGGATCAATCGATCTAGATTGTATTTTGTTAAGGAAGTTGGGCTTCTCATCCTCAAGTAGAGAGTAGACTTTGTTCATCGCCATTTTGCCTACTCTGTCATTGATTTTTAGGTTCTTGATGATGTGGTATGTATCATTGTTTATTTTCTGTTGAGTGTTGCTGTCATCAATGTTATGTTTTAGTGATTTGTTCTTTAATTAATTTCTTGTATGTGCTGGGTTTAAATTTACCGATTTTTTCCATTTGTATGCTTTGACATATAAGTCATTGGAATTATTGATCTTTTTTATGTCTTTTTTATTTGCTTCTGAAAGTTATCTAGACTATTTTAAAATTTTATTCTTTTAATGATGCTAAATAAATCTTCTTCAGATTCAGATTCATGTTTATTGCTATGTGGGCTTTTTTGTGATTTGAAACTGAAGTACTTACTTTTGTTTATGTTTCCTGTGTTTTGCAAACTCAACAGTCTTGTCTGTGAGGTCCATGAGGATGGAATGTAGTGAAGAGCGTGGAATACTTTTCAGAGAGTAGTTTTATCTTATTTTCTACATTTCTCATTTGTTTGACCAAGAAATTGCTCTTAAAATCTTTTCCTAAGTTTTTTTTACTATATCTGCTCTAATAAAATCTATCTTGAAACTATATAACTAACATCAACTTATTCCAATCTTATGCCTATATATATACATATGTGTGTGTGTGTGTTGTCACAAAAAAAAGTTCAAACATGACCTAATGTGATCCATGCTCAACTGGGCATAAAACAAAAGCCCCTGGGGACTGATTCCTGGAGTGTAAAATCAGACAAAACCCCAGGATATCAATGTTTGGTGAGAGTATTATATGTATTTTTCACCTTGTTTCATATTTTAAATACATACTTTAAAAGCATTTTATTTTGACACGCCCCTACTCGACCAGGGTCGCCTTGAAGACTTTATAGAACACAGTGGATGTTATTATTTTCAAACGTACTACACATTAGTCTGTCAGTGCTCCTATTGGTCAGACGAGCCTTTGTAGCTCACAGTATTCAATTTATCCATTTTTTTTTACTTTAGAGACCGAAAATGTTTAAAAGGGTTACCAGTTCGGTTTTTTTTCAATAGCTAAAATCTAGAAATCACTCAAAAGTTAAAGAAGCCCTCCCCCCCAAAAAAACAGCATTGAAATTGGCGACAAATACGAATAGAAACAATGAGGTTAACATATACTCAGATACATAAAAAACTTCTTGTCTTAACGACGGCGTATAGGAGCATCTTTGTTCCATGCAAAATAATAGATGTTGATGTATTTCCATCAACCCGAGCTTTTTTGAGGACCATACCCAAATTGTCTAAAATTAACCCATAGAAATCTGAGGATCAAAAGAGTTTAATACGAGAACATGAACAAAGGCTAAAATGATTCAAATAAATCGTTCGAACTTTGACCTTACTTCTCAGTTGGATGGATCAGAGTGTATATAAACCTACGACAACAATAACGAATTCTGTATGATCGTTTCATGTTGTGTTAATTGATTCTCAGTTACGAATTCCGACCACGCTGAGTAAATTACCTCAACAAATTATCTCTACTCACTCTCGTCTCTCTCTCTCTCTCTCTCTCTCTCCAAGTACTTTTGACTCTTTTGTTTCTCAATCATTTTCGTTTTATTGTTCTCATTTTCAAGTATCGCAGCCATGTGTGTATTAGTGTGCATACGTTAGGGTAGGAGGTACAGATCGTGGTTAAAAGGTAAGTGGGGTCAACATTGATGAACTTCTCACAAGATCCCACTTATTGCTGACCCCAAACTTCAATAGCGTTAGTGAATTGAGAATATTTGATCTTCTTTCCGGAAAGGTTGCATTAGTGCATAGGAGATGTAGAGGCGACAGTAACTCACATAATTCAAAACAGCCATTGTCATTATTTCTATCATTTTGTTTTAATAACGGACAATGGCGGTTTACTTCTATTTATTTTCTATTCTAAATCATCGTCTTTTTTCAAAGAGATATCTTATAGAATTATTCTTTTTCATCCCATATATTTATACTTGTAACAAACCTGGCCATTGCAGGGTTAAACTCTAATCCTACTTCTACCCTGACTGAAGATGATAACTGCAACTTTGTATTGTATATTTATAGTGAGTAAAGTTGTTTAGCTCAGTTGGTAAGAGAGTCACCTACCAATCACTTGGTTGTGATTTCAAACCTCGGCAAGGAACTGATTATCTTATACATAGGTTTGGTTTGATAGGGCATGATAGAAAACAATGACGAGTTTACTCCTTTGAATTAGGTGAGACTGTTGTCTATTCTTCTTCCTCTTGTTACAGGGAAAAACAAAAGATCTTTGACAACATTATTTTCTTGAACTGGAAGCTATTGAGTGAATTGCTAAATCGCCGATATACGACCAGAAAGACTATCCATCTTGTGAACTTGCTGAGGCGGAGCTGAGGGAGGGGCTACTTGAAATCGCACCGCAAGCCCCCTCCCCAAAGCTTCATAAATAGTGGTTTACCTAATGCATTTCTTGCGAAAAATCTCACTAAATGTCGGAAAGGGCCTCCCAAGCCTCCAAATTTCTAGCTACGCCCCCGTGTCTCTGACAGGTGATATAGTATGTTACCGATTAATGATATTGTCTACATCGGCTAAGGGGTGCGGGGACGTAATGTAGATAGATAAATATGGACGAATTGAGGTAGATAGATATGATGACTGATCAATAAGTCCGTAGCCTGAACTTTAATCTGAAAATTTCACACGATAATGCTTGATGTATGCGATTGATGGAGAAACTTGGGAATAAGTGCATTGACAAGGAAGAACCTTGTCTATAACTAATTTTGACGAGTATTTTCTTTCATCTTGAATTTCTTAGTTGCTTTTCATCACATGGACCTGTGTTGACGGAATTTTCACAAGTCGGTATGTACCTTAAAATTACCAAAGATATTTTTTAAGTGAATAAGTAATATTCAATTTTCTCTAAATTTATATTTTTGATTAGAATGAGTGAAATAATCTTATCAGGAAAATCGCTTTTACTTTTTATCAGTTTTTCATGAGAATGTGCATAGGAAAGGATCATGCTTAACATCACATGGAAAGATCACAAGACACCACAGTATATTAGGGAAAAACCAGAGTCAGTGATATCATAAAATGACGGAGTAGACAAGTTCAGAAAGTAATGTCCTCGCAACGCCTATAATAAAGAATCTTGGGAATGTTTTTTGTCGAACGATGGACATTGAAAATGGCAAGACAATCGATGGACATCACGACTCACAACATGGATCCCCCCGAGATCACATGCACAACCGAGGCCGGCAAAATGTTAGATGGAGAGACGAGCTAGACAAGTTCAGGAAGTACTGGCTCCGTGACGCCCATGATAGAGAAGTGTGGCAAATCCTGGGGAAGGTCTATGTCCAACGACGGACGCTAAAAGACTGATGATGATGATGATGATGATGATGATGATGATGATGATGATGGACATTGAAAGGCTGCTGCTGATGCTGCTGATGGTTACACTGCAAAAAAATAGATGGTGTGACGATTTGGACAAGTTGAGGAGATATTAGCACTGTGATGCCCACGATCCGGAGGTGCGGGGAATTTCGGGGAAGCTCTTTGCCCGATGATGGATGTTAAAAAGCTGCAGCTGCTGCTGCTGAACAATGTTGCAAGGTTTGAACTCATCTCCCTTATCCTTCAGTTGCATGTATGAACATAATTTCCACTTCATTTCATGTCCTTGTGCCTAACTTTTCAGTTTTAATCAAAATGATCAACCCTATCAATGAGGATGATAAAATTCAATTACTTCAGTAGTTTCGATTGTAGAAATGTTATGAGAAAGACATATTTTCCCCATTATGATTGGTAAACATTTGACTCTTACAGAATTCATAAATTTGGCTTTACAAGAACCATGGTGAACAAGAAGAAAGTCAGGATTCTATGGCTACATTAGGGAGTCATGCAACTGCACTCACGGAAGCAAGATGAGAAACGAATTTATAACCAAAGTGAAAAGAGTTTTATCATACATGGCAGTCGCGTTCAAGTACGTCATAAAGAAGTTGCATGATTATCTGCCATAGATAAAGACAACGATATGTATAGTTTTGTGGCTAAATAATTACCTGGGGCTTCATTCCAAGTGCGAGTTAAGTAGCTGGTTCAAAGAACACACAAACACACACAGAGGCACACTCTAACAGAAACACAAGCACACACACACTCACACAAGCACACACACACACACACACACACACACACACACACACAGTGGTATCCTCCGCCTCTCGAAAGTTCACTTTACGCCATTACGAAAAAAACGAACACATTGTTCAGCATTTGTTTCGCAGACAGCCGTTATAGGAATTGCGCGCATCTTCTTTCTCTCCTACAGCAAACCGCCCTGAACATCCCAACACCTAATCCTTGACTGCTGCATTTTTGCGTTGGGGAACGCTCAAAAATCTTTCTTATGTAAATTAACGGTAATAGTTACTCTTCGTAACTTTGTTAATGAAAGTTTTTTTTATAGGAACGCCCAACATTCGAATATTGAAAGACACACACACATACACACGTTATTTTATTTCTCTCCTCCTCAAATCTTGTTCAGAATTGATCTGGGAGATTAAAAAATTAAACCCACGTAGCTATTTGGAAGAGTCGCCCAAGTTAGTTAAAAAAATCTGTGAAGTTCTCGGCAATCTCAAGAAATAAAATCACATTTTTTGCTTGTTCAAATATTTATGAACAATACATTTCTTATATGAATCATCAGTGATTAAAGTGTATTGTTCAGAGGGATTTGAACCAGCAAAAAATCTGTTTTTATTTCCTGAGATAGCCGGACCATTCTGGATTTTGAGCGCAAGGTTTTGGCGACTCCTCCGTATGAGAAGAAAAAGGATAGAAACAAAAACATGCTTTTTTTCCTTTTAGCAATTTATTTCTAAGAAAAAATTCTTTTTTTTAGAAATTTAGCATTCAGAACGTGGCTAAATGCATGCCTTGTTATATGGATTATCAAAAATTTGGTTCCTCTTACGTAATGTTCCTGTTTTTAATTCCTAAGACTAAGCGATTAGAAGCAAAATGCCTGTTTATTCATATACTTATGGTATTAACGGTGATATATTTGTGTGTGTGTGTGAGTGTGTATGTGTGTGTGTGTGTGTAAGCTTCCCATGTGTAATAAACCCGCTGTGAAAACCTCCAGTAAAAACAATGATAAGGACCTTTCACTAAATGTTTTGTGTGTGGCAATTTACTCGGGTTTCCCTTCAGATGATGTTGTTGCTGAGAGTGTCACTCAGACAATTAAAAAGATAAAACATCAGACTTCTCAGCCTATAATCGCATGATCGGATGACTGAACTATAACAGTGCGTGCAATAAACAATGACTATAATCGCAAGACACGTACTTAGAATGCAAAATCATATTTCACTATATTTTGAGAAATCTTCGTGTGTGTCATTGTACCGAGATAATTGGACAACTAGCCATTATACGAAGCTGATATTCACAGATAGGTTGGTGGCTGCACTTGACACTACATTATCAAGTTTGAAGTTTATATTTACAGTTTTTGATACGATGGTGGGGTTGCACGTTTTACAATAAAAATTGATATTGAAATGGATATGTTTTTTATCTGAACACGTTCACAAGTATGTGTTTGTGGATTTCAAATATTTGGAGAGCGATAGATTGTGAAAAGGTGAGTGAATGTGTGTGTGTGTGTGTGTGTGTGTGAGAGAGAGAGAGAGAGAATTTTTTTCTTTCAAATTTTTCTGAAGAATGAGATTAAAATAAATCAAAGATGACGTAACAGCATTTGAAAATATGTTTTAATTATTGCAATTAACGACATCATAAACACATTATTTCATTCTTATTTTTCCAAACCCAGTTTGAGGAATTATATTTTCCATTTTTTTCTTTCTATTCATGATTCATAGAATATGCTACGGAGAAAACAAGTTGAATGTTACCAACTAAGTATTTATTTTACTCCTATTTTCCACTTATGACAAGCTGCTCCACATCTAATTCAGCCTCTTCTAAACATGCACCTATTGAAATGGCATGTCTCAGTTTGAATAATAATAGAAAGGAAAGATACTCTTCACCGTAGAATAATCATTAACAGCAGCAGAGGCCTTTTAACGTTCATCGTTGGACATAGACCGCACCCAAAATTCGCCAGACCTCTCAGTCATGGGTGTCGCAGAGCCAATACTTTCTGAACTTGTCTGATCCATCATACCATTTTATGTTTTGCCAGCCAGAGTTTCTCTGGGGATTCACCCTGTGAATCGTGGTGTTCAGCAATCGCCTAATATTTTTGCAACATGGCCAGTCCATCACCATTTGAATTTTCTAATGATTTCTACTTTTTCCCTTTTATTCTGTGCTGCCTTGAAATCTCTACATGAGATTTTGAGTATGATTCTCTCCTGTGCACGTTGCATTGTTCTCAGTTTGAAGGGTAATCATTTTCTTAGGTTCCATGTTTCAGCCCTGTGGGAGACTATCAGGAGGATGCATTGGTTGTAGACCTTTCTCTCCAGGACTAATGGGATTTTCTTTCTCTTTAAGATCGAGCCTTCTAAAGACAAATGTTTCACATAACATTACAACCAGTATGAGTTCGATCCTCAGTAATTGCCATATACTTGTGATTTTATGCCACGCCAAGCTAAGTTCAGCAAATATCAATAAGAAAAAGAAGGTGAAACGCGAACTAAAAATTAAAAATAATGAACTTTTCAAAGCTGTTATCAAACCAAACCCACAGGCAAGAGTAAAAGGTGAATAAATGCTTATACATCCGGAGAGGCTCTGGTGCTGACAATCAGAAGTGGTTATTTCCGTTTTGGGCGAAAATCGGTCAAGTCTGCTAAACATTTAGTTTTTTAAGAGATATCCTAATGATATCAATAACTCATAATGTTAATGACCCGTCAGGCATGTGCCATTTATATCTTAATCTTTTCTTTTCAGTTTCCGTCACTTTTACTGTTCTTGTTTGATTCATAGTTCAGGTTTCGTTGCCGAAATTAGATCGTTCCTATGAAGAAAATTCGTCAACCGAAATGATGCAAAGCGAAGAAGCAATCACCATCAATCTATATGGGATTCCGGACCCTTAAAATGGGGATGTTGGTATATTGGACTGAGTCGTTGGAGTTTGGGGTGGTGGGAGGTACACGAGACTGGGGCTTCGGAGAGAGAGAAAGGGGGATATACGCAGCTTCTATCATAGTTCGCTGCATAAACCCTGAACGTTGTTTACGCCTTTTTTTCGTAAAAGCAAAGAAGTGGTATATGATTAGCTTTTGAAAAGCGGGGATTACCTTTTCTTCACTTTGAACGTAGTCCTTATATGTAATCTCGATTTTTCTTAAGCTTTTATTTATGTAGGGCTTCAAGTAAGACATACCAATTTGTTTAGACCAATTCCTCTACTTCCATTATCTTCTGGATCCATCTTCCGGTCTTTAGTTGGACATAGCGCTATTAACGAACATTAGTTAATCGTCTTTCTATCCTCCTTGAACAGGTTATAATCTACTTACGTTGAAGCACTGATGATAATCCAGCGGTTCAAAACTTTACACTGAATATCCAAATTATACTTGTATCGCTATTGACATAAGTAGGGAGTTGAAGGACTGTTAATGAAAGACACTTTAGCTAAACAAGCGTGTTTTCTCACGAAGTCGACCCTGAAGTCTTAATGGAGGATAACTTGCCAATGCGAGAAGAAAAGCAACGAGAATAGAATATTCAACAAAATGATTTAATTATTGGTTTCCACTTCTGGGACGAGTAGGTACATATTTGAAGGAGGAGATATATGAGTGGCTGCGCTGGATAAGTGCTCGACGAAATGTTTTCAAACAGTTGATATTTTCTTTATTTTCAGAGCTACAATACTTGGTTTCTTTTTTAAAAATTGAAGCTTGAAAATTAAGATTCATGGAGTGTTCAAACTTTAAAAAAATAAGTGAGCATTGTGGTTCTAAAAATAACAAAAATACCAACTTCTTAAAAATGGTTAGTAGGACACATGCAGGTTCACTGGTATACAGTTTATACGTTGACCCTACTGCAAAACTGAAGTTCGTGACCTTTCAACTACCGAACTCTAGTCTTTATCAAATGAAAACTATTTTGGTAGATAAAATAAACTGAATGAATATTTACTATCTTTAGCATAGTCTGTCAAAAAGCAAATGATGTGTGGCATCAGTTTGTATCGAACTCACTGCATTAACGAACGAGCCATCAAAACGAGCATGTTAACCATTGCACCACGGTAAAGAAGACGATATCAAGTTTATCGGGAACTTGGATATAAGTTATCATGTTGATTAGATAAAATAAACTAACGTCAATTCCCACTGGTTACACAAATTTTGGTATGGTGTAATGGAACTAACGAACAAGGTTTTCGTTTTCATAGTAGAAATTAATGAAAAAGACCCAGAAACTTGCTATTTATATAATTTTTCATATTATCGACTCAAAAGTATACTAAGCAAACGTGACAAGAAAATACGATTTGATCAGTGTGCTCTCTGATTATTATCATGGTCCAAATAATTGTTGAACGGAAAGATGATCTCTAATCTTCGACAACTAACAGTGTAATCTACTTTGACTGTAATTCTTAAAGCCTTTACTAAGCTAAGCTAAGTTTGAAACAAACCACGAGTGTGGGGCACCCTGTAAGGATCTAACTCACTTCAGAATTAATGGTTTGCGAGACTAGCTTGCTAACCACTGACTTATAGCCAAGTGTCCTGATATTTACTAAGCTTAATTTAGTACGGCAGTAACCACAAATGTGGGTAGTCTGCTTAGATCGAAGGCAATATAATAGTAATAGGTAAGCTTGCAAACTCCTACTAATCTACGATGGGGAGTTTTGTAAATGGGATCAGAAGATTTGATGTCGTGTCTCGGGGCTATTGGAGCAGATCGGTAAGGTTAAGTATTTTCCACAAGGAATACTCTTTAAAAACATGAATGCAGCTATCAAATCTCGTATCAACTGTAAAGGTCATGGGGAGCTAATACCCGACGCCTCGATATATCCATCAGAACCTTTACCCATAAACTACACTCATGCACTGGGAATAGAAGGGAGAGTTAGTTTCAATCCCAACTGAAAACTGAGCGGATAGAAAAGCTGTTGGTCTGGTCCTGCAACATAGCCCTTTAAAAAGATTAAAGAAAGAACAAAACAGATATCAAAAGTTCCTTTTTAACTCTCTCATGTGCCAAGAAGTACTGAGAAGAGAAGCATAAAATGTTTAATCTTTTTTGTCATGAGGAGAGTGATATCATTTTGAATATAATGACGTTGCTTCTGTAACTAAATGGTTAATATTTGTGTCTGAGAGCAGATATCTGAGAAGGGACCAACTATTCATTTATGATATAATAACCGTAAGATGCACTTAGGACATTATTATGCTTGTTCTACTTGCATACCGACGACGTGTTTAAAACTTCTCTCAAACTGCATGAATCGACTCTTACAAGTGCTTTTACAACTCACAGATCTGTTAACAGTACAAATTTATCGACCAACCTTACAATAGGCATGATGCTTCCAATATTTCCACGAAATTATAGATGTGATTTCTTCATCAAGAATAATGAATAAGAGTGTTACAACCAGTAAAGAATGAGTAAGTAAAAAGAAAAATGATCCAATCTCATGGAATTTCCTTCTTCGCGTGAAAAAAGTGCAATAGTCATTCATTGGCATTCGTGTTTACTTACGATTAATGAATGATTCCCATGTGTAACTTCTTCCCGCAAAGGTCCGTCTGTTGTATTTCTCACATTGCTGTTTTCGGTAATCTGGTTCAGGGAAGGGACACTCCTGTAAAAAGAGAGAAAAATGGACTTTAAAATTTGTTATAAGCTCAGTCAGGATATCCACGTTCATTGATATTCTTTTTTTCTGAATAAAACCTTTTATTTGAGAAAGAAAAGCAAAAGGCTTGGTTAAGATTGTTTTATTTTGGTGACACTTTTGAAACTTGAAGGGTTTGCATCGATGTAGTGAGGGGGAAACTGTTCATTATTCAATGGATATATAAAAGAAAATATAAGTGACTCCATATCTTTGGTGAGACATTTTCATCATCATCATTACGGTCCTTTTAACGTCTGTCAAGATTCATCAAATCTCTATCGCGGGCGTCACGGCACCAATATTTCCTGAACTTGTCTAAATCGTCTTGTCATCTTAGTTTTTGTCGGCAAAGATTTTGAACATTATTTTGGAGGATCCTCATTGTGATGTCCAGCTGTTGTCTGACATTTTTGCAACATGGCCTGACCATTGTCACTCGAGTTTTCTAATCATGATATCTCTGGCCCCTCTTTTCCTTCTAATATTGTGTGTTGTCTTCTAATCTTGCAAAATGATGTTAAGCATGATCCTTTCTTGAGCACGTTGCATGGTCTTTAGTTTGAGAGCTAATCTTTTAGTTAATTCCTATGTTTTTTGCTCCATAGGTGATTACTTGGAGTCTCTAAATAATTTGTCTAGCGTAGATGAGTGTTTTACCCTTTCTTCAACAATATAATATTTAGTTTCTCATCCTTTCTTTCTCCACGCAACATCAATTCTCTTTGGGCATTAGGATCGCTCGCAGAATTGCATTATAGCGAGTAGGATTTGCACACAATCATTCTCTTTTCTCTGTAAATTGACCAAATGACAATACTGTTGTACCTCTCCAATCTAGCATCCTTGGGGTCTGGCCATTACTGGGTCTTAGAAAATGCTAGAAAACTAAAACTGTTTCTTCCATACTATTCCGTAATACATTTTTGCAGTTATTGATTTTTAACGAATTTTCAACAGTGTGGAGAAGCGAATGATATGTTTTAAATATAATCTATATGATATCAATTATATTACAACGAAAAAAAATTATTTGTGTTTGTTTATGCCCTCTAATTGGCTGTATTCAAACAAACCAGAAGGTTCAGAAAACTAATTACGTTCTTAATTTTATACTAAATAGAAATTTGTCGAATTTTGAGTTCTTTGACTCAGCTTCAAAATTCTGGCAGGTTTTTATACAGTTGGTTTAATGTGTTGGTTAATGAACTCTTGAATTACAGTTCCGACTACGGTTTGGAACCGATTCAAAGGACTCTAATAGAAGGTCCACAAACTAATGGTGACAGATTCAAAACGTGTCGGATCATTGAAGTTGCCAGACTTCAGAGCGCCGAATGTGAGACATACAGACCATAATATATGAAGATGACTGGCAGTAAAACAAAACACAGTCAAGCAAAACTACGCTGAAGAGAGTTGGACCGAAATTAACTCGTGAAGTAAGGAGTCTTTACCGAAATTTGAGACTATCTTTCTCCAGATTCTTGTGTGGTAATTTACTTCACAAGTTGAGAGGTTTTCAGTTCCTTCTGTCCATTTTATCTTTTGTTTGAATCAAAAGTTGATCTTCCGTAAAGGCGAGATATCAAACTACGCGCACAATATATGGAGTTTCAAAATCACAAGCCCTTCACGCCTTGTTGAAGACTATAGAAGAAGTGACTATGCAGTCTGTGGTAATTTTCTGTATATTCCAACGTATAAACGAGTGGATGAGAACACACACACACACACACACACACATGCATTTACATTCCTTATCACCTGTACTATCGATGAAGGTCCAATAAATTCAGATTTTAAGGGGCAGCAGACCTCTACAGCCAGTGCACATCTACTCAAGTAGCGTGTCTCGAACCTGCGCTTCAATTGGCACAGACAGACGTACTCTTAGGTAGCACCTCTGACGGGACAGCCAACATACACAGCCAGCTCGGGCATCTGCTTCAGCGGTGTATCTCAAATCTGCACTTCAATTAACACTGGCAGCCGTACAGCCGGGATATTCTACTGTCACCTCCGGCATCGGCTTTCTGTGGGGGTGTCAAGGGCCTGATATTCAATTTCCCAGGCGATTCACACTGTCGGAATACTATTTCAAACAGTTCAGTCATCTACCTGGGGAAGTAAACTGCAATAAATCCTACGACCTAGGGACATTGCTCTTATCTTTCGACCAAAGTGGACATGACATGTGAACCATTGATTTAAAGCGTGTGATTGACGGTGCACATGCTGCAACTCACCCTAAAACTCCATTGCACAGGCATTTGGGCTATTCCCATTATGGCACTGCCGACTAAGGCTATGAAGAGACGTGGAAAACCTTCTTGGATTTCGGTTCACAGAGCTAAGCCATATATATATATATATATATATATATATATATATATATATATATATATATATTGCGAACATTATATAATGTGTTTGCTCGTCCAACATGAGCGCCAGTAACAGTTCGCAATATTGAATAGGATTATCATGTCCAAACATTTCGGATAAACGCTACATATACGCATAGACACACATAATTACGTCGGTAGCAATTATTTCAATGTCAATGCACTTAATTCAGTTGTGAATATTACTCACATCAATCAAACATAATACATTGAACATTTCAGGATAAAATTCAGCTTATCACTACGTATTATTCTGCAAACTTACAGATGCATCCCAGACATCTATCTATATATCTATCATTCGTTGCCACCCGCGCTATCAATGAAGGTTCCATGAATTCAGCTTATGTTTATAGAGCCACACGCACACACACACATACCGTAAATTGCAATGTATGAATCGAATTTCTAAGCCTAAAATATCTTTCGAAAACAAGCGGTCGACTCGTACGGAGAGATAATGTGAAATATCCTTATACTCCATATAGCTCTCCTGGCGGGCCAACCTCAATCACTGTTATATTACGGCGATCTATATTTCCTCAATCCTACCTTCAAGAAGTTTTTTTTCTATCAGAAAACTTCCTCTTTCACGCACCAATTGGCACACTCCTCTCAAGTCTAGACATTCTTATATTTCGGTCTGTGAAATGACAAGACAAAGTTAAAATATTTCCCACCATTAGACATTATACCAAACAGATTCACAAAGTATGCATTATTACCCACATTCTTTCTCGATAAGTCTAAATATGTCAACTACTTTCGTCAGTCTGAGTTTCTATTAAAAAAAGAAATTTATGCATTCTTTGGTCTTGTCCATGCTTGCGTATTTATGCACTGACTCTTCTACTGATTACTGAGTGTGGATTGCCCTTGATACACTTGCAAATTTAGCACAGCTGTGGAGATTGTTTAAAGACAACTACTCCTTCATTAGTGTTAACGGTCACTCTAAAATACACGAAGCAACGAGCTGCAAAGGAGATTATAATAAAAGCTTTTATACCGAGATCAGTGATGATTAATTAAATAATTCATGGTTAGAGTTTTTAAAAATTCTTTTTTATTGATAACAGCAATGGTTAATCGAATCAAAAGATATCATAACTTTGCTTCTCGTTGCTTATCGTATTTTTCCTCGACTAAGATTCTACAAAGCAGGCAAATGGTGTCAACATAAACCAGAAACTGCCCTGTAAAGTAGAAGTCATAAAAATTCTCTGGGACTTCGACATTCAAACCGACCAACCCATCCAAGCAAGAAGACCAGATGCAGTTGTTATGCACAAGGAAAAAAGAACCTGCCAAATCATAGACGTAACTGTACCTGCGAACCACAGAGTGAAGACGAAATAGAGTGAGGAACTGAAAGAAGTGGGAAACATGAAGGTCAGTGTATTGCCAATAATAGTTGGCGCTCTGAAGACAGTGGAAAAGACACTGGGGTCAAGAGGAGCTGAGAGGAGGGCACTGGAAGTATGACACTCATAACCTCCAGTCGTTAGCAATGGCCTCACAGCCAAACTGAACAGGGCACAAGTGTTAGAAAAAGGGGGCAAGGTTGGGACAGTACAAACCACAGAACTGTTGTGACATGTAAGGACGCTGAGAGGAGGGCTGGAAACCCGAAGGAATGACAACCATCCCTGATGAGAAAATGTGAACCACATCAGTGTTGTGGACTGTGGGAATACTGAGAGGAGGGCGAGGGACTTGATGTTTCACAGTCTCCAGCGTTGAATACCAGACATCTGGTGTGGTCATGCAGACGCATGATGATTAACATCAACTGCTGTACATACCATAGGTAAGAAATTCATTAAAAAAATTATAAACTTTTAATTATGCAGATATACATGCAAGAGTAATGATGGAATCTTGGTTGTCAACACCCGTGGAATTTCAACAGGCTCGGTCCGTAAGATTCATATTTTGATTTGAGACATAATCAGTAAAAGTATGTAACGTACTTTGCTATGGATTTATTGAAGATTAAAGAAATAGAAGATGAACCCCGTTAGGGCGTTTTTCGTTTGGGTTACTAAATATAGTACCATAAGAAAAGTGTCTATCATGAATTCCACATATGTTTGATTTAAGATGTTTTTTCTTATTGTTGTAGATATAGTAAAGTGTATTACTTATCTGAAATCGACCCCAAACTAATCAGCATTATTTCCAATTCCTTGAGCTTAGGATTTCGTTTTTACAACTGTCTCTGTTTATGCTGAGATTTTTAATTGGATTTTCCATCATGTTATTACCCATAAACATGCACCATAGGAACTGGAGTTATATGATTATTGCTTTGACAATTATGAAATTCAGAATATAATATAAATTTATGCTTGAGAACGGATTTTCGACTGAGTGATACCTCCCACCTATGTCCGTTTAGGGGTTTCAATAATTCCACTCATCCTCTAAACTTATGGCTCAGCACGTACGTATTGTATCAACTTAACAGATGACGGTCATGTCTATTACAATAGAGTTAATTCAAAGAATATAATTCGGATCACAAGATTGACTCGAAATTCAGGTTATTGCTAAGCTGTAGAAATTTCGAGTCTGCATTTATGCGTCAGTTTGTCTATTCAGACTGGATTAAGGCTTCCATGCATGGCTCGTAAGGACCTTTATGGTTATACGCTCTATTAGATGAATAGGAATAGTGTCGGAAATTATTTGCACACGAAATTCACCGGGCCAATGCTACATGATCATATACAAAAATATGACTGATGGGTAAGAGACCCTTGTATTTTTATTAGTGCTCAGAACATGGGCACCCGCAGCCACTTTTCCGGGGATGGGATGATGCCTTTCACAAGGGCATTAGTGGGAAGAGAACATAAGCAGTGTCAACTAAACTTCGAACTTGGTTCACGGTTTCGTTTTCCGTGCTAATAACTGTTCGCTAATTAGAAGAAGGGGTCACATAAATGGTTTGTTTAAAAGTAATCAATTAATTATGATAGTTTTAAACACCAACCTTGTTAATCATGTATTTCGACAGTGCTCGTTTACGGCCATGGTATATTGTTCGCGTGATTTTTCTGTTCGATGAACGAACATTATTTTCACCTTATGTGAATTTTTTGTCTGAGTAGACAGATAAATAGAAAGCAGGATAGCCGGCAAGACAGATAATTTCATTTAATGAATGAATAGAATTAATATATACACGCCTATGATCTATTACTCCGCTTGAGGTTATCATGAGTGTACAACAACAGGTTTAGCTGATTGGTGCTATGGATGGTATTAGTGTGACAAACATGGTGAGAGGGAGAGGAGAGAGAATAAATGTTGGGTAGGAAGGAAGATGGCTGCTACTGATAGTATGTTTGACCGACGCAGCTTTTATTGCATATACGATTTGTAGTGCTATGTTTCTGAAGTATTTTATAAATATTCATCTAAGAATATGAGGCGTGGTTAGTGAAGAACAAGCAACTCAATCCCTGACGTGCCAACTGATCTTCCTTGCCATCTACAACATAAGTCCGATCATTTCATTTTCTAACCTTTCACAAAAGAAGTTATACTTCAAAAGAACTGCTTCGTGTGCAAACCTCATGGAGTCCTAACAACTTTTCTCGAATACTGATAATTCAACTGAAAAGAGCAACAACCTAAGAAACAGCTGCAATGGCACGCTGTCAGAGTACCTTAGTAAGATGTTTGCAAAAGTAAAGGTGTTTGAAATTACCAAAGTTTACATAAACCGGAGCTGGGTGCACTGATGAAGAACCAGACCTAAAACTTGAAAATCATTTTCACTCTCAGCCAGCTTGATACTCCAAAAAGTTACTTATAAGGGCGCCTGGCTTACTGCAATGTCTAACACACAATTCTGGCTGATCATTAGCCTTGTGGTGAATTTGATCCTCGAAGGTGGTCTACCCATGTATCCCTGTGTCAGCTTAGTGGATATTTAGGTGCTCGGCGAGGAGTAAGGGTCAGTAAGCTAGCTCAACAGACGATTATTGTTACAGTGAGTTCAATCTTCAATACATGTGGCCTTGTCCCAGAAAAAAATCTCCAACTAACAGTATATATGTAAATATTCTTTTCGTCCACGTTCATGTCACTATCATCAGCGACAAAAAATTGATAATGTGGGAAACTTTCGTTCGATCAATGGTTGCAACTTAATATTTGAAGAAACAAAACGTTGTATGCAGACTTGAACACTTCGTCGTGGAGCGATGGTCAATACGCTAGTAGCAAGTAATTGCCACTGTAATGAGATTGATCCTCACAGGGGTGCCCCATCTTTATTAGCCTTATGTCAGACGGAATCTATTCTTCATACAGCACTTCTCTTGCACTAATAGTGATCCGGTTGAGGATATACCTTGATGTCTGTTGCGAAATCCGAGGAGATCAAAGAGAAGAAATGATTACAATTAATTTATGGGAAAATCTGAGATAAAAGTTTGCGCTGCCTCTATAACAGCTTGCTGTGAAACAAACACTGAACCATTATCACTCTTCGCTTTTTTTTTTCGTGAAACGAAAAAGTGTTGTAAAGCGAACTTTCATAGAGCAGGATGTACCTGTGCTCTGAAAACCTACACTCCGCTATATTTGATCACATCGGTTGACATTAGTTATATTCGAACCTTTGAATGCCCAACTTGACGTGATGGTTAACAAGCTCATTTCACGAAACAATTTGATAGTGTCGTGAGTTTGATAACAAAAAGGGGACGATATGGAAAAAGGTTCAGAAACCCTGATTTGAATGGTTGGCATGTGAGGGTCAGGGCAGGTTTCCGTTCACCACCCCACCTGTACTGATTCCTTTTCATCACCATTATCATCTCCCTTCTAGCATCCGTCGTTAGACGTAGACATTCTCCAAGATTAACCATACCTCTCTATCATGGGCATTGCAGAACCAGTACTTTCTGAATCCATCTTGCTCGTCATGCCATCTTACTTTCTATCGGCCAAAATTTCGCATATAATCTCTGGGGATCCAAATTGTGAGTTGTGATGTCAAGCGGTTGTCTGACATTCTTGCAACATGTACAGCTCATTGCCAGTTAAGTTTTCATAGTGAAGATCAACTCGCCGCACGATTTCACTTTCTAGGCTTGGTGTCTTTCCTCAGTTGCTCAGCAGACCGAGATAGCTAAGGTGACTACCAAGCTGATCCTTGCAAGAATGTAGGGCCCCATTCGCTCCAGCGATTTTATCCATAGTTTGGGACTGGTAAGTTGATTGATGACTTCTCCAAGGGTATTAATACGAAGTGACAACAAAATATCTCAGCTTCGGTACCTGACGCCCCAAGCAAGCTGAACCTCAGCATCCTTTAAATCATAGTATTATCTCAATTATTCATATTTTACAGTGATATATATATATCTGATATATATATATATATATATATATATATATATATATATATATATATATATATCAGATATGTACGGTTAAGGTATTTAATCTAGATATCATCCTGTTAGCAAAAGTACGGGGCTTTTGATATTAATGTAAGTTAACGACCAAATTATAAGAACATCATAACTTGAGAGGGGATGGTATTTTATCCGTACTGTCAGGGAGCCATGTTGGAACAGTAGTTAGCACTTGTTCCCCAGGCGACTGCTTGTGCTGCCGGTACCTTTGGTCGGCCCTGCTTGAGAGTTTTTACTTATGCATAATGTTACAATGAAAAGTTAGCAACAATTTGCCATTTTATAATCGTTTAAATATTTTTTGTAATTCAAGTAAAGAATTCAATCAAAAATACCGTACGATCGGGGATTCGGAGACGAATTTTATTTGAGAGAACACAGTTTCCTTTGAGTACACTTCTCTTCTAAATTAATAATCCTGATTTTATTCTCAACAGTTTTCTGACATGGGTTCCTTTGTTACTCTGGGTGCAATGTTTTTCTGTGCCATCGAGGAGCCAGTACTTTCTGAAATTGTCTAAATCGTCACGTCATCTTATATTTTACTGGTCCCAATTTTTCATGTGATCTCTTGTGATTCATGTTGTGAGTCATGATGTCAGAGGACTGTTTGACCAGCCCTCAGCCATTTGAGTTTTCCGATTAGTTTTATGATATTTCTAATTCCTGTTTGTTCCCTAACCAGGCCGACGTCTCCATGCAGACCCAAACATGTTTAATAAATGGTTCCTTTATGATATATTTTTGAGACAGTATTTTTCATGACTTTTATCGTAGATTACTCTGATTTATAAAGGTTTTTTTTCCCCAGATATTGTAATGTATTAATGTTTAAAATGAATCATAGACAATGAATAGATAATACGCTGTCTTGTTATCTCTCTGTGAGATTGTCATCTATGAAGCTGAAACGTATAACTTTACCAGAATATTGGCTCTCGAAGAAAGAGCCAGAAAGTTAATGAGAAGGAGAAATGAAAACCACCACAGACTTACACCGTGTTGGTTTTGCTATCGCATTGCCAAAAAAGCAATATCCGACCGAAAACACCAAAACTTATATAAGATTTTATTGTGAGAAATATGTATGCCATTCGTAAGAAGAATGAATGACGAAAATCCTAGTATAAAAATAATTTTTCTGATGTTTAGAACCGAACATTGGCTAGAGAATGACCCTTGGTGACCCCGAATAAGTGTTATGAAAGGCGTTGAGCCGTCATAGCCTTGAAGTGTCTTTCATCTCGATCTTTTGTATTCATCCGTTAGAGAAAGTTGTCCTAACGTATCAGAAAAGCCGAAGAGAGGCCACCAAAGTATTACGCTTAATGTAAAACTGGTAGGCGTTGAACAATGTTATTTTGGGGGTCTGGGAATTATTGCTTTTCTGTTTTACGACATTTTGGCTTACTAAATGTTTCATAAGAACGTTCTACTTTTGGATAGCGATGGAAACTTATTACATAATTTAAAGACTTGAAATCAAAATTGTAAGTTGATAAAAAACCACACATAACACTTAACCATTGCTAAAATGTAGATGCAAGTATTTAACTAGATACAAATAACGTTTTTTGTTGATAATGCTTTCTCTGCTACTTCATCTGTAAAGTTATAAGTGAAGCAGAAAAGAAAAAAATTAACAACGATCTTGAAAGGCACTTACGCTAGTTAAAACTGAGTATCTTTGCCAGTTAGAATATTTCTAAGTATTACCTTCTGAAGAACATTTATTCAAAATATCTGTATATTCGAGCATTGCTCGTTTTCGTCATTGATATTTGTCTCTACATAACACTTGATATATTTGAAGGATAGAATGACTTCATACATAGCCTTTTTTAAACATCATTGTTTGATAGAGCGAGTTAATTTCCCTATACACTCAGACTTGTCACACGGTGTAAAATACAATAGGGAAGATCTGCTGACTCCTCTGCACATAATTGCGTTACGTGAATATTCTTTCTTCGGTGATATTTCTACCAATACTAACAATCTCGATCCCCTCCCCCTTCTGTGGTTCATTGTTCAAACGCCTATATGAAAGCGAGGGAGAAAGGTATTACCACCACACCCATTTCAGTTCTCCTGTATACCTTGAATGTCAAGAAACTCACTTGCCAACCAATCTACCTACATACATACGTACATACCAAAAGAAGAACGGAATCTTATTATCCAGTTTCAGGATATTATTTAAATAAACCCATTTAATATTGTCCGTTAGAATTTTCAGGGCGGGTAACACACAATTGAATGGCGAAACTTGAAGCTGTACAGGTCATTGCTCGTGATAATCAGTCCATGTAAATATGATATTGTTTGTTTTGAATGTAGAGACGATTCCTATAAAGTGCGATGAAGCTCGATGGGAAATAATATTCTTGTAAAATACTAAGCATTTAGCAGTTGATTGAACCTGAAAAGTTTGTTTAGAAACTTGATCATCATAGACTTTAGTTGATGCGAACCACCGTGTATTCAATGAACTATATATAAGTTGAAACATTATACAATGTTGGTCCCCCATCTGCCCGAAAACAGCCCTTGACCGCTCAAGCATGGGCTCTATAAAACCTCTAAAGGTTTCCTCTGGGATATGGTGCCAGAATCTTAACAGCAGGCCCTTCAATTGCTACAAATTACATTGTGGAGGTCCTACAGAGGGAACTTATTTTTCCAGCACGTCCCATAAGTACTAAATAGGATTGTTAACTGAGAAGTTTGATAGCCAGGGTAACACAATGAAGTCTTCATGTCCCTGAATCCATTCCCGTAGAACATGTGCAGTTTGGCAGGCTGCATTGTCCCACTGAAAGATGCAATTGCCATCGAAGAAGACTGTTGTTATTAAGGGATATAGCTGGCCTTCAATGCTGTTAAAACTAAGTTTTCCCCAGCAGAACGTGGCCCAAACAATCACACTGCTTCCAATTGTGTTATCGATTCCCTAGGAAAAAAGGACACACGTACCCTGCCGTCCACCCTATTCTAGATAAAACAAGACTCTTTGGATCAAGTGACCGTGTTCCAACGGTTGCATGCCCATTGCAGAGGTTTCTGGTGGTGGAAATTGGTTAGCATAGATTCTCTCACTGGCCTGTGGCTACACAACAAGAATCGATGTACTATGCCTTATGATGCATTCCTTCCCATACCTTGATTAAAGCTATTTGTAATTTGTGCGACAGTGGTCTTTCTGTTCGCTCCTTCTCAGCAGGAAAGCGTCGATTCATTTTTTGTATTTATAAGTCTTTGTCGCTCAATGCGTTGTCTAAGGCTGATGATTTTTACCTCATTTCGTGAATGCTCGGACCTAGTCTTCTGACAATTACAATTTAGCTTTTATCAAAGCCACTCAGATCTTTTTTCTTGCCCACATCAACAAATCGAAATGATGTGCTCGAGCCCGGTTCATCTGCTTATATGCCTTTGACCTTGACATTCATTGCTGTTATGAGACAGTAGCCGGCATTATTGTCACACATCACTGATCATAATGTTTTGGGTCATCAGTATATATATATATATATATATATATATATTGCCTGTGTGAGCGAATAAGGTCTGTAAAAGGCGCGAATTTAACAGGAAAGAAATCAAGCATGCATGCACAGTTACAAGCATAAACCCACTGAAAAATAATGCAAGCCGTTGAAATTGAGAAGTATCCCCAATTGGAATTTCTTCTATGGTTATTCTCGGACTGTTTCTTCTAACTACTCGCATACGGTATCCAGGTATAGTCTCCGTTTTTCGTAGTCAACAGGAACAGATAATTATTTTCACTACTCACAATGCTTGTAACATCTCCCGCTGCATGTAAGACCAGGTGAGCTAAAATGGCTTCCATATATTCCTCTGACAACGGAGATGAAGAAGTATATATATTCCGTCTATCTGTCCACGTGATATCTCAAAGCGTCTCAATGAATTTCAGTAAGGTTTGTGTAAGGATTGGCAACAGAGTGGGGAAGGATTGGTTAAATTGGGTTTGAATCTAGGATTTTTTTTTTTATCGGGAGATATTTTCTATTTATCATACATTAGTATAGTTACTCACGTATGTCCACACGATATCTTCAGAACTTCCCACTGAATTTCAGTGGCATGATGTGGAATAATTGGAAGAAGTGATTAAATTTGGGGGCATGAGTTAGTACGCGGTATTAGCAGAGGCATGCGCTCTTTGGGTGCTCTCTTGTTCGTTTGTTTAATAAGTATATAATTTATTGATGATGCTTTATTGAATAACAAAGCTATAAACAATCAAATGGTGGCAAAAATAAATTTAATTCCTCGTTCTCAAAATCTGATCACTACGTTTTTAATCCACGTATATAAAATGCAATGTGTATCCATATGTATACAGAGAAAGTAGCCCATCATGATCACTTTGGCGTAGGGTCTTTCTGAAAACAACCGGTGGGTATATATATATATATATATATATATATATATATATATATATATATATATATATATATATATGTGTGTGTGTGTGTGTGTGTGTGTATAGGATAGAAAAGGAGAGGGAGAGAGAGAGAGAGATTATTATTGTAAACACTTTGGGACACAGTATTTAAAAGAAAAGCAGTAATCGGTTGATAACATTAAGAGAATAATACATTGAGGAGGCCGCTAATTGTGTTTACTCTAGATAAAGTCTTTGGGGTCCGGTTGATTTTTGATAACAATAACCAACAGATAAGAATATCCATGATTACATTAAGCAGCTTCCTTTGTATATATTTTTTGCGTATAACACTTTCCATTGAGCACAGAGATACTACACTCTGATCCAAGGCAAAAGTGATGAGGAGTGACACTTTGATCCTGCACAAAGATACCCTAATGAAAGGCAGAAGTACAAAACGCTCGACTTATATAATACGCCACGTAACTGTCTGTATTTTTTCCGTAACATTTATCAAGAGAGATAATTATCAAATGCTAACTATAATCCGGATTCATTCTGGTAGAACATGAACGACAAAATGCAGAGCAACATGATCTTTTTGATATTTTCCAAAGTACAATGCAATTGCGAAAATGATGCCGTCCTTTTTGGCAACGAGTATTATGCTAGTATTGAATAGTTTAAGAAACATACGTCTTTTTGTAGAGGTACTCGTGTAAGCCGTTAGTGCTATGATCAAATCTACAAATGTGTCAACGGTACATTAAACGGAATTGAATGTTTATATAAACCAGAAGAAGAGCAGAAAATTATACATGTTTTTTGCAACGTTGAAAGTTGCTCAGTTGCTCAGACAACCCCCCACCCAATAGAATGGATATTTTCTGATGTATACGTAGGTTGATTTCTTTTGAACACCAGTTTCAATCAATCAGATATGGTCAGCGTTTCGGATCTCTTTTCAAAATTCTCAATATCAAAACTGTGGGAAAAGTATGGATGTATTTTTTGATAGTTCACACTATGAAAACGAAAACCATAACTCGATGTTATTATGTTGATAAGATTAAAGAAAAAAAAAAAGACTTGACGTATCAGTTTCCATCGGTTGTGAAAATTTTGGTCTGTTGGGGGCGAGGCTAACGAGAAAGCCCTGAGGAGACTTTGGTTGTACTGTCCTCTTCTCTCTTCCTTCAACAAGTTAGACATGAAAATAACTTGGTCGTCACATAAACCTGCTGAAGCGAATGAAAAATAAATACAATTTCGCCTTGTAGGAAGGATCCTCTCATAAAGTTAGAGTCAGAGGTGGAGTGGTACAAGGAGAGCTGTTTGGAGGAGCTGAATAATATATATATATATATATATATATATATATATATATATATATATATATATATATATATATATATATATAAACCGCACAAAAAACCTAGACCATTCAGTAATGTCAATAAAAATATTCTTTATCTTCAAATAAAATAAATAGGAATCGCACAAAATACACCAAACCATTCAATAATGTCAATAAAAATATTTAAAATCCGAGTATCAGCACAATTCAATAAATTGAGTCATCTAGTCTTAGAAGAAATCTTCTACAGCTTGGCTTAAGAAGAGTTTTTTTTTCTCCTAATTTGGTTATATTTTAGAAATACCATCCTAAAATAAGGATCAACTTTCATAGCTGAGAATTTTTTTCTGACCCTAATTCACTTACAAAACTTGTAACACTTCCACTAAGCATTTTGTAATCATAGAGTTTGGGGTAATAAGATAATTCCCCGTACTTCACTCCAAACATTTTTCTGGCTTTTGCCAAGTTAGTCATGAAAGTAACAATAAAATGCTGAGACAGCGACCGTCTTATTTCGTCCAATTAAGAAAAAGTCGCATCAATTGTACGTTTCATGAGCACGTTCCTTACTCAGTCAGTTGCTCCGTCTCTTTTGACGCCGTACTAGGGGGAATTTACCAGTTATCCATTTACAAAGGTTGTAGACAATAAAATTGAATATCAATGATATAACCCTTGAGAGTCAATTGGCTACTAAAGGTTACATTATTATTTCTGATGCTTGATATTGCGATAAAGCAATAAGGATCAATGATTTAACCATTACTGATCAAACTGGTAAAATACAAATGCAACATTAAAAGCTTATTTGGGGGTTTAGAGAAGTAAATTTCTTCTTTTATGATCATTTGGCAGCGAAACAATGCCAGCTGTTGCCAGTCAAGATTAAATGACTAAGAACCTTCTTGGATCTTGATGATTACCAATTTATAAGAAATTTCAAAACAGGGAAGTGGAGGACTATTATTTTGAAAGTAGAAACTAATAGTATAACTGGAAAGTAAGATTCTCTTTATTTTTCATGATGATAATTGTTCTGGTCGACCAAAAACGTCGACATATATCTTAATTTTTGATTTATGACCTTCCCGCATAAAAAATGATTCCAAAAGATTGACGGAAAATGTTATATCTATTACTTGTGATAGAACTCAGTGTTGGTGAAATTTGTCATCTCTTGTGTCATCTCACCCCTAAAACTAAATTTATGCAATCAATAAGTAAATATTTGTATTTTGAAGATTGAGATTTCATTAAACTAAAATAGGTCCAATTAAAATTAATCATGTTCTTATGGTCAGTCAGATAAAGTTTGTCATAAAGGATCCACGTTTTACAAGCAACACCAAATCAACGTACAAAGGATGGAGCCTACAGAAACCATTCCTTCACCAACGTGTTAGTGATCGAACTCCACTCGAAAAGGCAAATATTTATGTTTGTGCACATCTCGCGTCGAAAACGTAATGAAAACCCGAGAAGATCACGTGCACAATCACCACCATCGCTCGGTCCCATCAAGAGTACTGTGCGCGCTATTTTCAGAACGAAAACACCCAGTTGCTTCCCAAAAAGTCGGTTATAATTATTTCATGATACCTTTTATTGGAAAAGACTGGTGAAACTTCGCTTCTAGCTTAATAGTTGTTCATAGGAATATGATTATGTCTTCTGTAATATCATGCTGTAGACAGGAAAAGATGCTGTGAAGCAGACGGAATTGGAAAGTGAGGAAAGTGTGGTGGCAATTAATTTAAACTATCAACTTATTTGGTTGGCTCATTGGAGACAAGGCTGAGTGTCCAGTAATTAAGTGTTATTCTCTGTACGTAATACTTATCAAAGTCACACGAACTCAGATATAAGGGAATATTTATATGAATGATATAGAAATAAAGATTTAATAGAGTAATTTGATTATTGTATAAGGTAATTAAAAAGTTAAAATGAAGCTGGCGTCTAAATGGTGGATAATTCGTTTGCAACTGTCTTTTTCATTTACAAGTGATAGTTTTAGGGGTATTTTTTGTCAGTCCCCTACTAAAAGCTGACATCCATAATTCTAATGGACAGAAACCCCAAAAAAGAGAAAGAAAGATTCAGTGGCATTTTATTTTTGTCGCCCCAAAAGACCAAAAATGCTCAGCATATTTTGTCAGTCCCCTCCACAAAAACGAAAAACCCCAACCCTGGAGGTGACTTTTGGAATGCACTTAACATATCAATTCCAACTGGTTGTGATAAAATTGGTCTGGTAGGGACTGACGAAAAAGACCCCGAATGCTATGCCCTATGTAACAAATTTCTTCCAATTATTTCAAACTCGTGACTGCATTAGCTTATTCAGGAAAAGCATAAAAATCTAGCAACTTGATTGATCAAAAACCTAACCAAAATGATATACAAGACTGACCGTTCGGGAAAAAAGGTTTCAATGTTTTGATTTTCAAAGATCAAATTCAGGTTGAAATTTAATCTCAGACTTATTCCACGAATTGAGTTTGTAGTCGGTGAGAAGAGAGAATATTCAATTCAAACTTTTCCGTACTTTGAAATTATGAATGTTAGCTTCTGGTTGAACAGCCATTTGTTTCAAAATTGTCGAGAAAAATCTGACAATTAAGAAATCAAGCACGTATTTAGTCAGTACCTTTTAGGTTAATTTCTGAACTGTCAATCCGTTTACCCCATTTTCAATGTGCAACATTAAAACTAAATGTCAAAACTTGCTAAAATAAATCTTAGACAAAAAGTCGGTTTTTAATCAAATCTTCCCTTGCCACCGGAAATATCCATTTGTTAGTGCAAGAAAAAAAAAAAAAAAAAAGAAAAAAAAGATGTGTTAAGCGAAGCATGGTAGTAGTCAAGTATCTGTAAGGCTGACCCAAGTCTTTATGGGTCCCTAAGCGGAATTTGATTATGGGACCGCCCATCGCCTCTTGGGGCCCTTTCGTCGCTCTTGGGTGATCCCTGGTGGCCACGGGACCCCAAGTAGCCGCTTAATTCGCTCATGCCTCGGGCCGGCTCTGAGTAGCAGTGAAGTAAGGAGTCAAAACCCGGAGTATTTACTGTGAACTGAGTTCTGGTACAACCAGCGTTAAAATACAACCACGTTTATTGTACTTTTTTTTCCCTTCAACAAGAAGTTGCTGTGTCACTATATATCTAATGATTGGAGTGAATGAGTTGTTTTATAAATTATACCAATATGAAGGGTTACATGAACAGTAACTTCGAAGATATTTTCCTATTCTGGCTTGTAGTCGAATCACTTTCTGAAGAGTAAAAATATCCTTGCAGTTCAATCGGAACTTTTTAAATTCTTTTTTTTTTTTACGTCCACTCCATATATTGATAGTCTCTTTCAATGCTAATGTTTCACATTTAAATCATTATATGACCTCTTCTACTCATCTTTCATTTTAACCTCTAATGAAAACACCTTTAGAAGGCCAGTTATATTGCAATAAAAATGTATTGTGGAGAACGTATTTACTATACATTACCGGATATGCTGGCACATATGACGAGCATTTAATAGAAAAAAACCAAAAAACTTTGCAAATGTTACAATGTATTCAATACGTTGATGTTATGACTAGGAGGCTATCTACTGAAGCTCAAATCTAACTTCTAATTTCATCAGCTTCTCGTAATCTTATTATCAAGACAACTTCCACCCTGATTTAGTGAGATACCACAAAATTTAAAGAAATTTTCCAAGCGCAAAATTGGCCCTTTGGGTAAATTCTTTTCTCAGATCTGAAATTAAAGTTTCCGTTCTATTCTTTTTACGTCTAGCACAAAGAATTTTGGAACAGATGCCAAGACAGAATGTTGCTTTAATTCAGAGATTATATGGGAGGCAGTGAGTCAAAATATTTGGATCATAAAGTGCTTCTCAGGTTACTTTGCTTAAAATTTCCTTGAACTGATATTCTTAATACAGAAAGCAGGAAACAAACGCTTGTAGACAAAATCATTGAACATAAACCAAGGAAATTGCCATGAAAAATAGTTGAAGAAAAGTGACGGATAATTTTGATTAAATAACATTAAATTATTCAAGTTATACATCTATATTACAGTTTATGTCATATAATTCACTGAGATGCGCGTACACACAAATGGTTTGACATAAAAGCAAGTACCATAAACATGCTGTGCATATACTCCCACCAAAATAGGCGCCACTGTCCAAAATAATTTCTTTCGAGATCTTTCTAACCCTGTCACCTACAAATCATCAACCTCTCCCCTCAGCTCTAATTAGGCCTGGAAATTACTCATCCGAATGTTACAGATTTTCTTCACACATAACATTCTGCAAGAAAAATGAAGTCGTGCTGATATTCATACGAGTTGGGGTATCAAATTTTACAAGCATAATACCGGAAATATAAGCTGTTTTTCTTCAGTTTTAAAGATATTATTTTTCGTCTGCCAAGACGAATTATAAAATCAATCATCAGGGTGTGAATTTGAGGACTAGGTTACCTAAAGTATACAACTAAGCTATTGGGGGTCTCAATGTGTGGTAATGGTTAGCGAGTCAGTTTAACAGAGCATTATTACTGTATAGTGAGTTCGATCCTCACTAGATGGTTTACACTTATGACGTATCCAAGAATAAGTTAAGTAAATGCCTTTACAAGGTGCTAGGAACAATTCGGGGAATTTTGACCATGGCAAAACTATCCATCCTAATACTTAATTTCCACCGCTCTCCTCCGAATTAGTCCTCTTGGAAACTAAACGATATCCGTAGAAGTTTTAACTGCATCATTTCAGAGCGCGCAGTTCAAATTCTCTGAGCTTTTGGGTGACATATTGTACCAGTCACAATGGTATGAATTGAAGGACTTTATCATCTCAAGTATATAACGAAGCGATTGGGCGCCTCGCTGTGGAACAGTACTTTGCGACAGTTACTTTTGAGTAGAGGATTTATTCCTCACTGGGTACGTCATAATTGTGGTCTTGTGCTGGGCTAAGCCCAGCTATAATACCGATAATGATATAACAGGGCTATCGACCTGTATGGTATGTTTATCAGAGTTATGGAATTAGTGTGTATTGTTTCTCACAATTTTATTTTAACATCCTTTCAGTCTGCTCTAAAGTACGTCTGTTCTACATATTTGAAAAAGTGGATTAAAAATGCTAATTGAATATGAGTTTAAAAATCTTGATAATGTTTTCCGATAACTGATTATTTTGTGTGAGAATCAATTTTTCTTTCACACATATAAATATCACGTTAATTCTGTATTAGGTTGTTGTTGATCGAACGTCTCCTATCACATAGAAAGAAGAAAGAATGAAGGCATAATTGTCTATTATTTTGAAAAGAGTCATTAACATACCAACTTTTGCGCAGACAATCCAATCTTATCTTCCCATCTTTGATGTTCACATAACGTTTCGATCAATTGATTCTACGACCTTATTCGGTATAGCATGCATTCTATCTTTCTCCTTCTCCGGCGGTGCAAAGCATAACAAAGTTTCAATCAGAAAATTTAAACGTTAACCATAACACTTTTTTGATACCGTTTATTTTTTGTTTAGCACCACCGGAGAAATAGACCGATAAAAGAGACCCTTAGGTACATTATATATTACACCTGAAGAGCGCCGAATGAATGAATCGGCTGAAACATTGGTATGCATGCTTATTACTTGACAATTATTTCCCTCATATGTCACATAGGTTTTTGCGGTTTGAATAGCCAGTTTTTACTAGTAAAATATTTAACAGAAATATTGAACTTTCAGTGTTAACAGAGAAAAATCGAAAGAGTCTGTCATCAAAGTTCTAATTTGCACAACCTCATAAAAGAAGAGAGATCCGTCCTCTTTCCGTACGAATTGTACTCTTAAGGAAGGCCATAGAAAGGATCGGCTGAGACATAATTGTAATTGCAAAAAGGACGAAATCAATAGTCCGAACGTCATGGGAAGAATATAGACATTGGTCGAGAGATTGCTTATTAAGCTACCATGTCTAGAATCAGGGCCCGGGGTAGGAACATTGGCTGTGATCACGTTTTTAATAATGCATGCCTATTGCAATTATTAATGTACTTGTAATGTCACGAATAACCAGTTTATTTGGTTACATAATGCTAAGAGATATTTCTGTGTGTCTACAAATACAAAAGCTAATACAGACATTCACTTAGTAAAAAAAAACACTCAAAGGGGAATCATCAGCTAAAATAAAAATGAGAGTTTATACATACACATACACATGTGTGCGCACACACATACTTATATATGATTATAAATCGTGTTACATCATATTGAAACACTTATTTGGAATGATCAGCGTTATTACACGATGAATATATCATTTGGCCAAGACAACGTAAATAGAATAAGAGTTTCAGTGTGATATAACACTATTTATAATCATTCTGTCAGATCATATATCAATTTCTCAATAACATTACGAATAGAGCAGGTAGAGATCGCGATTAAACGAAGTGAGAATTTTGAACTAGAACAGTTATTTGCATTACCGGCAGCTGTTTAGCTCAATGGTGAGAGCGACGCTCTGATGAAGCAGCTACCGTATCGGTCACCAGTTCGACTTTGACACCCTGTTTTCTCTAATTGTTTATTCTAATTACGTTGTCTTAGCCAAATGATATATTCACCACATAATAACAGTGATCATTTCAGATAAGAGTTTCAATATAATATAACGCAATTATTAATCATTGTATCAGATAATATAACCATTTCTTAATATATATATATATATATATATATATATATATATATATATATATATATATATATATGCATGCACATATATGTAAACACACGCACACACACACATACACACAAATATATATAAGCACTGAAATGGACAGTTATGACTGCTATATTGAAATAAAGGCTGAGTTCAAGTCCTCTCTTTCTAGATTAGTTCACTACGTTAAGTCTAACTAGCTTTCACTTAATTACTTCGGATGCAATGTTGAGTCCTAAAATAAATAAATAAATAATTAAGCAACGAGAGAAACATCGTCATGGAAATTAATTAAATCATCTAATTATAAAGCTGATAATATCTCTTGTGAAGATAACTTTGATTTTGGGAACCCATTAATTTTCTCTTTCATTAAGAAATAACAAGAGATGGGAGAGTTTCCTAGCAGGAAGTGTTTTAATTGAAATGTATTTCGCAAGGATTGCAGATTGAACTAATTCTAAACTTTTTTTAGATTATAGAAATAGCAATTCCAGGTATTCTATGATTTATGGAGCTTTAGACACGTTACTACCTTCAAATTATCCACATATAAAACGCAAAGTCTTTCTATCTATCTATCAATCTATCTTTTTAGTGTGACACTTTTCAATGAGCGCATAGATACTCTTCTGTATCTAGGCAAAAGTAACTCCAATGATCCTAAACAGGGCGCACAGTTACTCTGATCAAAGGCTGAGGTGCTGATTTATATGTTCACAATCTCGTCACTTTTGACAGGTACTATGCGAGTAGCAAAATAATACGTTACGTTCGTATGATATATAGAGTCTCAATTCCAAGTCGTGTTGTCTTCTGTTTAAGATCAAAGCAGCGAATGACAAGGATACGGAGTTGAAGAAAAAAAGCGTAACAAGAACAAGCATTTATTCCAGCTGGTACACAAGACATAAAAAATCTGTCACTGAAATGTGCCGTGGAAACCAACATTCTGATGGTGGTAACAGTTTCGTGGACAAAACATCAATGTAGTCGCTGGTTCAGCTGCAATTTGATCTGTAAAGATTGCACATGAAAACTGAGGTTGCATGATAAAGTGTGTTTTTCAGTTGATAATTCAGTTGAGCAGCAGATATTTCTAACTATACGAGATGTAAGGTAAAGGCAACTCCAGTTAACGAGCAAAATAAAGAGCCCGGCAAGGTCCGTTTTAAAAAGCTAGAACAGTGATTCTCAGACGGTAGGGGGGGGCTCTTTTTTCCCAGCAGAGGAATTTCCTACGGGAAGGAATTTTAGCCCGAGGAAACGAGGAGGAATTTCAAGTCAGGTGAAGAACGGATAATCGAAAGTGTAATCGTGAAAGATCACGGCCACTCAAAATTGAAGAAAACTAGGTTCGTAAGGGGGGAATGTGACCTGGGACTTACAGAATTAGAACACGCATCCCTTAAATACAGGCCGTAGGCTATGACGGAACATCAAGATATTTCATTGTTTTCCTTTTGGGAACATGAAAAAACTGAGACAAAAGTTAGTGTCTTGATCATCCCCGTCGAAAAATCTGCTGTCTTTCATCTTTTGCCAGGCAGTGTACGACCATAAATAAAACCTTGTGACAATTCTATGTATTCCCTTCATCTTAGTCCCTAAAGCCAACAAATTTCTCGACTGGAACAATCGTAATATTGTCTCTTCTCAGCCTTTGTACCCCTATCCCTAAAAAAATCAATGAAATTAGTCCCTTTAAGGGATGAAGATGAGGAGATATCATGTTACAGAGATATATTTATACTCAGTGTGGAGAAAAGTCCCTGGAGAAGATACGAATGTATCTTTGGTAAGTTAAGCTAATTCAGTTTTTAAAATTGGAAAACTTCAGATTATCATATTTCAAACTTGTTACAATGGAAACTAAGTGAGAATCATGGAAAAATAGTAATAATCATTAAGATCTGAGCTGTTAATTGTCTCTCGGTACTCTTACTAAGTACGATCTTACAACGAAATTTTAAAAAAATTTTTTCAAATTTTATTCTTGGGTGAATCGTGAGTTAGAATGAAGGTAAAAGCTAATCAAGATTAATAATTATTATGATCTTATTTTACCTTATTTCTTCTAATGGCGAAAATAGTAATACACAAATTATGCATGGAGAATTTTGTTGGTGATTCATTCACTCCAGAGTCAATAAGGAATGATCCAGCTTCTACAGAACTTATTTGAGACCTTATTTCTTTGCAATGTTAAAAACTATCTCTTTTAGTTAACTTTGTGCATTCTGTAGGCGATTTCGTTCGCAAAGCGAAAAATTTATCCTGCCACTGCAGGCGACTTTTATTTTTTACCAATAGTGTATTTGAATTTCGAAGCTGCATTGTCATGTCAATTTTAGTCATCCATGAACAGACACATAAGTTATAGGCCTTCAAAGTTATTATGTGTGACAAATCTTGGCACCCTTGAAAAAGAATGCAGGGAGTTGGTAGTTAAGAAATCATTTTAGTTGTAATCTTCTTGAATTTACTTATTGACTATGATCTGAACTTCGGCACTGATCTGTATGTGTGAATGTTTGTTCAATGGCTTGAAGATTATCATGTTTGTGCTTTTTCACTATCTTTAATGCAAAAGAGAATTGATCCGGGGCAACTTAAATTCATGCCATATCATCTATTCTATTTTCTAATATTCTACTTATCAATTCATTTTGTACGCTCGCATGCTCAAACTGGTCCGTTTGACTTCACTTTGATGGCGGAAGCCTTTAATGTTTTCATTAAAAATAGAAACTTCAAAGCAGAGACGAAACTTGGGTTAACTATTAATGAGCAATTTATAGTCATTAGTACAAAGAAGTTATGGACGTCTACTTCACTGATTATTCAGCTATAAAAAGACTGAATGATCAGATGAAGAGAAAATTGACACATAAAGATACCGAATGATAGAGACTTTTCTGTTGGATCGTAAGTTAATTAGAGATAAGAGAAATATGAGAGAAAGAATTTCTGAAAACAGATTCCATTTTATTTAAAATAAGAATTCGTTAAAAAATAAATGAAAAGGACATTTTTTCACCTTGAATACAGATAAGTATTAAGAAGAAGAAAAAAAAAACGAGAGAAAAAAGAAATCAAGAAATATCATCAATGCCCCAGGAAAGAAAAATAACTCAGTGAGAAAAAAAAAGATCTTAATTTATTTTCCTAATCAGAATCCGAGATAGCGAAATGAAAAAGAAAAGTCACTAAATAAAAGTCACAGCAGGAGCGAAAGATATTTATTTAGGTCATTATTTACCCATCGAGGTAAAGTTGGATAAGAAGGGAAGAACAGCTTTAAAAAAATTCTTTGGTTAAAAAATCAAACTAATAAAGAAGACTTGATAACAGAGCCTTTTGGCAACTCATTGCTTGAATTCTTACATAATCAGGGCTCCTTATTTAAATGTATAATGTTTTATGTTCGTTACTCTCCAAATATCGACGTTTGGGTGGTAAATTGGATTATTAAGAGAAAAAGACTCGCACAACATCACTCTCAATTCCTATGGCATTTTTAAAAAATAAACGTCACCTGGTCTGACCCAAGGCTGTAAGAGTGGGAAACTTATGTGAATCGAACTCATTGCACTGAATTGGTCAGTAAGATAAGCTTTTAACTACTGCGTTATGGTAAGCACCTAAGTGTATTAGCTTAGTCTGGCACAGGCACACAATAAATACACTAACGAATAGACACGCGTACCAAACTTGCTAAACATATTGGTAATGTCGGTGTCCAACCCTCAATTCATATGTTTTCATTGATTTATTCAGGAGGGTAAGATTGATTCAGCGTGACGGGCACTTAGATGAAAGAAAAATTGGTGTTTCTTTCATTTCTGCAGCGTCAGAGGTGCTCTCACGATTTGAATACAGAAGAACACCCCACCCTGTTCTCTTTCCAACCAATATTTTGAATTAAGCTAGAAGCCAACAAGCAAAAACTAAAGATGTCGATTTGTATTTTGACAGATTTACCACTAAGGCAGAACATCATTGGCCAATGAAATATTTTGTCGATTGATGACGTGTGCAACAATTGTTGTGCTGTCAAACTGACATTATTACTACCGTAATAGGCCGTTTTGTAACTTGTTTATATTACAATACCGAACTTTTTCTGTCTTTGAAATGGGGAATCTGTTCTTCCGAGATTAATTAACTGCAAGAAGCATAAATCTAAGAAAAAGATCAACCGCTATTTGTCTTCTGCTCAGACGACCGAGCCAAAACCTAATAAATGTATCATTTTAGATACAGATATCTCCCGTTTTTCGCTTTTCGATACTTTTACGAAAAAAGTGAAATTAGTGTCCAGTGTTTATTGTGCAGCGATCCGTTATCGAAGCAGCACATGCACTCTTCCTCTCTCTCTCTCTCTCTCTCTCTCTCTCTCACATCCCATTCTCCCTTACCTCCCACTAACCAAACCTCTCATGACTAACGTTGAATGCTCAAAAAGATTTCCCAAATAGATTAATAGCAATTGCTTCTTCGTTTTACGACATTTCGGCTCACGAAAGTATTCTTTTGTAGGAACTCTCTTCTTTCGGATACCGGGAAGAATCTGCTTATTCTAGCAGGAACACTTGCTTTAAGTCCAAACGACCGATAACCTCTTTCATTATGGTTTCCTGTGCATAACATACGGACAGAATTCCTAAACTTGCCACAACAAATTTTCGGTTAAAAAATCGGAACATTAGGCGCTTATTCAGAAAAAAAAATCCCGTATCGGCAGAGTCAGAAGTACGTTGGTGCAAAAAATGAATAATGTTAACGGGGGAGTTGTGGAGTTGTGCTGAAGTGGACAGCGAAAGCTCGCGTCTGTACACGGGGTGGGGGGAATGCAGTCGACGTTAAAATATGAACATGATTGTTTCATTTTCCCCTTCCTACCACCCGAACTTACTGCTTTGTGTGCATATAAGTGAATTCGTCGTGGTGAGATTAAATAGTCAGGGAATGAGGAGGAGTAGTGTCATTTGCGACTTAAACCTTTAATTGTCACTCATATTGTCCTTCAAAGATGCTGATCCGCCTCTTGAAAGGGTAAAGGCACGTGTTTTTGCACAGCTGGTCAAGATTGCATAGGACGTCCAGATCAAAGCTTCAAGTTACACCTAATTATATATATATATATGTGGGTGTGGGGTGTGTATAAACACACACATACATATATATACACACAAACACTCACACACACGCATATATACACGAAGGCACACACACACACACACACACACACACACACACACACACACACACACACACACACACACACACACACACATATGATACCAATTGGAAATACAATATAATATAATACAATATCCGATGCGTAATAGGTTTAATTCATAAAGTTCTCGATACAGTCAGCATTAAACATCAAGTTGAGCTTAAAATATAATGAAGAAAGGATTCGATACATAAAGAGGTTAATGTTTCTACCCTGCTTGGGCTTTTTCAGGCGGATGAAGAAGCTCAAACAGGACAGAAACATAAATGTGCTCGTGTAATGTTGTTATCTATGCATTGACGCCTATGACGGTGTTTAAACTAGTATAGAGAGCGTTCAAAAATCTCTTTTTTTTCATTTCAAAATATTATCAAACAACAGATTCATCAGAAAATACTGCGATAATGAAATCAACTGCATGTCTTAACTAGATTGCGCACCAAGAACACGTCAGATGCACTGTTCCCAGAGTATCTTGTCGAGTTCTTGGTACGTACTTTCGGAGCTCCTCGATGCTGGTTAAACAACGCTATAGGTTTATGTACGTCAAAGCCAAACTTACCATATATATATATATATATATATATATATATATATATATATATATATATATGTAATGAATAAAATGCGCGAAAACTTTTATTATCGTGCCAGCGCCTCGTATTCATCCGACGCGAAGGAAAATAAACGCACCCCACTTACTAAGGTTACATGTGTGTGGAACCCTAAAGCCATTCAACAAATAAGTCGCTCAAGCGTTTCTCCCTACCTATGTCCCAGCCACAGTCACTGGCCTCCACTGCCGCCAATCTTATTGGGGTTTGTTGATAAAATGGTTGACCCGGTTAATTATTATCACTTTTACTGAATTGGAGGTCAACGGTAGCATTGCCATCAGGTCGCCTCCGCACCCAGATTTCCCTTTTATCACTTATCTCTAGGAAACGCACGTGAACGATAAATGGGTGGATGGTACCTCAGATATATATATATATATATATATATATATATATATATATATATATATATATATATATATATATATATATATATATATATATATATACTGTATTTCCTGGCAGCAGAGACATCATTTTTTTTCTTTAAAATTTACCCATAGTCCCACACGCCGGAGGGTACTTTTTCATAGGCCTATTCTAACCCCAAAGGAAGCTAGACAGTAATCTCAACTTCTGTTAAATTAAGTGCATAACTTATGATTAGTATAATAAAGTAATTTAACTGAAGTATCATGAAAAAAAAAAAAATGTAATCACAAATGCTCATTCCCGTATCGGTGCTCTCCGGTAGTCGAATCGACTAAAGATAGGTATAATCTTCAGAGAATCTACATCACCCTAAACAAGTCACAAAACATTATGGCAATTTATGTGAAAATGTTGGGACCTTAACTTTTGGTTTATTCTCTTTTTTTCACAAAATTTTGCAAGTAAAAATTAGGATATGTTCTTGAGAGCAGATCGTCTTCAAAGGCGGAAAATACGGCCAATATACAAAAAACAAAAATAAAGGATTTGATTAGGATTGAACCCTATACTGTATGGATAATTATAGACATTTTTTGCACTTACAACCAACGAATCTCTTTCTCTCTATCAATTTATCTATCAATCTATCTATCTATCTATCTATCTATCTCTCCCTATATATATATATATATATATATATATATATATATATATATATATATATATATATATATATATATATATATATATATATATGCACACACACACATATATAGAGAGAGGGATACAAATGGATCATTAGATTAAGTAATTTGTAAAACTGTTTCAAAGCTTGATATTTATCTATCATGAACTAATCCAAATCTTATGATGCTCTTACGCTCATGCAGAACATTATGATAAAAATAAACATTTTGCAAATGGCATCAATTATATCTAAAAAGAGAAATCTACGAGAAGGCAATCTTAACCGATATATTAAGTGAATTAAAATGCCCCGTTAGACTTCTAAAAGATCTATGGACATATATACCGCAGAGGTCACGGAAACCTCAGGATATACTTGACCCTGGAATCTTGAAAGAATTAAGGGATTTTTGAAGATAATCTTTCCGGTAGCATAGATATTTTCATTTCAGCTTATCTTTTTTAAATATCAAGTATATCAAAATCCTAGTTCTACCCCTTTCCTTATTGATATAGAGTAAGCTTAACTTAGTCGATATGAACGGTTTTTAATCGGGGTCATACCCTTAGGAGGCGTTAGAAATCTGGAGAGGGGGTGCGTGCCTACGAGGAAAAGTAAGAATTTCTCCAATCATTTTTGAAATTCTCTAAACAAAAGCTTACATAATAGTGTGATGAACATAGGACATTGATACTCCCCCCATAGATTTGAATTACCCATTTCAAATTAATAATTTGGTTTAAGATAAGGGGATGGGGAGCTAGAGGCAAGATTCAACTACCAAAGTGGGGCGCAGTGCTAAAGGGTTCAAGAACCACAAGTCTATTTCAATAAGAAAAGGGGTGCTGCTATGCTGAATAAAGGAACATGTGAATATGAAAAGTGTGTTACATCAGGCCTATTTCATAGGCAGACATACGGGGGTATGTCTGTCTATGAAAATAGCCTTCGAAATTCAGGCTTTTATCTTTGCTCGAACTTCAATCTGTTCCACCGATGGGAAATGTGCGACTATCTTAACTACGAGGTAGTCTGCTGTACCTTTTCTCATTGATGTAAGTAACATTGACAAAAAAAAAATGAGCTTTTTGAAATATACTAGCTGCTGCCCAAGTTTGGAGCTTTTGAATATCGAGCGCAAGCCCAATGTAGTACGGACTTATGTTGCTATTCTCTGTGATCAGTACCATTTATGAACTAGTTTGCAAACAGCAAGTAAGGGACTACCTTAAAAGAGATGGTGAGAACCAGTAGTTTTGGGTTGCATGTCGTACTTAAAAACACTGAATGTCGTATAGGTTTCGTTTCGATAATAAGCTGTAAAGGTAGATACAAATTAAAGGTGTTCTGTAAGTATATAGTTACCTTTTTCAACCAGGGTCCCGTCAAACCGTAGAGTGAAGCGAGAGTAAGTAGTTATGCGAAAGAATTTTACCTGTGTGAAAAAGCACCTGACCGCAACTTACAGTGGAAGATGAAATTTGTGCAACAAAAAAAATTGAGATGAAAGTAAAAAATTCTTATATAATGGTCAACAATGCTTTACCTATTATAATAAAAATAAAGATAATTCATCTGCTATTGATACTACCAGTGTAAAAGCAATAACAGATATGGTACCGAGAGAAATCGGGGGAAGATAGTGGGTAGCTCAGTCGTTAAGGGCAGCATGTAATCATGCTTCCCTGGGACAAAAAGGACGTGAGTTGGTGTCTCACTGAGAGCTCAATCTTGATTTCTGATCCCCACTCTTTACTCACGGCTATAGATTATCAGACTGAGTAAAGTTGCGATAAAATCAACCAAAAAAAATCAAGATGAAAGAAAATACTGGTGAAAAAAATCAATATTAACGGTTGACGATGCTTCATCTGATAAAAATAGATGGAGACAATATTTATCAATTGGGGTTATTGATTATTAAGAAATGATCATATAACGGCCCTACAAAAAAGGATAACCCGAGGTGTTTATAGTTTCACAGCTGGTATGCAGTCAAAGTGATGGATCAAAAAATACAAGAAAAAGTGAAGCGAAAAAGATGAAAGAAATTTGTGGAAGTAATTTGAGAGATAAAAGCAATATACTAGAAAGCTAAAGGAAAACAAACAGGCTCACATAAACACACATGAGATATATGTGGAAGAGAGTAGGAATGTCTCGTAGTAAACAAGAGGAATATTAGAATTTACTACTTTTATAAAGTGCCTTAAGAGTTCTAGAGTAGTACATGCAGTCGTGCTTTATGAATTGACTCTGGGAAACTAAAACACCCTGTATTTTTTCAAGACACCAACGTCTGTTTGAGATAAGTAAAAGCAGAATATATATATATATATATATATATATATATATATATATATATATATATATATATATATATATATATATATATATATATATTATATATATATATTGGAAGATAATAAGTGACCAAAAAATAATTTTGAAAAAGATTTTTAATGCTGAGTATTTAAAGCTGTCAAGCTTTCTATACCTCCTCTCTCTTCCTCTCTCTTTATATATATATATATATATATATATATATATATATATAATGTGTGTGTGTTGTGCTGAATCCAAATGAAGATTTATAAACACTCTTGACATATTTGTCCGTCTTACATACACAAGAATAAATATTGTGGCTTTTATGGTTGCCTAATTCACATATACATTTGTTTATAACAAAATTGCTCTGTGTGGGCGCGCACTCACAAAAACACTCTCTCTTTTCACATGATCGAAATAAAAGCAAAGAGATATTCAAAACTTTTTTGTGATTTGAACGTGTAATCTGTCGTCAATCGTACACTCCACCGATTGCACCATAGAGACATCCTTGATAAATGCGATCAAAACTCATAACCACAATCTCAATGTTTCATCAGCACTAGCAAGCCATTGTCAGTAAACAGATCTTCCCAAATAAACGTTATTAGCGAATGTATTTTTCTGGAATATTTAAAACAGATTTTCAGGAAATCATTCTCACTGGAAACTTGCACACATTAATTTTTCTATAACGGGTCGTATTTACATTGTAACTACGAAATTCCGTGTAATGACAGTGGCAGCGTATACACCGGCTTTGGGTGGTGGTTGCTTATTAGACTGAGACAAATTTTCACGTCGGAGAGACATCGAGACCTCTCGAAAAAGACTATACGAACACAAGAGGGCCCTCAAACTGGACGAGAGAACGAATGCCCTGGTCGAACACCGGAACATACTCAACCACAACTTCAACTCCCCGACATGTAGATGCCTTGAAGCGGCCCTTGTGCTCCAGTATGATACACTCACTCAAAGGCATGGACACTTCCAGATTGTATACCCTTAAATATTTTGATTTTGAAACAGAACCGTATAGACGCAAAACACTACAACACCAACAATATCAACACACAAAGTATTGGCTAACAACCGACAGTCATTCTGGAAAATGATACAAGCACACTTACAACACCCCTTTAAGAAAAGCAAAAACGACTAAAGGAAAACCACACACCTACTTCCACCCTTCCCCACGTACACCAACACCTTTCAATTATTTGCTAGAAGCTCCCTTTTCATCTTAAAATAGAAATTACAAAATCCATCTTTCTCTGAGAAATGATCATTTCTACTACCTCTCTTATGTAAGACGAGTCAAACACCCACAGAGCCAGGATACATCCCCTGACTCTACCTCTCATAGAACCATCTCATTTTAAACCAAATGTCACCCTCAATGACACAGATACAAACATTTCCCCTCATGCTCATACCAAACAATCGAACACAGAATAAATTTTCACATTCTCCTCTTCAGCATCGAAATGTAAACAGCATATTTTTTCTTTAAAACCGCCACTAACATTTTTCTCTGAAGAAGATACCTGTCCCCGTCGAAATGCATCAAACTGCACCAACAGAATAATGCTAAAACAATTTTGAGAAGTGACACCTATCGCTTCAGTTTTCCACTTCATCTTCCAATCGTCATTTTCATTTCCCCCCTCTCTATATATATATATGATAATCAAATAACTGTGTCATACAGTGTATTTATGTATGTGTGTGATGTACTTTCGATAAAATGGTGAGAGATTACTCCAAAGTAAAAGTGAAGCAAAAAACAACCCACTTCACATGTATATAAAAAGAAAACTCTAACATGAAACTTATCACAATACGATATAATACACCAGGGATATTATAAGTTGAAAAAAAGCTATTTGCATTTTTCTAACAGATGTAAACCATGACATTAAATTTTTATTTGAACGCCCACACATCTTAAAAATCAACAAAAGCCCAAATAATCGTTGGGTTTCAATAAAGATTTATTGCATACATTTTTATCTCTTTAAAAATCACTGTGACAACATTTTGGGAAAATATTCGTTCTTCAGTTTAAATATAACCTAGTTAACTATCTATCTGAATGTTTTTTTAACACGTTAAAGATAATTCCCGCGAACAAAAAGTTCTGTTCACATTATTTGCAAAACATCACCACATAAATAGTATAGTTGCTTTAAAAAGACATTTGGAAACCATAAAAAACGTTAAGTTGTCTGGCAACTTTAAATTTTTTTCGACTAGAAAGCACTCATAGAGTGCTTACATCAACATTACTATCAACGCCATTGTCACTGAAAAACGAAAATGCTTGATCCGCTCCAAAATTCAATCAATTATTCTTTCGCTCACCCTTTCAGATATTATCATCGAATTCATTCATAACTTTTGGAGATATTGAGTGAACAAACAAACAGGCGAACTTTCACATGAGTAAATAGATAACCACAGTTCAACTTTGCTGGCAGAGGTAAGTAATTCATTATCGTTATTATTTAATAGAAATATTTTAGAAAGTTTTCCGTTACAGTGTCAATTGGATACAAATACGTTCTTGAGAAACAAGTTGTGTCCAGTCCACGCCGAGACGATTTAAAAAAAAAGTCGTATATACAAGGTGAGTGCTATGTCTTCCCTTAATTTCTAACATATTACACAAAACCTCTGCTAGGTACAAACATATGGTTTGTTGCAAAGTATACCTTAACACAAAATTACTTTTTTCTGTTTATCGTTAATTCCAACATGTGCTCCATTTGTCTCACAGAGAACTTCTAACCGACACTTGATTTCATGCCATATGTTTTTCAACATCTCATGTCACAGAAGCTAAAGCATCCGTTATCCCCGTATTCAAAGTTTCAATATCAGGAATTGGTTAACTGAACACTCTTTCCTTGATATACCCCCGTAAAAAATCAAGAGTAGTAACGTCTGGTGAACAACAGTGTTATTCAGTGTCAGATTCTGTGAGCAGCCTTAACTGAACGTGTGCAACATAAGAATGAAGCTGAAGTTATTTTAATAATGCAAATTTTCACGCTGTTTCACATGATGACGCACACATTTTTGCAATTGAACCCCAATGCTGAGGCACACATTTCCCAACAAAGGTCAATTTCTTGACCTTCTTGAAGGTATCAATGTCACGAGAATTATACTGCATTTTCTGGCTGGTAAGACACACCTTTCTTCCTGAAAAATATTTGATAGTAGGTCCAAAATTAATAATCAGCTTTGACAAAAGGCAAATGATTTGTAGTATGGTAAATTATTCAATCTGCAAATATTTTCTGAGAAATACCTAGATAATTATAGGGTGAGTCTTACCACTTTTATCATCTTATCAGTCGGTAAATACAGTGATTCTATGTTGATAAACAAATAAACCAATTTATTCCTCGATTTTTTTAGAATTCCACCCTCCATTGTAATTGAGGTGCCAAGAGGAAGGTGGAGACGGAAGTCACATTTTTTCCTTCGTCCATTTTTAACATCCTTTACTTCATCAATTTATTATTGTCCACTTCCGGCTTGCTAGACCTCTCGAAGCTTCACCAGAGCCCCATTAAGTTTATATTTCGGAAACATGTTCCCTATTTGATCCGTTGTCCAACTCAGACGGCGCCGGCCGAGGGGTTTGATTTCCCAGTTTGGAATCAGTTGTCCATATTCTAGATTGGTTGCCAGCCAAGGCTGGAGAATATAGTATATCCTGCTATTCATCCAAAGTAGGAGGTGTGATAAAAGATGCATTCATATATTTCTCAAGGGCATTGGTGTGAAGTGAACGCAAGTCACAGCTGGGGTTTGAATCTTGTTCGACGACTCCATTTTTTCACGTTGCTAACCTCTTAAAACCCACTCAAACGAAATAAAATGTGAGTTTACTCTGGGGCTAACCAGTGTATGAGCACACATAAGCGTAATGCGTCTTTATATTCCATGGTTTTGATAGGACAGTTCCCAGTGCTATATTTTGCACCGTGTAAAGGAAAACTTGAGGTACATTTGAAGTTAACTTATCTCTTTGTCGCTTATGGAATTTTTTTTAACACTCGTCTTTCTCTCATTGCTCAATACACATAAAAAAAGTTAGTCACTGGCGATGAAAATGAATGTACAGATAGAATTCAAAACGAAAAACTCATGTTTAGATCCAGGACAGCCTCCAACATCTCACCCTCAACAAAATCTCTTTGGTTGGGTCCGAAAGGAGTTCCTTATTACGAATTGCTGGAACCCGGACAGATTGCTCATGAGCAATGCTAATATGTGCAATGTCGGCCAGCGATCTTGCTGCTCGACAACGAACGGGGATCAGTAGTTTTTGCATACGAACATTATTCCCCAGACCTGTCAAATTCCGACTATCTTTTGTTTTGCTTCTTGCAACAGTCCTTGATTGGTCCGAGGTTCCAATATCTTTTCATAATATCGAAAGACTAAAATCGGTTTTTACACAATTTAACTGAAGTATAGTTCAAGGTCATTGAAAGCCAGGGGAAGGAATATCAAAAGAATGCTAAAATCATTTGCATCACACACACACACATCATCAAGTTGTAATCGTTTTTAAATTTTGATGATCATTTAATTTATATACACATTTAAGCAGGATGAGTTCAATTATATACACATTTACAGGTTAAATAAACACATTCTGGTCGTATTTATGTGTCCGTGAATCTGTAAATTTTCACATACATATTTATGCATCCACATAAGGGCAACTTAAAGACATAAACTATCAATACACCAACACACTATATAAAGGTTCTTTATGCAAACTTGCTCTGAATATACATACAAGCACATGCATATGTACATATGCGTACGCGCGCATTCGTATAGATAATATATATGCATAGTTTCACATAGAACGTACACATATACACGTAAAACTTCATCGCCATTCATATACCTAAGAAAGCAATGTGTTGGGGACATGAAAACTGTATAAAAGTCTTTAGAAGGCAAACGTTATGTTGCTTATTTAAAATGGGTTGACTGGCAAACAGAGAAACACAAATAACATTCATGATCCCAATCATAACCAGACAAACATTTACTTATAAGAAAGGCAAAGAATAAGATGAAACGAGGGTGGCGGAATGTTTACTGTGATACAAATAATAAAGTCAAAATGGGGCCTTAAGGAGCACGACATTTTTCAACCCAGGATTCCTTGCTTTTGATTCGATTTAGATCCTCGTCGGCGAGATGTGTGTGTGGGGGTTCTATTTTGGTTAACGCCTCTTTACTTTTAAGTTAATGAAATTGGTTTGGATTGTCAACCAGTTTCTTTTTCCTCCATTTTCCGCACTTTTCTCTCCATATCAAAGATGTGCGTAATAAATTAAAGGCTGAGAACAAAATGGAGTAAATAAATACGAACAGGTTACCGAACGCCAACGAGAACTTGAAAGATCTGCTTGAAAAAAGTTTTTGCTTGTTCAAGAAAGCGTCAGGAAGAATCTTTCATCATTTTCATCCGATTGATGCTGGAATAGAAGCAAAGAAATATAGAGTTGCTTCTTGCGCCATACAAACGACACAGGAAGCAATGGTTTTCTTCCCATTTCTTGAAAGAACCATTGGTTGCTATAGTGGGTTTTATCTCAGCCTTAGTGCTAATCTGGCCCCCAGGGTGGACTGCCTTATAGGGCTAAAGAGCCCCAACTACCTTTCTATTTACCCATAGCGGGGGAAAAGTATATTATTGCCTTTCTATAGGGCATTAGTACGAAGTGATATCAAACTGTCCCAGTAGCAGTGGCTATTCGGTTGGATGACTTCATTCCAGTTCACTCAAACACACTCACTTCAATGCTGGAATCCCAATACTGAAATAATTTCCCATCTCTCTGTTGAGTTTATGTTAACGAGCTTCACTGACCCGCTATTGTAATTTATTCTTTGATATCACGATTTTATGCAACTTCCTTTCAATTTCTGGTTTAAGAAAAGATGATAAAAGACGTTATCTACCCGTGAAAGGAATAAAAGAATTTACTTAAATAGAAAAGCTGGAACAACAGGATGCTAATAAATTAGTATACATATCTCGCAAGCCAGTCAGAGTGAAGTTGATTCAAACCGAATACTCAAGAAATGTGGCCTCATGCCAAAAAGTACTATGTTCAATGAAAGACTAACTAGCGTGGCTCTACCTGCACTATGAGGAAAATGACTTAATACAATTTTTAAAACATTCAAAAATAATTCTGGTTACGTAGATATTCACTAGTCTCGCACTACGGCAATTATTGTGAAAGACTAGCTTACTAAGCATTGCCTTCTGACAAGGCACCAAAATTAGATGCCGAAACAAATATCGGTAATAATTTTGCTGGATTTTGTTGAAAGATGACTAACCATCTAATATCTACTTTTCTCAGATGATCAGTCTTCATTTGGTGGTCGCGATGGCAGAAACGTTGGCATTAAAGTTTGAAGTTGAGCGCAGAATTATACATCACTCAATGAATGATGACGTGGAATAAAGTCCAAACATTTTTTTACTTTTAAAGTAAAGGAACGAAGCAGTTTTAGAATAAGGAAATTCTAGGAACGATTCTTTCTTCTGTGGCAGTCCACCTTGAAACGCACATTTACGAGAACAATAAGACCAAGCATTGCTAAATACAGACCTACCCCGTTATAACGCGGCTGTTGAGGTCCAAGAAAGTCGATGGCCTTATAACCAAGCCGTGATAACTGCAGGACGGGTATGGTTGATATTTAAAAGTCTTCTACTTTCCGATGGTAAAACAGGTGAAAAAAAAAAATCCCCAAAAGTTTTTGAAATATTTTATCAAGTATGAATTGGATGTCCTATACTGGAAATATGTGCGATTTTGCGGTCGGAACAAAATAGATGATGAGAAGAGAAACGAACAAGATTATCCTAGTACTAATTCAGTATGAATTCTATAGCAGTTGGAGCCGGAAGTTCGGTCATGACATCAAACTTTGCCACTTTATTAATTAATGGCGTCTCTGTAAATGATGTTTCTGGCTTACAACTACTGAATACGAAGGATAGCAGAACCTTACTCCTTATACTTCCTTGATGTTATTATGTGTAACTATACGACCCAGTTCCTCGTTTCATCGGCGATTTCAAAGAAATTGGTAGCACAATAGAGAGTATAATTGTAAAAAAAGACCAAAAAAAAAAAACAAAAAACGAGTAGCATTGAAAGTGTCAAGTCTTTTGATGGAATTCCTTTTAACTCGCGGTTTCTGTGGGCGATAATACGGGTAAAGCTTTTGAAATTCACCATCTACCCACCTTATACCACGATACACGCTATATCGGGGGAGGCCTTTATAACACAGAAACACGTTTTTGCAGCCCTTAAAGAATGAAACGAAAAAAAAATAATACCTTGCCAACAAAACGAGAAAAATGAATTAAAAAACAAGATTGAATTTGAATGAAAATGAAAATAAAATTGATAAATCAAAATAAATAAAAATGAACATTAAAGATAGAAAAACAGAATAACATAAAAAAGAAAGAATGAGGATAAATAGTTGGGAGAAATATTGGAAGAAAAAACATTTACACCGATATGCAGCCATATACCTTATACAAACTACTATTACCATAAAAGAGGGCGAATCGATGTAAATCATGTCTATGAAGTAATTTTGTTTAAGGGGATAACAGTTGGTTTGATATTTCGTATAGCACTTATTTATGCTGGACTAGAAGATGGGTGGTTTACAGGGATATTTGGAGGACTATCGTTCACTGTAACATTTGAGCTCCATAACTGTCCATATAGATGGCCCCATTATCATAATACCAGTGCATTGGACGTAGCGTAATATTTGAACAGTTAAAAAAAATGTCTGTTTCATATATCGGCATACACGGATAGAGCACGTCATGAGCCAGATTGCTACTCTGAAACTAGATCATAAGCCAGCTACAAGTATGTTTAGTATTTCAAAGACGACGAGTCAGCTTAAAATTTAAGTAGTTATGTTTGAAAAACATGAGAAAGAAAAAAGTGCTATCAGATTCTTATTTTTTGAACCGCCTTTGAAACTTTTGTAGATAATTAATCATTTATACACAATCACTCAATTTGGCTCCATGAATTGGAGCATAATAAGCTATTTTCTACCCCAAATGGATTCTAGGTATAGAGGCGACGATATAGCAACCCTATTTAATTTAACACACGTGAGTGATATCAGATAGAAAATGAATGTCTTTGTAGTGGAGCACGGACTGGATAATGGCAAGTAAAAAACGAACAAATGAAAATAGTTAGGGTAAATATTGCCCATATAGACCAATTACTTAAAGTGATAAAAGATTTTCGGTCCAAATATTTTGCTGCAGTCATATTCATAAAATTTATATTACATGTGACATATATTTCTGCACGATTTCAAATTTCATCAATCAACATCTTCTTGCCTGAATTTTGTTAATGGTAATGTTTTGATAAACGGGCTGTATTAATCCTTATGTATGATATGGCTGGGCTATTTATCTCGTCTATGTGTTCAATGTGTACATCGACAAAGGCCGGGGAATGCATGACCGAAAAGTTCTGAACAGATAAACAAATGGGAAATAGTCCGACCATATCACACATAAGGATTAACAACGCCTTATGATAAGACTTTCAATAGTTTAGAAATTGACTTCAGTTGAAATTGTATCATTTATAAAGAACAGTACCCCCCCACTTTTAGAAAATTCACTTTTCGTCTCTTCTTTGATTTTACGGAACAAAAAGCGAACTTGGAAAATATCATTCAGCGTTTATTTTGAAGAGCTGTTATAGGAACAATTCCCCCTTTCTCTCTATCCTATACCCAAGTCTCTTCTACCTTCCACAACCCCAGCGTCCAACGACTCGGCCTAACACATCATCATTAACATTCTGGTGTCTGGGAACGCTAAAAAATCCTCATACAAATTAATGGTGATTACTTCTTTGCTGCACGCTATTTCGGCTAACGAAAGTTTTTTCTTTTTATAAGAACGCTCTACTTTTTAATGGCAGAAGAAACCTGTACAAGTCAAATAAAGGTCATTAGCTATAGTTTAATTACATACCAATAAAATCGATCAAATTTGAAGGTGAGTGCTTCTCAGAGTGCAAGGTCACGTCCTCCCATGCGATCCCTTCCTCCCCTACTCATCAAGTATTTTTCACGATCGTACTTTCCATTATATGTTCCTTCCCTGATCGAAATTCCTCCCCCATTTCATCCTCTGGCTAATATTCCACTCCTGGGAGCCAAATGCACCCCCGTTTGAGAATCACCGTTTTAACTGATTTACCGATGAATTAATCCTGTCAAGGTTGACGATTGGGGGAATATGATTTTGCTACTGCTTCTTACGCAGATAAGGTAATTATGGGGGAGCGATCCGCCCAAGATCTTTTCATTCAGCCATCATAACAAGCCAATATCGAGATCTTTTAGCTCGTGATGGAACTGATCGCAGGAAGAATATACTTCTTTCTCCTAAGGCATCAGTGCGAGTGCCCTCAGCCGGAATGTAGAGAACCGTCTTACAGAAAAAAAGCTTCAGAATAGAAAAGACAGCCGCATATACTGGTATATAAGATGGACATTTAATATAAAAAAAAACAACCCCCCCCCAAAAAAAAACAAACAAACAAAAAAACTGAGTTCAATGGCTAGGGGCGTCACCGAAAGCTCGATACGGATAATTAAGAGGCTTGGGTGATTTTGCAGTGAGCGGTAGTCCTCCAAATACATTGTAAACCGACCGTCTGATAGTCCGCCATAAACGGTAATTTAGTAGCTTTGAATCCCATTCATTATTGAATTAGTTGTTATCTGGGAGTTTTGTACATTTCACATGTACCCTAGTGGGTGATACCTGTCTATAGGCTGAAACTTGAAACCAACAATCATTATAATCACACCAATAGTCAAAAATTATCTCATATATCAGACTAACCATTTCACTTAGCCAAGCCTTAAAATATTACTCCAACTAAAATACTAATTCAAAGAGAGAAAGAAAACATACCGAGGCTTCAGTTTGACAAGACATAAAGATTAATACAAAAAAAAGCATCAATTAAAAAAAACAAAAACAAAAAACAAAAGTTCAAAGCAATAAAACATACACTGAAACACACAGTTCTCCCTGTCTTGCTTTGTAGAAGGCGAATTTTTTCTCGAGAATGTAACAGCAAATAAAAACGGAACTAAAATAAGATGCTAAATTCTTTGATTAAAGTAACCACAATCCACGGACAGTAGAAGAAAATAGTATAATGTTTTTTCAGTAACATGAATATCGTTGATTTTTCTTTGAAGATTTCTTTGAAGAGAACGTCTCACAAAATTTTATCTTGAATTATAGGTGTATGTGTATGTATACACTTCTACATAGTTATATACGTGTAGGTACATGTAGTATGCTTGTGATGCATATATATATATATATATATATATATATATATATATATATATATATATATGCGTGGGCGTGTAGTGTTCAAAGGGGGAGAAAAAGAGAGGAAGAAATGAGAGTAAATAAAAATAAAATGAGGAAAAAGATAGATCAAGAGAAAGATTTGAGAAGAGAGAATGGATAGACATGCAGTGTAAATAGTACGAGGAGAGAGATAAATCAAGAAAGATTCAAGAAGAGTGCTGGTAGAATTGTAGTGTAAGGACGAAGAGAGAGATGAATAGAGAGAGTTGGTAAAGATGTAGTGTACAGTGTGAGAGAGATAAACCGAGAAAGAAAAAGAGAAAGATATAACAGGAGTCGTGAAAAGAGAACGAGGAGTGAGATGAATGTGAAGGATAAAGAATGAACGATTTGGGTAGAGAGACGCAGAGTGAAAGAAAGGGGGAGATGCTGAGGAGGATACAAATGCGAAGAAATAGAAAAGGGAAAGAGATTAATGAAGAGAAAAAAAGAAAAAAACGTTAGAGAGAACATGCGTAACATTCATACTGTCCTGTTGTTGACCCCATTATGGGGTCTTGTTGCCCTTAAACAAACATCGCCTCCCGAGCAAGGCATTTGTGTTAATACATGAGTGAGTCTTTGGCATATGCTAAACGGCTGGAAGCATTTTGCTTGAACCTAACTAGAACATATCCAGACCATGGGACAATGGAAGAAAAATTATTCGAAACATTGCATTTAATATGTAACATAATTATTAGTAAGAGACATGAATTAAAAAATTCCCCTGGCGACCTATGTAAGTTCATTTGATAATTAAACGTTCGTATATAATCTAATTGCCAGCAGTTGAGATAAAATCTATGAAGTATTACGAATATTATGTTTTTTGGTGTATATAATTACAATTCACGATAAATTCAAGAATGAATGTTTTCAGTTGGTTTAATTTTAAAACTTATATCAAAACGATCATTACTCCACGTTTAGATTTACTTTATTTCATTATATGGTTGATTTTTATCGCAACACCTCAAAACGATATACTTTACTTTCGACCGCTAGGAAAAACAATT
>OY735199.1:59042145-59074645 GCA_963457665.1 Thysanoteuthis rhombus | reverse complement strand
TATTATAATTATATCGGTCGAATTTCCAATATATATATATATATATGTATTAATATATGCACATATACACGCTCGAGCACATACACACACATACACACATATATATATGTATATATATATATATATATATATATATATATATATATATAATTAAGAAATGGATATATAACTCGACAGACATAATTATTCATCGAGCTAAAGTAAGTAAGACACTAATCATAGACTGATTAAATAATATATTGGCATAAAGATTGTATAAAAGTTCAAAACAAGCTAAAAACTCACATATACGGAAGTGTATAATTCATCAAAATACAATTTTGGAAACAAAATCCTCTCACTTTGAAATGTAAGATCCTTTCCCACGAATCGTAGATGTTGGTCAATCATCCAGAAAGATTTAGAATAACTTTGGTTTGTAATAGCGCCAGCACTGGTCACAATAGCTTGCCATACGTCTTCTTTGGTTGCATACAGACGCCCATATTCATATTCTTTCCTCTCGATTTTCAATTGGATTGAGATCTGGAGAAAATTTACCGTTTCTGAAAGTCATTTTACTTAGGTAACCGATCGTTTCATGCGTCCATGCAAAGGATTAATCAAATCCATACGTCTCTTATGATTAAAGCTCAGAACAAAACTCCCCCCACCGCTTTGGTAACGCCTTAGTTATATAGAACGCTGCTCATCCTTAGCAACCAAGCCATCTCTCCATCCGTCTGATCCATCAAGTGGAGCTCAGCATTCGTCAGTTAAATTAACAACATTGAAACTAGTTTCAACACTTTCCAGTCCATTTCAGATAGTTCACCTTGTAACTGGGCTTTTTTGCAACAGCGTAGAGAAACTGGCATCGAGATGATTTGGACACATTACCTCGATCAACCTCCTCAAATATAATTTTACTGATTGAGGCTTTTTTTCTGACAAATCGCTTGATTTGAGACACTTCCCGCCGGGTTGTTACCCATATCTGATCTTCTACTCGACGCATCAGGGTCTTCAACGTATTTGTGCTCTGTCAAGCATTTTTGTTATTTCAAGAATTGTACTGCCTTTTCCAAGCTGTGTGATGATAGAATTCTTCTCAGCTTGCGATAAATCGCTTTCACGATCAATACCGCATCAATTTTGCATTGGTTACGTAATAATTTGGCACTCTTAACAAAACTGTCTCCTGTTTGTTAACTAGTACACAAAATGTCTTCGCTTAATGTTGTATTACCGGCAGCTGTTACCTCAATGGTAAGAGCATCGCTACTTCGAAGCAGCTACCATGTGTATAAATATGTATATATAAATAAATGAATGTATATGCAAATAATTTTTCTCTGAAACTGATGACTGCCTCCCGTCGAAATGCATTGGAATAGCTTAATCAAAATAAAACTATGTATACATAAAAGGGTAGAAACTGTTGAAACCAAAATCTGTTACTTGTAATGTAATATGACTGCACACACCTCAAATAAAGTAGTAAGCACTATCATATGTGTTACAAGGTAAATAATTACAATTTACTTTCAACCATTACATCTCAAATCAAAGAAAAAGGAATTTCTTACAGTATATAAATGATAATTACGTTGTCTATCCAACGAGCAAACTTAGCGAAGCAAGAGTTTAATCATTGTTATTGACCAAATTTTCACATTTAATTGGTATATATATATATATATATATATATATATATATATATATATATATATATATATATATATATATATATATATAGGAACGAGGGATTACTAGAGTACGCTGCTTTCCCACTGAACAAATATGCCGTTTCTATTTGTCCGACTAAACTAGTGTATATTAATATGTTTAGGAAAGAACAGACATTAGTTTTAAGGCTCCAAGATTCCACCACCTGATTATCCTAAGGAACAATAGTCTAGTGTTGGGCAGTGAAAGTCATACACTCTGGTTGAGTGGAGCAAGCAGAAACGTTATCACAAGGGCGAATTAACTAAGCTGAATTAACCATCACGACATACCCTCTAGGCTAGACAATGGAATGTGAACAATTTGCTCCAATAGATTAAATAGAAGATTTGCTTTAGAATTTCCAGAACGTTACCAAACACGACAAACACTTGAGGAAGGCCGGAGTGTATATCAACCGGAACGTCATAACTTTTACAACCAAGATAGGAAACCCGTTTGAACAAAGAATGATAATTATAATTCCAAATATCAGAAATCCAGACAGAAATTACCAGCATTAGCTTAAAATCCACCTAATAGGAGGCCAGGAACTCTTCTCAGAGGTACCTTAATTGAATACCTTTTGCTACAATGCGCCGTTCCATGTATTTAGAGTTATTATACAGATAAACAGAATCAGATTTTTAGCATTATAGAGATCGATGTAATCAGATCATTTCAGATTTCAGATCACTTGGTATTTCCTGAATTCGTCAAGTGAACGCATCTTAGGGTGCCCTAATTCAATACTTCTGGTTACAATGCACCAGTTCGGCTATCTGGAGGTCAAATACTGATACACACTTTAAGTATTATATAGATCGATGAATAGAAATCGATGTGAGCCAAATGCATACCCTGCACTATTATGGGCAGGGGTTAAAACTTTCCTGGGGTCCCCCTATTACACACATACCATTTGATATGTTGTGTGGTTCCTGAGTTACGCTGTCACATACATACTGACGTTTGGTGTATTATATAGTAGGATTTGATATATCCATTTCAGTTAGTTTAAATTCAAGCAAACACACATTCATCATTTTATCTCTGGGATTGCGTACTTGATATCGTTCTCAGGTATCAGTGGACTCAAAAATCATTTAAAAGTTATTTACGTGAAGGTTTTGTGTTGATTGAGATAAATTTCGTTGGCATTGGTGATAATAAAATTGAATTATCAATTCAAAACATCTTAAAAGAAATAACGCACACGCACACTTCTAAATACCTATCCAGTCTTGAGTTTTAAACAAAGTCAATTAGTGTCACTGCTGCCTTGAACAGATCACTGATAGAATCTAAGACCTGTCAGCAGCTCTGCTGTCTATTTTTATAATTGTTGTGCTTTTATGTTCTTTACGTAAAAGTAAGTTTTGAACCCCCACCCCAACAAAACAAGTGATGGAAATGGATATTGGAAACTAGGTATACGTTAAGTCTAGGTTCTTGGGAATAGGTAAACAGTAATGCCCCCATTAGTGGGCATTCTTCAAAAACAAGAAAACCCTATTCGTCCTAAAAAGAAGGATATCTAAGAAATAAACCCTCCAGATAATCACCCATGGAGCTAAAACATGGAACATAACCAAAAGATTGATCCTCAAACTGATAACCATGCAACGAGCACAGAAGAGAATCATTGAGAAATCACAAGACAGCACAGAGAAAAATAAGAGTGAGAGATATCGTAGAATCTACACGGAAACTACAATTGGCTAGTCATGTTGCAAGAATGTCGGAAAACAGTTGGGCTTCACGACACACATCACCACTGCGATCCCCAGACATCATATGCAAAACTGTGACCGGCAGAAAGTAGGATGGTGTGCCGAATTAAACACGCTCAGGAAGTACTGGCTCCACGACGCCCATGATAAAGAGGTCTGGTGGATCAATATCCAATGGACGCTAAAAGGCTGCTGCTGATTGATGTGAAGACAAAATGTAAAAAAGAAGTAAGTATACGCCGTATTCCTGCGTACCCACCCGTTTCCATTACTGCTGAATCTAGACACCTACAATAAAGAACGCCCCTCTTTCTGCTGACTCTTCCTTGCTCAATCGATCCAGATACATACGAATATGTCTGCACGTAAATAGAAAGGTATTTGTTGCTCGCGCCTCTCCGATATCCGACGGCCCAGTCGGACGTACCACCATCTCCATTTAGGACAGCAAAATATGCCCCCGCCCCGCTAAATTGATTGTGATTGTTTCTTCGCTTAAGGCCATTTCAACGAGAGATATTCATAAGAACGCTATACTTTCAGATAGCAGCGTAATCTGTAATAGATTCAGGATTAAATCACTACTTTTATTAATCATTATGTGGAAGATTCGCAAATAGAAATCAGCAGACAGATCAAATAAATGACAAATGTTCATATTGTCTATTATATATATATATATATATATATATATATATATATATATATATATATCTATAGAGCTCTTACTTTCCAACCATTTACCTACCCCTCTCCCTATTTCACACACAAAAGCAATAGTGCATATATATATATATATATTAGAAAGTGGATTTGCAACATAAACACCTTCATGAGGCAAATCTACTTTCTATTATATTTCCAGCTTTACTCTAAAACAACTTGACTCTTGAAGTACAAAGTTGAATGTATCGAGCACTCTACGAAACAAATCCATCTCATATCAGACATTGCTTTATATTATATCATATTATATTATGCTATATTGCAAACCTAATTTGTACAATAATGTAATGTACAATATATATATATATATATATATATATATATATATATATATATATATATATATATATATTTATGCATATCACGCATTGCACGTACACATACGTTGATACAACAATAATTCCAGAGTCCAATGATGAAAGTAACTGTTATTTTACGTAACAAATATTTTTTCAACATAATTTTCTTTTTTTGTCAATGCACTTCATTCTGTGGTGATTATCAATCAATTAATTTTTTTCTCCCACCAACTCGCTCTCTGACGACTCAGCCAAACATACCATCATCACAATTTTTTGTGTTTGGAGATGCTCAAAGATTTTCCAGTAAAAATTAATTGTTATTGCCTTTTCGCTTCACGTCATTTCGGCTTGCGATAAGTTTTTGTTAGAAAATGTACTTATAGATGGCGGGGTAAAACATGTATAACGATTGAGTATCTCGTTCAAGAAAACTCCAGACAGAAAAAAAAACAAAACAAATTTTACAGTTTCATTGTTATCTTCTGGTATCATGAAATAGTCAATCATTTGATAACTCCCACCCATCCCATCAAATGTTGGTTAAAACTGGGTAGCAGAAACTAGGAGCTTGCGACGTAAATACTTACTCGTCACAGGATCTCCTTGTCGCTCCCAAAAGTATAGGAGACCCGACCCACCAAACTGCCCCTCTCCATTACACCAGAAAGGAGTAGGGTCAAGGTTAATACCTGAAGCCTAAAGGGTGCCAAAAGGCAAGTGCTGAGGGAACTAAACAATTTTTGTCTCTAACCACACGTACGCCTGAGGGTACCCACGCTAAACTCGACCTTGTGCCATATTTTGCCCTCGTGGGGAGGCGGGTAAATCCCGTTAAAGGATTCGAATAAAAATATACGTTCACAAACTACTGAATTGAAAATTAGAGATTTGAAAAGTGAATACAAAAGAAAAGAATCTTGAGAGAAGGAGACAAGAGAAAAGATTAATTTGGTCGAAAGGCATTTTCAGTTTAGGCGTTGCTGCGCACGTCTTAATCCACTTAGGAGTGGCTGCCGGAGCTGCAGATGTCGCCGTGGTTTTGTAATAGAACACAATAACTTCATATTCCTGTTCGCTGAGTATTTATTTAACCAATGTCAACACGCATACGAGCACCTGCGCCAAAAACACGCATCTTCTTTCACTCCCCAACTCTCTCTCTCTTAAACGTACACGCTCACACATTAACTCACGCCCACTATTACCCACTAACAGACAAATTATATATTATGTTGGTTTCAATACCTGAGGGCACCAAATGCAGTTCAAATCAAGGTGTGCACATTCTCTAAAATACTTAAAAAACATACTTAAAATTAAACACAGACGCACGCTCGTGAGCACGCCGATATACTTCACATATCTACACCTACGCACAGATGTGAACTATGCACAGTTGATTCTTATACACGCTGAACATAATTGGATTATACATCAATATATACGCATTCATACATTCACGCGCCCGTATTCAGAAATATGTCAATGTCGAAGTTGAATCAATAGCCAATTGCAAATATTGTCCCTAAAATTCTTATGGCTGAGTACGTACTAACAATACTTACATTTCAAATTTAGTGCACTTCGAATACAGATCGTATCTTCAAAAATTGTCAACATGGGGTCATTTAGTATAGATGAAATACTCAGAATTAAAATTCAATACACACGATAATTTTTTAAAAGTGAAATAACATTATCAACTTACTTTTGGGGACAATTTAAATTCTTCTCGCCTTCGATGTAGTAACGACGTTTCGGACGATTCATTTCTACCATCCTTTCCCGGTGTAATATGTGATATCCGTTAGGAAAGAGAGCCTTCTCATTGGACATAGACAATGAAATAACATTATTATCAACTGCTACATCTTGGAGGTTTATCCTCGTAGTAAACCAGGAACTGGTAGGCGTACATTGGGACGAGCATTTTCAAATAGGTATACACAGGTATTCAGGAATTAGATGGGAAACAGGGATCTGTGGGAGCGTTTGGAGAGGGGGATTTATTCCAATCATACTATCAGGTAAAGTAGTCTAGGGGCCAAACCAACCGAGGGACTATATAAATAGGGTACCAAAATATTTCTTATGATGTCCACTATTAGAAAAATGATGTTACCCTAACCCCCCCGCCCCAAAGGAAAAATACCTCATTCGCATAAAACAAAATGGCTGCCACCAAAAAATCCAAAATCTCATATTTCGTCTTGAATTTGATATATCTGAGAACTATGAAAGGCTAAATCAGGGTTTTCAGATATGAAGAATTAAAATATACACCTAATTTCATCTACATAAATGTAATTTTAAATTCATTCAATTTGTATCTGTTGAGCATGAAAAGTTACAGCAAAAAACACGAAGCAAGGTATGTTGCATTTTTCAGGTAAATTTCACGTAGACATTCCTATTTCTTCGAATTGTTGGATTATTTCTCGATGGAATTACTTCCAAATGGGCATCGTTTGAAAGAGACTTTCATCAGCTTTCTAATGGCGTATCTTGCAATATTGTATCTATGATCATTGCCAAAGATTGATTTTTCTCATTTAACAATTTCATTCTACAAACAGAAAAGTTCAAAAAAATTAGCAGGTAGAACCACGTAACATGACTAAATGCAGGTCTTGTTATGTTGATCACAGGAAAAATTAATTCTTGCGTAATATACCTGTTTTAACCCTCAAAACCAAGCGATTAAAAGCAAAACGGACAAGTACTGTACTCATAAATGTAAGTTCAAAGATTGTATGGAGACACACACGTATATATATATATATATATATATATATATATATATATATATATATATATGTGTGTGTGTGTGTGTGTGTGTATGACACAATTATTAATTATATATATATATATATATATATATATATATATATATACATATATATATATATACATATATATATATATACATATATATATATATATATATAAACGTATTGAGAAGAGGGTGTATCTGATCCGAGAGAATGAATTATAAATTGCGTTATATTATATAGAAACTTATTTAGAAGGATTTCCCGTCATTACACGCTTAATGTATCACTCAACATAGATAACGTAAATAGAATAAACAATTAAAGTAGATGGGGCGGCTGCAAGAATCAAACAAATCACTAATAGGGTAGCGGCTTCAACGTAGCGATGCTCTTATCATTGAGTTAAACAGCCGCCGGCAATGCAAAAGCATAAACACCTGTTTTCATACCAAATTCTCATCTCGTTTATTCTCGGTGTTTTCGCATCTTTCAACGCGATTGTTATGTATTAAGAAATGGATTTATATATAATCCAACAGAATGAATTATACATTGCGTTGTATCATAAAAAGAACTTATTGGAAATGATCTCTCGTCATTACTCGGTTAATGTACCACCTAACCAAGACAACGTAAAGAAAAAAGAAATTTAAAGAAAATGGGGCTGCTGCAGGATGTTCATTATATATATATATATATATATATATCTATATATATATATATGTATAGTAAGCGATTGATGATCCCAACAAAAGACAATTCATACGCTGTACCATAATAACAAAGTATATGTGAATCAGGGAAAAATACTGAAGAAAATTACATAAATCGCATTTGCAGATTTTGGGAAATAGGTGACTGAAGTGACGCAAAATCTTTTTCGAATTTTTTTTTCAAGGTTTAAAGCTGTAAAGCTTCCTAGGATATATATATATATATATATATATATATATATATATATATATATATATATATATATATATATATATATATGTGCGTGTGTGTGTATGTATGTATGTATGTGTGAGTGTATCAAGATTCAAATCTGAAATTTTCACTGTAAAATGTTCAATCATAGAGAAGCATTGACAGAAAGCAGTTATACTGAATGATAAATATTTATCATGAAAATGAGTGCCTTTTTATTATTAGGCAGCAGACTTATTGACTAACCGGCAGATATCTTTAATAGGTATTTGCTAAGCGAAGCTAAAGGTTTGAGACACCTTGTTAAAACTGAACTCATAATAGCAGTAATGGTCTGTGTGTCTGGCTTGATAACCACTACTCCACGTCAGGAACTTTTCATGTTGTTTATAGGCCTCATATGAAGCGTCTAATGACTTTAATACTCCTTCAAAGATAGTAGGCATCAAACGAAAACACTTAAGAATATCTATTTGAGCATTCTGAAACCAAACTATTTGCATATAAATCTTCATGACATTTATACAGTTGTTGAATTAGTTAATAAACTCTACTTTCATTTGTGTAAGGTACTTTTGTTTGATGAAACATTATGGGTTTGGTTAACATTTCTAAGGTATTAAAATGAATATGGAAATTGCATGAGTGGAGTTCCGCTATTTATTTCATACATTTGCTCCAATTAAAAGTTTAATATAATCTATTTTTAGAATAGTATAGTACCTATAAAAAATGATGGTGTTATTCACGTATGGATCGGCTCTTCTGCCCAGGATCAAAGTATCTGGGTGTATAGCCTAGAATCAAAGTGTCGCTTGCCAGCCTTGAGCCTTATGTATTAAAATTTGCAACTCAAAAGTCGGGGGAACCTAAAGCGCGAAACAGCTTCCTAAAAAAGAAAAAGAAATGGTAGAAGATGAGGTTCTTTATTTTCTGATGGAGTGATTTCGAGAAATGTCCAGCGAGACACGGGAAACACTGAGTAACTTGACAGATGAATAGACTAATCAATACATAGAAATTCCCCGAACTTTTGACTTGTTGACTACACGCTGCAACAAAGCTTTGTTTTATTAAATACGTGTTTATGCTCCTATTCATACTTGTCAGTTGAAGCAAATTGTGACTTCATTTAAACAACGATAGAGTGAAAGTTGCTCAACTTCTGCAGTCAATCGAGAATCGGTGTTCACTTCAGCCGTTAAGCCGGTTTACATCTCTCTTTGTGGCTTACTGCTCCCTCTAATAAGAAATGATTTCGGAACATGTCTTGTATCCTTGAACCAGTATTCACAATATGCTACAAGTGTTGAGCTGGCTTACTTCTAAAATTCTTCTTACTGTCTGTAGTCTTGTGTTTCCTCAAATGATATACGATTCTAGAACACGGTTCATAGCCTTGAATCGGCGTTCCCTATTTGCTATAGTCATTGAGCCGGTTTACTTGTAACATGCTACTGCTTGAAGCCAACTTTTTCTCAAGTAAAACTTGATTCTGGAACATGGTTTGCATTTTTGAATCGGTGTACACTACATGCTATAGTCGTTGAGCCGGCTTACTTCTAACAAGCTACTGTCTGTAGCCTGTTTTACCAAGTCAGACACGTGATTCCAGAACATGGTTCATATCTTTGAATCACTTTCCACACGTACACATGAAAAGTATTGTTAAGAGGTGTGAATGGGCGGACATGAAGATGTGTGCAGATTACCGATATTTGGACAATCTTCAACACGGGTCACTCTTGGTGAGTGAAAGTCAACTTGTCTTATATCATGTCACAGACAGTAAATTAATGTATTACACTCCTATTTGTAACAGTGACCCTTTTCAAAACTTTGTTTTTCTCTTTATACTTTTCCTTTTTTTTCACTTTTACGCCGTCTTTCTCTCATTTCCTTTCCTGTCTTTGTACTCTCGATGTACAGGTTTTCCGCTCTATTCGAAAGTGAGGAGGTAATATTAAACCTTTCTTAGGTTGAAACAGCGAGAAGCGAAGGAGGAATTACGATTAATCTGCATGGAAAAATTTTAAGCGTTATCAGATTAAAAAAATAATGTTTCCTGAGATTTTTGCTACGATTGAAAGTGCTTCAATGATTGCAGTGAAGGATGACTTGAATTTTGAAAAGGTACGTGCTTGCATGATAGAAAAGTACGTGATCAGAAAGTCGTATTTGAAGTCTGCCACATCAGCAACAGCGGACGACAAATCTCCATCTACAACATCGAGGCTGGCAGAGGAAGCTTATTTTCGGGTCTCGGAACGCTCAAACATTTCTTCCTTTTAAATCAATGGTAATTAACTCTTCGCTATACGCCATTTCGGTGAGCGGGGAAAACGTACTAATGTAGATCTTTTATAAAGGTGAAGTTGCATACAGCAAACTCCCAAGAAGCGGAGCGTAGCTGTACCTTTTTTCTTTTTCCTCTTTCCTAATCTCCATATTCCTCCCCACTTTTCTTTCCAACATTCCACTCTTTCACTATTATTATTTGAAAAAATATCTTTATTTACAGTTTGTTGCACTATATCTGCACTGTCGTTAAATATCACACATTGTGAATAACCAAATTATGATATCATCACCCAGGCTCATTTAATGGGCCAGGTATTTGCACAATTTCTACTAGCATCAGTGGTCAGTTTTCGACCCAATGTGAAAATTCTGGATTTTTGAAGTTGAATTCCAAGGCAGACTTGACAGATTAGCTGAAGATAATCTCCCAACCAATTTCAACATATTAGACAGCTCAGCCTGACCTTGGAATTTCATGGTAGTACGTGTCAATGTAACGTATCATTTTTAAACATAGTCCAATGAAAGCAAAGCATGTTATTATGCTACATGATTTGTATATGCGTGTGATCATATGATTTTCACCATGAATGCTCATGAAGTAGTTAATCAAAATCGCTTGGTGCTTGATAGGTTATTTACCGTCATTTGGCACTGATCTCATTATTGGCCTTTCTGTTTTCCGAAACGAAGACATTGCAAGTAATATATAGTAGCTGAGCGTCGTTCTGATCAACGTACCTCTGAGGTACAGGTCAATCACGCTTCTACTGTGCCATTCTGCCTGCTTCGTTCTCCCTCCTAATATATCGTTAAACATTGGTGCATTCACGATACGTTGATTTTAAGATATGAAGCTAGCATAACGCTATTTCGATGTACGGAACTCTGGGTTATAAACCCAACAAGCTACCACTCTGATTGTATCTTATACTTATATGCTGTTAAAACTTGCTATGTCGACGAAAACGGATTAATAAGCAATCTAATAATGGGTTAATATTGTTCAAATTATAGCTGTGCTGAAATCTAAGGATCTGAAGATACTAAGAAAGACCTGGAGATTTGCTGCCACTTTATCCGCCAGGTTAACCATTAACACATCTGGTGTTAATATGCAGATACATTAAACATAAACAATAATAACAAGGACCGGAAGAAGAAAATATATTTTGCAATAAGATATCAACTGGATAGTTGATTAAAAGACTTCCTCATAAAAAAGTCGGTAACTTATATAATATCCGCAATAGAAACTTTGTGAAATATATTTTTGGATTGACTCGCTAAATAACCAAATAGCTTCATAATACATTTAATACCACTGAAATTATATCTTTAAAAAAGAGCGTTCTGAGGAGCCCATTTGAAGACGTTTATCCGGTGACTCCAAACCAGCTGGGTCCTTGCCTACCGGAAAGCAATTTTCTTCCATCGCAACACAGTTTTAAAAACTCCCACTCATCATTTCGTTTGCCCTAAAGTTTTTTTGCACAAACAATAGCTGTTTGACAAATAAAACCTCATTAAATCTTTAGAGGCTGGGACCAACTTGTCCACTCAACTCAATTCAGGAGGCATCGTTGTTTGTGCTTGGCAAACAGACGCTTTAATTGTACAAAATACACCGGAAGTCTTAAAACGGGTGCTTGCTAATCAATCGCCACACATTTACTTACTTACCTATCTATTGACCTGCTTGTTTAGCTATCTACCCGACAATCGACCATTTTATTTGGACAAAGTAAGAGGTCTGGGGTTGATCCTAAATCGTAAATATTCGCACTATAAAAATTCATCTCTCTCTCTCTTTCTTTCTTTCTTTCTCTCTCTCTCTCTCTCTCTCTCTCTCTCTCTATATATATATATATATATATATATATATATACTCATATGTATGTGTGCATATCTGATATTTGCGTGCCAAAAAAGTAAAAGAAAATCTTTATTGAATGTTGAGCGGCCATTATATTGTATTTAGTGATTCTCCAGATTTTTTTCTGGTGGAGGACTACATTCAAGACAAAACCCTTGAATAGATTTTGTTCAGACGTACGTTATTTTTTTCACAAAGGTCGTAGGTAGTGAGAATAAGTGTCAAGAAGAGCCATTCAAATGATAAGACAAAATGCTTTAGAAAAAAAGAAAAGAAAGTGCGTACAAAATATACTTTTACATAATTATACACCGTCATAAATTTACAAAATTTTGACGAAAGATCTCTGAATTTTGAACACAATCTTTCGATGTTCAATTTTATTTTTTGATTTCTATATTTTTCAATCTTAGGCTCGAATTCTGTCGATTTTGAAGATGTTTAAGGATGTTGAAATGAATTTTTGAAATGTGCTGGATACATTTTGCATTTATTGTGTAAAAATACTGCTCATAATATTATACTTCATAGTTAAAAGAAAATAAACATACACATTGTTTTTTTGCTAGCGTCAGTCTTTGAAAAGTAATGGGTCTTCCTTTTTGGCAAGTAAAACAAAGTGGGATTCACTGGAAAGCCAGATAGAATTTTTTTGTTACAATTAAACTCAAGTATGATGATGTCAACGGTTAACTAGGGATACTTTGAATCTTATTTACTACAAATGAAATACTCAAGAAACATGAAATCAAATCTCTTTCGTATGTCAAAAGGATATGTTTATCGGTGAGAAGTGTTTTATATATAGATAAATACTTGTTAGTTCGACCTTAATTGGGAGCCAAATTATTGTGACCTGGTCACACACACACACGTATGGATGTAACCTTAATTATAATTGCTCTATTTTCAAATGGTCGTGTACGTAGATGAAAGTGTCGAGTTGACAACGGTCAAGAGCATGGAACATGGAATCAACTAATCGGGTTCAAACTCCAACTGAAGTAGTTTTCGATAACTTTGCTCTAATGTCCGTCGAAAAAAAATAATTCCACCTCTATCAATTGGTGAGGCCAGAGATTACTACCCGCAACTATTATCACATAAGTCAGGACAATCCTTTGCATTTAAACTTGGGGATAAGATGTACACTACCAAATGACTCTCACTGCATCTGAGAAATGCTATAAATTACCCAGCATGATACCTTGACGATCTACAATAACGAGGGCGATTTTGACCATACGTATATATACAAGTGTGAGCATCCCGTCCCACACACACACACACACACACACACGCATATATATATATATATATATATATATATATATATATATATATATATATATATATATATATATTTAAAATGAACAGTTTCGCTTTCCGTAATAATGGACTCTTTTACTTGAATGTAACAATTTTTACTCGTAAAAATATATTCTACTCATCATTTGGAACGATGGATTCCTCCATTGAAACGAGTTCAATAGTTTTTTTTGCGTAAAATTAATCTCATTGAAATTCAAATATATACATGAATTTGTCATGGAGGATTAATATATATATATATATATATATATATATATATACTGGAGTGGGTTGATATTTTACTCTACTAGTTGCATGTTTAAGCTTCACTTGTTGCTCTGTAAATGTATCCTCACGATGTATTTAGTTGAAATGCTATGATTCACATTTTTCAAGATATTCGAAATCCATAATCCCCGTTGTTGTGGGCTCGTTTGCGAATAATTCTCTGAATCGTCGCTTACCTACTGACATCATCGAAAGAAGCAATATATAAGAGTTATAACAACTAAAGAAACTTACGTCAGGCTCGTCGTGTCGAATGCCTTTAGCAGTCGGATTTTGTTGGTCCATCATGAATAGACAGAAACTAATTACTATCGCCTAGTTGACGATGATATAGGTGTTAATGTCATGGGCTAAAGTGTATTTTATTCGTGAAGGAGGAAAAAGAAAAAGCTGACTGTAATTATTTTGGGCTAGGCACAAAGGTTGGATCTGAGGGTTATCAACAAATTGATCTAAGATTCTATCTATATTTCTTAGTCACTGAAATTTGGGAGATGGAAGGCTATTATTTCCTATTAGGCTAAATGTTATTCTTCCACATAAATCAAATATTTTTTGAATCCACAATTTTCACGTTGAATGTTCTTAAATGAAACCAGTCATTTCTGGCTGATATTCTTTTCTTTCGTTGAGAATAAGAAGAGAATGAAGAAATCTCTTCCAGGTACTTGTGCAGCACGTGCGGGCTCAATCAAAAGTAGTGGAAATCTGTTAGAATGAAATCTGGCTTCATTATTCTCTGATGCTATTGAGTTACGACATTGTCAGGGAAAGCTAGATTGAATATACAATCGGAACTTATACCGAGTTAAAAACTGAACCTTATAGCTTACGTAGTACAGTTTTGCGTTGGGTTCAATTCAACCAGTAACACCTTTAAGGGGTGGTTAACCCTCAAAGCCTGTTCAGTCGTCTGTCTAGGAGAAAAAAAAACCCTAACAGAAGACCAACGACATAAGGACCTTACTACCATCTTTCCACTTGCTTGGCTATGCAAGTAATCCCTTGATTTAATGGATGAGATCAGTTACACGTACGTTGAACCCCATGATTCCATTAGCACAGGCTTGAGGGCTTTCCACGATGCCGATTAGGTGGTGACGCCGTAAAACCGGAACTATTTCTGGATGCCAGACTTTCTCTTGCAACAGCTGTGAAAGCACTTGCCGGTAGCGTGTGGGTCCCGCCGGCCATCAATGGACCCCCAACAGACGTGGAATCTTCTCCTTAATCTCCGTCTGTGAAGTTGAGCCATATATTTAAAAGCGTTTTTGCTCACGATCTGATTCTCTATAAATGGACTTTATCTCGATATTTCTTCATTACCAATAGAGTAAAATAAAAGAAAAAGATTATCATTCTTATTCAGCAACAATCAACTTATATTCTAAACCGGAAATGGTCATAATGAGGTGCAGGGTAACCGAGACAATGAACTCGTTGAGTTGGGTTCAAAATCCGGTTTGGATTGTTCGTGTTCACTTCGCACTAATAACTTTGGTAAAATAGCGCAGGTTGAAGTGAGTGACGTCACTTGGGAGGGGGGGGGGGCTTGTTGCCTCTAAGTCAAGTCCACAAATAGCAAATGAGTGAGGTAAGTAGTAATGTGTATGAGAAAGTACAGCTGAATTCGCAGTCAGCGTAAGGACACTAATTATTAATGATGATAATATTTGATGCACGTTTAGTGCAGAGATCAATTGCAAGAAGTTACTGACTTTCAAAATTAGCAGAAACGCCTCAGTATGGTTGATGCCAAATCTTTTTTCTTTCAGAATTTATATCGATGCTTACTAAGCATGGCTTTTGGTACATGATGTCAATATGATAGGTCCTCCTATATAACAAGATATTGAGCAGTGGTTTTGTTTACATTTTAACGATCCATGGCAACATATTCCGTTCCTCCCTTTGCATGAATTGGGATTTGTTCATTATAAATTTTTGACTCATTATTTCTGTAGCAATTGTTGGTTCTTACGGGTCCGAAGTGCTGGCCCGACAGCCAATTTTCCCAAGTTTTCAATCGAGATTGGAACAGACTGTAGCGACCAACAATGTATTTTTTATCTATTAGATGTACTGCCTTACAGGGAAAAAGGGATTCTATTTCTCTGCTATTTTGACCACTGCTGGGTGCTGGGGAGAGAAGTAGATTAACGACTGTGTAAGCAGCTTGGGTTGAAACTCGAACTCAGCTCGCTGATTCTGTGCCAATTACCACTACACCACTCACACATTTTTGGGTAACGATGAGTAGTTTGTGATTGCTTATGTTGCTTACACTAATACTTGAAACAGAGAACTGAAGAATGGAAGATTTATCCTTTATTTATGGAGACCGACCAATTAGTGGAGGGTCAAATCCCTTGCAAACAGCTTGCTTTTGTTTCCCCAAGTTTGATATACATCTGTCAATGAGTGTGCGGGCGAAAACATGTGACCATAGGTATTTATCGTAGGATTCTCTCTCTGGAAAGTAAACAAGTAATTGGAGAGGAATTTAAACCAAGAAAGCTATCGGGAAGAAGGAACTAATTTCATTCGATCTCAGATGTGTTCTTAGTAAATTACTGGCACATGATTGTGAATCCTTAATCGAAAATACTTCTTTTTCCATCATAATTTTCTCATTGTATACTTATATCATGTGAGTTATAAAAAAAGCTATTTTCCAGTATTTCAACACTACATATTTCAATTTTATCAAAGACCTACATAAATAGAAGCTTTCCAGTTATCCGAAATAGCGTAAAGCGAAAAAGTTACTAAATATAATAAATTTGAGTGTTCCCCTTCCCAGATAATTTTTTCTATGTCTGCCAGCCTCGAGGTCGAAAGTCGTTGTCTGCAATAGTTGATACAGATTTCTTTAAAATACGTTGTTTTCTTTCATACACTTTCTTGTTGGCATTCATCACATACTACAATCTAGCCTCAAACCTACGTAATCTCTCAGAATTAGAATAATACTTTACTGCTATCATTGCAGCGCTGTCAATCATAGTGAAGGTCGCAGGCTAGTTTTTGGAGTCTGGGAACTTTCAAGAGAATTCTGCATGATGATTAAGGGTAATTGCCTCGTCGCTTTACGTTATTTGTATCCCTGATGTGGAAAAAAACGACATTTCATATGCAACAACGTAATAATTAGAATAACGGATAATTTCGATAGATTTCATAAATTCACCTCCGATCTTTACTTTTCTGGGACATACTTATTCTGTAAGGATTTTTATATTTCATGTAATCCATACAAAAGAAAAAAAAGCAATAAAAATGAGTTCAAAACAACGTGAAGCAAACAAAGTTTCGCTTGAACGCACTAGCAACTTAGTCATGTCAATAGGACACATTCTCAACATTGTCGTTAAAAAGAGGCACTTTGGGGTTTGGAAGAAAAGACTTGAATAACAAACGGGCGGGAAAAAGGTTTGAGAATCCAAGTCAGTTATTGCTGATTTATCAACTCACAGGTGGTGCAATTGGTGCAGCAGTAACTGTTCGGACAATGGAATCGCCAACCCGAGTTCAAACGGTTTCAAAATTCGGTTTATGTTCACTTCACACAAATGCACTTGGGAAAGGCATAACTTCATCTCCCCCTGGCAATGAGTAAGTAGGACAGATCGCGATCTCTAGGCTTGTAAAGGCAACCAATCTACGTAAAGGACAATTCTGATTTCAGGCTAGGGAGTGGAGCTCCCTCAAGACGGTTTGACGCCTAATTTGACGACATTTCAGCAGCTACTAATGCCAGACGTATGGCTGGATTACATCAACAAGGCCGAAAGAGGGTTCCTGATGACTGGGTTTCCTTGGATCTCCACACGCTTTTACCAGGTATGCGCCCTGGAGCGAAAGTTTAATTGTCTGCAGATACTGCATGGAGGCCATTAATAACTTGTGATTCGCCTATTACAGGTATACGCCGATTTTCAAAAGTTCGCTTTACCCCACAGGAAAAAAAAAAGCGGAAATAACGTTCAATGTTTGTTTAGCAGTGAACAATTATAAAATCAGGGTGCACCCCCCTTCATCTCTCTCCTACACTGAACTTCTGATGACTCAGTCGAACATATCGTCATTTTTGAATGGCTCTCGGAACATAATTTCCTCATTGTTTAATTTGAATTTTATCACAAATTTATATTCAATTAAAACTAACCAAAATATAATGCAAAGGGGAATTAACCCATTTTTATGAAACGTGCCATATGTATGATGAAAAAATTCACACATAATACTATAAATACCTAATCCTGTGTAAAACATGAAACCCCTTGAAAAGCTTACATAAACTTCATTAACAGATTTTTTGAATTGACTGAAATGATATGAATTTTGTATGCATAAAGCTATAAAGCTTTCTACTATCTCTCTCTCTTTATATATATATATATATATATATATATATATATATATATATATATATATATATATGTATGTATGTATATATATGTGTGTGTGTGTGTGTGTGTGTGTTTGTGTTTATGCGTGTATTCATACTCGTAGGAAAATCTGAATTGCCAAAAATAAGGGGTCGATTTTAATATTAGATCGACTTTTACACGAGTACATACAATATGCATAAAATTAGCACAAATTTATATTTATAATATTTTTGTAGAGGTAGTTAAACTTGTCAATCGTGTATCTATCTTGGGGTTAAAGCAATGGAGGACTTTTCACCAGGTTTGTTGTAAATGCACCAAATAAATCTAAAGGAATCTCTAATGGCTAATAAACGTTACAATGCCTGTAATCTGGTTTATATTCAAGATTTCGAATACTGATTTTCGAATTGTGCTGAACATCTTTCCTGAAAAGAAGTCTTCAAATAGGTAAGAATTTCCCCCGGGGAGAAACTTTGGGTTTTCAGGTGGGAATTTGGACCGCAGATTGGCTGATTCAAACTGTTGGTACAGTGATCTTTCGCTGAGTTAAGTATAGAATGAAGTATTTGAGTCAAACGTTGGGTGGTGGCATTCTAAAATATGGAGAAAAGGGAGAACGGGTTAAAAATGTTGACAACAAACTTTCCAGGATATTAAATGGAGCATAATTCTCATATTACCCTATGTGCTTGCAAGATTTGCGATATCCACGTTATCCCTCTATTTCTTCCCCTCTATCTCTCTATCTCTGTCAGTCTCTACATATCGTTATGTGGCTATATCTTCTTTTTCATTGATCTTCCTTTGTCAACACACACACACACACACACTCCCCCCACTCTCTCTCTCTCTCTCTCATTCTCTCTCCCACACATTATAGCAAGCTAAATACAAAATCAAAGCTTGACGGGAGGTGGTCTTCGGTCGGGAGTCATGTTAACATAACTGTTTTATTTTCAAATCCCTGCAACGATTACATGGTAAACAACTGTTGATCCGATCAATGCAAATCCACAAATTGTATTTAATTCTGAGTAAAACACAAAATCCTTCGAAAATCTTACATTAATTGCAGATATTTGGAAATAATTGAATGAAGTGACATACATTTTGAATTTATTTTCGTATCTTTCGTGCATAACTCTTTAAAGCCTTCCAGAATATATATATATATATATATATATATATATATATATATATATATATATATATATATATATATATTAGTAGCAATGTATGCTACGACTATTTATACAAAACAAAAAAGTTTCGAAGTATATATATATATATATATATATATATATATATATATATATATATACTTCGAAACTCTTTGCTTTGTATAAATAGCCGTAGCATACATTGCTACTAATATATATATATATATATATATATATATATATATATATATATATATATATATATATATATATATATATATATACTTCGAAACTCTTTGTTTTGTATAAATAGCCGTAGCATACATTGCTACTAATATATAACCGACTTGAGTTCTTTTAAGAAGATCACGCAACGTCTTCAATGTCTATACGCACTGGGCGTCACTATATTTTCGGAACCAGTTGATACATAATTGTTGCAACAAGTGACAACCGGCATTCTAAACAGAGATCAGTTTTCGTTTCTCTATTCAAGTATCCGCAGTTTTGGGCGGTAAATCTACGCACTCATTCATCCCAATGAGACTGGAAAAATGGAGTGCAAGTGAAGCGTGAGAGCTGTACCACGTGTGCAGAGCTGTAGACAAGCATCTGCCTTACTAATAGTAAGGAAAAACATGGAGGTTTTAGTCGCATCACCTACAACCCTGAGTCACATTTTTAGCGTAATGTTCAACCCTTCATTCTCGTAATTGAACAATCCAACAGTCAGCTTATCACAAGGGTTTGCAAAACGATTTTTTTAAACTTCTGCCTATGAATTGATTTCCATTCAGTTGGTAGTTAGTGTATGGCGTTGGCAGAAGTATGTACTCTCTGTTTTCTTGTTAGTTTTTGTATATTATCACTTATAAGTAGTAGAATGAAGAGAAAAACAAACTCACTTACGATGAAGTATATAAAATAACCACTTCACTCTAACTAGGCTAAGTAATAGCTATAAGAAGAGATGTTAGGCTGAAAACTTGACGGTAAAAATTGACTCGAAAAGTGCCGGGGATCCAATTTCAATTAGTCAGTGATTAACCACTTTCATTTCCCGGTGTGAGCTATTACTTGTATTTTTTTTCCACTTAATTGTTTTTAGATATATATAAGGACAATCTCTAACTGACAAAAGCATACGTGTGAAGTTAAATCAATGTCCTCGTCTGACACATTGTTATTAGCTGAACTTTGATCTGAAATGTTCACTCTATGTTCGATCTATGTGGTTCATGGAGATGCGTTGGGTTAAGAACATTGACCACGGAGGATATTATGTTGAGAAATTTATATTCGTTGTATATTAATGGCTTTTTTTCTTATCATTAGGCTGTGGACTTATTGATGTACTAAAACACATAAACACGCACACACACACACACACACACACACACACACACACACACACACACATATATATATATATATATATATATATATATATATATGTATATATATATATATATACTGAGTTCAAAAAGCGTCCGATACATTAAAAAAGTTCACTTTAACTCTTTTATAGAGAATATGAACCAGATATCAACAACAACAACAACAACAACAACAACAACAACAACAACAATAACAACAAAATTATTGAAACAAGTGCAAAAATCAGAAATCTTTGGTCAATTTTGAAGGTGTGTAATTAAGGAAAAATACACATATTGAAAAGTATCGTATACTTTTTGCTCTTCTCCCTCCCTCCCTCTCTCTCTATACATATATGCTGGGGACTAAAATTCAGTATGGAAACTCTATTATACATAATTTATAAAAGCAGCATCATATCTAAGTGTGTAAACTTGTATATATAACTTGAAAAATAAAAATCAAGTTAGCAATAGGTCAATTACAAATAGCGTTAAGAACAGGAGCAGCGGGAAAATGAGACTATGCGCTTGTATTGACAGCATCTCGATACATACGTACTCAAATGACGCAGGAGTCACCAATGTGGGCGACTACATCTCGCAAGTTAATTCATTAGTGTCTTGAATTTGATCTTCACAGGTACCCCGATATTGTATTGTTTAGTAAATGACCTCTGTGTGAGAACAGCCCCTCACACACACATTGATAAACACGAAATGTATCCATTTTATTTTTATGTATGACACTTTTCAAAATTGACACAGGTACTACATTCTGACCCTGAACAGGGTCGGGGAGTGACATTTTGATACTAAGCATGGCCTACGAATACTTTGATCGAAGGAAGATATGCCGATCTTACTGCAAACGAATTTTGATGGCTACTATACAAGTATATATGCGCACACGCACACACACACACACACACACACACACACACATATGTACACAGACACACACACAGACACACATATATATATATATATATAGAGAGAGAGAGATTCGTACGCTGCACACACCCACATGTATATATATCAGTAGTCTGAAATTAACATATTTTTCTTTCTTTGCGTAAAAGTCTCGTAATTAAGATGATACAAATGACTTGACGACCTTCACTCTGATGTTCTTTATGTGAAGTAGATCTGTTATTGTTACAGTAAGATTGTGAAATTAGTGATTTCGTGAAGTCAATTCAATTAGTTGCTCTTCACAAGGGAAAATACAGTCTTGCGCATTCCAAACTAAGTTAAACTTAGTAAATATATACCGAAGCAGAATATACCTGATATTTATTTTAAATTTGGCTGAGTTTGACACAAGGCCACAAGTAGTGAGACATCTTGTGCGGATCTAACTTATTGCAGTTGTGGTGGTCAACATCATTTGCTTATTTACCATTTTTGCACTGATTGAGGAACTGGGGATTTTACTTAAATTGTCCGGAGTAACATAAAATCTCTCGGGATGTCTTGAAATCACTAGATTCCTCATCTTACCGTTATATAACAGCTTATCACGGACTGTGTCAATGCTGCCATAAAAATACGATAAGTCTAAAGGTTCCTATAATGAGAATTTACTTCCACTTCAAAAACACAACAAAGAACGAATCATATCAAACTTGTACTCGAAATCCAGTCCATTCACCACATTCAAAGTCCAGTAATGAAAGCAAGTTTTAACTATACCGATGACTATTTTTTTTTCATTTTTCCTGGCTGTTCAAGTATTGTCATAAGACTCGATATTTACCAAGATTAGCATCGTACGGCTCAAGGCCACAAGTTGCTTACAGTACCGAGTGTTCCTAAGCGGTCATCCAAGTACTGATCAGATGCTGCTGCTTAACTGGAGAAATTTTCACGAGTTTCGATACTTACTAGATTTAAATTAGTATGGCACAAGGCAACAAGTTGCTTACAGTACTTGGTGTTCCAATGAGATTTAATCAGGACTGATGCTGCATAATTTAAGAAATTGTCATTAACTTAAGAAATTATCATGAGTCTCGTTGCTTCATGTGAAAAATAAATGCCACCAAATGATGTGCCTCTTTTCTATACTAGATAATTGACTCCACGTTGAAATATTAATCAGCAATTGAGTCAAACCTTTGAAAACATTATTCATGTAAAAGGAATAGCGTCTCGTCTTTTAAGAGACAAATTCCCAATGAAGTATAGAGGTCGATGACAAAATCCCAGTTTTTGATACATATGTTGGCTTAGTGATTATTGTAAGTCTCAAGTCTGGACGAGATCGTGAATTTATTCGTTTACATATTTTTTATGACCACCCCCTTGGCAGAATGCAAGTCCGTCGAAGGGATGCTGCCACTCAAATCACATAGTTAGAGTATACTCAGTTAGCAGCTGGGTGTACTGGGAAGTTAGAGTTTTTATCCTCTTCGTTTGTACTGGGAATCGAGCCAAGGATCTTGTACTACGAGACTGACTTGCTAACCATTACACTGGGCGAGTGGACTTTTCTTTTATGGGTTATTGAAAAATATTGTCGATTGTGATATGATTTGCATACTTCATGATGAAATAGGCTATAAAGTTATTCAAAAAATCATAATGTCTCTCAGCGTTGTATGAAGACGGACTATCAGAGTATTTAGAGAAATTAAATAGGAATGGAGTTGGTGAAAGCGTTATATTATATGGGTTTCCTGTTTGTTAGACACCAGCATGATAGACATTTCTTTGAAAACATAATGGAAGTCATATTTTCTTTTGATATCTTAAGTACTTTAAATCACCGTAGATGTTTCTACTCTAGAGAAGCGGGTATGAAGATCCCCGCACCCACCATGATGCTGGGTAGTTCCCAAGACAACACCCATTTCTTTCTTTTTTACTTGGATGAAAATATGTAATTTTTCTAAAAAATTTTCATTACAGAATATGACGAAATTCCGGCCGTTAATGTTCAGTTTCTTGGTCTTATTTTACTAGTATATACGTCCCAGACTACATTGTTTTCCAGTGGAGAGCAACGGATTTAACTAATCAGTGCTTTATCTAACATCAAGTACATAATCATTTTACCTGTGCCAACGAAGTTGGACGTAGATTATGTATTCGACTATGTTTGTTTGTTTATCACTTGGTTCACACAATATACCCGGAGCTTCACAATGGATTTCAATGTCATTTTATTGATGGATGGGCTGGGGGCCAAAGAACAATTGATTACAATCTGGGGCAGATCAAGGCATCATTTTTGTGGTTTTATTGACAATGCCAGATAGGACAATACTTCGTTTTTTTTTTGTGTGTGTGTGTGTGGGTGGGGGTGATAACAGTAATGATATCATCACGATGATACATAATAGTAATTATATAAAGCTTCTGTCACGGTATGCTCTGGGATCGGTGACCTGATCATTCAGATCTTAATGACATTTGAATGGCGTTAGCAGTGATATATGCTTTCAAGTCTTTCTCTGTTTTTCAGGACATCTTGTTTTACTCATTGGAAATTTTGTGATCGTACGGATTGTACAATATAAATCACTGATATGAAATTACGTTATCAAAGGGCAAGCCATCATTGATACCCAGTGATAGAGTACTTGTCTTCGGTTCTATCGGTCGTAGTTCAATCCATTGCAAAGTCATATCAAATACTTCAAGAATGGCACTCAATTCCTTTCCACTAAGTACAAGGAATTGGATTGAAGAACCTTTCCCAATGCTAAAAGGTTACGACCAAATGACGTTGGATACACAGGTTCTCGTAAGATCACCGAAGTTAAGCAATGACGTGCCTGGTCAGTACCCAGATGGATAACCATAGCAGTATGCAGAACGACGCTTTGACAGTCTTGGGAAGTCGGAAGTGGGTCTTGCCAACGATTAGCCAGCGTATACTTACCACCGCTGTATTGTCCATGGGAGCATAAGAAGGGAACGTTGGTACATGATACTTACATCGAAGAGCAATTAGTTTTGAAATGTGTTCGCAAATTTTGATGTAGCTCTTTATAGGAGTGACGAATAAGAGGAAAGCAATATCTAACATTAGGAAGGATATTAAACTTGAATTCTTAAAATGTTGCTGCTTTTTTAATTGTCTTTTTTGGCAAATGTTATCTTTTCCACGTTAAATTCAAAACTACCCGATGGCATAAACTATTTTTCGGCGGCGGAACTACCTCTATTCTCGATCTGTGATTGACTTATGTCGCGTTAAGTCTAACTTGTATCCTTTGTAGTTAAAATCTTTGAAAAATAAATGCACAAATAAGATTTAAAAAGTGGGAAAAACTTTGGAGAGAATTTCTTTGAAAGTAAAATGTCGTTTTGAGGTTACAGAATATAGTATGTGAAATCAAACGCGTAAAGGTAACAGTCGCTCTTTTTACCGCTGGGCCCAATTATTTTAGGGGAATGTAAGTATTTTTTCACACATGCTCACATATACTCGTTGCTTGGGGGAAAACAAAACCTCAAATTGGAAAACACAGTGAAAAATGTTATTTATTCCTTCTTACCCAAGTCAACACAACCAAAGGAAAACTTATTTACACAGAGACGTAAATATTTACTTCTATCATGCGCTGTTTACTGATAGTTATAGATTGATAGCCTTATTGAAGGACTGATGAGGAAAATCAACAAAAATGAAGATAAACCTAAATACAAGTAAAATTAACTTTTTACAATTCTTCATCATTCCCTTCAAAATAATAGAATAATTACTTACATCTTTATTTCTAAAATGACCTGATTTAGCTTCATCACACTGCCATCAGCATTATCTGAATTCCGATGAATTTTATCAATGAGAAAATAGAAGAGTTACACAGAAGCTTCCCTTCGCTATGAAATGAATTACGTTCAATTATTGTAAATGAGAAGAGCAGAGAGATAAACGAAAACCTCCATGGACTTAGCAGCAGTGAAAATAGCCCATTACTGTCGCATGTCCAAAAAAGCGACATCCAACCAAATACACCAATACTGCTTTAAGAATTGATTTTATTGTAAGAAATATGTCTCATTCGTAACGAGAAAATGAATGAAGGAAAGCCTAGTATAATTATTGAGCTTTTCTGATACTTAGATATTACATATTGAGATTGGCTAGATAATAACCTCTGGTGACCTCGAATGACCCCGAAGGTTAGCCTATCTAGGAAGTCGACTGTATTGATTCAGCATTCCAAATATCAATCAGGTCGATCGACCTCGTAGTTTTGGGGGACATGAGGCACAAAGGAGCAAACAAAAGGCAGAAATATTAATGAAGATTTATGAAACAACCTGGAATAAATCAAATTGTATGAGAAATTGTCATTGTATCTGGGTGGTTTGCGTTGATTTCTTCGTCCTTGTTGCTGTTTTTTCTCTGGTCATGACGCGTGTAACAGAGAATGCAAATGACCCCTATCCTTGAACACAACATCCTCCCAAGAAAAGTTGGAGGGTACATGAGCGGAACGTTGTGAATAGAACAAACAACTAGTTAATAGTTAATAAGAAGACAAGAAGAGAATCAAATGGTTTAATTCGAGGGAAGGAAGTGAGAAGGAAGAAAAAAAGGTAGGTAGATTACTGAAGGGGTAGGAACATTTTCGCATATGAAACTGGTCCATGTATGTAAAATATTTGATGAAATCATGAACGGGCAACGAAGATTTAAAGGGAAAAGGAAGAGAATGTGAAGATACAGACAAGAATGGGTGAAGTGCAGAGGCATGAGATTGTGGATAATCTGAGTTGTCAACACCAATAATTTCTACGGGTCCAGCTAGTTTCATATTCTAAGAAAAAAACAAAAAAAAACAAACAATGGTGTTTCAAGATAAATGTTTGTTTAAAGCAGTTCCTCCCACTCAAACACATCTGCCTATTATCAACTTCTTTCTTTCTGCTGTTTTTCGTGAACTGACGTTCCTTAACTACACTTTATTTATTTTTTATTTTTAGATGTGTCCACACATACCAATAAGACACTATCCGGTCGGTCTCACTAATGTGGAACAACGGAAATTGGAAGGAAAAAAAGGGGTGCGGTGCCACAGAGAGATCTGATGTTATTAAAAGGCGTGACATCCATAAAAGTTGTAAAGCATTAAAGGAAAATTCATTTCGATCATTTTTTTCACCCACTGCTAATGATGTCATAATTGAAAAAAGCCAGCATAGCCACTTACGATTAAAAAAGAAATACTTGCAGAATTATGTCGCAGTGTTTCGTAAGTGGGAGCATCAATTGAATCAAAGAAAGACTACTTGCTCTTCTTGCTCCCTCTACCACTATCACGAATGGTGGATGCATCGTTGAAATAATGGTTCTTGTTTTTGATTTTACTCTCTGTAAAATTAATCTTCAATGTCAAGTACAACAAGTAAGTTTAGGAAAACAACACTACCATTAGAATCGGAAATACAGCGGCTAAAAAACAGTATACCACAACATTTGTATGGGACAACGGATTTCCATGAAATCCTAAGCAGAAGAAAAGTCAAACAGTGATTCACCCTAGGTTGGTAAGTTTTGACAGAGAAAGAAAATCCCATTTGTATCAGAAAGAAAGATTTACAACTGATGCACATTTACGATAGTCACTTACGGAGCTGAAACATGGAACCCAACCAAAAGATTGTCTCTCAAACTAAGAGCCATGCAACGTGCACAAGAGAGGGCCATGCTTAACATCACATGGAGAGATAGTTAGTGTACGATGTTGGTAGAGGCATTAGCTCAATAAGCACTTTCTAATTTTGATAGTGTAAATCTTACGATTAATATCGCTAAAAATATGTTTAGAAAGCAGCTTCTAATATATTGAGCAAAGCATGGAATGCCCACACACGAAAAGCTGTGATAATGGTTCAGCGACTTACCTTTGTGTTGCAGACTTTATACTGCCTGTAGGGACCAGGGCAAGTTTTTGATGAACTATCAATTGATGTCGGTTTATTTTCACTGCAAAGATCGAAATAAAAGACAATAAAAAGAAAGATTAATAAAGAAAGTAAAAACAAAATGAAGGTAGAAACCTAATTTTTATTAACAGGCTTGAAAGAATGTATTACAGTTATTTCATATTCACGTATTGAAAATTCAAAATGAACGGGCTATTTACGATTCATTTTCAAAGCTGAGGTGATTATTATCGAATATGGGAATAAAATAGTTGTTCATGAGATACAAACATAAAATACACATTGTAATTACATGATTCATGACTACATCTGTATACATTTATACATTAGAGTGTTGGGGTTCTATTTTATTTACAGTTAAAATCAATACGAAAATGAATAAGAATAAGTACACGGAACGTGAAAGTTAGTCATATATTCAATGACTTCACCTCCTTTAGCTCATAATAAAAGCAATCACTTCCGTTAATCATCTTTAACCCCCAGCTCCCTCCAGTGATTTGCAAGAATCGGTTCATGCCCCAGCTTCTAGGCTGGTATGATTTGTGACCAATCACTGTTTTAAACCTTTCTAGTCATTTCATTGATGTACAGATCTCTCGCATATGCCCAGCTAATAATCGTCTGTGCCTTTTTTCTCAAGCCAAACCAATTTCCAAGTCTCCGTTCCGTGTGAATGAACTGACGATTTCTACCTAGCAGTCAGGAATATACTCTATTCGCTCGAGCCCTTAACTACAAGTATATCTTTCTGTCATTTGTATTTATCGGCATTAAGTCGGCGATCTAAAATGTGGTGGTTTTGTTGTCTCAGCAACTGTACGCGTGGCTAAACTTTGTAACCCCTTTTCCATAATTACTATGGTCTTCCAAAGCGTTTCAGTATCTCCGCTTCGTGAATTCACAAAAACGACCAAGTATGTCAGCTCCTTTCTAGTCTACCAAGTCACCCTATCTTAAAATCAAATCTCTCTCATTACTATATTTTTTCTTTTCCAGTAATCAGACTTTGAAACGATTGTTCATTAAATGTTCACACATTGTTCCTTTTCAGCATTGACTATATTGTTTTCTAAATGTCTTATTTGTCAGTTCATTAAATGTACGTTTTATTGTTGGTCTAAAAGCTCTGCATCCTTTTCATTCCATATTGTTTGATACTTTGTATCCAGTATTTAAATCAGTCGCCTTGTGCTCATTACAAAAGCAAGATGGCTACGACCGTACGTTTACACTCGTAACAGTCATGGCTGAATACTGACTTCCGTATCCTCCAACTTCTCTTTGTGACGTCATGCATTAGGCGGCAAACTCTACACGTGGACTCCTTTATTCTCTAGCGACTACTACAACTTCAAAATGCTTCTACAATTCTTACTCTCCCACAACACAGGACTCAGAAACCTATAAGAGAATATTTCTTAAAACATCATTCATATCAACTGACTGGCATTAGTCCATTTTAATTTGCTCTTTTGTACCTTTTTTGGTATCAAGCCGAAACGACCAACTGTTTCATCTAATCCATAGATCAAGAGTTTGAGTACTTGAAGAAAAGGAATTTAATTTATAGCACATTCGTTCTTCTGAAATTATCATCTCACTCCAGTACGTCGGATAAATCTTAATCCACACCGATGCACTGGCCAAAGGTCCATGGATGAAACGAAGATACAGGGAAATTCCAATACCAGCTCATTCACACAAAATCTCGAAAAAATCACACCAGAAAGCTTATACAAAATCCTCAGATCATCGGACCTCATTTTCTCCACTTACATCCGTGAATATACTCCCAGAATTCACTTAATAATTAATCTTGTCCAATACAAAACACATACCTTATATAAACACACCATTTTTACTATCTACATCATACTTCTGTGATAAAGCCAGTAAAAATGTTGAAAAGAATCAAAAAATTTCATTTGCAACACACATGGTCTTCACTCTAATATTGTTGGATAAATCATAATCTCCATCGATACACTGGTCAGACATATTTAACAAAATATGAAGCGCACATCACACTGTAATCTACTAGTGAGTAGTTGAAACAGATGTAGGAAATATGACCCGAGTGTTATACACCCAAGATGTTACGCAGATCGAGTATAGAATATACTCTATATTTGGTCGAAAGATAATTGGTGGTTATTTTGGCAACATTAACTGCTATAAGTCAATAATGAACTCCTTTTACGGGTTGAATCTCTATCCTCACGTTCTGGTTACGATACAATATATAGCTCAACAGTTACTAAAATTTTCAATTATTAAGAAAAGAAAACTTTTGTGCTGATACCCTATTGTTACTGAATTTTCATAAGATGACATGAAGATGATTTACAGAAAAATAGATATCCAGGCCTTATTACTTTGACTACTCAAGATACGCTTGAGCAAGATTTTTTCGAGCATTAAAATGCTCGTTGTCTGATCATGTTAATCTTTGACATATCTAAGCAATCCAGATGTAAATGTGACTATGTACTTTTAGAGAGTTTATTTTGCTTATATTTTGTCGTCAAAAAATTCGGGTGACTTTTTTCGATTCTGAAACGAGAAACGCCCCCCCCCCGAACCAGCAGTTTTCCTTATACTTTTTTTTCACTTTGTTTTGTATTTTAAGAATGTTGATAGGCGGAGAGGTTAAAATCTACGTCAGTCGACACGATCTTCACTTGACAGTAAACAAACTCTTGCCATCGTTAAAGTCGGTCTCCAGCCGGGATTCACGTGCCAAAAAACGGCAGCGGATCAGAAAACATGCCAGGAATGTCAAAGATGGCTGCACCTTGTCTCCTCACAAAATCCTTGATAATTAGAATAATAGTTTCACTTGCTTTAAAAGACTGAGACAATAAATACATGAATAAATAAATAATAATAAAATAAGTGTCAATTGCCAAGCATTTAAAGGCCAATAACCCATTTCAATGACACACATACACACAGCGCGAATAGATGGTTTATTTTTCTTGCGTAATCTCCATGAAATGTGTACTCGAGCGGAAGGCATTAGCATAAACTATTAGAAGCCATCAACAAAAAAAATGTTAGCAGAGGTTTCTTCAGTTTTCAAGTTGGTCTGTCTGGCTATGTATCTTTACATGTATCACTCGCACATAGAGTACCAACTGAGCAAGACGATTAAAATTTTCAACATCCATACCTTATTATGCCAGGAAATCTTTTGTTTTTAGACCATCCTATTTTTAGTGTGTATGTGTGTGTGTGTGTGTGGGGGAGAATTTGTAATTTAAGTTTATGCTAAACTCATCTCTTAGTTTGTGTTCTGCTTGTTCTTTTGGAAATTCAAACTTTTTTCAAGTTATCAAAACCCAACAAAAGATGAGAGAAGCAACTTATTCATTGATCACACCTTTTCCCAATATCTTGATTGACCACTCCCCTAAAATTCGTTGGTCACGTGACGGTCTCCGTAGAGTAACCAATCAGACCCGTCTTAGATACATATTAAAAGCTATTTTTTTTTTCCTGAAGATAATTAATTCTATGTAACTGCTTACTCCCTCAATCGGATCTCAATGAAACAAGTCCGTTATATCCTGGCTGAATCTTTGACCTGAATTGTTCCATTATTTCAGGCAGTTTCGAGTCAGCGTGTCAGCGCAACTCATTATAGAGACCGAAAAATCATTTTGCTACAGTTTCAAGTCGCCTGATTATCTAGACCGCCTTTGCACGTGCACTGTTTGTGGGCATGATATAGCAAATAATGGCGCTATAGGACATGTTCCCCCCCCCCATCAAAAAGTAGAACATTCTTCTAAAAACCTCTTGTAAGCCAAATCGGCATAGAGCAATGGAGAAATTAAGATTAATTTATACGAAAAAAATTTCTGAGCGTTACATGACCCCAAAGATAGTGATGATAGTCTGTTAGGCTGAGTCATCGGAGGTTATGGAAAGTACAAAAGACTGTGTGGTGGGAGAAGGATGAAAAGGGCATGTGTTGCCTAAATGACTAATTGCAAAACAAACGCTGAAGGCTATTTTCACTTTCTGCCTTTTTTTTTCGAAAAGCGAAAAAGTAACATAACAGGAAACTTGGCAAATTTGAAGATAACTGTACTTTCTAAGGGATCCAAAATCAGTCTGGAGTAGTCCGTACAGTGACAATACAGCAATACATGTTAACACATTCTCATTTAGGAGAAAAATTTGATTTCAGACTTTTCCAAAGTGTTTTTTCCTATGATAAATAACGTGGTACTTGTAAAAATATATAAATTCATAGTGTTAACTTAGTTCTTGGTAAAATAAACATTAAGGTAAAGTAAACCTGAAGCATGTTCACATTGTTAGCTTTTATAACTATTGCAATAGTTTGGAGGTCGCCTGTTTTTTAAACAATATATATATATATATATATATATATATATATATATATAAATATATATATATATATATATATATATACATATCTATACAAGGTTGATGAAAAGAATTGTAGACAAAGTATGTCACATGTCTCATTTTTCTAATCCATTTTTCTTTTTTGGCAACTACAGAATGCATATCTCGGTTCAGTGTGTGTAAGTATTGTTCAAACGTTTGAGATCTATCAACTCCAGACATATTTCTGGCAATTATCAAGCTCAGAGAGAAGCTATAGATGGTATTTGATTTTCAAATTTTAAATACTTTTAAACTCCACGTTATATCATTTCTGCGTAATGATGATGT
>OY735199.1:59007145-59039645 GCA_963457665.1 Thysanoteuthis rhombus | reverse complement strand
ATCTAAATGCTGCCACCCGTATCATTGCTGCACAACATGCGCTCTCAGGATCACTGTTGCACAACTTGCATCTTGTCAGACAGAGATAAGCAACAACCTCAAGCAATCGCAAATATTTTTATTATTCAACTCGCAACACACATAAAAAAGATCTCTAACACAAATCTTTTGATGAACAATCAAACTTCAGAGGTGGCTATAGGTCCGCCTGCGCAACCCTACAAGTTTTTTAAAGATTATTTTTTAATCTTTTAAGATTATTTCTTAAAGATTTTTCAGAATTCATCGGAGCTCCAACGCTCTTGCAATTGGGAGTTCTGTTGATCTCAAGCGCCGCCTCGGCAATCATCAATCTTCAACGAGTAATGTACATACACCTTTTTATCCCGTTCCATAAATAGCCTTGTATTAATAATACATAAAAACATAATTTATTGTTATTGCAAACATACTTTTTGTCTGTTGTTCATTCTTTGAAACTATGCTCGATTTGAATTTATAAGCGTACAGGTTCAGTACAAACAATGCAACCCATTTCTATCGTAATCCCTTTCCAAACAACTATCATGGTAGAAGGCTCTAGAAGGTATCAACTGCCTTCCTTTTCGAATACATGGTCATTAATCGACGTACTAAACGTCATCATTGCCGTAGTTTGCGAAGAGTGTGGCTCACACTACGTGTTCACAAACTACGGCATGCAAACTGAATACCGCCCGCAGCCTCATTTTAATCCGACCCGCTGATTACATTGAATATGTGACGTTGTATACAAATGTTCTTTGTTTTCTTTATCTTTCTTTGGCTAAGGAACAATAAAATTCAGTATCGAAAAATGGAGCAAAAGTGACATTTTGGCAGTGGCCTCAAATAAATCAATGTTTTATTACTAAGATGTTTTAATACCACACCAGCATTTGATATATGTTCTCTTATGCACACCTAATGGAGAAATTAAAATATCACTGTTTCTGTGTGGACAATAAATTACACACACACAGAAACTCACGAGGTGCAACACAAAACTTCTGTGGATTTTTCCAAGAAAAATATTTTGTTGAAAAAAACACTTCGTTAGTACGGTCTCCTTCGATTAGTACATTCAACTATATAAATGGCGAACTCGTCGTCTTTTTCGATGCAGAAGTCCTTGCTATATTTGGTCCGCGCGCAGTGTTGAAAATTCCAGCAACTTATATATATATATATATATATATATATATATATATATATATATATATATATATATATATATATATATATATATATATATATATATATATTATTGTGTCATCCACAGACAGCTGTTTCGATGTATTACATCTCTTCAGTGTGGCTATAGACATGCCATTATCCCATCCAGTACCGCGAAGCAGAATTGAAACCTTCACTCCAGACCGGTAGGCCGATATCCTACCTCTGGATTACGGAACTGGACAGGCAGAAGGCTGAATTTAAGCGTTATATTTAAATTACACAGAAATCCCGCATCCACCAGAGTGCTCAATTCCTATAGAAGAGCATTGCATAAGCTTACAGTGGATATATATATATATATATATATATATATATATATATATATATATATATATATATGTATATATATATATATGTATATATATATATGTATATATATATATATATATATATATATATATGTATATATATATATATATATATATATGTGTGTGTGTGTGTGTGTGTGTGTGTGTGAGAGTATATAGTGAAAGATAAGGTTACAGGTCTTAACATCTAATGATATCAAGACATTAGCCATAAAAACAGTGCCACGTTCAATCTATTCCTATTTCCCCCTGCACCCCTCACACGATGCAGAATTAATAGATTGTTTGTGTACACAAAGTTAACCTTGAAGTGTTTCGTCAAATTGATTACGGAAGAATCGGTCCACAAATAATAAATAAAGGTGGAATGGCGTAGGCGAAGCAGCACCGCCCTGTCCCCCAACGCAGTGAAAGCATCAATGTATGTACTTTTAGCGAAATACTTGTCAACTGACAGCTAATCTTTTTAGAATAAACATCGTGTTCCTTCGAAACCAGAGATGATCATACCGAGTCACTCTTACTCAAGAACATTTTTTTTTTATCTAAAAATATTTTGGGATACATTTATCAATAAACTAGAAGATAAGGACCCGAAAAAAGTAATTTATTATGGGGCTGATGTTTGTATAAGTTGAAACATTCGTAGGAATATTCATATTAATCAAAACCTGCGCTAAGTTAGTTCTGAGAAAAGATGTAGAAATCACCATTTCGATGCCTCTCCCAATTATTGCTCTATCCACTTGACAGAAATTCAGTTCTATGAATCTGATATCTAACAATGCTATGGTAAAAAATTTAAAGAGCACGAATATTGAAGTGTGGTTTGGACATGATTAAATATTTCGGGGCCTTATTCTTATCTACGGGAAAAGTAGGATGCAGAATTGATGAGGATGTGCTTGGGCCTTGGAGATCCCAATCCCTGGGCACCTTTTTTTCCATTGCATCAGAGAGATGGGTTGAGGGTAGCCCGACACCTTTGCGGCATTAGCCAGACGGGACTGGGCATTTTTTTTCTCTCTCCACTTGCACGCACGCGTATTAAATAAACCTCACGTTACATTTACTCTTGTGGGGAGGCGAATAAAAATTTGAATCAGCCTTATTCTTGTCTTGAAGCTAGACAGAGCACATAATTGATGCAGATATGCATCGTCTCTAGAAATTCCAACTTTGGGAGAGCATCCTTCATTGATCCTAATCTGGAGGGTCGTGGATCACTCCGACGCCTTTGCTGCCGCGGGGACATGGCCAATTTGCCTCTGTATTGATTGTAATTTTTTGAGTAATGTTAAAGAATACTAAAGAAAAAATTGATTCGGTCGCAACTATTCTATCTCGATAAAAAAGAAAAGAGTATTTAAAAATTCAACATTTTGTATCATTGAAGAAAAGGGTTGAATTTGCAATCAATGTTCTGTGCGATTGATGTTGACGTCGTTCAGTTTGGGGCAACGCATCGTTTGTTGAGGATTGAACTCACAATCAACATTTGATGGAACCAGTTCATCGCTCATCAGAAATGATTACAAAACGAACCATAAGAGAGAATTCAATTAGTTTTTTTTTAATTCTGTGACCCAGAGTAGGATCGTTGGTGTACCACATGATTTCTGGGTGTGTCAAGAGCGAGGTGGCCTCAGAGAGTCCATCTTTTTGCAGGTTGGTTTGGAATCAGAGTTGTCCGTCGCCTACACTGGTTGCCGACTATAGCTAGAGAGCCTAAACTGTCCTGTAATTTTAGCTAGGAACGGAGTTTGAACTGGGCGAGTCGATTCCATTCTCCGCACAGATTAACATTTGGTCAAGAAATTAATGAAAATTTCTTGTACGTGGATTTTTGTTTGATCCAAAGTGAAAAAAGTGAAAGCGTTATTTTTTTTATTCTTTAAATTTGGCCTTTGTTTGTTAACGCGTTTTGAGTCGGGGTCGACAGTGAACGAACATACATAAAACAAACAATACACATATTTGTCGCATATGGATTTCAGTCAGCAGAATCGTTTGGTTAAGCTCGGTCGATTACTTCTTATGTTTACTTTGATGATTGGAAGAGTTTTCTTTTCATTGGTGGGCCATTATGGATAGTTTATTCAAGTCAACAGGACAACTCATGAGTATTTAACGCTTGAAATATGTGGTCTTAATGGAAAATGTTAATGAGTTTTTCGAATGGCTTGAAAGATTTGTGATAGATTGTTGGATTGGCGATCAAGAGGTCTAACATTTAAGTGTTGTTCCTATCGTAAATAAATAACAAAGGCAAACAGTTGAATTTAGAAGACAACGAATTATCATTATACTTTAATTAATTCGATTTTTGTCTCCGCTTTGGTTGTTTTATAATCATAACGTTTCGTTCACTGTACGTTCTGGATTCTTCTGGTGCCTGTCGTATTCGGTGATATCCTCAGAATTTCGAACCGAACCCTGTATTCAATCTGCACGGGTAGATTGTTCATGTTTCAATTTTCATTGATTAACAACAGAAGAATAAACTCACACGAACTATCCCTTAGCAGCGACTACGGATCGAGAACAGTCTACTCCCATTGGTTGAATGTATATCGATTTATGAATGAATCTCTTTGATTCGGAATTCTGAGGCACTGCATCTTCCATGATCCGGCAAATTTTGAATTTGTCGCCATTAGTTTATAGATATTCTACCAGGGCGGTGCTGTTAGCAGTTCCAAGGCACCGAACATTGCAGCCGAGTGTTTTATTGACATAATCCAGTTACTTTCACAAATTTAGCTGTATTGTAGTCCTTCATAGTGTCATTGAAGTGACCAAAGGATATAGAAGATGATGCTAATGTTAAAAGCGTAAGCATAACATGTTATCTATGTTGGAAAAGATGGAGTTACTGGAAAAAAATAGTTAAAGAACTTTAACTGCTAAGAATGCGCTAAGAGAGTACTATGGAGTCGTCCCTTCTACTGGGTATGTTTATGCAATAAGCATACGGTTATAGAGATTGTCCCCTATAGATAGTAGAGATCATTTTCTGTAGTCCAGCACTGGCCAGTATTCAATATCGCCGGATTAAATTGGTTCAACCAGTATATAGTTATCAATGCCAATGAACTTTAAAAAAAAAGATATACTTGAATTTCTATGAAATGATTTTTTAAAGAAAAAATAGTGAATTTGATTCTGTTGAAAAGTCCATAGTTTCAAATGGTGGGTAGGATGTATTTTTGTTAGCAACAATTCTACCCCTGAAGAGAAGAGTGCATTGTTACGGAAAGAAAGCAGAAATTAGATAAGTATACGTCAACTTAGCACATGTTGGTATCAGACCATTTATACTGGGAAATCTAATGAGATTCGAACCCACCTACAACGACCAGCGATCTTGGGTTGCTGACAATTGCAATAAGACATGTCCCTGGTCCATTTTACTTTATCATTTATTAACACAACATTTTGGTACATGACCATATATTATGGGGAGGGAGAGGGTCCAATGAGGATCGAATCCACTAACAATGGCGTGCAAAATTAGCCTGTTAATCATTGTTTTACGGTGCGTGTCCTTATCCATGTTTTTTTTTTTTTCACATGATCTACTCATTGACTCCAGTGAAAAAAAATCACCGATATATTTCTATTGAAACATATTTCACCTTTTAGGAGAGGGGAGGGTTACTGAATTTGTTTATCGAGGAGAGTACATAGTTCAAAATGGTGATATTTTCATCAACAGACCCTCTTACCCCTCAGTTGAAGAGTCCAGTGTTACGAATAGCGAACACAGAATATCACACTGTTCATTATTAGAGCAGATATTTTCCAATGCGCTCATAGATACTCCTCTCTGATTCTAAGCCAAAGGTCGAACAACAACTCTCTGAACCTAGCTACTCTGATCCTTGGCAAAATAACGACACATACGTGAATGCACATCTAATTTGGCTTTAATCACCTTTCTTTACGTAAGGTTTTTTTGTTACTATCTCGCCCACGTTTAACGACGGCAATTGAAGCGAAATGAGATTTAATTTACTCTTTTTGTTACATAAAAAAATATTAAAGGATTTTTCGTTCCAATGGTGGGAATATTATAAACCAAGTAACTCCCAGAATGCAACAGCATAAAGAGAACTATGGAGATACAGAAAAAAGTTCGCAATACTGAAGCCCGACGTTGAAAGAAGATGAAAAATCAACGAGAAAATAATTTTTGTAAATAAATAATTGAAGCCAAATTAGATTATCTAAAGGGTTAATTAACATCTCTACATAGAATATTGAATATCTATATTTGTCTTGAATGAAGTACTTATAAATTTGGATAAAAGTAATTACAACTTAAATGAATATTCATATATTTTGAATAAAGAATCATAAGACTTGAATAAATCTTTTGAATAAACGTACTCATAAATTTGAATACCTCTTAGCAGTTATTCTCTGCTTTTCAAAAATTCGCTTCACACCACTATTTTGCTTTAACGAAAAGAGAAAATAGGATTCAGTGTTTGTTTTGAGGAGAGCTGTTGTAGAGGCAGAGCAACCCTTCTTCTCTCCCCTAAACCTCTCTTGTACATTTCACCACTCTAGCCTTCAACGAATTAACTTAAAATACTATCAACATAATTTGGGTCTGGGAAAGCAGAAAATATTTCCATATGAATTAATTGTAATTTCCCCATCACTTTATGATAATACTTCTGGATAACGGGGGAAACCTGTAATCACTATCAATTAAGTTATCATCATCATCATCATCATCATCATCATCATCATCAGCATCATCATCGTCCTTTTAGCGTCTCAGACCTTCTCTAAAATTCCCCAGACCTCTTTATCACGGGCGTTGCAGAGCCAATACTTTCTGAACTTATCTAGTTCGTCACGTCATTTTATTTTCACCGTCATACGATTCCTGAGGATCGACATTGAGTGTCGTAATGTCCAGCAGTTGTCTAAGATTGACCAATCCATTGCCACGTGAGTTTTTTTTTAAAATGGGTTCTATGATGTCTCTTTCCCCGGTTCATTTTCTAATACACCGTGCCATCTCGTGATCTCTCCACATTATCTTAAACGTGATTCTCTCCGATGCACCTTGTATAGTTCTTAGTTTGAGAGCAGATATTTTGGTTAGGTCCCATGTTTCAGCTCCATAGGTGACTGTCGAGAGGATGCATTAACTTCCTTTAATCGGAATATTCATTATAACTGACGCCAGGCGTACATCTGAAATAGTTTTAGTTTTCTTAAATGTAATTTTTAGAGATGGGAAATTTACAGATTAGAGGAAAAAAGCCCAAACAGCCTTGGCCGTCCGGACTCTTTTAAAAACAAGTATTTACTTCCTCTGGGCCTGCTGATTCATTCGGGGCTCAGGTTTTGTCATAGAACATATTCAAGAGGGAAGAAATTCGCTTTCGTAACTGATAGCACCCAGACTATAGAAAACACCCCATTTTCCAGCTGCGTAGAGATTTACACAATTCATTAAAGAAAAAATTTCTTCTCTTAGTCACCACACATTTGGTGGGCTCAACAGTAGGTCAGGCAACAGACAAGAAAGAATTGCATATATTTTCAAAAGACATATTCATACAAATACATAGAAGCACAATTGCACGCACGCACACGCACACACACACACACACATATATATATAGAGAGAGAGAGAGAAAGAGAGAGAGTAGGGGAGAGGGGAAGAGAAAGATGTGTGCATATATATATAACATTTATATATATGTACAATATGATGTTTTTCATTGCATATCAATGTATAAACAGATATTTGTTGATGAGTGCCTTTCACAGAGATATATATCTCCGTGTATTTATTTTTTTAACTGGATGCATGCATATATTTGCAAGATATATAAATATGCTGAGTATATATATATATATATATATATATATATATATATATATATTTGTGTGTGTGTGTGTGTGTGGTGTGTGTGTGTGTGTGTGTGAATATACGTACCTTACTTGTATTCATTACGTATAAAGTACATTAGTGTGTTTCGGTTTTTAGTGTTTGCTAATTAGTGAACTGATTTTTTTTCTTTTTTTTTAAAGTTCGGGAAATAGGTCAAGATTACATCCATCAGAATTAGAAAGAAAAAAAGTGCCACATTTGTTTTAGATCAAATGACTATTTAAAATTTTTATCTGTTTAGTATGTTACCAAAAATAGTGAATATTTTCACTGCTTGATGTATTGTGGATCTTACAGGTACCAGTGGTACAGGGCCTAGGAACCAGAGAAAAGTTAAGTCTCAAAAACAGCATCACCTCGTTCCAAGTCTCGCCCCACTATTGCAATGATCAAACAATATATCTGAGTCAAGGTCTTTTAACTGGTCAATCCTGGATAGTGTTGCCCGATTGTATTAAAAATGGTGTGTCAGGCCTATATCAGAAATTAGTCAACTATGTTACTTCAGTTTTCAAGTAGGTCTGGCTGGCTATTTATGTATGTCGCATACAGGCTGCACCGATGAGGCAAGAAAGCTGAAAATTTAAACATTCACTCCTTATTTGTCTGAAAAAACTTTTTTTACAAAAAAAATTCCTCCCTGAATAGGTTTTTTGTGGGGTGTTCAATTTTCAATGCTAGTTTATGCTGAATTGATTCTTAGTTTGTTTCCAGTGGAATTCACAGTTTTTTTAGTGATCACAGTGCAGCAAAGGTGAGAGCGGTAACATTTATTGATCTCCGTTTTTCCCTATTTTTTCATTGATCACCTCAACACGGCTTATTGCAAAAAACTTTTTTAGCTAATATATCGTGCTGCTTTGTTTTCTCTCCATGCAATGTCGAGCACGATTCTCTCTTGTGCACGTTGCATGGTTCTCAGTTAAAGAGTCAATCTTTTGGTTATGCTCCATGTTTTAACTCCATAGGTGACTATCGAGAGAATGCACTGGTTGTATACCCTTCTTTTCAGGACTAATGGGGTTTTATAGTTGCTTTACCGAAAGCTAGCCAGTGTAGAGTGATTTTTCGCTCGATTTCTTTTTCCTTGGAGGATTTCATGATGATTCGTTGTCCTAGGTAGATGTAGTTGTCTACTTTCTCCCGTTCTGTTTTCGATTTTGACTCTGGTCAGCAATCATTGATTTCATTGCCTTCATCACCATCTACAAATTTCCTTGAGCCATCATCTAATTTACTGTCAGAGTAAGAAGACGTCGGAATAAAAAGTTTCCCCACAAGATATCTCACCATCATCATCATCATCATCATCATTCTTTCAACGTCGGTCGTTGGACATAGACCTTCCCCAGAATTCGCCAAATTTCTCTATCCCGAGCATTGCAGAGCCAGTATTTTCTTAATTTGTCTAGTTCATCTCTCCATCTTGTTTTTCGTCGGATCGGTTTCGCATGTGGTCTCTGGGGATCCATGTTGTGAGACATGATGTCCATCGGTTGTCTTTCATTCTTGCAACATGACCAGCCCATTGCCATTTTAGTTTTCTAATATATTCTATGATGTCTCTGACCCCTGTTTTCTCTCTGATATATTGTGCTGTCTTGTGATCTTTCCATGTAAAGTTGAGCATGATTCTCTCATGCACACGTTGCATGCTTCTTAGTTTGCGTGTCTGTCTCTTGGTTAGGTTCCATGTTTCAGCTCCATAAGTGACTATCGGGAGGATGCATTGGTTATATACTCTTCTTCTTAGGATTATTGGGATCGTCTTGTTTTTGAAGGTTGAGCTTGCTTTGACAAAAGCTTGCCATCCTAGGATGATTCTCCGCTTGTTCCAAATAGTTGAATAAAATTGTTATATTTTTGCAAAGGATGGTTCGAACACGTGCTTTCAGTACCGAAATTTCCATGGTTTTATGCGGTATAATTAAATGGTGAGAATCGGACCGACTGTTTCAATGAGCAGTTCCCAGCTTTGTTCAGTCACTTTATGAAAGATTCATGGAGAAAAAACCTATTCACATTTTTGTTTTTACTTTTATGAGAACTCATAAAAATGTTAAGGCTTTAGAAAACACGATTTCTTATGATAATATGATAGTTGATAGCTCTTTCTCATTCATGCCAGCTCTCTTGCTATCGAAGAACATCTAACTCACCAGCTAAGTGCGTTATGACACACTGATCAAGATATATATATATATATATATATATATATATATATATATATATATATATATATATATATATATATATATATATATATATAACACTTACGAGAGTTTGTAACAATGCTAGGGCTTTAAGAAACACCTATTAACCAACCTTTACCACAATCTGTTATCCTCTTTTCTTGTAATGTGTCTTGCTCATCACCATTTCTATCTCTTAATCACCTCTGTGATATATTTTGCCTCGATTTGCTATTGTTTCCATGTCGAGATCTTTCAATATCATAGAATTATTCTTAGCATTGTTCACATCCGTACATAATAGCTGGCAGTATACATTGATTGTACTCTTTACGTTTAAAGCATATTTGCTTTAACTTTACTAAATACTTTCCAACCAGTGGTGTTGAGCGTGGATCAATCCATTTCGCCACTTTCAATCACTTTAACTTCTGAATACAAGAAAAAAAAACGAGGCAAATGATATTCACACAAATCTGAAAAACAAGCCTTGCTACTGCAGGGTCAAATTCTACTCTTACTCCTATTCCGACTGAATATAATTACTAAATTTTTGTATAGTATGAGTGATAAATAAATTCTTAGCTACATAAGACTCAGTTGGTTGAAGAGCCGCCTCCAAATTGCGTGCTTGTGATTTCAAATCACTGTAGGGAAATGTTAATTTATACATAAATTGGATTTTACGTGGCGTGATAGATATATAATAAAGAGTTGACTCCTCTAAGGGTAGTGGGGATTGTTGTTGATCTTGTTGTTACGGGATGAAAACAAATTCAACACTCACTTGTACTAAAATTTGACAATGAACGTTACTTCTACCTAACTTCACATATTCTTGTTGAAATTAGAATTCTCTACTGATGTCGTTTATTTTTAACTCTGTTGATGACTGAGTTATCTCTTTGTTCAACTTTTTGAGGATGGATCACCAAGTTTTGAGCCTGATACGTAGTTATTAGTTGAATTTTGATCCGATATTTTCATTGAATTATTTTCAGCCTATGTTATTAATATTCGCCACTGATATAAGTAAGTGTATTCAGAATTTTTTTCAAAAAATACCAAAAGACGAGAACAAAATATGATCTAAACTTATCAAATATCACCCCATTTTACCACAACTTTACGGTCTATCTAAAGCTTAAGAATCCGATATCGTCTTAAGACTCATGATATCAGGAAAAGGTAGTGTCCTCACAAGAGAACTAAAGCGATAGCAAAAATTTAACTCCATTACTAGGCGAAATCAGCCCTAAATACCTAAAAAGCTCGTTGGAACTCTTAAACAGACTAGTGAAAAACAAAGGACTAGCTTGCATACAATATCACTCTAAACAAAGATACCACTTAGGAAATGCCTTTACCTCCTTGAAGAATCCAAAACAAAACTAGCTCTACCCACTGACAAGATCATGAAAATCTTCATATTCATCACTAACCAATGTTCCTTCAATTTCGACCAGAAATACTACGAACAAACAACTAGCATACCTATGGGAACTTCTCTCACTAGAGTGCTGGTTTGACTTGAGATTTTCTAAAATTGGGCCCTTTCATAAACATTAAACCTAAGAAAACTAGCTATTTTCGTCATATTGATGGCGCCCTAATTCTATACACCAACAAACCAATTTGGATGATCTTGTTGCACAACTCATCGTTGACGATCTTTCTATTAAATTCACACACGAAGATAAATTCAATGCCACATTACAGTTCCTTGATACCCTATAACATGGGATTAACAACAGCATACAATTCAAAACCACAAACAAAAGTGATCACATAGATTTCTTCATCCAGCGCACAACCAAAATAAAACCAGGAATAGTTACAAGATTTAGTATAAAATCCCCCAGAATGTGCAGTCCTATGTGCCATGAAGAGGAAGAGAAGAATATACATTGTTTTAGGTTCCTCCAAAATTCATACGACTTAATACATAACGCCTAGAAGAAAGTATACTAAATCCATTGGACTACAATATAATATAGTGGGAAGAATGACAAAAACACAGGCGACCAATTCAGTGATCACCGAACTTAAGGAAACTAGATATATATATATCCCAACAACTACTCCTATGGCAATTAGAAATCTGATCAATAGACTATATATTAACCCTCTGAAGCAACCGTTTGCATAATACCGTGTAAAAATTGCCACGAAATTTACGTTGGCGAGACCTCTCAAGAGGAGGGTGTATGAACATCTGGATGATAACCTTAACGCCCTTAGTTCATCATCAGAACAAATGTGGTCACAATTTCGACCTATTATCGAGGTCAGTAGCAGAAACAGTGGAAGATTCATGCAAATTGGGCCAGTATTTTCAGAGATATCACAAGTTTCGTGATCGAACGGCCGCCATATTTGATGACATCACAGCTAGAAATTGTATCAGGTGGTAGATGTTTACCCAAGTCAAAAATACTTACCAAGACATCTACTATGCATTTCATAGAAAAAAGATTCCCATGCTCAAACATTCCTACAAAACCCTAGTTAGATACAGGACTATAATACACTTCATTTTGATAGCTTTAATGGGGATCCAGCTATGGTTGACTCATATTACTGTCAAAAATAGGAAAATAATGTTCAAGAAATTGAATGAAAATATATATGATATAAAATTTGTAAAGAAAGGTAAATCTTTGATCCAGATCAACTCAAATGCAGTGACAATGGTCTATAATCCTTTGAAGGCACTCCGAAAGAGGCTGAATGTGGTTTGGATTGATCCCACTGAAGACGCCACCAACAAAGCGATGACAACCACAATAGCGTAGTTACTGGCGGCTGGGAAAAATTGGCGGGATATTACAAAGGTTGCTGGGAATGCATCCACAAACTGAATGCTGATGATTGTTCTATATTCTGAGACAGTGAGAAAGTCTGTTGCCTACAGGCGTCATTACCGTAAAACCTAGAAATACAATTCTTCAGTCTGTGCTCTCTTTCTTTCATGGAACTTCATTTGTTTATTCTTATCCGCATCAAAAGTTGGGAGTATTGAAAATGGAACAATATTGGTCTACAATACACGACGGATATAGATTAATGTGTTATATATATACATATTCTTGAAAGCTTTGAATATTAAACACATCAAAAAACTTTTTCAAATCTTCTATGAATTTTTTTATAATCGTAAATCTATCATTAAAATTTGGAGCCATGTGTAATGAAACACACACATACTCATGTATATATACTTCTTTGCACTCAGCTAAAAATTTTAATGATAAATAATTGTCGTAAATCTATCATTGAAATTTTTAGCTGAGTGTAATGAAACATGTATATATGTATGTATGCTTGATGTTTATTTATGTAAGCATCATTACATAATGATTTAGATTTTGTATAAATGAAAGTAAACAATAAAACTATGCATTATTTGATATATAATCCTGATATATATGTATATACTGATACTTATCTATGTATTAATTCTTTGATTTAATCACTAAAATATGGAGCACTGTGTATTTTCAACAAATACGTAAAGGAATGCGTGTGATAGATTGCACGTGTGTATGGAAGGTATTAAAATAATGCGTATTTATAACAGAATGGTCTTATGGAGTGCAATAAAGGGATGATGGAAATGTTTTAATGCTGTCTCAACATTTACCGGGCTCATCTCAGTAAGGCACAAAACCACAGGGATAGAACGAGCAGTGTTAATGTAAATTGACCAATGTATGAAACAAAAACACATTGAGATAAGCATAGATTTCAGGCTCAAGTATGTGTGTAAGTATACTAGTGTGGAATTTCAGCATATACCTACAAGGGTGGATCAACATGTCCATGGTTTGATACGCAGTTATTTGCTGAATTTTGATCTGAAATTTGAACTGTATATTTTTTGATATATATATATATATATATATATATATATATATATATATATATATATATATATATATATTCTATAAAGCTTTACAGCTTTAAACATTAAACACATTGAAAAAAACTTTTTCAATTTTTTTTAATAAGCATAAAAACAGATGTGGCTCGTTGTTTGTGTCACTTCTATTGAGTGTTCACCCATGTGAATATGAAATATGTTGTGTCAGTATCAATGTCAGACTGCATGCAAACCATAAGAATACTTACTACACAAACATTTCTTCTTGTTGATTTTCTACCAACATATCTAATCGAAGAATTTCACATTTTCTTCATTAACCTTAAGTCTAGTTATTTCACATCGTATATCATCTCACTCCCATCAATCTATTTTTTCCTTTACATTATCCAATAAATTATCCTGATATACATGGTTGAAATGAAACGAAGCCACTTTCTATCTGGTAGTTACACGTCAATGGGCTCTTCCATCAATATACATTGACAATTTGTTACTTAGTATTCCATAGTCGATCTTCCACCCCACACAACTACCTATAAGTCAAAAGAATGGACCAGAGCCAAATGTTTTCTCTTTCCTAAATCCGAGTCAAAACAATGATCTTTCACACTGACAAAGGATAGATCCATCTCTTTTGGTTTCCTGATTCCCCTGACATTAATACAAATTTATTTAATTTGATATACATTTTTCATCTATTCTATAATTTTTCTAGTTAACGCATAATTTTCGTTGTTATTTCATTATGGTCAAGCTAATAAGTTTTTAAGAGATCAGGATGACTAATCATGGCTGTATTAAATTCGCTGCCTTGATTGATCATTCTTATAAACTTAACAAATATTTTTTTGGTATAAAATCTATAAATCTAAGCGTAGCTTGTACTATTCTTAAATATTCTGATAATTTACTTCCATAAAATATATTGAATAGAATTCTAGTTGTTCTAAATGGCATTCGTAAGATATAGAACAGAAACGAGTCCCGTCATCAAACGATTCATAAACGAACATTCCATCTTTGATTTAAACCCAAATCTTGGACTGTTGCTGGCATTCCGACGTGCTCACACTTCAGTTAAAGATCGTTACGGTAGATAGTACTATACGATTTTCCGAATTTTCCTACATCATTAAGAAAACATAAGTTGTCAGTTAAACGAATGCAACCTAAAAATGAACGAGCTGGCTTTATATTAGTTCTAATTAGAGACGACATGAATATGCATTCATGTCTATGCAAATACAAATTTACCCATTGGGGTGGAGGATCAATTCCCATAGGAACACCTATGATCTGAGGAGATAAAGTATTACCTATTTTAAAATAATATTCACCTTAAAGGGAAAACACTTGAAGTAAGTCTTGCCTTTTTTTCCACCATAAAGCTTTAGAGTTTGTAAATCAAATATATTTACAATTTTCTCCAGCAAGTATCAAGTCAGTAATTTCATTTGATTCTTTCATTCGATTTTCCAGAGGGATTTGAGTAAAGAGTAATAAAATCGTAAGTTGAAATAGATCTAGGCCCTTTACGGATATTTATGATAACAATTTCTTCTTTAATGGGCATAGAATTATTTACTACCCCCAGAAGATTTGAATTACTATCTATCTATCTATCTATCTATCTATATATATATATATATATATATATATATATATATATATATATATATATATATATAAGAAGCTCTTGATTATCAGTTTTGAAGACCACCTTGTTATTATACAGCCTACCTTATGGTATTAATGCCGACATCTTACTGGTTATAAATGAAGTGCATCTCACCCTACAGCTTATTGATTGAGTCATTGAAAAAAAATATTCGAGGCCGCGCATAGCAAAGAGAGAGAGAGAGAGAGAGAGAGAGTGCTTCGTTGCAATGACAGCAAGTGGGCGTTTTATTACCTTCAACACAGACTTGAAGATGAGGTAACTCTAAAGACATTCAGCAAGTTGAGAAACATATATGATTTTTTTTATAATACGCATAGCACTCATTACTTTATGCTTAAAGATATATATAACAGAAATACATCACATCATAGAAGAATACTAATCTACAATTTATAAATGATTTTTCTTAACAGAAGTTCTTAGAATCTAGTCAATCTTTAGTTATATCGCATTGCTTGAGTATGATATAATGCAAAATGTTACTTGCAGTATCCTAAGCGCAGTCACCCACTTGAATACTGACCAGGTGCAACTCTACTTAACTTCAGTAATCAGACGGGAACCAATACTTTCAACCTGACTTGACCATAAGCTTGATACTGTTCATTTATATCTATGTTCTAGTTAAATTCAAACAGATAGCCCCTTATTAATTTCAAATATATATTTCTGTCAATCAAAGTAAGTAAATGTAGAAATTAGACTTACTTTTCAAAGGTTTTGCATTGCCTCCTCCGATGAGAAAGTCCTCGGTTACATGTCTTGGTGCAGTCGCTCCATTCATTCCAATTAGTCCATTCCATGTTGCCATAGACCTGCAAATAGTAAACAGATGCAAGTTTAAAGTAGAAATCACCCCCCTTGAATAGCAGTGATGAAAATTATCAGAGAAAATCTGCAATTTTATATGCAGATGAGTGTCCTGATATTTTTTTTTTTTATAAATTCGTGAATTTGTTTTGGAGATGCGGGGTGGGGGTGGGGGGAGGTTGACCAGTACGGAGAATCGAATCGATGAAACAAGTTTAGATCCAGTCTAAATTGGTGTTCACTACGTACGAATAGCTTTGGGAAAGGCATGAATCCACTACTCTATCAGCTATGGGTAAATAGCAGAGCAGACTAGACTTTCTTGGCCTCCTCTTCCAAAGGCATTAGTGCAAAATGAAAAATAAACAGTCTTGGTCAGCCTGGCTATTGTCATTAACTGTTACGCTTCTTGCATCTCCTAAACTTAGTAAACACCAATAAAAGCAGACATTTTAAAAGCAGATTCTGCGAATAAAGTATACGTATTCAAAATGTATAATGCGAACAGAATTCAGCTAAACCTTCTTCGAAATCGAAATATACATTATTGCTTTCTATTCAATGATCTATCAATGAAGTTAACTCTTTCCCTCTGTTCTCCAAAGACACATACACATATTTATTAAATAATATTTTCTTATCTGTTTGACGCTTGATGTAATTGCTTCTAAATTGTTCGCCTAATCTGTCTTTTTTGTGACATGTGTTATTGCTTAACTTCTTACCAATAACAACAGAGAGTGAAAGACAGAAGAGGAAAAAAGAAATGCTGGATGAGCAAAGATTTGTTTGGACTCTTCTTACTTAATTCATGAGTAACGAATGATATATGTCATCGATCAAAACTGGAGCTACACAAATATATATTCAAATAAGAAATTATCGGCTCCACTAGATATGTGCGGTTCCACATGTGTTCTACATCCGTTATGTATTAAATGAAGACTGTAATTCAAACTTTAATGAGCATCAACAATTTCAACGCCATCTTTTGTGCTGATATGTGTAGGCCAAAAATAGAATGATGGGGATTCCCCGGAGACTGAATTGCATCACTGAAAATCAGGTATTACTCACAGCAGTGTACAGAGGACGAAATGTAGACAAAGCACAAATTTAAAAAGGGAGAATAAAGCACAATTATTGCCGTTTTGGTGTTTAACACTTCAAGTACGTAAAACGTTAATTACCATCCCTTGGCGCTGAATGGGTTAAAGATTGCTTTAGTTCATTATGTCATTAAATCAATAATAGAAAAAAATGTAATGTTTTAAAGATTATTAGTCTAAGAATTTACAAAATTTGCTTTAGTCTTCGTTTAATGTTAATTAAAAAAAACACACACATTAAAGGGGGAATGGTTTATTTTATGTGTCTTACTACACATAGTTTTTACAAAAACAGGAAATGCAAATATTCATTCATATGTTTTTCTTATAACGAAGGCAGCTGCCTAATGTTCTTTTGCTATTGGGCCTTGAGAAACCGGTCCAGTTCAAAATGCTTTTAAACGAAAAGCTGAAATATAAAGCAGAAGAAATCCAGGGATATAATACCAGTTGATCTACCCGCACGATATCTTTGCTTTTTAAAGGATAAATAAAAAAACAATTGCAAATCAGGTCATGGATTTACTAGTATAGTACCTGTTAACAATTACATGATCATCTACGGAGGGATCGGAACTTCGGCGAAAGATCAGAGCATCTGTATGCTCTACCTATGATCAACGAATACCCCCCGATACTTCTGCTTAGGGCCAGTGTAGCATTTATGCATTCATTGAAAAGCTTATATATATATATATATATATATATATATATATATATATATATATATATATATATATATATATATATATATATATATATATATATATATATATATATATATATATGGACTATTGACATATAAGGATTAATAAACCTTACCACCAAAAACTTCACTCCCGAGTCTGTCTCACTCTCTAAAGTACACATTATATATATATATATATATATATATATATATATATATATATATATATATATATCTTAGTGTGAGATTGTGTTTGTATGTATGTTGTCGCTTACAAATGTATCTCGTTTGGTATTATGAATGGAAAATAGTTTAGAGTGCAAGAAGGTTTCAAAATATACTAATTTTTGTATTTTATGAAGTCAATTGTCCGTTGAATCACCAGAACCAATATTTGCAGTCGCCAGTTGACCGATTTAATAGGAATGCGAACACACCTTTCATTCCCTACTAGTTCTAAGTTGATAACGTAAAAAGAAATTTTAGATTTGTTGTTGGCTTTAAGATTTAAGGCTTTATGTTCCAAAAGAATCAGTGAATTGTCCGGAAAAGTAACCAAAACAACGTCATTCACGCGTTTGTTGTTGGTAAACTTTTAGGTTTGATTCACACGGTAAATTTAAAAGAGGTTAGTAAAACTCGGCCAAGTGCACAGATGCGTCAAAGTCTGAAGTGAACGACATTCATAAGTCTGAAGCATTGCAGTTGTATATAATTCCTATCTGTAGGCAACTTAGATTTCACTAGTATGACATTGATGGCTGGTATGAAAAAAAATTGAATAGTTTCAGTTCAAAAAAAAAATCTGAACAGCCTGTGTACAGTGATGCAACCTCGTCATTTTAACCATCTCTTTTTGGGTCAACATCTTGAATATTTACTCTACGTCTCTTTCCTACTATAACTTATTTTGCATTTGTGGATTCTCAACATCGCATGAAGAGAACACTAGACAACACATTATATCAGAGAACAAATAAGAGTAAGAAATATAGAAAAAAAGATTAGAAAACTCAAATGGCAATAGACGGGTCATGTTACGTAAACGCCAGATAATCGCTGGATACCACAAATAACAATATGGATCCCAGATATATGCGAAACTGTCTGGAAAAAATAACTCACTACACGATTCCAGAAAGCATTTGCTCTGCAATGCCATGATAGAGAGGCCTGGTGATTTGTGGGGAGGGTCTATATCTAATGATGTACTGATGATGGGGAGTCAAATCTCAAGTCAAACGCTTTAATGATTTACTCAATCCATTCAATAGAGATCAGAGTATAAAGTCCACACAAGACGGCAATGGTTCAATAAAAATGATAAAATATGGAGTCGTTTCAACGTTACTCTGAAAATAATCGCAACAATTATCATTTACGAGGGACCGAACTTCGTGACAATTGTCCTGTGTTAACTCGTTTGGACGGTGACGTATGGATCCTAGTTACCAGAATCAACGGCCACGTTACAAAGAAATGTTTGTCGTGGTAATTCACGAGATGGTTACTATATTACTGTTATTGATATTTTCCTGGTTACTGGATATCTCAATCCTTTTTATAATTGTGCATGCTGGTGTGTTTGTGAGTTCAAGCGCTCTTACCCCAACAGTTTTTGTTTACAGGCTTGGAAATTGGCATCAGTACTCCACTACACTCCTTCTAAAAATGTTTTTGCTTAATATTTGTAAATGAAGCCTTTTCGACCTTTTGGGGGCCTTATTTCTCCAGAATGTACAAGTTCTTCGATATTCATTACTTTATTTTAGATGTTTTCTTGCAGGAAACGCCACAGATGTAATACGTAGAATTTATCCTGACGATGTTTATTCTTCGACGGATTTTTTCATGGCTTATCATTGATTGTGATAGCGCGTTTATTCTTTTTTTCATGTATATGCTTGTTATTCCCCTTGAAAAGTACATTTAGATTTTTTATGGGATGTTTTTTTCAAAGAAAGGAAACTACTGAACTCATTTCAGTGGAGGAATCCATTGTTCTAAATAGTGGGGAGGAGATATTACCATCAGCAAAATTATCACCCTTAAGTGGAGAAGTCCATTGTTGAGAACAGCGAAACAGAAGAAGTCATTGTTTATTGTATAAGCAGATTTATGTGACATTATAAAGGAAGTCAAAAGCCGTGAATGCTGTCTTTCTGAAAGTTGTTTTTAATGTAATTGAAGACATGTAAAAATAATGTGATGACCTTCAATAGATAATGAAGATGATGAAATTCACTCTCTATTCGTGATACTGAGTATCAGGACAGTAACTGTTCAAAATGTGCATGTTTTGAAGGGGGACAACCTTTAAGTTGTCTAGAGCAACCTGCCATAATTGTCATGCAAAATAATTTTCCGTCCGTCGTACGAAACGACGGCTTCGAGCTATTTCGATTAATTCTCCCCAGTTTTGCCAATTTACATATTTTTTTCCTTATCTGAATTGAGATAATTCTTTAGAGTGGAAGTCAATGGAGACGATTCATAGAAACTGAAGAAAGGTCCATAATCTTTCATGTGTTCATTTATTTGCATTGATTTTTCAAGAACTACTGACCCAAACAACTTCACACTTGAAATTGCACTGCTTTGTGTACAGACTAATATATCTGACAAATGCTATTTTAACACTGAGACCAGTTGTTGAGCAATCGCAGAACATACAGAGAGACACACAGATTTCTTCAACCGTAGTAAGATAACGATTAGTTTCAATCAAAGTTGATTTTCTTAGGTATACACTCTCTGTAAGATGCTTTATCAAGATTTTAAATACTGGTATGATTTATAGATGTTCAGTAAATATGCTATATTTTCCTTTAATATCTATATATATCATAAGCATTACTATCGGAATAAGCTTTTTAATTGAAAAATAAGTTAACAACATCTTATCTAAAAGCTTTTGGCTCTCCATGGATTCCTTTGCTCTTAGACAAAACATCACGACTTCAGACTCCAGTTCTTTAGCAAACGATTTGGGTTGCTTATGGATTTAGTAAGATTGAAATTGTTTGCATTAAGTGGGATTCTGAAATGATTCACTCATTTATCATTTGTTCGAATGTGTATTCAGATTTATGTTTTAAGATCCGTGAAATTCTCATCCTTAGGGCGTCTGCGTTTTGACATTAAAGTTGACGATGTACATTTAACATTCGCTCACGAATAATAGTATTTGGACTGAGATTTGCCGGCACAACAATTGGTAACGAGAAAAAAATTGACGGTTTAACATATAACAAGAAGTAGAAGTGGAAAGACGCTTATCTGATGATCCGAATAACTATTTATTTTGTATAGTATAACAAGTGGACAGTTCCACTGCGTATGAATAAACACAATTTGAAAACTATTTTCCACTTGACTGCTATGAAGAATGGGACAAGTTGATGAGATGATTTGTATCCGGAAGTAGCAGACATCGTGAAAGAGAATCAGTGGCACACCCTGAGGCGAAAGATGGGTGAGTTCACTGTTTTCGATGTTGAAATTCGGCACAGGAAAGTACATATGCGTAACATACACGTGTAGCATATTTTCTAGTCTTTCTTTCGCTTATTATATATCATGCATATGTACACACTGATAAGATAGTAGGGCACCCCCTATACTTTTACTTGCGATTTAAAGCTAGTTATCGAAAACGTCACTTCCTACGACGACTCCTATAAAAAATGTGAACACAGGTGGTCAATGGCTAATTGGCACCGGTACCTCTAGCTGGTTACGCTCTTTAGCCCTGGCATTTGTTTCCGGCTACTCTCTCTCTCTCTCTCTCTCTCTCTCTCTTTCTGACTCTTTCCTTCCCCCAAAGATCCGTATCATTTCGCCAGCCATACAGGCGATCCAAACTTGACCATTTTTCCACCATGACCCATCTGTGTACTAACTTTGCCCATTTCAGTTCACCGATGTTGAGGCATCTAAAATACGCACAGTTACACAGCTACTTAACCGTGTCCCCGCCACGTGCTCAAAACGCGTTTACACCCCCAACTCTCATAAATGAAATGGTAATGCTTTTTATTATAAGATGGTCACAATGATCTATCTCCTAATTATCCTTAGTTCGGGAAGCACGAATGGATTAAATTCCTTGTATTTTCGGTTTTTCATGGTCTGTCCGTCTAGTATCTAACGACGTTAGAGAATAGCCCTCAAGTTTCACACGCAACTTGGCAGTTCGGCTTACGCACTGAACCAGGTCTCCATAACCATTCCTCGGTACGCTCCAAGCCTTATGGATCCAAAAGCTGTTCAGACACTTCCGTTCCGACTCCGACACCTCTGCTATCGATGACAACAAAGCTCCCAACTTTCGCTTTCTATTCTTTTTTCTTTACACGATCAATCGAATTAATATTTTATCAGATGTATTTCATTTTCATTTATCATTTGTCATTTATGTTCCTGTATTAAATGTATATTTTATTTGCTCATCCAAATGCTTGAATGGGTCTTGTTTCACCTCAGCGTCTATATTCATACTTGCCATGCATCCTCTTCGTACATCTCTCTTCCTTCTTCAACATCTTCAGTGACGTCACCGCTAACACCAAACCAAGTGAAAACAAAATCTTTTGCCTCCAATATCTTTGCGCTACCCATTCCCTCAACGATAGTTTTTCTGTTTGTATATAACCGTAACCCAGCAAAAATTACCATATCGTATGCAGAATCTAATCAGTCTGCAGGGTGCTATAACTTTAAGAATAACACAATTCCGGGCAGTTTTCACCTGTTGTATTATGTTTTGGTTGGGTGGTTCAATTTATCATACGATTATGATGAGAATTGGACCCCGAGTTTATATCATATAAATCATGGATTTGGAATTTTCATGACATCATCAGCGAATTTTTTCGTTCTGATTACACATTCTTCTGTAATTGTTTGTTCAGTTCACGCCTTTTTGGGGAATTTTTTTTTTATCAGACGTCATATCCATGTTATTTGTTAGACCGCAGGTTAGTGAATCAAGGAGGAAGGGTTCAAATTTTGGGAAGGATCCAGTTACCTCCCTTGCATCATAACTATATGTACACCGTACAATATATCGGAAGTTTTAAATAAATTTCAACAGAACATTAAAAAAAAAATGGTCAGTACCATTTGTGGCAGATCCAGGAATTTTTCATGTGTGTGTGTGTGTGTGTGTGTGTGCGTTCTTCAAACCATGAATTCTCACACAGCATGAGTTTTTCAATTGGTTTTATAAGCCAATGGTTTGAGTGGATCGAATCATTGCATGGGTCTCGAATACCCTCGGAAGATTTGTTTTAAGATTCCGATAATACGAAATTTTCAAAATGTCACTAAACCCAAAACTATTTTTTTTTACAAATAAGGAAGTAAGCGAAAGGAATTACAGGAAATGACAAAAATAATATTTCGAGGTTTCCTCTGCACAATGGATGGTCCAGTTTAGCATGGTATTTACAATGTTAATAGAACACCTGTCCTATGTTGGTCAAAACTTTCAAATTTCTGCAGGAAACGAAGGTGTTATTGATTGAAATCAGAAACAATTATTAGTGGAAATTTTTTGTATCTGAATATATCGAATATTCGACTAAAACGATTTTTTAAAATTTAGTGAAATACAGTTTCTCATTCAAAACTCAGTACATATTGATTTTTCTCAAAAAATTGAGATTTAAAAATGAATTAATCTTTTAAGTAATCATTTAATTTTTGAAGATTATGTCTGAATACGGTTAAAAGAAAAGATGAAAATACCACTTTAGAGCCAAATCAATTCCAACTGAATAATAACAATAACTGTCGAAAAAAACGGCTTTTCCACCATGTTATTGCTGATGCCATCGAAAGTTGTAGTGTTTCGAATTCAATTTTCAAAAGAATTTCTGAAGGAAACGAAGGTCAGATTTAGTCAAGTCAGATATGTTTATGACTGTAGTAGCTTTATTGACCTTCAAGGTAACGTTTGCTTAACGGAATCGTTACCAAAAAAGAAAGCTATTGATAAACGTTGACTGTAACTTTTAAAATTGAAGCGAGTGATTTGGCTATGAAGTGTTAAATTTATGTTTCATCTTTTTGAATAACCGTATTTAGGCATAAATAAATGTAAAGCTCAATAATTCTAAAAAGGTTGAATCTGATCATGATATCGATAACGTAACGATGTCAAAGTAATATTGACCAACATTGAAAGATCTCCAAAATAGCAAACTAAAAGAATTCATATTTATTTCCAATTGCACGAATGTAGAACGACCGCTATGTATTTCAAACCACGTCATCTAGCGAACTGGAAGCTCCGCGACGTCAGGCACGGCTCAGGCGTATTTTCCCTCTTTCAAAATTTCGTTCAGTTTTGACGGCAGGTATGTTTTTTGACATCATATGAATGAAAACACAAACTGCATTGAAAAAAATAATACTGGAAAAAATGTTTTTTCCCCCCACAAAGCTACTGCTGATAAGACAAGATTATGAACTTATCTTTGAATTTTACCTCCCACTCTACACACACACACACACACACACACACACACATATATATATATATATATATATATATATATATATATATATATATATGTATGAGTTTTTGAGTGTATGTGTGTACGCATGCTTGCGTGAGCGTATTTAAGAAAACTAACATCTGTTTTCTTGCAGAATTTGTCCTTTGGGCATTATGGTTACATCATGGAATTCGCTCAAATCTATTCTGTCAGAAGAATCTTGGTACCCTCAGGTCATCATCCAAAGGATGCTATCGAAAGTTGTAATGTTTTAAGTAACAAACCTATACTCCAAGGGGACGAGCTCTTCCATCAACGGTATTTCTTTTTGGTAAAAAGCAATGATAAGACATTTATAAAACAAAATTATACGACATCAAGTATGCATGTTATCGTAATGTTGAGATATGAATAAACGTTCCTTTTTATATTCCAGGTCTAGTGACTCAGTCTGCATAACAGTTAAGATAACGTTGGAGCGTTACCAGCTTTGATTTAAAAAATATACGGAAACTACATTTTTAGAAGTAAAATAGTGACCACAATGCATAAATCTTTCATTAGGCTATAAATGAAATGTTTAATAATTGTTCATAAAAATGAAAATCTATTTATTTGAAAGAAAAAAGGTCAATTTTTGTTATAATATATTCGAATATACGCTGTTCAACCCCAAAGTTCAGGAAATTAGAACAGCAAGTGCAAAAAAGAAGGTAGTGGATACTTTTTGTATGATACATATCCAATGGGTTTACTTCGAAGGAGACAGTGGAAACTAGGCGGAGGAGTAAGTCACCTTTCAATGGTCAAATTCCCTGAGTTTTTTTTTGCTTCAGTTTTCATACAGGAGAAGCGCATGAAGGTGATGCTGCGCAAATCCTGGTCTCGTTTATTAGAAAAGAAGACTCAAGGGAAAAAAGTATCAACGAGTGATTTAAATTTTGAATTTCGTCTTCAGTACACGCACCACTGAAGGTATTACAGTTAACAACGTGGACGGTAGAATCAATGAGCCTATCCAAACTTCGGTCAAGGTTATTCACGTTCACAATAATGCCCATCTCATCTCCCAGAGCAGATTAAACTTTATAGCCTCGCGAAGACGATCAATCGAGGAGAAACTGGAACCTCTTTATGGTAGCTTAATGCTAACTTGGACCTTCCAGCGACTCTTGAAGAATCTATGGAGGCCCAGTGAATATTTGATGTAGAAGTGGATCAATGCCTTTCCGTAGGGCATTAGTGCAAAGCGAACGCGAACGGCGTTTAAACTCAGTTAAATTCATCGTGCCATTGACCGTTAGGCCACATGCACTCCCTTTGACTAAACCTTCAACTACTAATAAATTTCAAAAACAAAGTTTTAGGCGAGGAGAACTCAAGGAGATACTGCATCTAAAAGTGATTCAAGCTGATACGATTTTCCCTTATACATTTCTCTAATGGTTCAAAATATTTTTGATACTCTCATCTCTCCCTTCCTATCACGTTCCTATTACGAAGCAGATAAGAAACGTTTTATTTTGGGTGGACATCTTTATTTTTAGGGGATTTCTCTGTTCAAGTCTGTAGCTGTCAGTCAGTGTAGCGTTCTTATCAAGAGGAATGCCGCCCTATGTATAAAGAGGAAATGCAGACATTTGGTAACAAATATGATAGCAAGTTCAACATTTATAGGTATCCCCGCTCTCCGAATATTTGATTTACGCAATATTTTCTTTTTACAAAATAAGACGAAAGCAAAAATAGTGTTCAGTGTTTGTTTTGCAACGACTCTCTTCAGTGTCCCTGTCTCCTGTTCACCTCTCTACCACCTCCACCTCCGACGACTCAGCCTAACATACAATCATCACCTTTATTTGGTCCGAGAAAACTAAAAATTTTCCTCTATAAATTAATGGCAATTGCTTCTTCACTTTAGGCTGAATCGGCTTACAGCACTTTTTTCCATATGAACGCTCTACCTTAGGATAGCAGGGGCGCACCCCCCCCAAAAAAAACCCCAGTCCAAGATATCTTAGAATCCATTTGAAGCTCAAACGGCAATGGGCTGGTCATATCGCAAGAATGTCGGATAACTGAGGGACATCACAACTCACAACGTGGATCCTTGAGATCACATGCGAAACCGTGGCCGTCAGAATATAAGATGGCGAGACGAACTAGACAAATTCGGAAAGTATTGTCAACGTAAGGTCCATGGTAGAGAAGTCTGGCAAATTCTGTGGAAGGTCTATGTCCAACAACGGACGCTAAGAGGCCGACGATGTGTATAAGTAGGAAGATTGTGTTGTATCGATCTCACAAACGGGGAGTGAGTAGAGACTATTCGCATTTAAAATTAGCATAAGAATCCTGGTGCTTTGTGCGAGCTCGAACTGGTACAAATACCTCAAGATTATTTTCATGTTTTTCTTTTTCTCGTAAAAACAAAAAAGTGGCACGAAGCAATCTTTCGATAAGCAGGGGTCCCCTGTACTGAATATTAGTGCAAATCTCGAGAGATTAGAGTTCTACAATTTTCGAAAAAGAAGATCATAATATCTTTTCTACTTTTTATAGTTTTTTTAATCATTTTCATTAAACATTCTCGTAATGGTAATTTTGATGGCGTCATTTATAAACGATAAGCATACTTCTCAGTCTGAGGGAATGCACTTGAGTTGACTTCCATGCACTTTTCAAAGGGAACTGGGTGCATTTTTATGGGGAATCAATTAACAAGATCGACACGCACACCATTACTATTTGCAACCGGCGTCAGTAGTTTGTGTTCGGGCCCAGGTAATAGCCAAGATCTCTAATACCGGTTTTCAAGGCAGGCAGACAGATAGGCAGACTGTCGTGGAAGACTAGCACACCAGTATGTTCCTACCTTCATTTCCACTATCCAGTTTTGTGCCATACTGAGCTAAGCTTAGTAAAAGTGTCGATGTTGAGTAATGTTTTATAGGCTAGTCTCAGTGGCGTCACTAGTGGGATGCGGGGGATGCAAAATGTACTGGGCGACACCATCAGAGGGGGTTGACATTAGAATTACTGTGTGCAAAAATTCGTGAAGTATTTCAGCTGCACGTGCTCTTGTTTTCGTTACGGCTGGTGTTTTTTTTTTCATAGTTGATTTTTTTTTTCGAATTTTCCGGTGTTTCAGCGACAATATTATGGTAATTATTATTTGTGAACCTATTCAAACAAATATCTCATAAGCAAAATAATTAATTAAACGAAAATAAGAAGAAAAACTCATAAAAGGTTTCAGCTCAGCTATCAATAATGTATTAATAAACTTGTAAATAATAATTATTTAATGACCATTTTTCCATCATGACCAATCTGTGTACTAACTTTGCCCATTTCAGTTCATTGATGTTGAGGAATCTCAAAAATGCTTCTACAAGGCTATGCAAACGTATTCTCACCACGTGCTTCTAACCTGTATAAACCTCTGACTCTCATGAATGAAATGGTAATGCGTTTTACTATCTGATAGTCACGACGATCTCTCCTAATTCTCTTTACTACAGGAAATATTGATTGATAAAACTCCGTGTTTTCTGACTTTCATGGTCTGTCAATCGAGTGTCTAACAGCGTCAGAGAGTAGCTCCTGAGTTGCGGACCCAACTTAACAGTTTAGCTCACACACTGAACCTGGTCTCCATAACCATTCCTCTGCACGTTCCAAGTCTTATGGATTCAAAAGCAGTTCTGACACCTCTGCTCCGACTCCAACGTCTGTACAATCAATGACGACAAAGCTCCAAACTTTCGCTATCTCTTATCATCTCTTTACGCGATTGATCATATAAGTATTATCATTACATATATTTTGTTTTCATTTGTAAATTTTCATTAATGTTCCTGTATCAAATGTACGTCTTAATTGTCCATACAAATACTTGTATGTGTTCTAATTACTTTGCGTCTATGATCATACTTGGCGCACATTCTCAGTAAATCTCCTTTCCTTCTTCCACATCGTCAGTGTCGTCGACACTGCCAACGGGCTACATGGAGGCAGAACCCTTTGTCTTCAACAACATCTTTGCGCTATCCATTCCTCAACCAGAACTACTTGCACTATCGAGAACCATACTATCAACAAACCGTCTACTTACCATCCAGAATATATCCCAGATTAACTGGTGATCATCAAAGATAGGCACTAAACTATATTACATACATTATGAGAAGAGTGATAGATAACTTACATGTATGAAAACATTTTTACATTAGGATTTAATGCTAAAATAAAAATAATTTTCAATTAAGTTTTTGAACGTTTTTACTTAGAATTTAAATATTTTTTCATGGAATTCACACTGTATGAATGTAGATACATTCAGGCTATACGTATGATATTGTATTTAAAAGTATAATTTCAACTACGATAGTTGTTCATATCACTAGTATTGTCATTATTTTCCTCAATATACAGGGATCGCGATTTGCAGGTAAAACCAACTTCAGGAGCAGCAGCTCCCTGTCTCCTGGCATGGAGTCAGCGGGACAGCTGTATGCCCTCTATGCAAAAAGGAAAGTGTAAGATATATTGAATCAAATACCTGTTGCTATTCACCAACCGAATAATGATTTTCTCACAGCAGCAATGAAATAAAATCTTCTCTGAATTGTTTAAGTGACACATTTAGTCTTCTGATCTCCAATTGTAAAACACTAACTGAGCGAAAGGTAGTCGAGTCATAGAATACGACAAAATGTTTTTGCATGAACCCGATCGAAAAGTCCTGTGTTCTTATTAAAGTGCAGTGCATTTTTTTATTAGATGAAGTGAAAATAAACCATTATTATTCCAAATTTTGGGGTCACCCCAAATTATTAACCAAAAAAATTGCCATGAGGCAAGTTCATGAACGTAAGATGTAATAATATTTAAGGGAATAAAATGCTATGTTATTGAAATTCAATAATCCAGCATACACTAGCAATGGGGCCTATTTGTATGGAAACGAGATGAAAATTAATATGCTCCTTGTCTGCCAATTTATTGAAACATGTATGAAAGAAAACATTGCCGCAAAAGTACACATTTTATATATATATATATATATATATATATATATATATATATATATATATATATATATATATATATATATATATATATATAATTATCATTATCAACCTTTTAGCTTCTGTCGTTGGACATGTGTCTTTCCCAAGATCCGCCTGACCTTTCTATCATGGGCGTCGGGTGGCTAATTCTCTCTGAAGTTATCTAGTTCTTCACACTATCTTATATTTTGTCGGTCACAATTTCGCATGTGATTTCTTGGAATCCATGTTGTGAGTTGTAATGTTCGCAATTTAGCAATATGACTAGCCCATTTCCACTTGAGTTTTCTAATTGTTTCTATGATACATCAGACTGTTTTCTTTCTGATATATTGTACTGTCTTGTGATCTCTCCACATTATGTTGAGCATAATTCTCTCCTTTGCAAATTGCATGGTTCTCAGAGTGAGGATCTATCTTAGATTCCATGTTTCTGATGATGGACTCATGTTCCACATCAAATTTATAACCTTTGAAATTACACACACACAGAGCACACACTACTGAGGATGGGAATACCTCCCGAAACATGTCTAGACCATTAATGAAAACATTTATCGATAAATAAACCTAACTTCCATACACTTCACTTCAGAGTCTATCTCACTCTTTATAGTACAATATATATATATATATATATATATATATATATATATAAATGACAAATTAAAAAAATTATACTCTCTTTTAACTGTTCTGCTGTGCGTGTTTCAATGAGTTATTGATCTTTCTCATCCGGTTTGATGTTAAGTTCGAGTGATGTTTCTCGTTATCATACGACCATCTTTTTAACATTTAACCAGCTTGGGAAGATAAATAACTCATAGAAAAGCATACTGGAATCATACAATTAAAAGAGAGTGAAAATTTCCAAGTTATATGATTTCACAAATGTATGAAAGTGTTTGAAAGCTTGCCGTCTTGAAATTTTCATGTCTTGACTCAAGGGGTTTTCATTACTATCTTCATATACTTCTTTGTTTTTCTTTTTCTCGTCATTCTTAATCATTCTCAAATGTTTACCATGGTCTCAGTTAAGTTCATCATGTAACTTAATACAGTCTTTACGATGTTTTGTAATTTTTCATCTCCGCAATATACACCATTTTCTCTAACCAAATCTATTCAGTTGATTTTAATGCTAAATTTGATAGCTTTATTTTTTCTTCTTAATTTCAAAGAAAACAGCCTAATCTTTCAGAGTTCCTTCATTCAGCCTCATCATATTTAGATTTTCTTCTTTTTTATCCGTCAACATTTCAAGAGTTGGTATAGCTATTTTTCTGCTGTTTATCTTTGTGGTTATCTTTTATGTGAAAAAATCAGGATCATCAACATGAACAGTCTCAATGAATAAACTGGAAACTCTATTGCAGGTATGTTCGATGTTTGTGCTCAGTTTATCTGAGTTCAACTCAAAGTGTCCTTTCAAGCTTTGCTAAACGTTTGTCTGTTGGGTGGGTCAATTTCAATAATGCTGTTTGCAAATTGAAATCAAAATCTTCTGTTGTAGTGAGTTGGATGTTTGTAAAGTTTTTAAATAGATCCTTTCTTCCTATCTTATATATATATATATATATATATATATATATATATATATATATATGTACACACACACACATATATATATATATACATACATATATATATATATATACATATATATATATACATATATATATATATATATCATTCTACTTATATATATATTTATACATGAAATTTTAATTTTATATATATATATATGTACATGATTCTACTTATATGTGTGTGTGCTTGTTTCTTTATATGTTCACACACATACATATATACGTATGTATATATACATACATACATCGACTCATATCCACGTATATATATATATATATATATATATATATATATATATATATATATATATATATATATATACATATATGTATTGCAGTTCCACAAAACCACAAACTCACACACACACATGTATATATATGTGTGTGTGTGTGTGTGAGTTTGTGGTTTTGTTGAACTGCAATATATGTATGTATATATATATATATATATATATATATATATATATATATATATATATATATATATATATATATATATATATATATATATATATATATATATATATATATATACATATGTATATATATGTGTGTGTGTGTATGTGTGTGCGTATGTGTATAAACAATGTTTATGAGATGATCCTCAGAGTTTGAATTTCTACGTATCGTACAATATTTTTTAATGCTTAGTTCGCTTAATTGTAAAATCAGCAATTTATGATTTACTACGAATAATTTAGTGAAAAGAAAAGCAAGAGTGCTTAGTTTCACACCTGCGCCTTTTAATCACTACACCTCAAGGAGCTCTTAAAACACTGTTAAGTTTTCAGGCATTAATTGGTTGGATAGAAGCTGGTCGTTGAGAAACTTCTAAAGCATTCCATGTGAAAGAATGCTCTACGGGAATCTACTTTTATTTTCTATCTATTTTATCTTTTTAGCCCGCTGGTAAAATTCTTCTATCTGCTGGCAGTGTGATCAGTGGCGTAACTGTAGGACGGGGATTCAAAATCGCCCCAAGACCTACAATGTGTTGTAGGGGGGGGGGCTTTATGAATAGTAGTTGACCTACAGCATTTATACTAACATCATACAATAACAAATCTAAAATTTTAGAAGGGGGCGCTCAGTGAACCAAGTTTCCCTGGGTTCCCAGATCTCCAGCTAAGCTCTTGAGTGTGATAATCCGAGGAAGATTGATGGAACGATAAGTCCTTTTTCGTACTTTTACACATGGAAATTTTGGGGGGTCTTTTTACGTTTGTCTCCACCAAAAGCTAACGTCCGTAAATTTGAAGTACAGAAGCCTAAAAAAGAAAATAACAATAAAGATGATTCAGTAGTATTTTTTTTTTTGCTGGAAAAGACCCAAAATGGTAAGTGTTTTCGTTGGTATACCCTATTTTATCTTATTTCAAAATTTTGGTTGTATTAGCTTTTACTTCGAGCTAATCTGCAAAAATCTGACAACTTGACTGAGCTGGTACCCATTTAAAAAAATACACGACTGACCATTCGAGG
>OY735199.1:58952145-59004645 GCA_963457665.1 Thysanoteuthis rhombus | reverse complement strand
TATATATACACACGAATATATATATGTATATATATATAAGTTTAGGAATATAAATATATAAATATGAATCTTTCTATGTATACATACATGAATATATATATAAATGCACCTTTGTTATTAAGAAATTGATATATGATTAAACAGAACGATCGTAAATTGCATTATCTTATATTGAAACTGTATTTGAATTGATCATCTGTTATCACACGGTAGGTGTATCATTTGGCCTTGACAAGGTAAAATAGAAAAAAAACCCAATAAATATCCATTTCTTGATAACATAATTGTTCGTGTTGAGAGAAACAAATAGAGCATATGAACACTGTGAATAAACAAAATGAGAATTTGAAGTTAAAACAGTCATTTGAGCTCAATGGTGAGAGCAACGCTATGCTGAAGTAGCTACTCTGTTTATTTCAGGTTTGTTTCCCGCAGCAGCCCAATTTTCCATTTTCTATTTTATTTCCGTTGTCTTATATCTCGTTATTGCGACTTTTTATTACAGTATTCTTGATGTATAAACACTTTGCTAGAGCAGTCAGTATGTAAATTGGAAACCATCAGAGATGGCATAGGAAACTGGAGGAGCAATAATTGGAAAAATGATTGACGATTTGGTCTCAGCGTAATCATTGATGTTTTCATGACTGAAGTGGTAAAGGCAACGTCTGTGAAAGAGGCGTCCCCAAGGTGTGGGGTGCGACGGACTAAAGATCAGTGTTATTTTTGTGGAATCCATTATATATAATATATAATATATAATATATACGTATGTATATATATATATATATGTGTGTGTGTGTGTGTGTGTGTGTGTGTGTGCGTGTGTATGAAATGTCGGCAGATGGATTAAATCTAAAAAAATCCTTTGTATCCTTCGCTGATAAGACAAACAGAGGATACATTTCCTATATAGAAAAAGGCTGTAAGGTAGACACATATGTTTTCAGTTTTATCGCCGAGCCAAACAACAGATGAAACCATTTAGGCTCAACAACGATGGAAACCATTTTTAATTCAAACAGTGTAAAAAGGGAAGCAAATCTTAGATATTTTCATTTTCATGAACATTCTGTCAGATCACCCCACAGCCACACAACTAACTTGAGTCAGTAATATCGTTTCAAATTAGGCAACCAACCATAGAATCATTTCGCGCTTTAGTCTTTTGCGAAAGGTTGAACAATCTTTAAAGTTTTCTATTAGAAATGGGCATGAAATCAGCCCCAAACCTTACTTACCAAACGTTCTATACTATATCAAAAACGCATTTCATATATCATCAAATACGATATAACGCAAGTTTCTGAATCACGAAACAAATCCTCTAATCCGAAAGAGAAGTTACAAGAACAAGGGATAGTAAAAGAAGGCTACCCTCCAGATATTTGACATTCAATTGTTGCAATTATAACTAACTAACATGGCGAAAAAATTGCCATCATGGAATTTGCAAAATTTCAGATCAAACAAAAATCAGGCACAAAAACCAAACGAAAAACATGCAAACAGCAACAACCCGATTATCACTGGGTTAATTTCCATGAATTGTGTGTGGAATGATATATCTGGAACTTCATCACCATGAAAGAAAACATTCTGGGCCTCTTCTCTTGACGACAATTACCTATGAAATAAAAATATCGATTATAGGACACATACACACACACACACGCACACACACACACACACACACACGTATATATATATATATATATATAGATTTACTTGCAATATATATATATATATATATATATTATATAAATAAACAAATATATATATATCATATAAATAAACAAGTATATATATATATATATATATATATATATATATATTATAAAAATAAACAATTATATAAATAAATAAAACGCACATGTGTATTATTAAACTTCAAATTTGGAGTTTAAGCGTCAATCTTTTGGCTGGTTCCATGTTTCAGCTCCATAGGTGACTATCGAGAGGATGCATTGGTTGTATACCCTTCCTTTTAGAACTAGCAGAATTTTCTTGTTCTTGAAGGTTGAGCTTGTCCTGCCAAAACCTTTGCAACCTATTGTGATTCTTCTTTTGATGGTTTTACGGAAATTCGTTGTCCTTAAATTCCGTTGCCATTGGCTTCTGTCCTATGCGTCATAATTGAAGGAATTGTTGATGCCAAGAGAATTATTTTTTTTTTCCTTTTTTCCTTATCTATTTATTTCACCAAAAATAGGAAGCACGTTTCAGCATTCGAATAAACGTACTTTCGAACAATTCTGGAATATTTTATCTGCAAATTTGGTTCGCTCAAATACCAACGGACACACCGTTTCTCGCAAGATCACCAAGTTGAGCAACATCAAATCTGGTCAGGATCAAGATGGATGCATCCAGCCAAGTACAGAATTCTGGAACGGCAGATAAGATAGAAAATCCCGTCCCTGCAAAATGTGAGTGGCATGGGTAAGGGCACAGCAAGATGCATTAATAAGGTGTTGACCAGCCAACTTAGAAAGGATTAAGGCCCTACCAAGTATCACCCTAAAGCCAAACACAGTACATAACCAATGTGTCATCCTACGTCGAAAGATATGGAACCTGAAGAGGGAGAAAATTCATTGATTTTTCTTGAAAGAGTCCTATTGGTAAGTGAATATTTATTTCCCTAATTTTTCGTTGTTGAAGCTTGGAATCAATGGTTGAAATAGTTCATCTTGAGATGTCAACAACTTGAAATTTGCATAACAACCTTATTCGTATTTTTTTTGAACAGAAAACATTTGTCTATGCCATATTTCAAATTTTACTGGTTATCAGGGATATTGTCCATAGAATTATTTTCCCGTCTATGGAACCTGTAGTCTTTGCAAGTAGTTCATATCACGATCTTGTGTTGAACTTTGGACCTCACAATATTCAGTCTATTGCTCTAAAGACTGACACAAGCCCGAACTGTCAGAAAGAATGATAAGGATATAGATGTTTGTTTAAACATTTTCTCATCTGAAGAGATTGCAAAAGCTCGACTATATTCTGTGTAAATAACTGGAGAAAAATAGACAATAATCAGATTGAAACCTGTTGCCTATATCTGTAGAAATCCCATCAGCTAAGAATAGCAACAAACATAAAAGGTAATACTCTTGAATGTTTTAAATTGTTTATTTGGGAATTTTTAATGTTGTTGCGGATAATTGTGTTTGAATTAGGGCAAGGAATTCCTTCAAGCAGTTTTTGTATTCCTATTTTCTTCTAAATGTCAGGAAGATTAATTATCTTCGGGGGACGACAGAGACAACTTTATTTTTAGGTTGAAAAATGTTGAATAAACGAAAAAGGGCTAAATGGATGGAATGGGTGGAGGGAGGATGAAATGAGGGTGAGGGGATAAAGAATGTGTTCGTTTAGTGGGGGAAAGACTGGATAGGAGAGAAATGGAGAAAATAGAAAGTGAAAATGAGAGTGAAAGGGGGAATGAGAGATGAAGAACTGAAAGAGAGAGAGAGAGAAAGGGGGGAGAGAATGGAGATAATAGAGAGAAAGATATATATATATATATATATATATATATATATAGAGAGAGAGAGAGAGAGAGAAGACTGAACTAAGAAAGAGACTGAAGTGAAGAGTGGATGAAGGACTGAGAGAAAGAGAGAGAGAGAGAGAGAGAGAGAGAGAGAGAGAGAGAGAGAGAGAGAGTAGAGAGAGAAGAGAGAGAGGAAGAGCGACTAAGAGAGAGGGGATATGGGATTGAAAGAGAGGGAGAGGATGAGATACTGAAAGAGAGAGGTGATGAGAGACTGAAAGAGAGCTAGAGCGAGGATAAGGGACAGAGAGAGGGAGAGGGGGAAGAGAGATGGGGACAAGAGAGAGAGAGAGATTGAGAGAGAGAGAGGAAGACCAGACAGAGGGAGAGAGAGAGGGGGATGAGGGACTGATAGAGAGAAAGTATGAAAGACTGTAATAAATAGAGGATGAAGGACTGAAAGAGAGAGAGAGAGAGAGAGAGGGGGGGGTAAGGGAGTGAAAGAGAGAGAGTATGGATGATTCGAAGAGAGAGAATGAGGGAGTGAAAAGGAGAGAGAGAGAGGAAGGACTAAGAGAGAGGTGAGAATGAGATACTGAAAGAGAGACGGGATGAGGGGCCGAAAGAGAGGATAAGAGACAGAGCGAGGGGTATGAGGGGCTGAAAGAGAGAGAGGGTTGGGGGTTGAAAGAGAAAGAGTGGGTGAGGGACTGAAACAGAAGAGGTGAAAGAAGATGAGAGAAAGAAATTAGAAGGAAAGCGACAGAGAAGCAGAGAAACAAAGAAATGAGACTGATTGATATAAATAAATATAAATATCATTATATTTTATATCAAAGGAATCACGGAGGAAAATTTGAAGAGAAAAATACGAAAAAGCAGAATAGAAAGGAATAGATATAATGAGAATGAGAGACTCGAGGAAAAGGAGAGGAAAAAGAAGAAAGAAGAAAGAGAAAATGGAGTTGTCGTGTGGTGAATCTTAGAAGAGAAAAAGACGAAATCAGGGGAAAGTGAAAAGGAGAGAAGAGAGGAAATAGCAGAATGGAAAGGGTAGAATGAGAAAAAAAAATGGTAAGAAGAACGAAAGTTAAAGTAATATAATGAGAGAGGGAAAGAGAGAGAAAGGGGGGGGAGAGGGACAAATGGAAGCAGAAAGATGGAACAATTAAAGTAGTGTGGTCCCCTAATAGAAGTGCAGTCTTTCTTTCAGAGCTAGTAGTATTGCCTTATTGTGGTCCCAAATTACAAGCAGTAATTATTAATTCATTTAAAAAAATAAGGTATTACAGTGAAAATTAATTCCAAGCAGCTAATATCGATTTATTTGAGTAGAATTCCAGGCATAGCCAACCATTGAGGATTGTGCAACAATATTTGGTCAAAACATTGCCGACATTTCTATTGTACCACGTAAGGGTTAGGGGTATGCGTGAAGGTGAAGCTCAGTAATTCGGGACCAGTCATTGGAGTATACAAAAATAAAGCATTTCAGCACCGTGGGAGGGATTTTTTTTAGGGACCACACTACTTGACTCGTAACAGAGATTTTATGACACTAGACTCCAGGGAAGTTGGAAAAAAAGAACGAATTGTTGGAAAATAAATGAAAACTCGAGGACAATAAGACAAATCAAGAATGTAAATAAGGAATCTTATAAAAAGAAAATTGTTGCATGAAGAAAAAAAACTGAAGTATAAAAAAGTAAGAGTTTGAAAAAACCAATGTATTGGATTGAATGAAGATGGAGTAAACGTGTGGGGTAGAGAAGAACTGACTAGGAGCCGGGGCAAGTATGGGGTCTTAAATTAGCATCGAGGGGAAATAGTTCAAACGTGAGATTCTTGAGCTGAAGAATCTCTAACCCCGAGTAAAAAAGACCATAAAGCAAGAACAAAAACAGAGAAAACGGTAGGGATTGGCAGTTGGGGGCACGATAAGTAAAAATATTATCAGTGAATTTACTTTTTACATATTTGACCACATCTCTGTTTATGGGGGGTTTTTTTGTCAATTTTTGTCTTTATTTTTCTACCCTTTTTTCGAATTTTCGTTGATTCCTCCCCCGGGTTACGTTTGAATGGCATATTTACCCAACAGAGGACCACACGCAGACATTCAAGAGATTGTCGGCGCTTAAGTAAAAGTAAACAGTACAGGATTGAGAAGAATTGCTGAAATCTATTTTATTTTTCAGGCAGGTCTCATTATTCAATTTCAATCTCATGTCGAAAAACTTACGAACTCTATTTTCATCGCACACATACAAGCACACATATTTGAGTGCTTATCTTCTATCCGTCACTTGACTTTTACTACAGTATATTGTTATAATTGTTCAATTTTATCATTACTTATTGCTGTAAATCTCTTATTGTGCCTAATTTATCACTTGAACTTCACCATAGGTATATATCGGAAAAAACATGTAGGTAGGGTTCGATTCAATCCGTGATTTCAGGTATCCGATGATGATCTTGAAACATATCCTACGCGTATAAGTCAGGCCTAGTTCTCTACTAGTGAATACTAAACACACAGACACACACATACACACACACACACACACACACACACACACACACACACACATATATATATATATATATATATATATATATATATATATATATATATATATATATATATATATATATATATATATATATACACAATTTAAGATATCAACTTTATACGATTGTGTGAATTTCTTAGTTGTGATATGTTCATGCAATGAAATGATAGTCGTGAAGCAGTTGCTACTTTTCGCTCCACCGAATACAACTTGAGACTCAGTTTTTGAAACGTATTTCGAATTTTTTTCTTCAAGTTCCTATTAGCGTGTGTAATCGTAACAATGTACTGTTTGTCAAAAGAAATTGGGTTGAATCTAGGCAGAGTCAAGATATGGAACAATCCTTCTGGATTAATTTTCCATTTTGTTATCGTAAATGATCCACGCGCTTTTTTGCCCCTCTGTTCGTATGCTTTTTTCCGGAATTGGTAAAAAGATGTTACTCTTTGAGGTTATATCTTAGTTTAGTTTAGGGAAAATGATATGAAAGCAACGGTAACTGAGGCGCGAAAGTAGTTGTTATCAGGCACTCATCTTAGCAGAAGGAAAGCTGATTTGGAATTCTGCGAATAAATATCGTCTTAGCTTTTAGATTTCTACCAGTATAAATATAATGCATACCAAACCAAGTATATCTCGCGAGTTGGCGAGAGCTAATTGAGGTTCAGTCTTATGTGTGTCCATGAGCAGGATACTCCGTGACCACCCCCTCCAAATGTTAAATATTAACAGATAATAAAAAGAAATAATGACATGCACGGTTGCTGCAGGGTCAAACTCCTCTCCTACTTCTATTCTAACTGGAGATGATCACTGCAATTTTTGTATTGTATATAATGGATAAAAAATATAGAAAATATATGAATAAATAATTATTAAAATGAAATAAACCCTTAAACATTTATAACATATCTTTTTGTAGATATGCAAGATTTGTCAGTTTGGCTCACTCGGTAAGAGAGCCGCTTACTGATCAATTGATTGTAATTTCAAATCATAGTATGAAAGTGTTGATCATGTATATCGGTTTGGTTTAACATGGTGGAAACAGAAGAGCATTAAGGGTTTACTTCCCTAAATTAGGTGAGGGTTGGTGTTGTTGTTAAGGTAGATAAACGAAGGGAACAAGCCTCCGACTTGGACTTGAATTTGACAATATGTAACTTGGAAAGAAATCGTGTTGCTTATTCTGCCTTTTGTTATCAAAGATAGAGCTATCAATCTACATAATAAACGGTGCGATTTTTCTGTTAGTTTTTCTGTCCGTAACAGTAAATACTTCCATTTTAAAGTAATTTTGCTGATAAAAGTCATCTTTTACCATTCATTTGAAACAATGGAATCTTCTTAGTCATTTCTTGATAAAGCCTTAGATAAAATTGGTACTAGCCGCAAACATTAATTCACGATAATAACAACTGTGGAGTAGTTACTATTAGGTCTTGATGTAAGAGAGAAATGTGAAGAAATAGCTCGAAGTCCATAGAAAAATTGGTAGATATTTCCACCAAATACATTATGACCTCCGGTACACACACACATATATATATATATATATATATATATATATATATATATATATATATATATATATATAGAGAGAGAGAGAGAGAGAGAGATTCTTTTCTATTAAATCATCTCACAGAAACTGAAATAAATCTGTGATTCTTTTCGTGGGTAATGATAATTAGTTTATAATAATCATTGTGTAGGTGCTTGTGAGTGTGTCGTGTAACGGCATTGACTGTGATGAAGAATAAAATGGAATAGAAATGATAAGACTCGGTTGTACAATGTTACAATACCAAAATCTTTTGAAATTGTCACTCATTAAGTTTAGGCCCGTGAGAATTCACTTCTATAATCTATGCAGTTTAATTACTGGAATACAACCTCCATCTATAACTTGCATACAGAGACATGTTCAGAAAATATTCCGAAAATAATTGTCTGATTAACTTATATTTCTTTCAAATTTGACATACTACATTCTAAAAGACAGAACAGAGGATTCCAATTAATCATCACCGTGTGCTATTTATAGAATCCATAACCAGTTCGGCGCTATAATTATTTTTGGGTGTATGATTTCCAAGTTCTTCAGAACACCATCTGGAATTTTAATTCCTTTGCAAGATATAGGGATTATTACTTTCCCAGTTGACTACTCGCTAAGTAAAATGGAAAGAACATTACCCAGAAAAAAATTAAAATAAAATACATAATAATAATCAAAGAAATCGTGACACGTGTTTGTATGGCGAAAAACTCTTAAAGAGCAAAATTAAACAGTGTAACGTCAAAGTAGCTGAAATGTACACACGGCATCACAGCGAGTGAGTGATGACTTTTGTCTTTAACATTAGTTATCTTCTTTTCTTATGGTTTTGTTTTCATTTGAAGTTTTACGATTACAGTTTTTACTTATTTGAAAAAACGTATCCAATTTAACAAGGAGCCGAGAGAAAGCTGATAACAATTTACTGAATGAACAAAATAATTTAAAAAGGGGAAACAAATAAAATACTGGAATTTTTTTCCTCGGGAATGTCTTGGCACTTTCGTAACGCGGAAAACCTACAGCGCGTTTATTTCTATCACTATCAATAAACATAATGGCTCGCAGGATAGTCTCAAAGAGTGACTTTGATCCTCACTTGGAGTCCAAAATTGTGACCTTGTACCATGTTGTACCAAGTTTGATAAATAACAGTAGAAGAACGAATTTATGGCTTAGAAATGCTATTTAATTATTCATCGCCCTTCAAATAAAAACAATAATCGTTCATTGATAAGTCTGAATATAGAGGGTACAGATAACCCAAAGGTCAGAAGCATGGAAATAGAATCGGAAAACGAGTTCAAACTAGACTGAGACAGTTTGCTTTCACTCCACATTGAAGCATTGGGAAAGGCATGAATTCATATATTCTTCTTTATTATCAGTAAATAGTAGGGCAGATTGGGCTATTCAAGATATAGACAACATTGAATTCTAACCGGGAATATCCAACCCCGTGTCCAGTGATGTGAATGGCTTACAACGGACAGAGTAAAGAATGTGTTCCCCAAATGGACAATATGGAGATCTGACTGACCTGGCAAGCGGGAAGCAGATTATAATGGATTTCCTTAGTGAAATAAAAGAGAACAAGAATGGGTGGACAAAAGAACGCAACCTCCCCATGACATCATGAGCACAAGTGGAAGACTGGAATTTAAAAGATTGTAAATATGGATAAAAGTGATATCAAATTTTTGTGGCCAACGATAAGGGTGTATAACCAATGCATCTTCCCAATAGTCACTTATGGAGCTGAAACATGGAACTTAACCAAGAGACAGATCTGCAAATTGACAACCATGCAACGTACACATGAAATAATTATGCTGGGCCTCACATGGAGAGACTACAAGACAGCTCATTACATCCAGAAAAAAAAACAGGAGTAAGGGACATCATAGAATCCATTAAAAATCTCAAATGGTAATGGGCTGGCCATGTTGCACGAATGACAGACAACCGATGGACATTGCGACTCACGACATAGATCCCCCAAGATCACATGCGCAACCAAGGCCGGCAGGATATTAGATGGAGAGACAAGCTAGACAAAATCAGAAAATACTGGCTTTGCGACGCCCATGATAAGGAAGTGCGGTGAATCCCGGGGGAGGTCTATGTCCAACGACAGACGTTGAAAAACTGATGATGATGATGATGACGACGATGATGATGATGATGATGATGATGATTCCTTACCCAAGAATACGGAAGCTCATACAAATTCATACGAGGCTGGGCGAATGATTCAGCAGCCTGACACAGTTATTAACCGAATTTTGTCTTTTTTCTGTGTCGAACAAAAAGACTGAAGTTTAAACGAAAACTGATGTTTGTTTCCGTTGTTTCATGAAGAACCCATTTTCCTTGTCTCAGAATTTTTCTGGGGTTTGTAAACGACGAATTACTGTTGACACATTTTATGAGCCATAAAGAGCTGCGTAAACACTTCTAAAATTTCCCCAACAGTGTGCAGAAGGTGGTGTCAACTTTTGTATAAATCGAATGTTGAGGTATTTTAAGAAAAGATGAGGACTAGGTGGAATAGAATCACACTTCCTTACTCAGCTGTTCAATCTTTTGCAAAGCCTATCAACTTTCGAGATGATTACGATGTTAACAAATAAAAGATGTTCTCTCTGGATCGACACATTTTGGAGGCCGTGAATGAATCGTTATCATCTTGCTCTTGATATATTTCACATGATATGTAAGCGTGTCTCAGAACGATATTTGATCAAGAAAACAGCTCCCCAAAAAGCATTTCCGTCTCTTCATAGAATGGTTATCATACCATTTCCTGACACCATAACAACGAAATGACGTACATGTGCCCGTTAACAGGATGCATAACAAAAGAAATAGTTATCGCTTCCTGATGTATGCATCCCCATGGGTGCCCTCCGTCATCAAAAAAAAAAAAAAAGGGAAAAAAAAAAGAAAAAAATGAAGGAAAACATACATGGATATATGAAAGATTTGGGGGCTCAGACAAATCTATATGATGCTTTCTAATTCCTCTTGCTCTGATAAAAGTAATTAAACAATTTTTGATTGTAATAGTATCTGGAATTCACCATTGGACGGAACATTGTCAATCATTATTCATTTTCGACTAGTAGCTGCTTTTTGTCGTAACTTTTTAGACTGTCATTCTACAGAACAGGACAGGAAAAAAATGTGCCTCCGGCAGGACTCCAACTTGCTTTCATTTTTCTTCGGTAAGTTTGTGTTAGCGTGACTGTTGAATTATGGATTGGTTACATAGGCTTACCGGCTGCAGAAGGTAAATCTAACCACACAACTGGCATTTATTTTCCCCGAACGCCCGATTAGGTGCCATCCTAAATGTTTGTTCAGTACAAATATTACCTGGAATTTACTATAAGATGCAGCCTTACTGATTATCATCAACTAATTCACCCGTACAAACATATATGATATATACTGATACACACAATGCATTTCATATTTGTAGATGATAGATATTTGCGACACTTTCAGCTAGTAGAATAGCGGTCTATTGACTATAAACAGATTCTTTAAAGATTTTTTTCTTACTAATACTTTTAATAAATGGGCAATTTTTTTAATTCAGCATTTTTATTACATCATTGGAACATGGATGAAATCCCGTTTCGAGTCTCGCCGAGGTTTCTTCTTTATTTCCGATCTTGTCTGTTCCCGAATGATTATAGAATGACGGCCAGAGAAGTTACGATAAAGAGAAATTGAAGTTGCGATAAAGAGAAATTGAAGAAATATTAATCGAAAGTTAATGATAATAATTTTATTGTCTTAGCAGCTCTATCTTTTTTACTTTAACAATATTGATTAAAAATGTACACACACACACACACACACACCCACATATATATATATATATATATACTCTCCTGTCGGCACCCTGATCGACAGAACATTTCGGAAGTATGAAATATGACGCTTTTTATAAAATAAAAAGAAAGTAATAAGATTTTCTCAGATTTTAATGAAAAACTAATAAAATATTCATAAAAGACTGTATAGATGAATATAGGAGTACAATTTTCTGAAACTGTCTACGAACATGCATTGGCTTATGAGATATACAGGCATCATTTTTTTTTTTTTTTTGGAATCATTAACAAATATATTCTATCCTTAATATTCTCAGAAAATTTACAGCAATTCCCAGAGTGTAGGTAATTACTACGAAAGGGGTACTTAGAGGTTTTTCTATTACTTGTATTTGTTATTACTAATACCTTTTTTTAATACATAAATGTTTTCTTTAATGAAAATATATTGTTTATTTACCTGAATGTTTTTATTGAATTATTCAATTTTGCTTGTGAGTAATGAGCGCTATTACAATTCTTGAAAGGGATATACCACGTAAAGGTTAGGCAACCACTGATGTAGTGCGTAGATACTGCTTATTGGAGTATGATCGTTATCTTGAGGTTGTTAAATTTCATATTTGAATCAAAAATACCTTAGTTCTGCCTAAAAAATCAGATGGAGATATTTTCTTTGGAAATTAGGAAAATATTTGTTTTTATAACACTTGGCGCATTGACTGCTCTTCTGACCCCAAATAGCTGCCTGTTATGAATGTCTACTGACTTGCACATAACTTATTTGATAATTGTCTCATTTAACGTTTATCGAATCATACTACGAGTCATGCCTAAAATATTTTATTCGACGTGAAAGCAAAGCAATGTGAAGTCGCTTCTTGTGTCACCCGACAAATGGAACAATGGTTTGTGTCTCTGTTGTTCCAAACGGTCTGTAAAGATTCAATCATTGTCTGTAGCAATAGTAGATTTTTACGGGACCAGGTTTCTAGCCAGACAACCAAGATGGGCTGCCGAGCAGGGCTAAAAGGTTTCAATAACTTGCTATTTACCTATACATATAGATTAATTAAATTTCTCAGTTTGATTTATTGATTAAGCACTTGCTCACAATACAGTGAATCGTAAGCTGATCTTTTAAGCCATCTATAGTAAGTTCAATTCTTATAGGATGTTGCAAACTCTTTTTTCCACACTATATTAAAGAGACCGGTAAGATAGATTGTCTGCTGATGTCGTTCATTGTTTAGATAAGTCTGTCCTTGATTTTCATGTTTCCTATCTTTTAATGAATTGATTCGTCCATCTGTTCATTTATATTTTTACGGGTTATTTAACTTCGCCTTTATCTTCTTTTTAGATCATCTTGTCAATCCCAAGCCCCGGTGAAAAAGGAAGTATGACAGTGAGCTAGAAACCCCATCCCATAAAACCTTCTTTTAACAGAAAATGCAGCATTACCACTCTGCTGAAACCAGGGCATCATCGGCTCAGCGGTCACCTCAGCGATCACCTCAGCGAGAGCCTAACCGGGGAAATTCTTCTTCAGAGGGGCTCAACGCACATAGCTTGCAAAAGGCCAGTTTGTTGAATTATCTTCAAACGACGTGGGCAAAAGAGGTGTAGAACATCAGAACCCAGTTTGAGAGCAAGAAAGAAAATGGACCTTGAAAAAATCAGCTGAGAATAAGACAGAAGTCACCGGAATGACATGGGTCTAGCTCAAAGGAGTCACCCAGAACTGAGTCTGCTGGCGTGATAGGGTTGCAGCCCTATGCCAAGAAGCCAATAAGAATTTTCAAAAAATCCTGGATATTTCCCCCATCATTACTTTTAGTTTTTGCTCAGTCTTTCTTTTATCTCATTTCTCTTGTTTTTTATCGCAACTCTAAGATCGTTATTCTATGACTGTTAAATAAGTATTGTGAATCGGAAATAAAGAATAAGCCTTCAGTAAAATTTGAACTCGCATACTATATCCTTGTAAACTTATCTTTTAATAGCAGTGTCATTATCAATTTGTCCACGATGGCTTTACCGAGAAGAGTCGCTCAAATGAGCCATATACCTATATTCTTTTCTTATCCGATCGCTCCTATGCCGCCATGTTTGTGCATTGTCTACAGTTGTAGTCTTTTATGAAACAGTTTTTGGATTTCTCATGTGGATCGTTGTAATTATTATTAATATTCGATAAGTCTTTTATCTTATTTTTGTGGCTTTTCATCTCAACTCTTAAATCGTGATTCAACGGCCGTTAAATAACTATCTGAAAGTTGAGATGTGAAGCAGCATAAAATAAAAGAAAGATTACTAAAAAAATTATGAGATGCGTTGCCTATCATATTCCCTATCTCATTCATCACCGGTGGAAATTTGCTAAACTTCAGCCATTAAAAAATGCTCAATAAAGGCACCATTTGTTTCGACTCAGCAGGACTTGATGACCACCTAATAAGGCGTTATGAATCATATTCCAGTTCATCGTCTATATCTGGCATTAACTAAATGCGATTGCACTGACAGAAAGTTCGTTTGAACTTTCTTTTTATCTGTTAATTTGAACAACTCGATTATCTTGCTTCTCTATTACATAACTTGTACAGTCGCTAAATAAAGCCAGTGAATGAGTTATTTCACTACTAATGCTTGTTCCGAGTGAAGGGCTCGTTGGAACAATGCAAGCCGTGTTTAACGGACTGGTCCATTACGCGAAAAACATTGAGTCGACCAAATACTTTTACGTAATCACAATCGTATTGAGTTGAAAGAATATTAATAGGTAATTGTTTTACAAGAGTAGATTATCTATCTTCATTTTATCATAATTATCTGACATTTTTCACCAAGTATGTAAACAATGAATCCTTTACTAAAACTTAGTGTAAATGTAAAATGCTTTCTTTTGTGATTTTTGTTGATGGTAAAAACATTTATATGTTTCAGGAAAGTTGTTCTCAATCTGTGGCCTGTGGATCTTTAATGATATGTTAGCGATATTAAACAATGGAGCAGAAACAAACAGAAGCAAGTTGAAGTGCAGAGTGGTTTAACGGTTATCTGCACGGGAAACGGAATTGGCGAACTGAGTTGGAGTTTTGGCCGAGGCTGTTTACGTTTATTAAAGTGTCAATTTACTTCTCCTCAAAATATGGGTAGATTGAATGAAAAATGATTTACCAGTGGCAATTGAAGCTGTATGAAAGTCAATGTAAAAGAAGGTTACCCTAACAGAAAAACGAGTACAGCTTGGTAGTCGCCATAGCTGATCACAAACCTGGATAAAGGAGAAGGATTAGACGTTAGTTTAGCAACTCCACTCCGTAAAATCTACTTAATACTAAAAACGCGACAGAAAGGTCGCAGCCTAAAACTCTACAAGAAGTCTACGGAAAGAATAAAACAAAACAAAGCTGAAGCATTTTCTTTTTAATTTTAAGCAATTTAACTTTTTCTTATTCTATCAGAGTATTTATTGATAAATTTTGATCAGGAGTAGAAAGAAAAATTAAATGTAGTATGGTCTGAGATATACTTTCAAGCGTTAGATTGATGAGATCGGATAATGATTTCACCTACAAATAAAATGATTTCAAATAAAAAAAATATATCAATACTTTCCCTAAGCGATAACTGGATTACTTGTAAAACAAATCTCCATAGCCATAAGTCTGTGAATATGAACTTAGTATCACAGATTAATATCCGTGATTAAGGTCCAAATTTCAGCCGTAGAATCATCGATTATTTCTCAGTTTCTAACTCTGGACGAAATTATCTTTACTCTAACAATAAAAATCTGCAATAGTCACAGTCGGCAAAGTGAAGCTTATAAACATAAGTAGTTGTAATTTTAGCCATGACTCGTTAAAAAACAGAAGATATAGTCTTACTTTTACTCGTGAGTCATAAAAAAAAACATACGTTATACCTTTACTTGTGAGTCAATAAGTTGTAGTCCTACATTTACCGAGTATCATTAAAATCTGTGTGATTTCTTTTTTCATGTATATTACAATCGACTTGTGGCTGCTACCACTTCAGCTGCTCCGCCTATTATTCTGTTTGCAAGTACCGGGGGTGTGGAAGTCAAGCGATTGGGTCATGTGACACCTGTTCAAAACATGCACAGAATCAGCCATCAAACTTGTACTTTCTCAACTATGACACAATCTGAATGAAAGTAATATAAAATTAACTCAATGATAACCTCATTCAAGTGAAAAATTATCACGGAAAGGTTTCTCCGATGTGGTGCAATGGTTGTGGATCATTTCTGTTCGATCCTCGCTGGATGCCCCGATCATCTTGAGATAAAGACTAAGCGGAACTTATTCATTTTTTATCAGATGAAGCATTGTCAAACATTATTGATTCGTGATTAGTATTTCTTTCATCCTTATAATAGTTGCTTCTCATTGCAACAACTTAGACCACCAGTCTACAAGAGAGAGCGAGATAAAGAATACGCTCTAGACAAGATTCGAACTCGCATACCTTTACCTCGGAAAGCCTGCCTATGTACGGCTACTTCTCCACTGATCGTGCCACCAGAGCTTTAACAATAGGCAGAAGATCTTATCTAATCCTCAAATTTATCCTTCATTTACTCCTATCGTACGGCGCCATATTTGTTGTTGTTTACAAATCCACAAGTTATATTAGTAGAGGTAATATGATCTTGAATTATAAAAAAAAAAAAATTTCTATTTAGTATTTCTTTCATTTAATTCAAACTATTTTTTTTTTAGCAATAGCTAAGACCTTCAATCTGAGTAAACAGCGGAGCTAATACCTATGGAATAAAACAGGATAGCTCAAAAGTGATCTCAAAATTAGAATTGCCTATGTTAACTTAAATTCCACATATTCGAAATATTTGCTATCAAAAGGTCAACTGAATTAAATCTTATCATTGCTGCCAAGAAATAAAACCTTCAATAGAAAACAAAAGAAAAAGAAAATACGACTTATATGAAATTCACATTTTATGTTTCGATCGCTATTTGGAAGTAGAGCGGAGCGTTCCTATGAAAACCTTTCATGAGAAATTTTTTTAAAAATTTCTAAATTGTTGTTATTTGATTTAATAATTCTTTAGCTTTAGATTTGATAGATTCATATGATCACCGTTGTTCACTTCGTATAATTTTTGTAAAAAACATTTCATATTATCGTATCATTCAAATATGAAGAAAAGTTTTCTTTGTAACGTCCCCAGCCCAAACTACCGAATCATAGATTTAAATGAAATTTGAACCAATTCAAAGTGATCATCATCCAGATTGTATTTTTTTACCGATAAGCAAGGGTATTTTACAACATAATGCATGTAGTGAATATTTTATAAAGGACAGAATAATATCATTAATCTCAGCCAACAGTAGTGAGACTAGTCTTCATTGTATTATCCTAAAAAATATTGTTTTTTTTTCACTGATAAGCAAGGGTATTTTACTACATAATGCATTTAGTGAATATTTTATAAAGAACAGGATATCATTAATCTTAGCCAATAGTAGTGAGAAGAGTCTTCATTGTACCATCTTAAAAAAATATAAATTGTTCGGGTGAATAGAAGAAGCTGAAATTCACGGAACATGTCCCGCCTCTCTTAGTTTAGCCAAAGAAGCATTGAATTTGAAATTGAAATTGAATTTGAAGAAGAGGGAGAAGAAAAATAATAAGAATAAGAATTGAAAAGAAAGAAAGACGTTAGTGCGTGTTAGGAACTTTCAGTAGTAAAGGGCTAGATTTTTGTTATCAGGCTGTAACTAGATGAAATTGAATAATCAGTTCTACAAGGTAATTTGAGAACTTTGCCTATTCATTCTTATTTGATGTTTGTGCATTAAACTCATCGTCCATCTTAAGCATCGGGTTAGCACACCGGCCCCGTAAACACACACACGTACACGATTACAATAAGTGGGTCTCCATAGGTCGTTTAAAAACTGAGACAAATTTATTGCTCAATTGGGCTGTGCGACACGGGAAACCACATCGCTTTTCTTAAACTCAAACCAGAGAATACTTTTTCATTCACGGAAAGACCAACACCTAAACCGATTGTCTGCTTGAATGCACTTCCTCGTAGAATATTCATGAGCAACGACAGGCTTATCATTGGAAAAACGTGGGGTTATGCTTAACTGCATGAAAACATATTACCGCCAACGAATTTTGCCACCCATATGCGAAGACCAGAAACTTTTTTTTTCAAATTTCTTTTACTGCTTTGAAAAAATATTCTCACGAAAAAAAAGCCCCCCAAAAGAAGTAGCACAACAAAACGGGAGCGAAAACAACAAACAATAAAAGAAACAATTATTCATACAACGCAACGACGTCTGTTGAAAAGCCTTAAGTTACAGCGTTGTTTATGGGATTGTCTTTGAAAATGAGGACTTGAATTGCACTCCATTATTGTTCCTACGATACCAAGGAGGAGATAACACAAAGCAATATTGCTGTTGGTTGTGTTGGTGAAACAAACTAGCAATTAGCTTTGCGTGGTGCCTTTTCTGCGGGAAAATCTGATACAGCTGACAGCGGCGGGATAGAAGCCAGCTGCATACAACCATAGATAATTCAACTGGAGAACGCCACCAGCAGCCATGATTATTTACATCTGACACAGCATATTTCCATATGATGCATAAAAACACAAAGAGTTCCTTCTTTTTTTGAGAACTAGAATAGTACAATATTTTCAATTGTGTAAGTGCATTAAAATGTCATAAAAGAAGCTTTCTTCCTGGTAGCAACGTCGAAGGAGAATGATCCTTGAATTAGAATAAACGTGATAAAAGCTGCTGGTTGAATAGAAAAATAATGTTTTCAAACATTTTGCACTTCAATGAAAGCCACGAATATTGAAGACTCTCTACGTGGTATGCATATCAACCGAAAAGAACTTGGTGAGAAATCGATGTTTCATACCCCAATCTCAAACATTTTTAAAAGTCATTTCGAGTTTAGATTCAAACCTTCACTAATTCCATTCAATTATTCTATGTATTCAACTGGGCAGTCACAGATTTATGATTACAAGATTGAATAAGCGGAATTAGTACTTGGATAGATTTATACAAGCAACCAACTGTTCATAGGGGAAAAGGCCCCGTTTTAAAAAATAACGGCATATTTTTACTCTTATTTGATATGAATTCCGGTTCTTTCGGGAAAATTCATTGAAGAGTAAGCAATAAAAGTCGTTTTTTAGAAATGGAGTGCTCAAGTTCATTCGATTGTATTCATTGAATAATTAATAAATGCACAAAAAACAAGTCAGTGGCTGTAAATCAATTATCAAGTAAGTGCATTATTTCAAAAGCTGACTTTGCTAATATGGAGATATGATTTATTAAAAAAATCCGTCGTATGTTGATATATTTGTCCTGGGGAACACCTGTAAGATTTTCCCGTCCTTCAAAAGTATTTTGAATTTCTTGAATACTTAATAAATGCTGAAGGGGAGAAATGAATATTAATATGTATTTCATTCAGATTTGTAAACACCGGGAGGATAACGGATCTAATTTACGAGTCTAATTGTCAGATAAGAGCGAAATTTCAACTCTGTGAATGAAGGTCGAGAATGCAAATGGCTATTAACAAACACAGTTAAACTGGTTTGTACTGTTTCTCATATCAATTAATCAAGTGTAATAAAGACATAATTACTGGATGCCCGGTCAAGGCTTAGAAAAACAACCACGCTTAAAAAGATAAGAAGGCACATAATAGATATAGTACATCAGCTGGTACCGAATTGCTTACATTACTTGATCAAATGATGATAAAATGGCATCTCTGTGAAGTAATAGTTAACTAGCTAGTTTTATTTGATTATTGATACTGAATTAAGTTTAATTCTCACTGGATTTCCTGCATTTGTAGCCCGCTCCCGTGCTAAGCTAAGCTGAGTAAATATTGACAAAGTAGCATTGATTAGACACCTCGCCATGGAGTAATGGTTAATAAGCTAATCTAGTAGATTATCATTACTGTATTGTAAGTCCAGTCTTTACTGAATGCTCCACAATTATGACCTCATACTATACCAAGTTGAGCTCAGAAAACATTTATAAAATTAAACTCTTTACATGAGGTAATGATTAATCGGTTAGTCTTGTTTGACCATTACAACTGAGTTGTGAGTTCATTCCTCATAGATTTCCCCATGCTTATGACCTTATACCTTACTGAACAAATCATAGAAAATCTTATACTAATTCACCAAATGTCTGACCGCATGTGACAGCCTGCTGTAGAAACTACACAATATAACCCCATGAAAATTTCTGTGAGCATTTATGTTATCCCTAGGTAGGTTCTTATCAAGTTATATTTAAGGGGGAGTTGATCAATTCACAATAGAAAACATAAGATCGCTTCTTGAGTGTGAGAGACTAAGAGGGAGACAATAGGTTAGATTTAGAGATATTTTCACTCTTTCTCTCTCCGCCACCGCCTCTCTCATTCTCTCAAAACATCAGAAATTTTCTCTTTCAGTCCCTCACCCATAAAACTCTGGCTCTTTCTGTCCCATCACTATAAAAGTGTATGAGCAACGTTACTTTATTTTTCTTTCGCTTTTGATAGCGACTTCTGCTCTGCTATAAATAAGACTCTTTTTTTTTTCAAGAAAAGATGTATTTACATAGAATGCATACAAAAAATATTGGAAGCGGGAACTGCTATTAGGCTATTCAGAATATTTCTTTAAAGAGAAGTTGTTTTTAAAGAATTGATCAGCTGAATACTTTCGAACAAAACAACTTACGTATATCGTAATATCAACCTCCGATTTCATAAATGACTTATAGAATTGCTTAATGGTCACATTTTGTAATTGTTATGTGTGGAATTTTTGTATAAAATTTCTTCAAATCTCTCAATATACGTAAATTATCTTTCATGTATCTTTTCTCCAGAAATTTTTATCTATTTACTATTTGTTAATAGTTTTAGAAATAACTGACCTTTCCGATTACGAACTTTGCCCAATCAATATAAAAAAGTGGATAAATACTGAAGAATATGACGATTTGATTTATACAAAACAATGACAATTCAATTCGATCTTATTTATTCAATGAGATTAGACTGAATAACCACCCTAACGAGTAATTCAAATTGTTCAGAAAATGAATTTATGAAATAGAAAGATAGATTGATGGAAATAGGATAGCATTTAACTTGAATAAAGAGAATTATTGAAAAGAAATAGCAAAAGTAAATACATCTATTTAAATTATTTTGTTATTACTTTTTTGCTACTAATTACTCAACATCTTAATTGTTGCTTTTTATTAAAAATAAACACCGGTCGGGTACCCTTCAGCAGTGAGTAAACAAATTAGCATAGTATTGTATTGGAATAAAGAATAAGTTCCTTGCTGGAATTGAACTCACGACACTCTAATATATACTCGTTCTTCATCTTTATCTATCAGGATGAAACTAATTTTTTGCAAAATGAATTATTGAGAATATTTGACGATACTTCATCTAAGAAGATAAATAAAAATGAAATAAAATTGGATAAAACTAAACTACCATTTATTAACTAATATGACGCAGGAAAGATCGATGTAGAGTGTCAGTTTAAGGGTTTGGGTTAGGACTGGCGCTTACCACTGAGTTCCAATTATTCAGTGGTAAGAACGGTCGTACGTTCACAGGGAGACCCAGCGTTAGGGCTGTAAGTTTGATTCTCACCTGAAACTCAATCTCTATTCTGATCCAAACTGTTAATTCATTTACTCACTGCTGAAGGGTACCCAGCATTAGTTTTGCATGGATTAGACAACTCGTCGTAAGATAATTTACAACCAAGTAGTCAAGAAGACCATTACTTGTTTCAGGTACATGTATTGAAGTGAGACCGCAAGAACTTATTTTTTAACTAACGTTCGATCCTCATTGGATACCCCAACACTTGTGGACTGGTGCTAGACTTGGCCATGAGTGGAGTGTCCGGTCGTTCGGTAATGGTTAGCAAGCTAATCTCAAATATTGTTACTGCTGAATAGTAAATTTGATCATCACAGATGTTAACTTCATGCTGTACTCATTTAGGTCTAGTGTAAGGGTACCTGACTGGCTAAGTAGATCTCGTATTTGATGTCTTTGCATTAAAATCATTACATATTATATACTTTGAATCGAACATTGGTCTCAAATTGACAACGTCCTATGGACAGAGCAATCATTTTGGGATATCTGAAAGGTGGACCCTACAGTTCCTACTATAAGCTGAATTTCAGTTAACCACAAGTGATCTATGATTCTCGACTAACCAGAAGCATTACTTCTAAAACACTTACTTGATCCAAACATTGAAGACCATTGCCACAAGTGAGCCCGGTTAGATCTATTGAAACGGATGTTATTTCATGATGGCATAACAGACTTCAGAACCAAGCTGACGCCAGGGACAGGACCTAACCCTCCTAGCCTTCCTTCCATCCTTTATGTTTAATCGATGGTGAAGTAAATTCAATAAATCTAACGAGAACAATAAAAGATTAAGGGCTGCAGGTATTCACACGCATACAAAAATCATTTTGAGCAAACGTCTTTGTTTCACTTACTAAAAAGGCCATTCTTTGATATAAGATGGCCATTCAGAGGAGAGAGTCATCAAGTGTTTGAATGACGTCGGTTCCTGCCACTGTGACGCGACATAACATTCCGTTGACACGGGGATGTTGAGGAATGCACAGCAACTAGAAATAAGTAGTCAAGATTAAATAGTTGTGTTGCTAAACCGGTCGACGTGTCTCGGTCAGTTTCCTCGCCCGCCTTCCTTCCTGTCTCCGACCATTGGATAAACACTCTCTTGGACGTTTTAACTTCGGTCTGCGTTAAGGGCACAAATAGAACTCTAATAGTGACAAGACTTGGTAGCAACTGTTTCTATATGTTTTAGGGAATTGTTGGATCTGTTTACCAACACGACATTTGACTTCACTTCCGGTCCAACTGGTTTACGTAAATTCGTACTTTTGAAAGACCAGGGAATTAGTTTCTTTGTTGATAAAGTAAAAAAAAAAAAAAGAGTAAAATCTAGAAATAACGACTCGGCAGATGCACAATTGGGGAGAAGTGCAGAATTACCAGCTGCAAGGAAACTTTGATTCATTTAAATTGTGAAAAAATTAGCGAAATATTAACAACAAGTAAATGAATAATAATAATGTTGCTTTGAGATGGTTGTTGTTGGATTACTAAAGTCTCAAGAAAGTGCTTGAACCGTTGCCCGTGGGTTGTTGGTCACTGATGTTGATAATTGTTCATTATTAAGGACAGGTTTGGGCCTCCCTCGATTTTTGTTATTGATATCCATATTTCCGAACCTAAACATATTCAACCAACGCTGAACAGTTTGCATAATGATAGGATTCACTGCAAATGCTTTGTTGGTATTATCAGCGGCTTGAGCAGCATTATGTCCTTATTTGTAATCCTGCTTGAAAATTAGTCTAGCTTCTCAGGTAGATACGATTGCTGTGAACGGCTGAACCTCCCACCCACGATATTGGCGAATTATAATTCTATTTACATTGACTTTGCTAAAGAAAATGCAATTACATTGGTGAATCATTAACTTTTAGCATCAGTCTCCATGATGTAAAATAACACGACATTTCCTAATTCATAGATGCCTCCACCCTTTTTGTGTAAACACTAACATCCGTTATTTAACCCAACGTTTAGATGTCACAAATTAAGATCTAGATTCGTTATTTTTTGTTCTACTCAGCTATTTAAAATCAGTTACGCGTATAATCAGTCTAGCGCGTCCTCCATAGCACAGATAAGCGCTTGCATTTGCACATGACCAAATACAGGCACCTGATTTTCTACTTGAGCGATTTCAGATTACTTAAAGCGACGTCCTGCATTAGTGGACGATATAAGTCACAGGGAGCAGTTGTGTACTGACGAATTAAATTACCATTGTAGGCATACACAGACACCGTCGCGTGCGTGTGCGCACACACACACACACACATACACGCACACCTATATATAATGATCATCTGACTAATTTACACAGGAGTATGCATATTTGAACACACATGTATGCTTATACATTCTCACAAGCGGTCTCTCTCTCTCACACACACGAGTCTCAAATTGAAAATAATATATTTCCAGGTAAATTCAAAATGGTATGTAAGCTTAATGGTGGTTACTTATTGTAACATCATATTGGTGTAAGTCTTATCACTAAACTTGCTTATTTTTTCAATAAACGATTTTTGTTTTACTTTTGAAGACAATATCTTGTGCATTTTGTCTATCACTGATTTGAATAACGGACTTTTAATAAAATATGTTATTAATGCTTGGACTCTACAGGTATCACTCGTTTAGGGCACGGCTATTAGACGTTCAGTTAATTTAGTTTAAAAAAATCAATTTCTCGTCAGTAATGGTTCATTTGAATACTCATAATACCTGGATAATTACAAGAGGAATGAATGGTTATTCATTTGAGTAAAAACAGGGGAATTATTCGATGAAACAAAACAACAAAAGACAATAGAAAAGGGACCATTTATATTTTTCCCTGCCTGAAAAATAGAGATATTTATGGCTTGGAAATTGAGATGATGTGTTATGAATATTATACACAAATGATAGACAATAACTCGTGTGTGTGTATATATATATATATATATATATATATATATATATATATATATATATATATATATATATATGCATATATACACATATATATACACATACATATGCTTATAGACACATATACATATATATTCACACATATATACACATATGTATGTTATTACGAAATAGATATATGATCAGACAGAATAATTTTCAATTGCATTATATTATATTGAAACTGCATTTGAAATGATCTCTCGTTATTACACAGTGAGTGTATTATTTTGATATTATAACGCAATTTGTATTGAGTTTCATCATCATCATCATCACCATCATCATCATCACCATCATCATCATCGGTCTTTTATTGTCTGTCGTCAGACCTAAATCTCTCTCAGGATTCGCTTGACCTCTGTAACGTGGACGTCGCTGAGCCAATACTTTCTGAACTAGTCCAGTTTGTCTCTCCATCTTGTATTCTGTCGTTCTCGGTTGTGCATGTGATCTCTGGGGATTCATGCTGTGAGTAATGATTTCTATCGGTTGTCTGCCATTCTTGCAACATGACAAATACATTGCTATTTGAGTTTTCTAATGGATTCTATAATATCTCAGACTCCTGTTTTTCCCCCCGATATATAGTGTTGTCTTGTGGTCTCTCTAAGTATGATGAGGTATGATTGTTTCATGTGTACGTTACATGCTCCTCGATTTGAGGGTTATTCTTTTGGTCTGGTGCCATGTTTCAGCTCCATATGTGACTATCAGGACGATTCATTGGTTGTATTCTCTTCTTTTCAGGACTCATAGGACTTTCTTGATTGGTAAAAAAATTGTAGATACAGTTTAGTGGGCTTATTGGTCTGTAGTTGTCGAGGTCTTTCGGGTTTCCTTTTTTATGTAACAGCATTATGTTTGCAGTGTTCCAATCTTCCAGAACTTCACTTTGTTTTAGGTTTAAGTTCAATAGAATGGCTAGTTTCCTTGGAATGACCTTACCAACTTTTTTGAGTAGGTCGATGGTGATGTTATCTGGTTCAGGGACCTTTCCTTTCTTTGTTTGAGGGCCTGGTTTTACCAACAGTGGTGTAACTCCGGGGAACTCCTTGAACTGATCACTCGTGTCTTGCGTATCCTATTTTTTTGGTAGAATTCTTGAGCACATTTGACCATACTGTTTCCGTCTCTTGTTAGGTCTCCATTTTCCTCAGGTATAGTAGTTATTTGTTTCTGTCCTGCACTGAGAGATTTGCTTTTTGTTTTGAAACCTAACCTTTTACGAGAATTGTTTCGATGATTGCTGTCGTGTATCTTCTTTTGTCTTCTTATCGTTTCTTTTGAATTGTTCTATTCAATTAGTTGCTTCAATTTCCTCTCTTGTTGTCGGTGGCTCGAGGTTTCTGTGTCTTTCTATGAGATTCTTGGTTTCATCTCAGATTTTACTAATATTCCGTGTGTTCGTTGGTTTAGATATAGTGGCGACTTCAATTAGAGAGGCTGTTATTTTGTTGTTGAATTCGTCGATGTTGGTATCCTTCCTCTCTGGTTCGGCAAGAATTTCATACTCGTTTTTCAGTTCAAGCTTGGAGGATAGAGTGATCTCTTTTGGTACGTTTAGTGGTTGCAGTTGGAACATTTTTTTTCTATCACACACACACACACAAACACACATATATAATGTATTTAGGTAGCATCTCTTCTTTTAAACAAATATTATTGAAAAGTATGGACATTTTGTGTCTGTTAAATTTTCTTGTAAGTTTTTCTTATTTATTTTAATTAGTCGATTCGTAGGGCAGTAAGGATCTTTCTTGATTTATGTTGTATTACCTGTATCTCGAATACATTCGACAAATCCTGGTTTTTCAAAGATCAATTCCAAGCCCTGTTTGTCTCAATTTTAGATTTTTAACGGTACTGATATTTTCTCATGGTAGCTACGTCATTTCAGTAGGTAATGAGTATTTGTTCTATTTGATTCGTTATGTAATTGTAAATAGACATTTTACGATATTGGCGCCCATTTCATATAAGACATATTTGATGTTGTTTTGTTTTAATAAAACCAAATTTTTCATGTTGTTTGAGTTCTCTAGCATTTTTGTGTGTTTCAGTGAGTTTTTTGCAGAGATTGGAGGAAGGGCAATTGTGTTTTAGTTGTGGGCGAATGGAGCAAGGTGGCATGTTGGTCTTCTTGAAATCGTTGTGAGTGTATATCCAATATATGTAGTATTATCGGCGGCGCATTCTCCCAATGGATATTTAAATTGGCAAATAACGTTAGTCTTTTCCTTGGTGTGTGTGTGTGTGTGGGGGGGGGTATTATTAGGAGGTTCGAAGTTTTAATCTTTTTGTTGTAAATTGTTAATTTCTGATATTTAATAGAGTCGGTTGTTGATATGAATTGGCGGATTATATTTTGTGTAGCTTTTTCGCCCTTTTGATAGTTAGGGTGCCTTTGGTTACAATAGCACGCTATGATGTTTTTAATTTTGTTTTGCGTAGGAATGTTATTCTTGTTTTGTTGATAATTTTTAGGGTTAGTTTGATTTGAATATCTACCGTATAGTTCGGGAATCCATTATTGATCAGCTTTAATAGTTAATATACATATCTATATATCCTTAAGACGAATAATGTCTTTTCTATGTTTTTTATCGACTTCAGTTACACTATACAAGCTGGAAATTTGTGTTGACTTAACCGCGGGGTGAACATGGGACAGGTGGTAATGACATCTGATGAGCTAAAGATTAATTTCAGGACCGGCCAATTTTGGCATTTTCAAATTCGATGGAGACATTTGCATCATAGAGGCTGCAAGTAGGTATACGAGGGTAATTTGAAATTTCAGGATGAACATAGGATTGGTAGTTCTAATCTTTCATGACTTCTCAAGATCAATTTGAAGTCAGGACAATTTTGGCAAGCTCTGCCAAATTTTCATAGTTAACTGAGATGGCTGCACCATAGAGTGTGAACATTTTTGTATAAACACAACTTTACTCCATGTTGAACATGGGGTAAGCCGTGCTGACCTCTGTCTCAAAGATCAAGTTAGGGTCAGGTTAATTTAAACCTTCTCGACCATAAAGGTGACAGTTGTACAATATAAACTGCAAAATTGAGTATATGGGTGACTTGACCCCAGGATGGACATAGAATTGGTGGTACTTGGAAAAATCAATTCAAGGTCAGGTCAATTTTGGTAATTTCAAAAGGTCGATCCTAGCATTTCCGAACCACCTGAATGTGTTGGATTTTACGACGTGACGTTTCAGTCTTAATTATTTTTCATTATATATATTAGTGTGGATTAATGAGTCCATGGCTTGATACGTAATTAGGTTTTGATCTTTAATCTTCACTGCATAATGTTCCATTTATTTGATTAGTAGTCACTACTGAATTAAGTGCATTAACAGAAAAAGGTTATGCTAAAAGATGAATGTTATTGTGTGAAATAATACTTTTTTTTCAGCCATATGCTGCTGGTCTGTTGATATATCTATGTATACAAAAAAAAAAACAGTAAAGAAAATTACTTGAATTACATTAACTAATAGTGACTGAAGTGACCCCCCAAAATTGAAAAAAATGTTTCATGTGTTTAGTGTCTGAAGCGGTAGATATTTCTAGATTACATATATATATGTTATTAAGAAATGGACATATGATCCGACAATTACGTGCATATATATATACACACACACACACACATATATATATATACATATATATATATATATATACATATATATATATAATTGCTTCATTTTGTCAGATGATAGCCGTCATATCACTTAAGCAGGTCACTCTACTTCGTTTCACCCCCGCCTATGTGCTTTAAGGCGGGTCTTGAGACAAGCTGTTGACCTGGCAGGTCCAAAGCACACATGGTAGGCAAAAGTAGGACTGCTCACCGGATTGATTGAATCTGTCTGTGAAATGTCTTCAGTCCACGGCTCGTTTTACACATTTTGCCACTTGGTACACAAGTTGCCTTGTCGGGAAAAGGAAGTGAATGATTGTTATATGCAGCTGGTTTCTGTAGATTTCTGTGTGATTTGATGTTATTTACATAGCCTGTCTTTAAAAGGAGAGTACAACTACAGACAACACACTTCCAGCTCTTTTCATTCTCCGGCAGATCCACAGAAGTTTTCTTGTGCAAGTCCCATTTCAGTTCAGCTTGTTTAATTTGCTTTTCCTCAAGCATGCTGCATCCTTCCTCAATAGAGCACCAACCTTCACTTCAATCCAGTGGCAACTCTCCCCAGTTTCCTACACTCATGCTCAAATTCTTGTGATAATCCTTTATGCAGTCCCCGTACCTCTTCTTAAACTTGTGTTGAGGGCACTTTCCAGACCATGTTTAGGGGGTAATTCATTGCTCATGCATACAACATGCCCTGTATAGCACTTTGACTCGTAATTATATGCGAGCCAATCACCAGTTCTCTTAAGCACCCCAATGTCTAGTATTAGGATCTACCATTTGATATTGACTGTGTATCTCAAGCATTTTTGGTGGAATCTTTCGAGCAACTTTTACGTGTTGTCCATGTCCGTGATGAATACAAGTGTTACCGGAAAGGTTCGGCAAATTTGAACAAATTGATCACTCTGCACATCTGTTATATCAACTTCTGTGTGTGTGTGTGTGTGTGTGTGTGTGTGTGCGCGCGCGCGTGCATGCTCGTGTGTTTGTGTATTAGAATCCATTTTTGTACTAAATTGCTATCAAAGAATTTAAGAGTACTAAACAGTGGAGGTTGGGGACAGATCAGGCCAAAAATGAAAAAGTTTCAACAAATAAAGTTTCTGGTAAATAGATAAGGAAGCAACTAAAATACGATGTAGCTTCATGTTTCTTCTGTTAAATTTTCTCTAATATAATTTTCTTACAGTTGCAGTAGGATTGGATTAAGGCTATGTCTGTGTGTATATTTGAAGACTGCAGAACATAAGATTTATAAAACTAAGTATCACTAAGCGAAATATATACATAGGTGTATGTGAAATGGCATTTTTGTCATATATCAAACTTGGCAAGTCTGTTGTACAAATTTTCTGTAATCCTGGATGTTGTCACGGCTTGAGCACCATCCACAACTGTCTGAGCAAAAATCCGCAACTCTTTAACCCATTTAGCAGAGTTGCGTGGAACTGCCGTTTTACTGAGGTAGAAAATTGAGTTTTTCAACTCATGGTCGACTTTTATTGCTTATTTTAGTAACTGTTCAATCGGAGGCTAATGTCGGGTTTTTTTCAGCGGAGACTTGCGTCACGTTGCAGCCTCTATTTTCAAAAATATATAATGTTAGATTATATCAAGATTGACAGATTCACTAATTCAAAACATTAAACAGACTCTTAAATCACCGGTTACCAATCATCTGCTTTCGTCGTTTAGCCACTCCATAAGGGCACTTTGAAATGTACTGCAGTTACATTTCTCATCAGTTTAAACAAGACTCAGGAGAGTTTGTCAACTAACCGCAACCAAAACAAGCTATAAACTCTCGCTTTCCAAAAAAATAAATTAAATACCCACTTCGAATTCCGTGCGGCGTTTACTCCCCCTCACTTTTGAGTGAAAGCAACCTTTCTTTTTCTGTTTTCCTTGCAAATGTCTTTTTAAATCTTGCAGGTTTAAGTTTCAGTTGCACACTTTCAAAGTCTTTCATACAGGTCAAAAGACAGATCTTTATTTTAAAAGACAACCCTGAAACGGATAATATTCCAGGTTTTCCACACTTATATTATTGTTTCAGGTGGTGAGGAGACCTACCAGGTGGCTGACTGATGATCCATTGATATTTTTACACGTTTGTGGCAAGGATTATCTTTGTTTTTTACAACTATTAAAAAAATAATGATAGATTTTTTTTTCACTTCGTATGTCCACAGCAAGGACAAACAGAGGAGAAAAAACAACCGTCGCAGTTTTCGCACACCCGAATCAGGGGGAATTCAGTGTTCTAACTTTTACACCACATTAGAGTAGTAATGAAGATCGTGGACTGAAATTCACAGGAGAAAGTCTCAAAAAGCCGTAATTTGGGCTTGGAAAAAGTCACAGAAGAACAGTCTCATTTATTTATAGTAATAAAATAAGTAATGTTTAAAACATTTTTTAAGTGACAATACACGTCTTGTATACACTGAAGGCTCGATCTACTTATATAATTACATGTTTGCAAAAAGATCATGTTTTATTGAATACTTTTAAAGACAAAAAGTAATAAAAGGAAGACATTTATGTCCGGCATGTACTGGTGAGGCATACAAGTGCATTTCAATCTATCGCTTTGAATGTCTATTTGTTTTGTTAGGGTTAGGCTTTGATGTTAGGGTGACTTTTTCCTATAAATTTTCATAATTTCGAAAAGAGCACATACATAAATGAAAAGCTTCAATTACCAATTAGCATTTCTTGAAAAGTAAAAATACGTGCACACAACGGTGTATCAAAATTTTTGGTTAAACATAAAACTTATTCAGCAAAGGATTACATAACTGATGCTCAAATAATTCTCAGACTTGAACACGTACTTCCATCACACAGTTCATACTACATGTCAAATAAATTAGTTTCAAATAAGATATCAAAATATTTCAGAATTATCAAAGAAGAGCATTAAGATGCAGAAGTTTCCGACATTTCTTACCAATTTTCTTTTCCTATTTATATAAGTATTTTGCCTCAATATTCTGTCATCGAAGTATTTTCCGTGGCTTCCAATAATCTTATGCCGATTTTCAGGGGAACTATGTAGTCCATCATCAGAGAAGGATTCCGGCTTTGATTCGATTGATTAAAAAAGATATTTCCTATGCTAATGCATCAATTAAACGAGCTCACTTGGGCATTGATCTGTGACAGTTTGTTTAAGTTCCAGTTATCTGCAATGAAAACAAATCACTTTGAATGTCAACAAACACAGAGAACTACTTTTTTCTCTGCTGGATCTCGTTTAGGTTGACATTATGACGGCTTTCGTGGATCTAACCTTGGTTTTTCTCGTTTTGGATTATCGTTATATATTCACTATTTTATCCAACAAGCCCGGCTTCTTACTAAAGATGATGGCTGCAACTTTCGTATTGTAAATGTGATGAATAAAAAACATAGATGTACGTATGTATTCTATACAGCTGTATATATTTGTTAGGATGAAATAGACCCGTGCGAGACAACGATAAATTTTCGCAGATGTCTTGTCAGTTTAGACTTGTCAATTTAGCTCAACCAGAAAGACATTTGTCGAGAGTTCAAATCACAGTAAGGGAATGGGAAGTTTACGTATCGGTTTATACCCCTAATATTGGCAAGAATTATTCTTGCTCTTGTTATAGTAGAAAAATAAAGTCCACTCCAATTTTTGGAGTTTAACAAAAATGACTTTTTTCTGTATCGAGTAACGAAAGACAAGACGCCAACTGATGTTTGTTTACGTGAATGCATGTGGAATCCATTTTATTGGCTTTTAGATTTTTGCTCGGGCCTGTAAACTACGTTCTATACGAAGTTGACGGATTACACTAGTTGTAAAGTGATGAGTGAAGATATTAACAGGATTTCACCAACATAATGCAAAAGAGAGGGTCGGGAACTTTTACACCAATCTCCTACGCTGCAGTGGTAATGGCAATTCCAACTCTTGGGATATGTATTGACCATAACTTCTTTGCTTACTAAGTAGAAACCGATGTTAATGAAGAGAAATTCTCATTTTACTTATTCTTCGGTTTACTTCTGTCTTTTTCTTTCTATGCAACAATTACGTTATTAAGAAATGGATATTTGATCCAACAGAATGATTATTAATTGTGTTATACTATATTGAAACTCTTATTTGAAATGATCTATCGTTATCACTCTGTGAATGTATCATTTGACGTGGGCAACGTAAATAAAATAAGTTATTAATGAAATGGGGCTGCTGTAGAAATCAAATCTGATCCTTAGCAGAAGTGCTGGGGTACAATGCTAGTATATATATATGAATTAGCTGTTAATGTAATGTGATATTGCAGAAATATTTATCAAGCAAATTTGAAAATATTTCATGCAGGGTAATCATTATTAAAATAGTGACAGGAAATTCTGGCCGTAGGATCCCCACCCCAATTATCAAGGCAATATTTGATTTTGGTCCTGCTATACATGTTTTTCAGCTTTCCTTATCCCTCTTAGCTGATTTTACCGGTTCTCCACGATTCACTCGCTTAGATTAAGTCATTTTATACAATATCAAACGAAATATTCTTTTAGTTAAGAAAAAAAAAAAAAAAATTAATGACACCGTATTATTTTTCAAATTTATGCGTAACACTTATTAGTCAGTGGACAGATATTACAATCTGGTACAAAAGGAAAGTGCCAGGGAGTCAGGGCGCACAGATCTATACGTAAATTATCCAATAATTTTTTCAGGTACTGCGTTAGTATTCACGCAGGAAAATATCCGATTGCGAGCCTAATTTCAATCTAAATATGTGTGCCTTAAATTACAGGTCAGTCAGTCAACAGACCACCGAAAGGGGGGAAAATGTGGAAAGCTTCCTTTCTTTTTCAATGAACAAACTAAATAATCAGTTTGATTTATTCCTAGCAAAACAAAATGTCATTGCTTTAACGATTTTCCACGAGGCGCAATCAAATCAAATAAAACTGTACGTTTTAATGCTTCTATTTAGCAATGTTTTTTAGTTCGATTCAGTCGCTTATGCTCTCAACTGCTGACATGAAAAAATAAAGACTAGCAACAATTAACTTTTACAAATAACAGGCCACTTAAATAAACATACTTTTTTTTCCTTTCAGGACATTAAAAATCCAACAAAACAAACGTCTCCCTCCTTTTTTTTCTCTCCCGATTTAAAAAGACAGAAAGAAAAAAAAAAAAAAAACAAAAAAAAGGATAAAACAAATAAAGAAAAACAAAAACTAAATGAAAGAATAAACACAGGAGAATAAGTAGTGTGTCCAGTGAAGGTGTTTTGACTTTAGCGCAGACAGTCAGTTTCAGTCATTTTTGTGTCAAGTGATACAGGGTGGGGATTTTACCATAAATTTGGGCGTGTTTTCCCCCTATTCATAACGTAATCAACCAAAAAAGATCGGGTCAACAGATGGTTCTTCTATTCTTGTTTTATACATTTATTGTTAATCTTTATTTTATTTTGGAAGTCGGTGGTACTGTTTGAATAGAGGGTAAAATGTTAATGAATTGAGCCTCGAAATTGTATGCCCTTTCCATCAGTTTTCATTTCCTTGGGAGGTAAACCTATCTTTGCTATTCAGAATCCTGCACTGACTATGACCTGCCAAGCAATTTGGACTTTCTAACCTTGCAAGACTCGAATTTTATTTTTCTTACCGCTTTTCGTGCGCCTCTGACGCCACAAAGAATTCTTTAGCAAACAAAGACGACAAACATCAGTCGACAACGGACACAGTTTTCGACGAATAGAAATTTTAGAATAAGGGGAATGATAGTATTGCCCCGAGCTTTTAGGTCGTGAAAAGATGAAAGAAGGGTGCTACTCATTATACTTATGGAAAAAAAGAAGAAATATTAGCAGAGGCCCTGAGATGGTATTTGAATCATGCATTAAACAATGCAACTAATATATCAAGTCAAATATTGTCGTATATTTTCAAGAATTTCTGAAACAAATGCAGAACTGGATTCAGGACTCGAAAGCCATGCCTCTGTTGTTATAAATATCGATTCCAATCAATCAATAAGAACGGGGAAAATATCATGAAAGTGTCGCCATGACAGGTCTGGTCATTCAATAAATGGAAACAGTCACGTGACCAAGGTCTTTTGGCAGCATATCGTGTTGGGGATGATCCATTAAAAAAAGGAGTGACCGATGAATAAGTTGCCTTTTGGGAGCAGTGATCACAGGAAAATCCCAAGTTTCTAAAAAGCAAGCATGAAAGCTGTCGGACACAAACAAAGGACCAGTTAAGCATAAATTTACATCGCCAATTGATTCCCCCAAATCGTGTGGGAGATATTTATGAAAACAGAAGATACGTTTTTTTCTAAACATAATAAGAATGCTTAAATTTTCAGCCCTTTAGCTCCATTGGTACGACCTGTACGCGCGATAACTAGATAACCAATCAACCAGCCAGACCCGCTTACAAATTGAAGAAACCTATGTTGACGGTTTTGCTTTTTAATTTCTCTATTGAAGCGGTCAGCTCACTGTATTTGTGATATCGTCGTGAAAAGGTCATTTTTATTTTCTGTTAAAATTTTTTTCGAAGGAATGACTTGCTCAAACGGTGAACACTGGAAATATCAACAATAAAAAGCGCCAAATGTTTACCTTTAAATGTATTTGCTCTGAGAAAAAATTAAATTTTGCTTCGGTGAGAACTTGATTCAAATTTCACTACATAGTAACGACTTAAAAATTTGTTATTTAGGTTTGATCTTTAGAAGTAATTTTTTTCAATTCCCAACTCAGTCCAACATGAAACCTCCAGAGTGTGATATCCAGTGAGTATTAAAATCACTAGAAATGTCGGACAAGATAACAATGTTGGCAACACCCATTAGGGAGTTTTGAATTGATCCATTCCCATATCATTTACTAATAAATCACGCTTGCATAAATTTAAAAGGTATTTAGAAAAAAACGAGGAAAATGAAGCAGAAGTCCATTTTTATAAAGGCATTCGAGAGGATCGAACTCACTACACTTGCTTACGAATCATTCAGACATCCATTCGTTGCGATGAACACACTCGCGATTATTGCTTTTGTTCATTATAGTGGTTGCGTTTTAAATTCATAATGACTTTGGTACACATTTTCAAGACTTGCCTATAATATCATATCACATTTGTTTTTAACGAATATATTTGTAAAGATAACTTCATTACCCTCTAATATCATAATAACATTAAATTTGATACCGAGGGTTTGGAGGGAAATGAAGGGAAAGTTTAAATGGTAATATTTGATTTCCTGCCAACCATGGAGGTCTTATTGTCCAAGTGATAGTGTATCTATTACTTCCTGAATCAAAAGAGATGCAAGTTCGAGTTACGCCGAGAGCTTCTTTATTTCCGAAGCATGCTGTTTACTAATGGTCGTAGACAGACGGTTTGAACAGTTGAATAAAGGTACTAAAATCAAGATGAATGAAATACTCATGAGAAATTAATATTGTTGAAATGCTTCATTAAGTAAATTTCAACATAATACTATCACTAATACTACTAGCGCACCATGAATGGTTATAGTAAATTCAAGAAGAAAGGCAAGTAATTCTGATACTGATATGGCTGTTGATAACCATTCATTCATTATAGACTAGTTAAAATATCGTGTTTCCCTCTACAATAATAATTTAGTACGGCTAGAGCGTGCCTGTTGCATCCGTGAGGCCAAGAAAGCAGGCGTATACTAAGCAGGCGTGTATCAAATTTAATCTAATAGGACGTTTGCTATCAATACGAACTGGACCAACTCACTCAGATATTTTAAAAGAAATCTTTTTCTTTAGAATTTGAAATGAAATTAAGTTTGTACACTTGAAATAGAATTAAGTAAAAGATGTTATCTGAAACAATCGTTTCCGTTGTTCAACAAACAATGTGCCCCATCAGTATATAGCATAGTTATATACACAATTTACAAGACAAAGTAAAGTTCCTCAAAACCTCTTTCTAAAAGTAATGATTTTGCTTCACAAAAAAGAGAATAATTGTGACCTCGGCAGCTACTTCTCTGTTACACTATTACCTAACCCATATAAACTATACACAAAGATATTCACAAAATCTTGAAAATCAACAACACGAACAAGTAGACTTCAGAAGTGGCTTATCAACAATAGGCCCACAATAAATCGACTAATCAAAAAGTCATTACAATACAACAAATCATTTTGTTTGGCTTGTATAGATTACGAAAAACCGTGCGACTTAGAACACATTGCAGTCTTTAATTCAATGCAAGAACAATGTGTTAACGAGAATTATATAAAAGTCATTCAGAAAATATGCAAGAATAACGCTGTTATAAGTGAACCACATGAAGATACAAACAAGATAAAAATCGAAAAAGGAGTGAGAGAAGGGGAGAATATCACATAAAATGTTTATAACAGGCCGTGAAAGCACATTTTAACCCCTCGACATTCGTTGACGGTGTACCAATGACGATAGAGGTACCAGAAGAATTACAAAATATGTTGAGTGATCTAAATAGGGATATTAAAAAGGTAGGGTGAGACGAAAGTAATTTTAACAATGAAGTCCCCAAAAGTCCTCAAGAATAGAGGGTGGGGCTTTTGAAGAGGTTGTTGAATACGTTTACCCAAGTCAGCAAATGAAGTAAGAGAAAGACAATGAAAGCGAAATGAAACGCATCACAATCGGCTGGAAAGAATTTGGTATGAATAGAGACAAATCGAAGAGCACTTTGCCAATGTAACTTAAAGTACGAAGTACACCGTGAATGCATGGTACCAGCTATGGTTCACGGATGCAAAACATGAAAATTAACACAATGAACCAACTTAGAATCACAGAGAGAGAGAGAGAGAGAGAGAGAGAGAGAGAGAGAGAGAGAGAGAGAGAGAGAGAGAGAGAGAGAGAGAGAGCTAAGGGAAGAGCAATGATAGGAATGACCCCAAAAGATAGAAAAATATCAACATGGATCAGCAGATGGACCAGGGTGAAAGATATTGTACGATTAATGAAGCCACAGAATGGCGATGAGCTGGACACACAGCAAGAAGAAATGACAACAGATGGAGCAAAAAGTTAACCGATTGATGCCTGCGGAATAGTAAACGAAGTAGGAAAAGACCATATAAAAGATGAGTGATGAGAAAGAAAGGTTTGCCGGTATGACATAGCAGTGCAATCGAGGTTGTCATTGAGGGAGATGGGAAGGGCCTTCATCCAGCAGTTGATTAACAATGACTGCTGTTGCAAATGAGTCTATAGTTATTTACTAAGCTTAGCTTAGTCAGGCACCAAGCCATCTTGGAGGGACACTCAACGAGTATCAAATGAGTTTTTTTTATGACTAGGAGTTCAAATTGTGCATCTATTTTAGGGATTGGCTTTTTCAGGTATTAGTCATGTCTCCTTGGTAATGATGGGTGCAAGAAGTAATTAAAACGACATCATCATCAGTTGAGCCTCTGCTTTTCAAAAATAAATGTTTTTCATTGGAATGATATGCAGAGAAAACTGTTTATCATAATCACGGATAATGTAACCAAAATCAGTCCATCATAAACACTTAATTTAAAAAATAATTATGATGAATCAGAAATTGAAAGTAAACTCCATATTAGCTTTCAAAAAGTCAAGTTGTTCATAGCAATGAATTTAATAACATACTTTTGAAGATAGATTCATTACAATGAATCTAAATTATTTCTATCTTTATATCTTTTGCTTGAATGTTATCAGCCGGTTACAGTTATCTAAAAGACCGTGTTTCAAAGTGATCACAATAAGTGGCATCCCCTGTATTGCAATGTAGGAAAACCAAATTTATCTTGATATTGTTACAGTTGTTTATTTTGTTTTGTTTTTGTTTTTTTAGATTTGTGATACATTTAACTTGATATCATCAATCTATATTTTTTCCCAGATTTATTGGGAGCCGTTCCCCAAAACGACCAGAAAAGGTTTATTCGGTTTTCAAGGTGGTCTGGCTGGATGGCTATTTATACCTCACGCGTACAGGCCGCACCAATGGAGCTAGAGGGCTGACATCTACAGCTTACTTAGAAAAGAAAAAAAATCCTTCATCCCGAAATAGATTTCTAGGGGTGGGGTGTTCAATCTGTAATGCAAGATTCTGCTACATTGGTTCCTTAGTTTGTGTTCAGCAGTATTCACGCTTGTTTGTTTTGAAAATTCGGACTTTTTTTTCGGTAATCACAGCCCATCAAAAGGCGAGAGCAGTAACTTATTCAATGATCATCCAATATTGCCAACACTGCACGCTGTCAAAATATATTGGTCATGATACTGTTTCTGTTCAGTGACTAATTAAACCTGATATTGATAATTTACAAGGAATAAACTTTTTGTCGATTTTCCAAATTTTGGAAAAAAATTATCCCTGTATGCACCGATAATTAGTGCTTCACAATCGTCTGATAAATCATGCCTCTGTCTTTGTCCAAGACTCAACTAAGTGGAATAGCAACAGTTTATAGACTTGTTACTATCAAATTACTCATATCGTGTATCGTATTACAGTGCAAGGGAGGCTACTCTATCTATAATGACGATGTCCTGATTGGGGTGGTAACGCTAAAAATACGGAGAAATAAAAACACTTGAAAATAAAAATCTGAAAAAAAAATGATTTGAAACTTTAATTTTAACATGATTTAATTTCTTTAAACGCAGATTTCACAAAGCAATTCGATTTCCTAATGAAGTGCATTGTTTTTAAAAAATCTGCAGTATTCAAGAAACTTGAATTAGATAAGATTAATACATAAGTTCTTAAATGTAATATTTTGTATAATGTTAATAGAATAGTGGAAGTGTCTTGGACGTTTATTCAGCTTTTTATAGCTTGCGCTGTCAGTCAACTCAAGATATACTTATAAACCTTAGGAATAATAAGAGGCTAGGAATATGAGAATACGGATACGGATATCGGCCAGTATTCTAACACTTGTCTTTCTCTTTTTACTCAAGACAGAAAAAAAGTCATTTGTCAACCAAGATAATCACTGGCGATGAAAAATGGATCTAGCACGAGAACCCAAAACGAATAAAAACGTAGCTAGATCCCAGACAGTATATAACAACTCAACCTAACTAAAATCTAATAGAGAAAAGTTCTCTGTGTTTGGCGAGGAAATATCAATTAGGAATTGCCGGATCCTAGACAAACTATTATCGAGCAACGCTACAGTGAACAATTGGCTCGTTTGAACATTGCATTGAACAAGAGAATGTCAAATAGTGATTTTGATTCTTGACAACGCCCGTCCTCACGCAGCAAACGCAACGCAGTAAACAATCATTGAGTTGAGAAGGGAAGTTATTAATCACATAGGCGTATGAATCAGCGGGCGAGGGAACAAATCCCCCACTCCCACAAAAAGATTCGGACAAAAATGTTGAAATTCAGGCTAATCAAGCCAGATGCCCCATCCCCTTAACGAAAGAGTTCGAATGGATCCATCATTAAACATGCAGCGTATTCCCAGGGCTTGTCACCAGCAGACTATCAATTGTTTCGAGATATTAATCGAATTAAAGCCGGAATAAGTTTTCCATGAAAGATCACACAATTCACTTTGAAAGTGGCGTAAGATCTAAGGAATTTACAAAAAATATTTTGATGATTGCATAATTATACAATAAATTTCCATGAATGCGAGAATGTCGATAAAATGCTAAAAACTCTTGCACTGACCTGATAATATCGAGATATACAAAATAATGGGACACGTTTGAGATAAAGGAATGTAATCACTAGCGACGGATAATGACGAGGAATGAAAATTACTACCAAATAAAATAGTACGGTTCTTTGATGCTATTGTAAGTATAGATATGCTTTGTTTGATTTTCTCATTGATTTGATGATACTAGTTGGAAGACTAGCACAAGAAAATGTACCAAGTACAATTTTCTCCAATTTAGTCTTATGTCAGTAAGTAAATACCTGACTTTGGTGGGTGGATACTAGATGAGTAAAATAATGAAACTGGAACTAAACTTATTTGAACAGCTACTTCAGAAAATTTCTGGTGCTATCGTACTGTAAGAAGATAGTTCAACTGATATCGCCTCTGCGAAGAAAACAGTGTTTTCTGTTTGGTTAACTTGTTTAAGCAGTCAATGGACAATACAATGATGATTAGAATATTTTCCCGTATTTTTTCCCTTCGGATTTGACGGAATTGGATTATTCAGAGGCAAACAAGTATCATAACCTTCCGGTAAATCAAGTATTGGTCTTCAGGCGTATATAATTCATAAGGAGAGAATAATTCATCCATCCTATCCCGCTGGTTCAATGTGCAATAATAGCGATTCAAATATGAGTTGCGTTCTGCTGTTAGAATATTCAGGCATTTGTTTTATCTTGGAAAAATATTGTTTTGATTTTTATTAAGATTTCAGTAGATATTATTTCCTGCTGACTTTTTTTGGTTTTTGACAAAATCTCAGTTAATGTTTGTCGCGAAACTTATTTTACAAGTAACCTTCATTTGCACGCTCTATTGCATCCGAGAAAAAGAAAGCATTCACAGTATCGAAATATCCCCACCAAAAGCTAGAGTTCACAATTTTAAAACCTGAAAAGAAAACAAAAATGATTAGTTTGTATAGAATTTCACTACAGCATGTTCGAAAAGACATTTTCCTAATATCTTTTGCCAAGGGATACGCACGGTACAGCAAATATCTGACACACCTATTTTTATTATTAGAGTTTGTGGTCACAGAAGTATTGTAGTCAGGGGGGAAACTATGTTCAACAAATCCTGTTTTCAGATAAATGATCAAGATTCCTGAGATAAGCCCAAATTATAAAATCTACGACGAACAAATGCTTATACTTACCATTTTGGAAAGGCAGAACATTGTTCCCCAACAGAATAATTATATTTGATATCTATCTCTCTACAAATCCATCAAATTAAAGTTTTCCGAATTTCTTAGATGTAGCATGTTTTTATTATTAATTTCAACTAGTTTTTTTTCTTTTCACATTCTTTTCATTGCAATGAAATGGTTGTTTTTACATTCTGCGATATCTTGGATAAGGGATGCAAGTTCAAATCTCGTCGGGAGCTTATCCTTTATTTCCGATACGGGCTATTCATTCAACTGCCTTACAATGTGAAAAAAAAAAGAGAACTAAAAAACCAAAAACCAAAACAAAACCCCAAAGCATAATCATTACTATGAAAGGGAACAATAAGAAAAAAAATATTTGTCCAAAAGTAATCATATATATGTATCACTGCACGCATACATATATATATATATATATATATATATATATATATATATATATATATATATATATATATATATATATATATATACATAGATATATATACACACACATACACATAGAGTATATGTGGTACAAATCAGGCTAGCAGTATAACATAATATGATAATATATCAATAATATAAAGCCGCTTATGAAATGCAATGATTTATTTCATAGAGTGCTCGATACATACAACATTTTACTCATGGAGTTAAGTTGTTTTAGAGTAGAGCTGGAAATAAATAGTAGGTATATATATATATATATATATATATATATATATATATATATATATATATATATATATATTAAACACTAAAAAATATATTGACAGATATATAGGTATGTACAATTTACTTTAATTGACTGAAAAGAGGTGTTAGAATATGTGAGCGTATAGGTGTACAATGAATGTCTATATACATTGGTATCCAAAAGGTGCCGTGGTTAGAAGTAGAAGACGGAAAGTAAATGAACAAAACCAAATAAGCTCATTTTGAAAACAAATATTTTTCATGCTTGACCATCAAACGGAATAGAACTTTGAACATGACTGTAGTTGATAGTTTTTACTTCACTATTACTGATGATATCAAAGTTTTAAAACATCATAGATATAAAATAAGCTTAGCCTAGTCCAGCGTACAGTCATAGTAGAAAGGCACTTAGAGAAAATTGAATCCAATCAACGTTTAATTGTTTAGCAGTCTGGGTCGTTAACCAGTATTCAGCCAGTTTTAACTCAAGTACACAGAAACCATTTGAGTATGTTAAATAGGCTTCGAATTTCATTTTATTATGGGCTTCGGGGCGATCAATGGGCCGGGTTTACTTCCTTTATGATACCTTCTCATATCATACTTACAAAATCAATTTCTTTTGTTGCATCCTGTGTGCGTTAAAACTGATATATAACATGAGCATTTGCATTTTTATTGAATGTATGTAATTTTCCCAACTATATATCTTTCCGCATTTTGTTTTGAAATTATGAAAATAAAATAACACAACTAATACATAATAATAAACTGAAGTAGTTTTTAAGTGGTTATGTTCATTCATTCAAACATCAGACATAACGTATCAGTAATTGTACGACGCTATTGTTAGCTTAATATAATGACATTTCATTTTAAATCTTACAATCTCTTACTTCCTGCTTCAACTGTCAGTATTCGTTCCAGTTTTTGTATCACGCAAGTTAGCAATCAAGTAACAAGCCTGAAAATCAGACCATAGATACGCAAATTATTTCCTTTGCTCTAAAAAGTAGCTTGATGCAGTTTCAAAATAATTGAACCAGAAAATTTTGTTTCGGTATATAGGCCAGTCATTCAGTGACGGCCATTGTTATCAAAGATGTTTGCATTTTCAAAAATAAACATGGATGGCACCCAGAAAAAAATGTAGCCACTTTGTAATCAATTCAGTAATCATTATTATGAGACAGAAATATCGATGTGAGAAAAATCAATTCAGCACAGATCAGACACAATTTACTTCATCAAGACAAAGCCAGTGCGTTACACGCCCATATTCTTGGCCATATATACACCACAGGACATTGCTAAAGTCACTTGCCAAGACGCCATAACGCTTGACACGAAAGTTACAAGAAACAGGATATCCAAGTGGTGCATAAAAAAAGTGCGTAGGATTAGAATGGGAATATTTACGGTTGAAAATTGAGCATTTTTAGTGTTTGTGTTCATCCCATTAATTAAAGGAAAAAGGTGGATACAGACAAAAATGATTGAAAACGTTCTGAAGAAACTTACAATTATCATTATCATTTTTGGCTCGTATTTCTTTCAGCTTATTTCTGTTGCTTTTTATCACATCACTCAGACCATAAAAAGCCAATGACGAAATGAGATGAAAAAATACTTGTTAAAAACTAACAATAATTGACAATGCTTCATTTAATAATAAATCCAATACAATATTAGTACTGATACTAATAGTTTATGCAAACATCAAAGATTCTTATGAATCGAACATTCGATGGGAATAAAGAATGAAAGCAATATGCTCAGATTTGTAGGAACTTCTGGAAATCTGTCAATAAACCGAAACTAGAATTCCTTCTAGACAATTATGCCAATTACGGGTTCGTATACTTTGAAATGAAATGAAAAGCCAGATTTGTACAAAACCTGTCAGAAGCCAAATATATTGATCAAACGCGCAGACGTAAAACGAGGCACAATTTCTCCGGAGCCGATTCTCTATCATAAATAGCCAACGCTATATTTAAACCTACAAGACCCAAAACTTTCCAACACATCGTACTCGAGGGTGTTTGGCTCAACACACACACACTATGCAAGTACATTACTTTCTCTGTCAACAGACTATTCTTACATTTATGAACTATTTCAACTCCAATCAAAAGACTTCCACGCTTTCCAAATATGCATCTTATACGGACTAGCGATAGACAATACAACATATTCTTCCTACGAACACATTCGTTTACCCTTGTACGCAAACTGCAGACATTTAGAACTTCTCAACAACTTCTACTATTCAAACATTTCCAACTTTCAAAAACTCACGTATTCGCTATCTTAACTGTAATCAGTAAATATATCTTGTTATATTTTAAGACGAGCGTCTTTGTATTCCGTTCATTCTCTTTCGTCAACTTTTTCTTTCCGGAATTTGTATTACGTTCATTCGTCCATTGCTCCAGATTCTCCTCTGTCCATCAGTCATTCGTACTCACGTGACTGCTGCTACTAGCGTGTACACATTTACTAACGACCGTACAATGGCGGTCTGCCAACAGAAACAAAATGAAAGAAAGACTCGATGAAAATTGAAAATCATTTATCCTTCATCTATTATATAATATAATACCACAGCTAATATCAAAAGCTGAATATTATTTGAATAAAAAGGAAGCAAAATATCAATTCAAGTCACTGCTCTCCAATTGATTTGATATCCAACTATACAGACATTTTATTCTTAATCTTACTATCTCCCATTTCCTGAGTCGAATTAAGACTAAATAAGGCCAATTCAAAGTCATCGTCTAATCAATTATAGCTGCGTTGAAGCTAATCTAGCTGCGTAACCGCTCAAGAAACCTGGTGCTATGAGCAGTTATCGGCCTTGAGCCATACAAAACGGACACCAGTAAATAGACTTTCAAGTGCTAGTCTAATATTACCCACTTTATCAGGGGAATACTTTCTATACACTGTACTACCACAACTCTCTCAAAAGAGAAGGGTCAAAGTATTCTCTGATGTCAGCAATATTTACTGAAGAGTTTTGACTTCAAAGACCCAGAATCACATCGAGAGTAGGTTGACCTTTTTTGATGAATAGATGCATCTACACCACAGCATTCTGTCTTAATGTAGACCAAATGATAAAATAAAATGAAAAATCAATTTTTATTATAGTTTCTCTTTCGCTTCTTGTTTTTATTGTCCCCCAACAAAATTATATCTTTGAAGCTTTTTCAGACGCGTTTCTGGATTTGCGTTCAGCCGAGATGCAATGTTCAACCACAGGATCAGACTGAAACAGAGAAAGTGATCTGATTGAAATCTGTCGTTTCCTGATCTCGTTTCACATCTTAACTATTCTACTCTTCACGTAAAATTAATATCGTGGAAGTCATTTCCATTCAAGAGACTAAAACGGAAACAAAAAAGACCTAAGACAAATTCTTTGTAGATGTATTCGAGGAACCACTGACTTGACATGAAAAATAATCCAGAATAGAGCAGCAGGGGCCCAAGAGAGTTAGGCAAGTATAGGCAAAATTTGATCGCGGTCTATGTTACGGGGTGCAATAGGTGAACTGATGCATGACCACACACACACACACACACACACACACACACTATATATATATATATATATATATATATATATATATATATATATATGTATATATATACATATATATACTCCCACTGACATAACTAAAATTCTAGAAAGACATGAAGATATGTGGATCAACAAACTGAAAACTCTCTCCCCTAATGGATTTAACACCAAACTTAACAACCCTAACCACTCAGATCTCTAAATCATAATCCTCCCACGAATGATAACCTCACATCCACACTCTACCCTCTCTCAGGTATATCTAATATTGGGAACTTCACAGTCACTCAGACCCCTAAGAACTAAAACCTTCCTATGACATTCCATTTGTGCAAATCAGAGCCAACATACTTTCAATGACCTGTAAAATATGAAGTTCCTTTACCTCATCACCCCACCATCTATACTATCCCTGACCTACCCACAAAATTCAACACTAAACCACTTCCCTTGTGCCCTCCTACCCTATGTCCTCTCCAAGACCTACTACTGCCGCTAACACCACAGACTTCATCACAGACTGAACGAAGTCCCACACAACAGAATGACCCTAGCAGATGGGATTCCATTTTTTGCACAAAAAGCAAAGCTCCTGATGGTGGACTTAAGTTCCACAATACATTTATAACCATTGAATGGTACGCACACACACAGTGCACAGTATCCCGAAACATGTTTTTCCAGTGTTTGATATATATATATATATATATATATATATATATATATATATATATATATATATAATGTCTAAAACGTGGGCATAATTAGATGGTTGCGAGCGAGACATGTTAAGAGTTGATGACATGCCAATGTGTTGCATGACTGTAATTTCTATGCAAGTATATTTGTAAATTGCTTATCATCCATCGGGACTGTTATTATTTGACGCATTGCACAGATGGGTGTGAAATACTAACGTTGCCAGATTAAATATGAATCAGTGATTCACCAAAAAAGATTTAATTCCTCTGATCCTTGTTTACAGTCGCTCAACCATTTAGCACTAGCTTAGGATACAGGTAGAACAATAGGGTCTCATCAGACAGATTTGAGGCTCTATTCTATTTCCTTAGTCCACTTTTAACCCCCATTATCACCAAATAATGGTAGACGATACTTGACCTCCACATGGAGTACAGCAAAACGAATGTCATTACAACAAACTTGTTGAGGACAAGGATAAAACGATCGAAATTGAAGACGCAAAGCTGAAGAAAGTGGACCATTATAAGAATCAAACTGGGTTGGCAAGCTTTCGGTAAAGCAAGCTCGACTTTCATGAACAAGAAAATCCCAGTAGTCCTTGTAAGACACGTCCTTGCGATAGTCACTCATGGAGCAGTGTAGGATTAGGACGGGAATAATTTCGACCATGTACCGTTATGCATTTCATTGCAGGTATGTGCATCGAAGTCGCAGTCAAGGAAAGTACGAAAGACGCAAGACTCAAGTCAGAAATCAAAATCGAACCATTATCTTTTTAACTGAAACTGAAAATACATCGATAATCTTTGCTTGAAGACCAAGCAAAATTCTCACTCAAATAGAGAGAGAGAGAGTGGTCATTCAGTCCTCCCCCCGACTTAGACCAGCGGCCAGTCCGACCCTGTCGCTCTGCCCTACTACTCTATCTTCCTGTGACCAACATTTGGTCCCCTAACTCTTTTACTAAACTAACCTGCCCTGTTCTTTTTCCTGATACCGGAACTAAATGATCTTCTGCTCTTTTTCTACTTTCTTACATTTCCTCACGCAACTAAAGTTACTGTTCATCTTTCTGACTTCCGCCGTTAGAATCTGTATAAATCGTCCTTTTTTATCAACCCACTTTCTTTCTACTAATGTCTTTTTAATTGAGTGACTAACTCGCTATCTGTCTGCCAAGTAACTATACTCTATCTTGTTATAATAAATCTGCCTGAAACGTTTCTATCATCCTTTTGGTGCCTGAAAGGCGTTACTCTTTGATTAAGTAAGTGAGTATAGTTTGTATTTACCGAGGCCAGAAGTATCTTTAACAAAAGAGTTATTTAAAAATCAAACAAAATATTCAAGAATAAAAATGAAATATTCAATTAAACAGTCCCCATCAGCCCTATTATTGTAACAGCAGGGACATGGAATCTGACCAAAAGATTGACCCTCACGCTGAGAACCATGGAACGTGCAAAGAGAAAACCTCAAGCAGAGAGATCACAAAATAGTGTGGTATATCAGCGAAAAGACAGGTTTCCGATATAATATAGATACCATTAGAAAACTCAAATGGCAATGGGATGGATATATTACAAGAATGTCAGACAACCACTGAACATCAAGACTCATAACATGGATCCTCGGGGAACTTATGCAAAATTGTGGCCAACAAAAAGTAAGATGGTGGGACGAACTAGACAAATTCGGAAAGTGATGGCTCCGTGATTCCCATGTTAGAGCGACCTGGCGAATTTTGAGGATGGTCTTTGTCCAACGATGGATGCCAAAAGGCTGCTGCCGTTGATGGAAGCAGATATCTGAAAATCGATATTTAAGGTTGATACTCTCAAATTTTCCGATAATTTTATTCGACATTCAATTTTTCAAATTCGATATCTAAAATAACTCTTTTCCTTATTTGTGGTTTTGACTCATTATCCTAGCTGCTTGCTCGTCTTATTTATCAGCAACAATCTTAAAGTTTATAAATTATTTTAATTTTTCCAAGCAAATATTATTTGAATAAACTAATTTTAAAAATACATAAAAAATTGTTTTTAAGTTATTGTCTCAGACTGTTGTGCTGGTATCACTAAGCATTGACGTAATTGTGACAAACGTGTACTAGCGCACATGAAAAGCACGACGCAATAGAAAGATCTAAGAGAGTTGGCTACAGTACACAACTCGCTGGTCATTGATTGATAGCAGTACACGATTTATTCGAACGTGAAATGTACAAAGTAAAAGAGGTCAAACAAGGGACAAAAGTTTATTCCAAACCGTTTGACTACACCCAACAATTAAGAGAGCGACGCCCCCATATCGAAGCGCTGGGTTGCGGAAAAGCAGAAAAAATGTTAGAATGGATCTCGTTTATGCATCTCAGTCAAAATCCACATCAGTGTCTGGCGACATGTTGTGTCTTCTTTCAATCACGCCATTAGGTGTGTTTGATCACTACAGCCAATACTGTCTTCGGTCAAGCAACGTAGCCGAATATATCACAATTTATTAATTAAAAGATGATTTGAAGGAGACGAAATCAATATTTACAACAGTGTGAATTATGTACGTATATAAGTATATTGGTTTTTATTGATAACTTTATGTAAAAAAGGGAAGGAAAAAGTTATGCAAAAGCGAAACATTTTAGGAATTCAATGTATCAAATAGTAATAGAGAAATGCAATAAATCTATAAATCATGAGACAAAGAAGCTGCAGCATATTTTAGCCTGTTAAAAAAGTTGTAACGAAATCAGACTGAAATAAAAATACACTTTAAAAAAAAAAAATCCTTTTGCCCAGAAAATAAATTATAATCATGGCTTGTCTTGACTGGGAAGCAAAGTCCAGATTTTAGAATACTCTCAGTATTACTTCCTTGGATGTTTCTAAATACAATAACAATTGAAGAAAAACTACGTAGTCTTCACAGCGCAAAGTTTGATCTCTTACAGACAGAAAAAAAAAATAAGAAAAATTCCTTACCTGCATAACTGTCACGATAAGCCATAGAAAAGCTACAAAGGGTACAGCTGTAATCCTGTGGTAATAAAACAGAAAAATATTGTCAGTTTAGAGATCTATTCGCTTTGGATTAATCAATTTTTTAATTACAAATCCAATCAAGTTAGTCTGATTAAATAGAAAGTCTTGGAGAAAATATTAAATACGTAAAAATGTTGGATTAGATCCATTTCTGTCACCCGTAAGATAAAAGAAACCATTAAAATTAATCTTAAACATCATCGGTACGTGTACGTATATTCTTCGTTCCTTTTCATGTAAGAGAGGAAGTATGGGAATCAATAAGAGAATGAGACAGGCAATAAAATAAGGAAGAAAGACCAAGAAAGGAGTTACTGATAGAAACCAAAAAGTAAAATCAAACATTTGAAAATCAGTCTAACCCCGGAATCAAAAAAGAGATGAAACGATAAGAACTCATTCTTATAAAAAGATTTCATAAGCCAAAATGGCATAAAGCGAAGAAAATTTTGCCATTATTTTATATTGGAAATTCTTTGAAAGACCAAGGTGATGATGATATGGGTAGTGGGAGGCACAGGAGACCTGGATGCATGAGAAGGAGGGAGAGAATACATAACGGCTCACTGCAAGACAAACTCTGAGTGCTATTTTTGCTTTCCACCTTTCCTACCCCTCCCCCGATAAAAGCAAAAACGTGGTGTAAAGCGAACTTTCGAAAAGCAGAGGAGAACTGAATCACAAAATAGTTTTTAGTCAAGAATTCTAACAAAAGTCCAGTTTGACATCAGATTTATATGAAAAACTCTTTCCAGTTTCTTATTAGATTACAGTGGCTTGATTATATTTAGGAGATCAAAAGCTCTATAACCATTCTGTTATGACATACGAAATGTAAATAATGGGAGTTTCAAAATGGAATGAATATGAAATCATGTAAAAAGAATTCGATCGAAGAATAAATATGGTCAGAATAAATTCTATTTATGACATCACAGGCGTTTTGATTGGGAAAACATCTAAAATAGAGTAAAAAAAAAACCCAAAAAAACATCGAGAAACATCTAGATTCTGGAGAAACCAGATGCTATTATTAAATCCGTCAGAATATGGCCCTCCAAAACAAAAAAAGAATTTAAAAAAAGGTTCTAGTGGTGTATCGATGTCAATTTTCAAGTCTGGAGGTAAGAAGATATGGCCAAGAGCGCTGGGACACACAAATAAACATATGTACTAATAAAAAATGCTGCTAGAATAGACACTATCGCCTGACCAAATCATGGATATAAAACAAAGTATGTTTGATTAACCAAACATGTACGTCCGTATACGGTTATTCATAGATATATATCTTAGTCTGACATAAGGCCATAGGTCTAGGACATTCAGTAGGGTCGAACTCACAGCAGAGGTTAAGATTTACGAAATTATCTTATTACCACTCCACGGCCAGGTGATCTATGCACCTGTATATGCAGAAGATAACATACAGACAATCCCAATCAAAACTCGTCATATAGTTAAGATATAGGAAGGAAAATAGACGTTTGCCAATTAGTTTGGATAACTTCAGAGAATCGATAATTCGCTTGTGAAAAAAAATGCTTGTTTGGAGTGACGTCAGAATAGCTTAAAGTTAACGGACTATTGCTAACACCATCTTCTTCACAATTGTGCTATTAGAAACAATCAACCAAAACTGTCAAAATAAGTTTCTTTAGTCTTTAAATTGGTCTGGCTGTATGTCAGGCTGGCTATGTATGTATGTATCATGCGTGCAGACTGCAGTAATGGAGTGTTCAGAAAATTTAAACAATTGCTCCTTATTATATCCGGAGAAAATATTTTTTGTTTTTGTTTTTAAAATGTAAGAATGTAATTTCATTTGCCGTTTCAGTGACCACTGCCCAACGAAAGGCGAGAGAAGTGACTAATTCATTGATCCCCTTTTTTTCCAATTTGTTAATTGATCACCTGAACACGACATGCTACCAAAAGACGTTGGTCACGTGACAGTTTCTATTGAGTAACTAACGAAAGTTAATTTCATACTTTAAAAAAATATTATTTGCTTTGAGTGAGCTTTTCCGAAACGTAATGCGAAAGCGATGAATACTGTGTATTTTCTATCAGTTCCAGAAATTGACGATCAAACCCAGGTAAAAGCCAATAATTCGAACGTTGATTCTCAAAGCAGGTAGGCACACCTTCCTTGAAAGATTGGTGCAAAACTCCCACTCCCACTTAACCCCATTTGATCATATAATGTATCAAACTAAACTTAGTGAATACCAATTTTAAAGAAACTACTAATGAAATTTTTCAAAGTATCAAGTGCTATTTGCAATAACGATACTTACTACCACATTAGATACATTTTTAAACAGGACACAGTGTTTATTTTATAGGTTGACCAGATCCACAGAACTTCTCATACTCGATGTTGGTCCCAATGGGTTGGTTGAAGGGGACTAAGGCGTCATTGCACTTAAAAGGTAATTTTTTTCGTTAATATTAGTGTCTGAATAATTTCTAGACGGACAATGTATACATTTTTACACAGGACTTGGTTGCATGTTTACTTTATAGGGAGGATAACCAGGCCCACAAAATTGCTCATGTCAGACGGTGGCACCATCTTGTGATAATTAAATAAGAAAAAGGAAAAATACATGAGCCATTGCAAATGTGAAACTGTTTCCACACTGGTCGGTTTTATTATTTGAAACGTGATCCGACAAGGCAATTTGTTTATAACACTTAATAATCGTACACTGAAGAGTCAACAATTCGGAAAGATTTGGCAGGGAGGTGTGATGTTTGTAAGCGTGGGAAAACTTGACCAGGACACTTATGATTTTTGTCTTTTTCTTTTGTCTCGACAGTAATGGAATTAACCCCACACGGTTCTAATAATCAGTCTAATTTGTTTTGAGCTGCATTTCGCACGTCAGCCGAATTGATTGTGTGATATTTTGTAAACGCCCTGACTTCCCTAATTATGTTTGTCCAAGGCGATGATGACGCCAGCAGATAGTCAGCTACATGAATTCAAATCGTCGATCACTTGTCCCACTCCCAAATACGCACGGAAAAAAAATAGTGCTGCATAAAAGTCTATGCTTCTTGTCGAGCATTATAATATATGATCACTCGCTTCAAAAGAGATATCGATATCAGAAAAGGCGTCATTTTGTCCCAAGTGTCAACTTTCAAAAACTTACAGAAGACTTAAAATTGTCGCTAATTTCTGTCCACACACACACACGTATATACACACATACACATAAAAAGAAGGTAATATTCAATCGATACTGCTGGGGGAGCTGTGACGACAGAGCGGTCTTATTTTGGTAGACAATTGAAGTTTTATCTCCAGAATAGATCACCTATTGTTTCTTTAGAAAAGATCTCTCTTGCAGCCGTATTAAATATTTTTACATCTTTCAAATGTGTTTTTCTGTTGGAAGAAGAATATATAACTGCTGCATTCTCTTGATAGTTACCAATAGAGCTGAAACATGGAACCTGACCAAAAGGCTGACCTTGAAACTGAGAACCATGCAACGTGCTCATAAGAGAATCATGCTCAAAATTACCTGGAAAGATCACAAGACAACACAGTATATCAGGGAAGGAACAGTCCGACATATCATAAAATCTATTGGGAAACTCAAATGGCAATGGGCTGGTCATGTTGCAAGAATGGCAGATAACCGATGGACATCACAATTCACAATATGGATCCCTAGAGATCAAATGCAGACCCAAAACCGATAGAATAT
>OY735199.1:58774645-58942145 GCA_963457665.1 Thysanoteuthis rhombus | reverse complement strand
TAATAACTCAAGGGGGGGGGGGGGGGGTGACATGACGACTGCCCCCTCCCTACGACACCAGGAGTAATAGCAGGAGATTTAAAAAAAACAAACTGTTTTTGTCACTCCATTATATTCGTCCATCATAGTCTAATAGCCTTAAGTATATATCCATTGCTTTCTTTTACGAACGAACCGAATCTTTGTACGGAAAAAGCGATAGATTCTTAATCGATTCCCATTCTTACTCTTTATCTGATGTTTTCACACCAGATCGAGACAGAACAGCTCTGTGCAGTATAAGTTTTTATTAATTTGGTTGGCCATCTGAAAAAGTAGTCAGAATATAAAACAAAATGAGTAATCCTGTTTATTTTTGTTTTTCATTAGTTTTCATTACAATCACCGATGTCTGTCTCTTGATAACGCAATAGAAAGGACCGCTTTATTTCAACAGGGGATATGAAGAAAAAAAGGCATTTACTGAAATTCTTCCCTCTTATCACCAAGTTTTTAAAGATTTTTCTCACGTTCTGGCCAATATGAGGCTGAATAATGAAAGTTACATTTACACTTCAAGCTACATTTCAGGTGGAAAGTAGAGATCTAACTCCCTGTCAAATACGTTACATCAGACAGAATTAATGTTAATCACTTTATAGGTTATTATTTCAAACCAGTTTTTTTCTTTTCCTAAAATGAGATTTTCGGTAACAAGTGTCCTAGAAGGCAACGAGTGGAAAGAGACCTCGTGGTTACGTGCCTGTTACTCTACCATGGAACAAATGCGACAGTTTAGTACTTGCACCTTCTACACCTGTATAATGATAGTCGAATTTACCTTGCGATTATAAGAGACACGTCTAGGCATGAGACTCATTTACATTTCATGTTTGGTTAATGGAGTATGCAGATTGTTCAAAGTCTTTGTAATCATTGTGCGCACGAAGTATCCATTAAAACAACACAACGTTGAACCATCAAAACGATATAGTTTCACTTCCGAGGCCACCCAGATGGTGGTACGCAGAGCAAAGAAATGGCTACAGATCACACAGTCTGCCAGCGTCTGGTCAGTGCAATGCAGTTTTGAACAGGAAACATAATTATAATACTCTGTTAATTGAGAAAGTCGATACAGTTCATTTAAATAGACTTACATTTTCAGCGTTTAATTTTCCATTTGAGGTTGTGCATTGGGACACTTGGGTTCGCTTTTTAAAAGTAGACTGCTTTCGTTGCGAATTCATTTTCTGTTCCTGGGGGCTAGGCTTTGATTTATGTAATAGCCAAGTAGATGAAGACTTTTATTTTGGTTCAATATCATAGTCCATTGAATATGATTTAGTAGATAGAAATTGGCCAAACCTGACTTGAATTAGCAGAACTTGTGCATATGTTATCACTTACGTGAAAAAGATCCAATGCTTCTATGAATAAACAGATATAAACACACACAAAAGATTAAATCTCCTACATTTTGGATAGATATACAAGATATTTTTTAGGTTCTAGCGCATGTAGGGATTTCAAAAGAATACAATTCAACGATAGCTTTCAAAGTGACGTATAATATTGTTGTTCAAATGTTCTGTGGTGTGAATTCGTCGGACAAAGCTGAACTTTGCTAATACCTGAATATCTTACCATTTCCAGTCCAAATAAAATCTCATTAATCTTGACTGTCCCTTGAAAACTACCAGTCATCCAAGTAAAAATCATCCGATTTCACATAGCAACTCCTCCGATGTCCAGATATGAAAAGAAAATTAGGATTGGGGTGAGCACCTGGTCCCATCAGAAAAATCTCTAGCTACAAAAACAGTGACAACAGATACTTGTCGATGCCTTATACTAAAGATCTTTTGGTCAGAATAAAAATTGCACTCAGTGTTCTGTTCAAGTTTAACATCATTAGTTATTACTGTCATACAATCGTGGGCGCTATAATTCAAACGAATGTTTACTTCTGTTTGTCTGTCTGTGTACATGAAAGAACTTGTAACCAGGAAAGGGCTGGGCGGATAGCCTTCAACAGAATAAAACGGATTCTGAAAAGAAACTGAAAAGTCTGAAACACGAATGTACATCTTCGACAACACAGTTTGACAAGCAATGCTGTACGATTGCAGAACTTATTGGTTTCTAAAATTTCTCTGAAATAAATCATTGCACTTCTTTCGGGAATGAATAAACAAATAAATATGACATCTCCCACAATAGTCAATGCCAACACCTGAGCGATATCATATTTGGATCTGAGCAAGCCATATGTAAAAACAGTTTTCTGTAAGTCTTTGTATTCTGAGTTAGCGATACTTATCTTCTGGATATCAGATACTCACAATCAGATACTCATTTGCCTCAAACAAACCACCTTGGAGCCAAAGTCTCGTTCTTACGTGAGAGAGAGAGAGAGAGAGAGAGAGAGAGAGAGAGAGAGAGAGAGAGAGAGAGAGAGAGAGAGAGAGAGAGGGGGGGGACTGTATAGATGTTTATTCAGAGAAATCACAAATGATATTTTTGAACGAAAACATAGACCTAAAATTGACAAAGTGACATACGAAGTTTAAATATCAACCTACAAGCAATAGGGAAACTATCCATTGGTGGAAATTATTAAGAATTAAATCCATCATCATCATCATCAACAACAACAACAACATGTAAGGAATTTCCAAACATGAGTGGGCTGCTCTAATTTTATATGCTCATGTTGACATACAGTCACAAATTCCGGATACTGATCGCCAGGGTTATGTCTTCGTGATTCCTTTGGTGAACATCATAAGCATAAAAAATCTCAACCATATATATATATATATATATATATATATATATATATATATATATATATATATATATATATATATATATATATATATATATACATACATACATACATACACACACATATATATATACTATAGTGTCATCCACAGACAGCTGTTTCGATGTATTATATCTCTTCAGTGTGGCTATAGACTTTCCATTATCCCATCCAGTACCGCAAGGCAGAATTGAAACCTCCACTTCAGACCTGTAGACCACCTCTGGACTACGGAACTGGACAAGCAGTAAGGCTGAATTTAAGTGATACATTTAAATTACGCAGAAATCTCTCATCCACCAGAGAGCTCAATAATCCGAATGTACCCATGCGCTGCAGTACGTATTATATAGAAAAGCGGAGTAAAAACATGATTAACATAAATGTTATTGTTGGGAACCAATAAATCAATCAATTGTAACGCATCCGGTAAGACTATTATTGCCTTCACTAAAGCCGAGGCATCGAGAGCCCCCCCCCCCCAGAAAGTATAGAAGACCAGCGGAGTATTGCACATTTTCATTTATCAATTTTACATATATGTTTTTATTGAACTAAGCAACTCCGGGGTAAAGTCAGATTCAAAAAGTTACTAAGGAAACGAACTTCCTAGTCATAGTTTGCGAAAATAGTAATGAAAATAACATTCAACAACAGTTGATGTACCGTTATTATCAGTGCACCATCGAAGGAAATTAAAAACAAGTATTTATAATTGATCATTTTCTGGTGAAAAGCTGCCAGAAGCTACCACTGGAGGAGCATCATTAATATCAAGCATGAAAAAAGTGCCATTTTGATAGAGTCTGGATGAGTTTTCATTTAATGCCGTTTTTATATTGATGCCAGAGAAAGTAGCAAACTGACCATACTATATTTGTGCACATAACTTGAACGGATACGTTGACATCGTGACTTCTCCAACAATTATGACGTCAGGTCAGGGAGTGGGGTTCAGGGGGTCTAGACCGATCCTCCACTGCTCGGCAAAGCACAATCTGAAAGAAAAACCTATATATATCTAGATTTGAAAATAATGAATAATAAACGAATAACCCATAGAATATGAAGTAACCATGAAGTAACCTCAGAAACATTTGTCTTTTTATTTTGTTATCTATCTTATGAAAGGATGATGTTTCCGTCTTATTCTTTACATTATATTTAGTTTCTTGGTTCTGTGGTATTTTTCCCACTTTACTCTCTTGTCAGTTCTAGTACTGAAAAGCTATGACTGAAATGAAAGTGAAAAACGCCGTATCCCAAATTATTTTCTGATTTTTATGTTTGAAAGTTTGTTTTATTTTTCACTTATTTCCTTGTAAAGATGAAATTTCCATTTGAATCTACACTGCTCTAAGTCCTTGTACCAACCTTAAATGTCAGTCTGCTGACGTATTTTCCGCGAAGCCAATCAGCAATGGAACTTGAAACCTCCAATTTGTGGCCTGAGGATTTGAAATCATTCCACTCACTAAGAAGAATGAAATTTTCTACTCAATTCATGTCGGCAATGTTTTGATATTAGGTTCCATATGATTTATTGGATTGTATCTCGAGTTGATGGTCATGTTTCACTTGAACATTGCCAGACCCTAAAATGTTTTTGAGAAATATAAAAGTAGAGATAAAGCGTTAGATGACGTCTTGACTCAAAGATTACTTGGTGTTCATGGCAGTTTTAAGATAAGTAATGTCTTATGTCTTAGTTGATCGAGAGACTCAGTACACATTAGAACGTGAATGACGAGAGAGATACAACGTAACCTGCAAAAAAACGTATACTTATACGTAGGTAGATCAATACATACGTAGCATAATAATGGGAAAAGCATCCATTTTCAACGCAACGAAAAATTCACTTTTCAACATGATCTCTTACTTTATCAAAACACTTATATCACTGAGGCATAATAATCACATAGATCGAATAATGCACAGCGAAAATTGCAGATAAAAATCAACCCAATAACTACGTGTCTAGCTACAGCTAGCATTTTCGATTACTGTTATCCTTGCCTTAGAGTCATTTAGTCTAATCAACAATAATAATTTCACTTTACTTTAAGCAAACAGCTTTATAACTTCCCCCTATGCTGGAGAGTCCAGTATACCCTGTTATATTTTCCCAAAGAGAGAAAAGATACCTTTCCTGAGGAAATAGTGCAAAGAGGTGCAATTGATGTAGTGAGATATCATTGGCGGACTCGGTAACGGCTCGCACAATGAAATCAGCAAGTTCAAACTCCGATCAGGGTAGTGCACTGATAACCTTGGGGATGGTATAAATCCATCTCTTCTACAAGCAGCTATGGGCAAAATAGCAGGGCTGATTTGGCACTCAAATTTTGGGGAGGCTACTAGTCTAGGAGAAGGACAACTCGAAGTGTAAATAAGTAAACTCCGCTGAACTTTGAACTCAGCTCACCGATTCCATTGCCCACGACACTAACCGTTTTGCCACTGGCACCTCCTGAAAGTGTCAATCTATTCATTCTGTTATCCTTGTTCGAATTTTTATGATAGTCATCACACTATTTACGGTGAATGTTACAATCAAGCTGCTGCATAATTTGGTCAGGTTCATTGAGGAGTAGAATGAAAAAGAAGTTCTAAATGGGGTGTTTCGTCCCAGTTAATAAATAATTTATACCAGAGCTTCTCAAGCTTTTTACACTGAAGGAACCATCGAAATAACTTTTATATCTGCTCGAAGCCCTACATGAAAAAATATGTACAGATAATGGTGTATCTGTTCAAAAATTTATATGTATTATGTATTATTTTACACTATCTATATCATAAACTACTGACAATATAAATCGACGAAAATCGATGATGTTGAGACCCTATGAACTGGTATTTTATGATATTATTTGGTATTTGTAGCGTTCTACATTTTTTTCTCTTTGAGCATGGAAATGTTCAACAAATTTTAAAATAACAGGTGCTGGTCTTTTTCGGTTGATAAAATATCTGGTGTTTCTAATGTCAAATGTCATCAGGACAGGGATCGCTACTCGTTAGATAAAAAATTCAAATGAAGCAAAAGCCAGAAGATTTTTCCACGCACTTATAATATTTTAGTAGGATCTTCAACAACCGCTCACAGATCCCCGGATTCGATGGATTACAATAAATTTAAGTTAAATCAATATCAATTTTCAACTAAGACATAGATATCTCGGTCAGGCATTCAGAGAAAAAAAATCTGAGAGAAACTGAGAGAGAAACAGGAGATCATTTCAAATTAAGTTTCAAAGTTACAAACCCATCTATAATTATTTCTGTCGGAATATACATCGAATTTTTTACACACAAACACACACACACACACATACTGATACACACAAGTCTATACATATACACATATAAATACACAAATATGCATATACGCTCATATATATATATATATATATATATATATATATATATATATATGTATATATAGATTATATGCACCTACCTATATATAGAGAGACATAAACATATACATATATATACACAGATATATATATATATACACAGATATATATATATACACACATATATATATATATATATATATATATGCACACACACATACACACATATATATATATTCATGTTTACACACACACACACACATATATATATATATATATATATATATATATATATATATATATATTTACGATTATTACTAATTGATTACATGATATGGTTTGCTGTACAACCTGTTGTTTCAATGCAATAGCATCTTTTCAATATATATATATGGTATGGGGTATGCGGGCGTTTGGAGATACGGCCATAAAAGTAGGCAAACAATAAACTGGATGAAATAGTAATTATTGCAAAAATATAATGAAACCCCAATAAACATTAAATTGTCCTGAAGAACCGTGATTGTGGATAAAGAAAAAGTGATAAATGGTTCTTAATCACTCAAAGAGTTTTTACAAATTTAAGATCGTTTTTAAGTACGATATCAATTGTAATTAATCGCCTTGAAAGAAATCTCACTACATTGAGACTCACTTTTTTCCTGCTCCTCTTGTGGCGTCCCTACCAGTTCTGCATTAAATAGAAAGCATGATTGCTTGTTCGACACAGAAGACGTATTGATGGCTGCAGGGTGATTGATATTACTTTAATGTAAATTCTTTGAAGTCCTTAAAGGCAGCAATTTCATTGATTTATTCCTGATTTTCTATTATAAATGTTCTTCCCGCTGTTGTGAGTCACCAAATTTCTCTCCAAACACGAACTTTCAGGTATGGCACAGCAGTTAAAACAAAAGACAGTAAACTCAGCGGTCTATATCTGATAACGCTTTAGTGACACGTGTTACCACATGTTCATCTAAGGCAGTTTTTCTCAAACAGGAGACACTTGGCTTTTCAGGAATTTGCCTAGAGGCGGGGGGAGATTTTAGCAAGGGAGGGATTTTAGGGAGGAATGCTGTTAGGGGTTCGAGCGTGTTCTGAACTTGCTCCAAGAACCATTAATCTGGAGGAAAACACTTTCCAACAAGGAGAAGTCAATTGTTACCCATCAGCAAATATAGCATTAGTAAAATCCAGGATTTAAGGATAAGAGAATCAATAATTTTTATCTAGTCTGGCACAGGACCACACTTTCAAGGCCTTCAGTAAAGATCAAAACATTATATTACCAGAGTAGTCTATGAGACAAGCTTGCTAGCCATTGTCCTACACTTGAAGCCATACAGATATTCACTAAGCTTGTCTTAGTTTAATATAGAGTCACGAGAGTGGAGCACTCAGTACGGATCAAACTCAGAACTTTGGTCTGAAAGAGGAGCTTGCAAGCTATTGCTCAACAGCTAGCATCAAATCTGGATGATTAGGATTTATCAGTAAGAGTAATTCGTAATCCAGTTTATCAGATGATTTTTACAGCAGTGGTAATGGCCTCATTTGTAGCTCTATGCCATTTTGAGCTAAGCTTAGTAGATATCAAGACATTATTGAGTATGTTTTATTGGTACGGGTTGAAGAGAGATGGCAAGGAGAATGCTCAGTCTGTGCACTCGTTTGAATGGGTTTTATAAATATGTTTTCATATAGAAGTGAACCCTAACATTTGGAGACAGATTTATGTGAGAATAAAACATCGATAGAGAGGAAACATTATGCCAAGAACTGATGGTTTAACTACATATTGATAACGATAAGACCTACTCTGCATCCTTCTAATTCATTGTTAACAACTACCACAGCATTCCCACTGAATAAAACAGAAAAGCATGGCAAATGATAACAAAGCACAAAAATAGAATATATATATATATATATATATATATATATATATATATATATATATATATATATATATATATATATATATATATATATATATATATATATATGATGAAAAGAAGATCTTACTACCCAGAACAATAGACTCTGTCCTATATAGGGATCTAAAATGAACCGAATCATTCGCCTGAAGAAGCCCAAATAGGACGGAAACACAAAGGTGGATTGTGTAGCGATACTTTACTTCATTATATTCTAAGCTCTACTCTAAATCAACTTAGTGTTTAATACTGAATGTATCGAGCACTTGTTGTAATAAACCCATCATACATCGGATATTATATTATATTGTATTCCTGATTTGTATTATATATATATATATATATATATATATATATATATATATATATATATATATATATATATGTATATACGTATATATATGTGTGTGTGTGCTTAGACGAGTGTGGATCAATAAATCATCAGAATTATACGTTGAAAATTATTTGTTGAATTTTGATCAAATGACTTCTTTGTATTATATTCGATCTATATAACTATTTAACCAGTGAAGTCATTTAAGGACATTGATTAGAATTGAAAAATACCGGATATTTTGCCTTTCAACTTTGATAAAAGTTCTCGCAAGAAGTTCTTACAATAAGAAAGACTTCCGCTACAGAACAATGGCTAACACACTTGTCTCAAAAGCTATTGTTTAAGACTTCCTCTTTCAGTGGGTGGTCTAATATTTCCTTTATCCAACAAATGTCTAATTCGATGAGCAATGTTGCAATGATTATTGTTCCTGGTTCCTGAGACTTATATAGAAGACTGCTTCATTATTATTTATAGGAATAAGTAAAATCCAATTATATTTTCTCAAAGAGTCGATGCTGCAGTTGAATATGAATCGTGAAAAAACTGTGTTACAAATATATTTGTCAAGAGGAGAAACGGGGGCCACCCACACTTACTGTTTTTTGATGACAGCGAAGAATTAATTGCGTAGAAAAACAAGTAAAACATTTCCGTTAGACACTCACCGCTTTTTACGCCTGAAATATCCATAAGATCAATACATACTTAATCAAATTAGGAAAGTATAATCTTTATTACCTGAAAATTAGTAACGAAAAACTAAACGAAAAATCATTTTTCAAAGAGTAGATATTAACTTTTCTATTTATCATGTAGAGAGAACTACTTTTATTTGAAAACGAATTTTACTATTTTGAACATTTCAAAAGTTTGTTTAGTTTTCTTCCACTCCAGCAAGACAAAACACAGGATGAGACGAATATGTTAATTGCTTCATTTACATAAATTGAGCAGGATGGATATTTTTAGAGGACCAAAAGCGCAAATTGCTGAAAGAAACAAAGGCCATTAGGAAATCTTGGTTTTAAATAGACATAACAATCTTCTTATCACTATTTCCCACCTCCTGATATATATATATATATATATATATATATATATATATATATATATATATATATATATGTATGTCCAATTTGCCCTTGCACGTTATCATTGTTTATACAGTTATACAGATACATTCCATAGGTTATAAATTTCAAAGTTATATGGTTTAATTTCAGGATTATACGTCTGAGATTAATTACGATGTATTAGTTGTCAACACCAGTGGAATTTCCACGGGTGAAGCTGTTGAGATAATATTTGTGTAGCCTTAAACATTTTCTTAAAATTGAAAGTGAACGAAAGACACAATGGGAAGTCGCCAAGAAAAAAAATGGAAAATCATGTTTTCGTATCAAAATAGCAGAGCAACGAACTATCAGTAATATTTCCATCAGTCAAGAAAATTGTCTGCTAAAAGTCATTTTCGGATGCCCTTCCCTTCTGCATTAGTCATCCAATTTTTATCCATTTGCAATATGCAAACACGGGAAATTCGTGTGCTCACTGTAGCCCCAGGCTCATATTAGGAGTAGGAAGTGCATGCTGACGTACCATTTATCACAGAGGAAAATAGAACGGTTATCAGAATGGAAAACAGACTTGGCGAACCTGGTTTGAAATCTGGCTGAAGACGTTCCCAAATGTCATTCAAACAGGCATGAAACCGTTTTTCAGTGTTCTGGTCCATCACCTGATATTTTGATAAAATATCTCGTCACGGGCGTGCCATGATTGTTGACCCAAGAGAGAGTCGTTTGGAGAGTTAGCACTGGATCCAACCACTTTTAAAATATCCTCTTAGCGGCTGTCGTTGGACATAGACCTTACATAAGATTCACCAGTCTCTCCATCACGTATTCTGCTAGCCTCGATTACGCATATGATCTGTGGGGATCCATGTTATGAGTTGTCATGTCCAGCTGTTGTCTGCCATTCATGCAACATTACCAGCCCATTGCCAGTTGAGTTTTCTAATAGAATCTATGATGTATCGGACTCCTGTTTTTCTCTGAAATATTGTGCCATCTTGCAATCTCTCCATGCGAGATACAAGGATTTTTGAAAGCACAAACACTTAGCCAAGGTCAATCACAACAATTCTTACGCCCCAACTTTACATAAAACTCATTTGAGACTCTTACATATGACTTACCATTTATTCTCCTATATACTTTGCGCACCAATCACTGGTTAAATCCACCGACGAGTCTGATCATAGACATTATAATGGTGTTCAAGACTTCTTCGCTATGCACTCAGCATTTGGATTGGGGAACATCTCGCCAAGGCTTAGGGGATACGGCTAAGTCACGTTGGATACATCAGTTCTTGTAAAATCACAGAAGTTAAACAAACGTCGAGACTGGCCAGTATCTAGATTGGTGACCATTGGGGAATCCCAGGTGACGTAAGCAAAAGGAAGTTCCGACACGCCTGGCAAGCCGGAAGAGGGTCTTATTTACGATTGCCCATATGTACCTAACCCTACGAAACCCTCGATGAGGGTACGTTGGATAGATGATATATACATACGTAGCGTACACGCAGGCACACACACACACACACACACAATCACACATACTTACATACACTAAGAGAAAAATTCGTTCCTTCTCCCCAACAGATGTTCTTCCTCGGGACAGATTTAAAAAAATATTTTGGAGATTACTAAACCTTTTTTTATGAGTAAAAGGAAAATGGAATAACTGGAAAAAATAATTTTTTATTGTTCCAAACACGTTCCTCTCTTTACGTCAATTTTGGTTTTTAATTAAATCATTTTTTTCCTTTTTGGTAATCTCTTAGTCATCTCACTCCCTCTAGGAAGAGAGAGAGAGAGAGAGAGAGAGAGAGAGAGAGAGAGAGAGAGAGAGAGAGAGAGAGAGAGAGAGAGAGAGAGAGAGAGAGAGAAAACAGTACAGTTACAACAGCAGCCAAATTAATTATTTTCTTTTTAGCTTTAAGCGTTTTACTTCATAGTCCCTTTGGTTATATTGGGTTACTTTAACATGTACCAGATGTGCCAGTTTTGGGATCTAAGAAATATACACAGGACCACATGACTATTTCAGTGAAACGGCTACATCTAGCATAAATGATTCGTGGGAGAATCGCACATGGGCATTATAAATAATCCTGCTATTGCAGTCTCAATGGCCGATATGATGACATTAGTGCTAATGGGGAGACAAGAAGGCCACTTTAAATACTGTGATAAGCCATAACTAATCGTCTCGAAAAGAGAAGTCAACAACATTGTTCAAATCAATACTATCAAAAGGATGGAATGCTTGAGACTCTGTTCAGTCAATGCTCTCAGAAAAAGCATGAATCCATCTTCTCCCTCCAGGTATGTGTTAATAGCAAGGCAAGCTAGGCTCTTCAACATAGGTTTACAGCCAACTGAGGGAATCGAGAACTCTGAATTGAAACCATGGAAATCCAACCCCTCGTCTAGCGTCAGGATAGTTATATATATATATATATATATATATATATATATATATATATATATATATATATATATATATATGTGCACACACACATACATATATATTTATATATACATATATAGGTATACTTATAGAAATATATATGCACGCATATATACATATGTCTCCACACACACACACACATACACATATCTATATATATGAAGGATGCTAAATACATCAAACAATAAAAGCATGGAAGCAGTTGCATACTCTGTACGTGTAAATAGCCGAGCATTTGGAGTCCTTCACTTCTGTAAGGCAGTACAATTATGAGAAAGTGACTACGATCAAAGAAACTGCTATTCGGCATAGGGCTGACTGGTCTCTTTAGCTTTGGTTGGAAAGCAGAACAGAACACGAGAAACTGATTCCAGTCAGGAGACGCGCTATTTGTGGCGTCTCATCGTATCACTGGATCAGTTTTGCGCTAACAACCCTCCAAATCAAACTAAAAACAAACTCATACACAGGTTGCCGTGGAAATATCTTAAAACTGCCACAAAAATCATCGGAACAATTTTGTACCATTTCGTATTTTGTTTGTGTCATAAAACTTTTAAAACAATATTGATAACATAGTTACGTTTCTGGGTTTCCAATGTGTTGTGGTCGGCGCTACAGTCTGTTATCCATATGTGCCAAAAGAAAACCAAATGGGGCTTGGTCTAACCTATCAACCTGATGGTTTATTGTTCTTGGAACGGAAAAATAAAAGAGAGCCTGTTTTGGAAACTAGGAGAGCTCGCTCTCAACTTTGTAAATGTTCGGCAGAATGAATTCATAGAAATTTGCGATTGTGGAATGTTCGAGCGGAAATAGCGTTTTTTTAGTCCTCCTCCATCGTCTTTCCTATGGCACGTTCTGACAGGCAATCCACAAGGGTTTTTTGTGTCTTTCATCGCATCAAAGTTGTATCTGGGTTACGAATGAATACTCCTGTAGGATAATCCACATGTATAATATGCAATGTATTCATATATGTTTATTGTGAGTGTATCACTTTTTAAAGGGCGCATAGATACTACACTCTGATTGAGTTAGAAATGCTACAGTGCAACACTTTGATACCAAGCAGAACGCATGGATATTCATAATATAATCCCGTATTTATGGGTACTATCACAGAGTAAACGATATAAATTTCTAAAAAGGAGGATTATTTTTCTCCATAGATTAATGCTCATATTTCTTGCGCAAAATCGTCGGATATTTAGTTACGTTAATGAAGCATTCGGTAAGGAACGGATTAACTAACGATTGCACACTAAATCCATGACGAGAGAACATAATGCAACGAAACAGTCAAGATGAATTCTATACTTTGCTCAGATGTGAGAACTCGCTCATATATTAGGAAGCTGCAACTGGGTCAAACTTCAATCCAATCCGACTAGAGATAATTACTGCCACTTTTGTACCCAAAATAAAACAAATAAGATGTATACATTTTTTGTAAATGTACTCATTCTTTAGAATGAAATAGACGTATTTACATTATAAATTGTTGATGATATCGAAGAAATGTCAATTTAGCTAAATCAGTGAAATAGTTTCGTGGCAGTCGATTGGTCGTGAGTTCAAATTATGGTAGGACAATGCGGATTCCACAAAATCAGTTAACCCTTCTCATTTAGGTGAAGATTGTTCTTGTTGATCTTGTTCTTGCTCTGATAGAGAACAAAGTCAAATCCAGAATTTGTTCTGGAGTTTGACAAAAATCACTGTCCTGGAAAAGAAAGACGTCGACGATTTCTTGGTGTTTGAGTGAAACAAATTTTAGTTTCTCTGCTATCCAAAAAAAGAAAAAAGAAAAAAATGCTTGAAGAAGTGATGACACATAGAGTCATGTCAAAACAGTCCCGCCTACACTCACAATTCCATCTTAAAGCAACATTAGGCACATGCGTGGACATAGATGAAGATATTAATTTATAAAAGCAACACTTCCTACTTCATTTGTACTTTAATACATACCATTTTAGTTGTCACCTACGCTAGATGTAATACTGATTTATTTATGCTGTGCCATTTCATCCATGTAGATATAAGCACAACATAAGAATAAGTAATGTATGCTGACGTATAGGCTGGAATATTTGGAGGCGCCTCTTAATTTCCTTCCAGTGCTTTTCTGTCCTTGAACTCAGGCTCATATCCCAACGCTTCATCATGTGTGGAAAGGGAAAATAATCAACGTCAATTCAAATACATTACGCTGTCACATACAATACATATATATATATATAAATATAAATATATATATATATATGTGTGTGTGTGTGTGTGTATGTGTGTGCGTGTGTGTGTGTGTACACGTGTGTTTAATATATATATATATATATATATATATATATATATATATATATATATATATATATATATTGGGGCGTTGGACTAGCATTTTCAACCCGTAAAACCTACTTGTTATTGGAACAAAGTTGTTGCGGCCCTATACTCCACAAGGTTTCTTTTGGAATGAAAAAGACGTTAGCTTGCTAATCATTGCTTAATGACTAAGAGATTTTTTTTTAAGTCGAGCTTAGTTTGGCACAAGGACGAATGTGTGAAATATTCAGTACTATTTCCATAATTGAATCGCTTCTTATCAATTAATGCACTGTGCCCTGGATTATAAATATTTATCAAGCCAGAATTTTGTGGTGCAGACCACCCAATAAGGCTCAAATGCACTACCCTAGGGAATTGATCTGCAAGACTAGCTCTAATAATTACACTTTATTATGTGCTCATCTATTCGCCAAGCTTAGTTTAATCTAGTACAAAGCCACAAATGCCGGGTACCCCCAATGATGATCGAATTCAATACAATGTAGTTATGGCCTGCTAGGATAGTTAACTAACTTTTGCTACACAATGAGGTGATCCAGCTACTTTATGAATTCGCATTAATTTGACACGTGGTCAAATCTGTAGGACAACTTGCAAGGATCGAAGTCATTGTGATAATGATCAACGTGATCTCTCTTTCGAATCTATTGAATAGCATTCTTTGAGAATATTGGATCAATTTCAGGACATAGATTAGTGAAACAATATTACATGCACAAGAGTAAAACACAGATGTTTTCCGTGTCTCAAGACACATGAAGCAATTATTTTTGTCTCCATTTCTCGAACGATCCATGGAGACCTTAATCATTATTGTAATAATCGTGGGTCTTTACTCTACTGGGGCTCTAGCCCGACGCACAATATGGTTCTAGCCTGACGCCCACCTGCACCTACTAGACAATGCATGCACACACAATATGTATAGATGTGCATATGTAAAATGATTTTTTTTCGCTTCTCTTCAGTTTTTTTTCCATATTTTACGTATGTATGAGCCCGAAGAATCTCTACTTGAAGAGTCAAAAGGTTAATTTCGTTCATGATAGCGAGAAACACTTGAAAATTGCACACATGGGGCTTGTCTCGAGATTTGAAAGCCAACATCCGGGCTGCTCGTCTCGTCAAGTTGTCATAGGATGTTTTCGGAGAGCTAAACAAATAGGCACAAAGCAGTGCTCCCTTAGCTCCCGGTCCTCGGTCGACGATATGCTGGACGTGGGCGTTGTTGTTATGTCTGGGCTCCCATATGTGTGGCTGAGTAGCGAGAAAAGAGCGCAGATTCATTGTAAATAGTATGCATAGGGATCAGCTTAGTCACTCTATATTTGCTGACAACGTTGTTGCTAAGACGGTAAATAGAGAGACAAAAAGATACGTTGGCGTCCATCTACACGTGTATCTTGTTTGGTATATGTACACGCACAAGATTATGTATGCATAGAAATGCATGAACACAAAGTAGATCCCTCTATCTACCTAAACATCCATCCATCAATCCATGCCTCCATCTGGCTGTGTGTCCGATAGAACAGGCCCGACGCATAAGCGTACTAGGCGGCTGCTAAAGACCCCGTTGTCACCTAATAGCCCCCAAGAGCATTGTCAATAATCATTTGTGTTCGCAACGCTGAGGTGGTGGGGTCTCCAATTAAAATTCTGCTTAGCGTCCAAAAAAGTGTTGGGTCGACCCTGCTGTCCAAACATCCATCCATCCATACATGAGTACATACACAGTCCCCGGGTTACGACGGCTATCCATCTCCGTCAATAAAAAAAACTTCGTAAATTAGTTGGAACGCCTACATATTGCTCTTATTCAGTGTCAGTCAACTGTTTGTCTAAGTATATATTTCAACTCTCAATGCATATAAACACTCAAGAAACACTTCCAAGTACAGTAAAATATCTTAACATAATAGTATCGTAAATAATAATGCTAATGCTAATGACTACCTAGACCCTTGGAATTTCCACGGATGTAAACAACTAAGATCATCAATTATCTCATGCCTCTGCTATCCTCTCACCCTACGTCAGTATCATCACATTTTCTCGCTTATCCATTCTAATCTTCGTCACTGGTCCATGATTTTATATATTATACAAATATGGATTAGTTTCATGTGTAAAAAATCACCATCCCTGAAGTAAACCACCTCTTTTTGTCCTCTCAGTTTTTTACTCCCTTATTAGATTACCGAACTTTCTTTCGTTCCTTTCCTTTCCCCCACGGATATCACCTAACTTTCCTCCTCTCTGTTCCTACCCCTTGGATTAAACTAATCTCCCTTTCTGCTCCTCTCTTCCCCTACCAATTCAGTCAACGACCTACCCTCTCCCTTTTCTTTTTAAATAAAATAAGGAATAATCTAAATAAAATGAATCATTATCGAAGATGAAGTATCCGTCTACGCCGGGGAACAGGTCAAAATTGAATAGATAGAAAGAAAGAAGGATCATTATTATTGATGAGTGCATCAAATGAAGACCCCATAATAAAGATTCCCAGAAGGACACCAAACAAGGGTAGACGAGTATTATACTTACATTGTAAATAGAACCTAGAGACTTGAAACGTTTAGGAATTTTCAAACACCGACTTCTTTAAAACATGCTTTGGAGCCCAACGAGTAAATAACAAAATGTTCCGAAAACTTTTCGCACCTTTCAGGGAAAACAATTCCAATTGAAAGGAAAGGTTCTCCCCGATTTTGATTCATGAAAAGGAGAAAATATTCTCTCTTTATTTTGAACACTAAATGTGGAAAAAAAGTTCCCTTTTTATATTAAAAGCCTATTCCTTTTGATTTTGTCCACTATAAGTGGGCTCCATAAGTGACTATTGGGAGGATGCATTGGTTATACACCCTTCTCTTTAGGATTAATGGGATCTTATTATTTTTGAAGGTTGAGCTAGCTCTGCCAAAGGCTTGCCATCCTAGTGTGATTCTTCACTTGATTTCCTCTTCTTTTGAGGGTCTCATGGAGATTCGTTGTCCTAGGTAGATGTAGTGGTCTACTTCTTCCAGTTGTGTGTCCTCAATTTTGATCTTAGCGTTTTTATCCCCGATGTGGTTATTGCACACGATCTTCGTCTTGCTGAAGTTCATGTGTAGGCCGACTTTCTGGCTCTCTTCATTTAGTTCATCTATTATTAGTTGGAGGTCGTGTAGGTTCTCTGCGAAAAGGGCTATGTCGTCTGCAAATCTAAGGTTGCTCAGATACTCGCCGTCTATCTTAATTCCATTACTCTCCCAGCCTAGCCTTCTGAAGATCATCTCGAGGCAGGCTGTGAAGAGTTTAGGTGAGCTGGTATCACCTTCTTACTCCTTTCTGGAGCTGAAAGGGGTCAGAGTCTTTATGTAGCCTGATAAATGAGCTGCCGTGATTGTATATATGTTTCAACACTTCAACATATACTGGATCTACACCTTGCTGACTGATGGCCTCCATTACATTTGGGATTTCTACTGAGTCGAACGCCTTTTTGAAGTCGATAAATGCTACGGCGAGTGGTAGTTTATACTCAGCTGCTTTTTCTTTCAGCTGATTTATCGAGTGCAGGTGGTCCATGGTCGAGTAGCTTGTTCTAAAGCCAGCCTGTTCACGTGGCTGGTTTTCCTCCCAATAGTCACTTATAGAGCTGAAACATGGAACCTAACCAAGAGACAGACCCCTAAATTGAGAACCATGTAACGTGCAAATGAAAGAATTATGCTGGGCCTCACATAGAGAGACCACAAGACAGCACAGTACATCCGAGAAAAGACAAGACTTAGGGACATCAGAGAATCCATAAAAAATCTCAAATGGCAGTGGGCTGGCCATGTTGCAAGAACGGCAGACAATCGATGGACATCGCAACTCACAACATGGATCCCCCGAGACCACATGCGCAACCGAGGCCGGTAAAGTGTTAGATGGAGAGACGAACTAGACAAGTTCAGGAAGTACTGGCTCCGTGACGCCCATGATAGGGAAGTGTGGCAAATCCAGGGGAAGGTCTATGTCCAACGACGGACGCTAAAAGACTGATGATGATGATGATGATGATGATGGTGATGATGATTGAGAGTAAATAAAGAGAAATATTTCCTCTTTATTCTGATCCCCAAAAGTGGAAAATTTTCCCCTTTTATTTTAACCCTGGGAAGTGAAAAAGTCTCCTTTTGATCTTGACCACTAAAAATGGAGGGGAAGTATCTTTTGATTTTGATTCTTAGAAGTGAAAAAATAGGACCTTGATTCTGACCCTTGGAAGAGACAAAAACGATTCCCCACAATTTTGACCCCTCAAAGTGGAAAGAAACTCCCTCTCGATTCTGACCCCTAATAGTGGAAAAAACACCATCCTTCAATTTTGACTCCTAGAAGTGGGAAAAAGAATTCTGTTTCGATTCCGATCTCTAATACTGTATACAACAACAACAACAACAATACTAATACTACTACTACTACTACTACTAATAATAATAATAATAATAAACGAGACTTTTTTTGATTCTTTGAAAATATAATCTAATATCATCTTCATCAGTCAGATTTAAATTCGAATATGAAAATCAGTGGCTGTCGCCAATATAGTGAATCGACTTAGGTAATTAAAACTAAGACCGAGGAGAAAATTACATAAAGATAAAAAAATGATTCCTGACCATATAGTGAACTTCTACCGCGATCTACAAAGAAAAAAAATTCTCAAAATGTGTACGATGCGCTAAATTACCAAAGAGTTTATGGTGAATACGACCCAGTTTGCAAGAACAACAATTCAATTTTAAGGATGGTGAAGATTGTTGCAATCGAGGTCGACGTCGAAAGAGACGGGAAAGGCTGACTTACAACAGCTGATGATGATTGCTCTATGAAGATAGATACAAAAGCAAAACATGCAAACTTCATCATCATCATCAGCCTGTTATCGAGTTTCATAGATATTCCACAGGATTTACCATGCCCCTCTATCATGGGTGTCGCGGGGCCAGTATTTTCTGAGTTTATCTAGCTCGACATACCATCTTACTTTCTATCGGACGCAGTTTCAAATATGATCTCTGGGGATCCACGTTGTGAGTTGTGCAGTCCAGCAGTGACAGTCTTGCTATATCTCTAACCCATTGCCATTTGAGTTTTCTAGTGGATTCTGCTGTCTTTTCTCTGATATATTGTGCTGTCCTATGATCTCTCAAGGTTGATTCTCTCATTTGCATATTACATGATTCTCAGTTTAAGGGTCAGTCTTTTTGTCATATTTCAGCTCCATTACTTGTGCAACTTTTTTCGTTTTTTTAGAACCAGTGGTATTTTGCTTGTTCTTGAAAATCGAGCTTGCTCTATAGAGAGCATGCCAGCCTAGTATGATTCTTCGCTTTATTCCTTCTGTTGATGACTTTATGGAGACTCGCTGTCTTAGGTAGATGCAGTTGAATACTTTCTCCAGCTCTGCATTTTTTTTCTCGATCGTTGTGTGCCTGCCCTCAACATACCTGTTAAACATGAGATTCGATTTCCTGAAGTTCATGTGAAGGCCAACTTTCTTGCTTGCTTCATTCAGTTTGTCTCACATTATTTTGTGGATGTGACGGTTTTTAACAAAGAGGACGATATCGTCAGCCAATCTGAGGTTACTCAGGTATTCGCTGTCTATCCTGATTCTTTTGTGTTCCCATTCTGTGTTTCGGAAGATCATCTCAAGATAGGATACGAACAGTTTGGGTGAATTGGTATCACCTTGTCTCACTTCGTTTTCTTGTTGAAAGTCTTCAATTGCAGTCTTCATGTAGCCTGAAGAAAGAACTGCTGTGTTGGTAGATATGTCACAGTTCTCTGACATAAGGAAGTAAATTGTTTCTTTGTTTGTTTGGTGGCTTGCTTCATTTCCTACGGAGTAACCTCTGGGAAATCCTCGAATTGATTACGCTCTTCCTGTTCATTTTTCTGCGTCCTTTGTTTCGTGGAATAAAAGTCTTTGTAAAATTTCTGGGCTCGTTCGATGATTCGGTCCGTAACCATTATCAGTTTTTCATTTGCTTCGAGTTGATTAGTTATTAGCTTTCTTCCTGTACTGAATGGATCTCGTATCTTCTTCGAGAATGCTTCCAATGACTGCCGTTATGTATCTTCTTTTGTCTTCTCTTCGTTTCTTTTGATGGTTTTGCTCAGCACTGTCGCCTCTATTTTTTCTATTGTTGTTGGTGTTGGTGGCTTAAGGTTCCTGCGGTTTACATGGGATTTTAAAAATTTCTTCTGAGAGTTTGCATATGGTTTCTGAGCTCTTTAGCAAATTCAATTAGGACGGTTGTTATATTGTTGCTGAGCTCGTTGTTGTTCTTTTCAGGTTCTCTTCTTCAGTTCATCTTTGGTTGATCGGGTGACTTCTTTTTGAACGGTTAGTGGTTGCCTTTTGGAGTTGAATATTTTCCTGTGTTCAATCTTGGAGGTTAATTTGAATTTTGCATCTTATCATTCCGTGGTCACTTCCTACATTGACTTGATCTGGGACCTGAATATCCTTGACAGTGTCGCTCTTGTCTGCTTGAATCTAGTCTATTTTGTTCTTGGTTTCGTAGTTTGAGCTCCTCGGAGTCCACTTTCTATTGACTTTCTTTTTAAAGAAGATGTTCATGATTTTAAACCCGTTGATTGTTGTATAACTTCCAAGATCTTCACCCCTGTCGTTCTGAAATTAGAGTCCGTTTTTGCCAATGCATTTCTCGGTACCTTGTCCCACTCGGGCGTTGGAGTCTCCCATAATAGTGTTGGAATATTTTAGGGTTTCTTGGAGTATGGAATTCTTGTACAAGTATGGAATTCAAGTTGTCGTAAAGGTTGTTCATCTCATCGGTTGATTGCAAAGTGGGAGCATAAATTTGAATGATCTTCATTCTGTTCCTCGCTGATAGCTGTACAGTGACACTGACTGTTTGGGATGGCTTTAAATCCAACAACATTGCCTTTGAGGTTTTTTTATGAATTAGAAAGCCAACACAGCTTTGTTTTCCTTTTTCCCTTCCATAATTATATAGAAGATGTTCGCTGTTTAGTTCGATTAGTGCTTGATTCGATCAGTTATGTAAACTTAACTACGCAAATATATGTATTCACTGGAATGTATGTATATGTAAACAGAATGGAAATCTAAACGTACATGAGCACACAGAGAAGCAAGTCTTTGTGGACATTGGGGAAAAGGTGGATATTGTGCATCATTTTTGTGTGGGCCTATTCTGTATACATCTATATTTGCTGAAGTATGCAGGTATGTGAAATTCCCTTGAAAATAAACATATTTGCCAGGCACAATGTTCATTTATCAGTCTTGGCAGAACTTTTGTGTCTGAAATATTAGCGCGTTGCGAAAACTTCAGCTCGTTAGAATGAATGAATACCCAAAATAAAATCAAAATGAATAAAAATGAAAACTGTTACCTAAAAAATCGATTGATGAATAACAACCCTTGCTATTTGATAAATCATTATGTAACCTTTTCGCTAGGATTAATGGTGTTCCGTTTTCGGGTGAGACACAGCATAAATGAAGCGTGCTAGGTCCTTAGAGATTCCAACTCCTGGGCCGAGCCTCCCTCATTTCACTAAAAGGTTTTTCCTCATGCATTTGCGGTACAGACCACGGGGATTAAGCAATTTTTCTCTTTACCCACTCCTAAGCGTGTTGGAGATCACAATAAACCAAGTTTGTGTCGCGTTAACCCTCATTGGGAGGCAAATAAATAATATCACTACCGAAGTCTATATTGTTTGGCACTGCATATCCAATGCATAACTTTTAATATCCATAAAACTGTATTCCTATTTCCTCAAGTGCAGCCACTTCATACGTGTGTGCATGTTTTCAGTCGTATAAATACGTTCATCTTTTGTATGTGAACAGAAACCACATGTCTCAATGCCTGCATATTCTTATCATATACACATGTGTGACATATATACTGAAACAACAAAAAGCAAGCGAATATTACGACACACACATACGTATATAAGCATGTATATGTACATGTATACACACACACGTGCTAACATACATGTACGCACACAAAAAGAGACACACACACAAATAAATACCGACCAACATGCACATACACACACAAACGCTATCATTGTTTACATACATTTGGCTTTTGTGCTATATATGAAGTTGGGGATCTGGGACCGCATTAAAGGATGACTCATAAACAAAACAAATGAAAGGAGGAGAAAAAAGTCTGTAAAATATATGGTTACACAGTTGGATCTTATTCAAATTCTGTCTATGATTGGGTGTCAGTGAAATCTGAGTACGAGTCTAGAATCCACTTGAATTTTATTTTAAACTTCCACTAAATAGGAACCAACAACTAAACGTATATCATAGAATCATGATATTAATATTACTGATGTTAAAACGAGAATCCAAACAGTTAAAGACAATAGCAACCTATTTGAAACGTCTTCAGAAATATTTGACTCAGATTGCAAGAGACAGACCCGTAAATTGAGAACCATGCAACGTGCACATGAAAGAATTATGCTGGGCCTAACATGGAGAGACCACAAGACAGTACAGAACATCCGAGAGAAGACAAGAATCAGGGACATCATAGAATCCATTAAAAATCTCAAATAGCGGTGGGCTGGCCATGTTGCAAGAATGACAGACAATCGATGGACACCACGATTCACGACGTGGATCCACCGAGATCACATGCACAACCGAGGCTGGCAGAATATTAGATGGCGAGACGAGCTAGACAAGTCCAGGAAGTACTGGCTCTGCAACGCCCATGATAGAGAAGTGTGGCAAATCCTGGGGAAGGTCTATGTCTAACGACGGACGTTAAAAGACTGATGATGATGATGATGTCAGATTAGCAACAATCCAAGATATTCATCTTAGTCCCAGCTCTGTTCCTGGGAACAACTTCGTGGTTAAAACAGTGGGCACAACAGTTGTGAGGATTTTGGTTTCATTGCAAAATTGCTCAGACAGATTCATTGATGTAAATAACATGGTTGACTTGTAAATCTGACCGCCGACTACGATAACTTCGTGACATCGTTCATAATAAACTTTTTGATCTTTTTTTAAATTTGACATTTTGCTATCAGATGTGTAAGTAGCTCTTTCATCATATGTTTATACCTGATAGAGAATTTTCCACCATATCATACCAATTTTGATTTATCAACTGGCCGATGTTTCTAGAGTAAGAACACCAATTCAGTTCTCTATCGTCAGAAATGTGTTCGCCGGCGTGCCACAATAGTTGACGGAGAAGAGAGTGGTTAAGTGAGCGTTTGGCTTTTACAACTCTTTCATAAATATCTCACCGACCAGGTAAAAATAAAATGTTATTACAATCATTGTCAACCTTTGTAAGGATAAGTCAACATTTTAGAAATTATATTTCCATAAATTTGATTGACAACATAAAAGTCTCAGTTTATTGGACGAAAGTAAGAAAGAAATTGATACAGACATGGCAAACACTATAGCCAAAACATATAGATATTTGAATAAGATCTATAAAAGTTGGGTTTTTCATACAGTTCAGGCTTGCCATATATCCATAATTTCTCGGACCTTTCCTCGGTTTAGATCTTGAAATTTCCATCTGGAAATAACTTTTTCTAATTCTTCAAAAGCCTGCAGAATTATTTATCACGGCTCCTACAATATAACATGGTGTGTGTGTGTGTGTCGGACATAGTTTGGATATCTTCGCGAATGCCCTTTTTTCAAAAAAAAAAATCAAGATGTAGTAACCCTAATACTTTGAATTATAATTAACAAGAACAATTTCGAAGAAAACATTCAATATACGCATTTTGCAGGTAAAAATTACAATCAAAATCGAAATTAAAGTGCATAATTTTCATGTGGAAGAATGTTCGAAACATTTTTATTCGTCATCTCAAAATTTACGCACCCATTTTCAATTTCATCCAATCCATGGGTCAGTTTCATGAGAAAAAATGTTTTGATATCCGCTAACTCTATAAAAACTCAAAACATTCGGCGTTCAACATCTAAAGAAACCCGTTGTGCATAGTTTCAAATCTTGCATGTTTAATAATGATATTGATAAGTGATTCCTCATTAAAAATAAGTTTAATCAGAAATGTTTACATGTGATTTTTTTTGCATTCCGTGCTGATATGCTTGAAGTATTATATGAGTCACATACCACCAACCGTAAATAAATACGAGCACATTTTGCTTAAAGAATCCAGGCGCTGGTCAATAATGCATTGCTTGCATTACTCTGGATTTTGTTATTTAATATGAATTAAAATGCATTAAACCAAGCCGTGAAGATAAACATCAGCTGAAGCATATCAGGTACAGTACCTTACTAAATTACACTATTCTCAAAGTATTCACTGGGCATATAAGAACTTCTTTTTTAATAGCAGCAGGTCTTCCGGAAGACAGTTCCTAGAATTTATTAGAATAGTTTTCTATTTCGCTTAATATTTTAGATTAACACAAAACCAAGTCGAGGGATCCGATAAAAAAATTCTTTTAACTGGGGCACACCGTTTTGAAGGGTGGGGCCACAAACCGAAATATATCTTTCAATATTCTCAGCATTCAAATGACTTATATAAGCAATTGGCCCGTGGAAATAATGCGGTCACTCTGCTATAGGTAATTGGGTACTTTTGAAATAAGTTGTCTTGATATTTACAAAGCTTAGCTTGACACAATACAAGATTAGATGGGACAGAAAAAATGTGTTGCACCAATCCTCCAGTTTGGTAACAGGGTTGCCATTTGGTACTTTAAAGACCAAAATTTGGCCAAATGTGTAATGGACTAAAGCTATTTGGTACCAAATACGAAGATTTGATACTGAAGAAAATTTACAGACGATAGCGATCCCTTTACAAACAAATGATTTGATAATTCATCAATATACATGAACAATAAAAAAATGTACGTCAATCCATTTTCCTGCTATCTTTGTCTGATCAAGAATTTGAAGTTATTTGCCTGTGTAAATTTCAAGTTTTTACGGAGCAGGGTTTAAAGAAAGAAGACTATTTTTAAGATTGGTTTTCCAAATTTTCATTGATTGTAGTTTCAATTCATTAAATCCATTATTATTACTGTCACTGATACCATTATTATTTTTAGAGTCAACCTCTTCTATCAACAGGCACGTCACATCGGCTTGGATGTTTCAATACATAGCTTTGCAACCCGGATTTTCTTTATTCCATGGACTTCCAGCAAATTCGACTTTACGTTTATACTTTTTGGAACGGTAACCGGTTTGCCAATTATTATGGATAATGTCTCGTGTTTCTCAGCCTTTTCAGTTTTTTGTATGAGGTCTAGATATTTTTCAATGTTTTCTGTTTTCTTTCAATTTCTCTCTTCCATAACTTTAATTAACACCCGCTTTCGGGAATTTCTGCCTAGTTTCCATTTTTACCTCATCATACTGCTTTGACTAATACCTTTTTTCTAATGATGCTGTTTAGTCTTTAGGGAATCCTCTTCGTTCTATTTTGGCATATACATGTCAGCGAATAAATTAGAAAAATAAAACTTTGGCTCTGAAGGTGCTATCATTTTTATTTTGTTTTGTCATAGGAAGTTTCCTTCTGGGTAATTTCCTCATTTCAGCTTGGAAGAAAGATGAAAGATTGTAGAAATACTCACGGCCTATACACTCAGTCACGAATCAACCTTAAATTTCGCAGTAATTTTTTTTTTTCGTTTCATATTCCGATACATGCTCTCTGTTAATGGACTCATTTCGTGTAGCTTCACTCTTTTATAAGTTTAGATATAATGTAGAGCAAATAATCTGAAAACAGGTCAGGTTATTCATAAAAAAGCGCACTGTGACCAAAGTCGTTGGGCAACATGCAATGTTCGGGGTAATCAATTGAAAAATGGGATGATCAGTGAATGAATCATTGCTCTCATCTTTTGCTGAATTTACAAAAGATAAGCATTAATGTTGCCAGTCTTAAACTGAGAGATCAATTTAGCATAAATTTATATCACAAATTGAACGCTCATCTAATACTTATTCGGAGAGATTCTAAAAAAAGAAGAAATCTCTATTCTATACTTGATTAGGTGTAAATGTTCAAATTTTTAGCCCTTTGGCTATATTGATGCAGCCTGGACACGTGAAACATATACCCAGGCCTACTTAAAACTGAATAAACCCATGTTGACAGTTTTTTTGGCAGTTTTAGTCGACGGTTTCTGATATTTACGTCTGGATTTGAGTAGTTGAGTGGTGTTGGAATTCCTATTCTTGTCGGGAAAGGCTATTCGATCCACGATAGATATGCTTCCCGTTACACCGGTCTATAAAGACATCATGAAAGATTTTCATCTCTAATACCCCATGACTTTAATCTGTTTGATTTCCTGGATCAGATTTCAAAGAGGGAATCCAATTTTCTCAGTTACAGCGTGTGCTGTCTACCGATAAGAGATTGGGTTTCAATGTTATTAATTTGATATGATAAAGGGCAAAAGATTACCGGCGACCAAAGGAATTTTAAAAAAATCATGAAGACTACGGATTATCATAAGATGTCGAAGAAGTGAGATGCAATACGATTCAGAAACTACAGCTTTCCATCAGCTTGGCAACGAATTCTGTTGGGCCGATCATTTCATTTTTCCAATCGTTCCTGTAAGCTCTACGTGGGGCATAGGACTGCATTCCCTGTTTCATCAGCGTGTACGCTTTTTACGATAGGGAATTACCAGCCCCATATTTCTCCCTGTCCTTTCACTCTGACAGCGATGCATATTTTTTCTTTCTCAGAGTGACCTTCTCTTCGTTGGGCTAACTTTATAGGGCTATATGTTTCCAACCACACTGCTATTTACTCATAGCTGTATCTGGGGATAAATGGAAATGCCTTTCCCAAGAGCATTTGTTCGGAGTGAAAACGAGTGGCCCTGACCAAAATTCGAACTTGGCTGATCGATTCCGTTCTTCGTGCCGATCCAACGTTCCCTCTAGTTATTTGCAGTCAGTGTGCGCTAAAATCTTATGTTTTGGATTTATTTCCTGTAACTTGAGAATGTGTGCGCTTATGAAATCAATATAGTGAATCAATATTTTTTCTTTATAACTCAAATCCGCAAATTGAGAACCATGTAACGTGCACATGAAAGAATTATGCTGGGCCTCAAATGGAAAGACTACAAGACAGCACAGTACATCCGGGGAAAGACAAGAGTCAGAGACATCATAGAATTCATTAAAAATCTCAAATGGCAGTGGGCTGGCCATGTTGCAAGAATGGCAGACAAGTGATGGACTTCGCGACCATGATAGAAAAGTATGGTGAATCCTCGGGAAGGTCTATGTCCAGCGACGGGCATTAAAAGACTGATGATAATGATGATGATAAAGCTATCAACAGAATTTGAAAATTTTTGTGCTCTCATTAATAAAATTTGTGCGCTAGTTGAAAAACGTGAGTGCTCGTACATAGCTTAGAAGGAATCATGCCGATAATTGTTTGGCCATTTTGCACTTCGACTAACGAAACAAAAAATTTCTGAAATTAAGCCGTTCCGTTAGGTTTTCAACAAGCTCTGTTGAGCTGGTTGTGGTGAAATATTTTTTACCATGTAAAGTGGATCGTTCGCACTTTATGCATGCCTATATCGGTAATATTTGGCCCAAGTTAAATTTTGTACCTAGGGCAATATTTCAATACTGAAATGAAACATGATCATTACCTGATCAAATCTTTGTCCGGCTCTTGTTTCCGAGTGTCGTTTTTGTCTCTTTGTTTCCGGGTTTGTTCTTGTGATTTCAACGACCTCTTGAATTCACGATATTTTCTCCCAGAATTTCTGTGTCACGACCGAATGCATTTCACACGCGGTTATTCTCCGATTCGCATGTAGTCCCTGAGATTTCCAAACGTTTACAGTAATTGATTTTCAAGTACTTTATAACTACCTCACCAGATAACGTTTTAAGCACTTGGAATATCAAAATAACAGTCCTAGTTTTTATCCCGAATAGTTTTCTTTTATTACAGTTGATTCTTATGGCAACTCACAGACTACCATTTACGGTCATCGGCAAGTAGAGCAGATTGGGAATGAAGAATAAACGTCCGTGATTCAAATCTAATCGTAGAGCTATTCTTTATTTTCCACGACCCCCTGATCCGTCGCCATCTTCCTATTCAAACTGATTTTCACAAACCGTGTACATATCCTAGGGACGGGTTAGATAAAACTATGATATCATTTCTTTAATAATAATGAATAAAAATATGAATATGTTTCATATTTTGCAGTATGAAATACTTTTTAGAAAATAAATAAAAAAATCCAAAAGTAAAACCTGAAATAAACAATTACAGAGAATTCATTTTAAAACATCAAATGAGTTTTTTTTAATGAGAAATGTAAAGATTTTGAGAAATCAACAAAAAGATTCATAACTAAAAACTGTAACGTCCGTAGGTTGATTTTAAGTAATTGAAAAAAATCAACAAAACGACGATGCGTTCATTTGTGTCGGTGAAACGTCTGGACATGGTTTCATCACATAGAAGCAACAGTAGCTACCAGATATCAACAGTGGACACCACTAATCGGTGGCAGTTTTTGGCATTTACTTACCTTTGCACCATTATGATAACAAAGAATTATTATGAATATTGTTATTATTAGCATCATTATGATAATCTAGTCGAACATTCTGAATTTAGCAACTTGACGATATACACATATCCATATATATTGCATCGTATTTCTATGAGCATCGTTATTTGTAAACAATTATACGAACAATTATATATATATATATATATATACATATATATATATATACATATATATATATATATATATATATATATCATAGTGAGAATTCCTGTTGATTCTCATGTGTTGAGCAGATGACAAACTAAGGACGGACTATTTATTTGCCTTGTCTGTACATCTGTTAGCGTCCAAAGAAAATAAATATGGTAAGGGCCAACACTTGCCAATCGTTATACTACAATCCCTTTTATTTCTATTCCGAAAGTCGGAAAAAATATATGTATATACATCGGACGATGTTGAATTCTCATTAGTACCTCTCGTTAAGTCAAGATGGTGGTATGACGAAAGTCTGGGGCACTTAAGTGGTACTCTAATCGGAATCAAATTTAGATTGTTGCGCAACGGGGTTGAAAGCAAGACGTAGATTAAAAAAAATTCGCAAATCTCTCTTTTGGGATCTTTGCTGTCCAAGTATACATGTTTTATGTATCATCCGTCTGTTTTAATTAGCCTAATGCTTTCTCGTCAGCCACTCACCTGGCCTGACGCCACGATAAGATACTTTCAACTGTTTCAAAAAGACAATTACAAAGTTTTATCGTGCACGAGTGTTTCTTACCTTTAAGAGGGTGTGTCTATTATAACGGATAGAAAACCTAGAGAATCACACAGTTTATTATTCGATCCCTGTGGCAGCCCCATTTTCTTTAATTGTTTATTCTATTTACATTTTCTATGTTAAGTAATACTTTGACCGTGTAATGACGGGGGATCGTTTCAAAAAAGTTTCTATGTAATATAACACAATTTATAATCATTCTGTCGGATCATATATATCCATATCTCAATACATGACTGTCGTGTTGAGAGAAGCGAATAGACCGAGAATAAACGAGAGGGAAATTTGGTGTGAAAACAGGTATTAGGGCCTTCGCATTTCCGGCGGCTGTTCAGCTCAACGGTAAGAGCAAAGCTAGATTGAAGCGGTTACCCTATTGGTGGCCGATCTGATTCCTGCAGCTGCCCCATTTTCTTCAATTGTTTATTCTATTTACGTTGTCTAGGCTGAGTGGTACGATAACTGGGTAATGACGGGAGATCATTTCAAATAAGTTTCAATGTAATATAACGCAATTTATAATTATTCTGTCGGATCATATAAATCCATTTCTTGATAGCAAAGTAGATTACTAGCATTACTTCATCTTATTATCGTTGCTTCTTTATTACAACTCTGGATTGATACACTAACTGACTTCTATATTCTAGATGAATACATTTTGATCATTTTTAAGAAAATATTTTTCAAATGGAGTATTTTCATTATGATTATTTCAGTCTGTTTGACTTTTGTGGGTTTCTTTTATCACCTGACCTAAGCAAAAAACACCCAAGACTTTAATAGTTAGTAAAACAATGATGGATAAGAGAATGTGTAACAGAATGACTAAAGAATCATACTCTGCCTATTTATTGAAGCTTCTTTGGCCAACAGGAAAAAGTGACGTCCATGAAGAACGGGTGTCCGAAGGGTGCAATGTGAGTTAAAATCTTTTCAGATGGTACTTCTTTATTTTTTCAGTTGCTGTTTGTCTTAAGGGTATAAGAGTATATCAACCCAAAGTGATAGCTTGATACAACAACAATAATATTATAGAGTGAAGTTAGAAATAAAATAATAGTACAGTAGGCTCCCGAAATTACAGAACCCTCGAATTTGCTGTTACAACGAGTGGATTAAAAATACAGCATGCAACTAAGAAATACAGCAAGCAAACTATTTACGTTTTAATTTGCTCATGAATAGTCTTAAATATAAAAACAAATGTGCCGATCGAACGTGAGCATTACTAGATAGTGCCGTTAGAATGAGTGTGGGTTAACGAGAGTTTATTGTAGTAACTATGACCATGTTTATCATTTTCCTATTTTTATTTCTCATTTTGTCGTTCAGAAAGTAATGCAGATATTTGAAATGTTCCGTGAATAGCATTCAAGGCACCGAAGTGCCTTTGGACTAGCCTCATTTTTTTTTCAATGCTTTGTTCCCGTTTTACTATTTTTCGTGGGAGCAACTTTCAGATTATCAAAATGTCAACTTGACTTTTAAAATACTTGTCTGAACTATAAAACACATAAAAATGTCTAGATGCCCGTATAAATATCTCGTCATTCAGCAGAGTGTCTCTTGCGATGGTCTAGCGTTTTATGGTTTCCATGCGTCTGTTGTTTGCTTTTTGTAATTATGTCTGAGTGTCATTTTAAAAAAAAAGTGTGACGTGATTGACTAGAAATGTGCTTTAAATTGTGAAGGCGTCTACGTTCATGTAAACGTATCCCCGCAAAAAAAACAAAAAAAAAAAAACAAAACAAAAAACAAAACAAAAACAGTTCAACGAGGTATGTTCGGAAAGTATCAAGCCATTTGATAATAAACCAAATAAATAGTTCACCAAAGGCAATGGCGGTTTAATCCCATATAAAAACTCATACGTTCCCTAGTGTCTCTCCCATTTTTCAAAACAGTCAGTTTCATCGTTCGGAATCGTCATCAGCTGCCTAGTCACATTCTCCTTAACCTCCCCGGTAGTTTGAAATCGCGGGGGGGGTAAAATTAGACTGTGGGGGGTCTGGATGATGCTCTATTTTCCCCCAAACCCTACATTAGACCCAGTCAATTAGACAGTCACTCAGTACGCAAGCTCACTCAATGGCGTCTCTCTTCCGATTGGGTGACCGCATGAGAAAGTGTATGTTCACGCATGTGAAACGGTTTCTATTTTGATTAGTTGCCAACTTATATCAAGCCTTTGAAACCACTTCTCGAGATATTCAAAATGGTTTAATAATTCCCTGACCCATTTCGTACAAATTGATTTAGCGCCCACAAAGCCGTGCTAAGACAATTGCATTAAAACCGCTACATCATAACGTGCCAAACCTCTGAAAGAAAACGTTGTAATACTTCATGTTGGAAGATAATTCACGCAAGCCATACTTCCTGCATATTTCCGTAAAAATAGCACAAAGTTAGTCCCAACTTTAGTTTTAGAGTTACATCGTAAATAGATCAGCCTCGTAAAACCTTGAAATAAAAAAAAAATAACCGGATGGTTCGAAGGTTTAATCGATTGGAAGCACATAAAAATGAAAGGAAAAAAATTAAATCTTTACTTGATCAAATGTCATAAACTTGGAATTTTCTTTTTGTTACAGCAATACTGTCTAATTTCCAATAGATTTATATAAAAAAAATTCAATTTTAAGAAAATTGACGCTCATGTAAATATACATGTTTATTAGTCTGTTTCAGTTCCTGTGAAGTACCAATTTGTTTGGACCAATATTCTCATCTCATTTGTAATCACGTGATTACACAGGGTTATATACGTGCCAATACCAAACTTGAGAGTTCACACATGAGAACACTACGTTCACTCATGGAAATCGGGTGACAGCCGGGGGTCATAAAACTGGAAGTTCTGGATAGAGCCGGCTTCGGCAGTGTAGGGATGATCTTGAAGACCAATCATTGAGAGCTCACGTATGCCCTGCCAAGTTTTTACAGGGGTCTGCCGAAGGGCCATGGAAACACAGGGCGCCCCCAGAAACAATATACAGACTTCACTGAGGACAGCCTAAAGCATTGCCTCATTCATGTAGCTGGAGTTGCATACAGAGAACAGAAGGCAACGGTGTAGCATGACACGTGGTCTATAAATTGAAAAGAGCCCATGAGATCGGATCAGCAGTGCAAGAGAAAACAGAATTGGCTTACCATTCATGCTCACAACACCCCGTACCTCACCCTACTGTACCCGAGTATGCGCTTTGAAAATTAGACTTGTCAGCCCCATTCGAGTGCATCGATGACAGCACAGCCACAGATATCATCAGAACGATGATCAGCCAACTAAGCACGTTTTCTAACCCGAGCGCTGCACTTTCATTCTATTTATATAGCACAACTGGTAATGTTTGTCTGTCTGTCTGCACTCGCTTTAAACATTGGTTAAACATTTGCGCAATTCACCCAAATCTGGTATGTATGAGTAATGGACCCATGGAAAGAATTTAGATGAATTGTTTTTTTCTTTTTTTTTTCGAAAAAACACATTTTCAAAGGTTTTAAAGTTTTAGAGTTTTTTCTACTTACAACTATCATGCAAAAACTGAACCCTTACTTTCCGTTCAATAGACATATACAAATTATATCATTCTATTATATCTATTGCACTGTGTAACATTTTTCTCTTACTTTTTATGCTCTGGGTAACAGGCGTTTTTTCTCATTGATCATGTCTAAAAGTATAGAAAATGTCAAGTTCACTGAAGGATATACGAATCCAATGGCCGATTGGTTAGCAGCCTGAAAATGGACTCAGTGAAGTCGAGTTCTAAGTGAGACTGACACTAATGCTCCTTGGGAAATATATGAATCCGTCTGCTCTCCCTGATTAAACCCTTAATTTCCGTTCAATTTACGTACAGAGATTTATTATCCTATTCTATTGCACCAAGTAATTTTTTTTTTTTTGCTCCTGGGTAATGCGTTATTTTCTAATTATATCAAAAAAGTATACAAGTATACAGCATTATATATATATATATATATATATATATATATATATATATATATATATATATATACATATATATACATATATATATATATATATATATATATATATATATATATGTGTGTGTGTGTGTGTGTGTGTGTGTGTATGTGTGAAGGCGCCCGATAGGGTGATTTTCAGCTAGTTTATTCCTAATTCTAGAAACTGTCAAGCAAAACTGACAAAATAGGTTTCTTTAGTTTTGAAATGAGTGTAGATGGGTGGCTCTCTGTGTAAGTATGTATCACACGTACTGGCCGCACCAATTGAGGTAGAGAGCCTAAAATTAAAACATTTACTTCTTTTGAAAAAATTCACTCAAAATAGGTTTTAAGGGGTTCAATTAATGATCCTTGCTTTTGCTATAATGGTCCCTTGTTTTGTGCCCAACTGATTTCATGGTTGTTTATTTTTGAAAATCCAAGCATTTTAGTGATCACAACCCAACAAAAGGCGAGATAAGTAATTTATCCACTGATTACACCATTTTCAAATTTTGATTGATCAACCGTGAAATCCCGACTCTTCACCTGGGCTTGAATTCCGATCTCTGGCACCGATGAAAAGCACGAAGCCAGGAACTTTATTCTCAGTGTGGGCGTTTTTCCCAAGAGATGTTACCGAGAAATAACTTGCATTCTGTTTCCCTTATCTTGATGCCAAGTGATATATTCTTAGTTGCAAAAAAAAAAAAAAAAAAGAAAAAAAAAAATGATAGTATAATTCCCAGGGAGAATTTGTTCATATATATATATATATATATATATATATATATATATATATATATATATATATAGATAGATAGATAGATAGATAGATAGATAGATACAGAGAGAGAGACAGAGAGAGAGAGAGACAGAGATAGATATATATATATACTAGCATGGTACTCGTCAAAATGACGGGATTATTGGCATTTGGATTGGCACTTACGATTTGAGTATCTATGCGCTCAGCCTACGATAAGTATCACAAGCTGGTCCTCTTCTTTACTACAGAGTAGTAGCTGTACTCTCAGTTAAAAGTGCTACATACACACACACACACACATACATATATGTGTGTGTGTGTGTGTGTGTGTGTGTGTGTGTGTGTGTATTGGCACACTTTGAATTTCATATATGTTGATATACACAATGGATATATAGAATAGTAAAAAAAATATTGTTTTGCTCACTAGAATTGGTAGGAAATGTTCCCCATTGCCCCCCACAAATGAATGTTATACGCGATTCATTGACTCCAAAGTATTAATCAAATTTCACTATAGATTGAATGAAACATTTTCTTACCTTATTTTGTCTTTTGATGACCACATCTTGGCCGTGGGAATCGGCTTTCAAATGAATAGAAGTAAAATAAGATTGACGTTTGCTGACTTATTCAGACTTAATGTGATTTCAATGAATGTGGCTGTGTGTTTTATTAGATCTGGACGCAAGCCAAAGGCAGTAAGTTCAAAGAAAGCGTACGCAAAAGAGGGGGAAGAGAGAGAAAGGAAATGTAAAGAAGAAGAATTAGAACTAAATTTAAAAACACATTTAGATAAAATAAAAATGAATAGATCAAGATATGTAGGACAATTTCCGATCTTTCAACCCCCACCCGTCCGTCTAGACACTTTATTAGATTAATACTGTTCTTTTTTTAGTTGGAAGAATATTGCTCTCCTAGGTGCAAAGAAGAATACAAGATAAAGATTTTCGAGATTAACTGAGAGAAAAGAAAAATATGTTGCTATTTTGGTTGACTTATCACTTGATTAAAAAATGCTTACATCGAAATTATTTGATAGTATCTAATGTCGCTGTCTCCAAAGTCAGTTTACTATCATAATGAGTCATTGGGAAGAGCCTGTAAAAATGTGATCGATTTCGTTGTACACAAAATCGATAAATATTTACATTTCAGATGAAAATGGAGGAAGAAAAAATCTAAAAAACAAAAAACAAGTAGGGTTACATGGTTACAAGCAGACTTATATGTAATCTTTTTCACCAAACAAGACTTAGTTTTGTACCACAAACTCAATACATTTTCGAAAATAAAACAAAATATTTATACGGGTATACCTTGATGGGTAAGTTAAAAAAATTTCCCGTATTGTTCAAAGCCAAACTACTTAGTCTTATACCCTTATGCGTTTTTTCCAGTATGTGCTCGGTTTTATTAATTTCTACGGCAATAATTTGACCATACAACACCAAAACCTGCATTGATCAAAACTGCACAATTCAAGGTATTCCTGTATTTCTAAGATATTTCAACATGATAACCTTCACAAAAATATTGAAGCCAAGAAATAGGAAGAGCGACTAAATCAAAGTTCAAAGCCACATTTCTCTCTCATGGGCATTGCAGAGCCAATATATTTTCTGAATTTTTCTAGTTCATCCCTCTATCTTGTATTCTGTCAGCCTCGGTTCTGCATGTTATCTCTTGGGATCCACGTTGTGATATCCATCGGTTGTCTGTCATTCTTACAACATTGCCATTTAATAAATTCAAAGATGTCTCGGACTCCCGTTTTCTTCCTTATATACTGTGCTGTCTTGTGATCTCTCCATGTAAGGTTGGGCATGATTCTCTCATGTGCGCATTGCATGCTTCTAAGTTTGTAGGTCTGTCTCTTGGTTAGGTTCCATGTCTCAGCTCCATAAGTGACCATCGGGAGAATGCATTGGTTGTATGTTCTTTTTAGGATTATTGGGATCATCTGGATTTTGGAAGTTGAGCTTGCTCTGCCGAAGGCTTGCCGCCCAAAAGTGATTCTTCGCTTGATTTCCTCTTCTTTTGAGGATCTCATTGAGATTCGTTGTCCTAGGTAGATGCAGTGGTATACCTTCCCTAACTCTGCATCTTCGATCTTGACAGTTATGTTCTTATTCTCACCATGATTGTTGCACATGATTTTCGTTTTACTGAAGTTCATGTATAGGCTGACTTTTTTGTTTTCTTTGTTTACTTTATCTAGCATTAGGTGAAGGTCGTGTTGGTTCTCTGCGAAAAGGACGATGTCTTCTGCAAATCTGAGGTACTTTGCAAAAAGTTGTGTTTAATGCTTTGTATTCTCATAGTGGCCATCATGGATTTCTACAATTAAACTGATTGAATATGTCGAAGAGGATCTTCAGCAGTCTAAATTTAATCATATCAGTCTAGTCTAGTCTGCACTTGTGATGGGAATAAAACTGCACTTAGCAAGCATTGTCATGAGTTTATTTTTTTTAACATCTCCCACTCGAGGTCTCGTGAGAAGATGGGGACAACACTCGCGTTATTCCGTCCGTCCATTTTCTATACACCACTATTTTTACTTGAACAATGTATTTAAATCCATTTCCGGCTTGCTACGTCCGTCGGAGCCTCACCCAAGTCCCATTAGCCATACCTTTCGCGAACACATTCTATACTCGATTTGTTACCAACCTCCTACACAGCTGAATGAGAAGCTTGACTTTCCCTGTTTGAATTCAGAGTCATCAGTCTCCAAGACTGGTTGCTAATCGAGGCTGAAGAGCCCAGTCTGCCCTGTTATTTGCCCCCAGCCACGAAATGGAAGGGAACACAATCTATCATAGCAGGAGTTTGAAGTCGGTTAGTCGATTCCATTCTTCCTGTTGCTAGCCGTTTGGCCATCCGCATCACTCGGATGTGTGCGTAACTGTCCGGTCTCCCACCAACGCTTCCATTATTTTACACCGTTTTGCTCTGTATCTTTTTATCATAATTACACCTGGCAAACAAGAAAAGGTGTATAAGAGAACGTGCAAATGAGAGGCTTCAGGTTCAATGAAGTGCTTCTTTTGTTTAATCGAACATTCCTATCTCATTTGTATTCATCACATGATTTCATTGTGTTCTACCTGTTCCAGGTGCAAGAGAGAGAGAGAGAGGGGAGAGAGAGAGAGAGAGAGAGGGGAGAGGGAGAGAGAGAGAGAGATGTTGAACTAACAACTCAACACCGTAAAAACCTACTTGCAATTGAAATTACAGCGAAGTGATTGAGGTCCTACGCTTTAAGGGAATTGGAAGTAGTGATCATTTTTGTTTCTAATGTAGTAAAAATCGTTTCGACCTTTTCTTCCGGTGACATAAATCAATCGGGACGCCTAGCATGAGGCAATGTTGTGCCAATAAATTTACTAATGAAGTAAGTCCACCAGTTTCTGTATGCCCCAATGGCACGGCTTTGTCAGACTAAGTTAGGCTTAGTAAGTTACCATTTTTGGTGACCATTTATGAACATTAGGTTTTATAAGAAAAGCTTCGTGAATAAAAAGTGATGTACACCAAAATTTATCCGTTTTTTTCTCGTGAAAAGTAAACATTCAATAGCGAAACGATGTAAACACGAAAACCAAGGAACGTCCTTAGCAAGTGAAAAATCATCATCATTATCAGCAACATGTCATCATCATCAGCGTTTTAGCGCCCATCGTTGGACATAGACTTTCCCGTCACACCTTCTTCTATTTTTTCGATCCCAGTTTCGCATGCGATCTCTAAGGATCCCACGGTTGTCTGCCATTCTAGCAAAATGACCAGCCCATTTCCATTTTAATTTTTTAAAATGGATTTTGGGATATCTCAGACTCCTGTTTTCCTTTGATATATTGTGCTCTCTTGTAATCTTTCCGTTTTATGTTGAGTATGATTCTCACTTGTGTACATTGCACGGTTATCAGTTTAAGGGTTAGTGCTTTGACTAAATTTCATGTTTCAGGTCCATAGGTGACTATCAGAGAGATGCATTGGTTGTATACCCTTCTTTTTAGCACGAGCAGCATTTAGTTAAAAGTAAAACTTTACATTCTGTTTGGTTAAATTAGTGCATTCAAGAGATTGCATAAATAAACGAGAAAAATCCGCCAACCAGCGCTATAATCACTTAGTTATGGTTAAAATGTAAACATTTGGATTCAACGAGTTTCCAACAGAACGGTAAGAAAGTTGACATTATTTGAGAAAACATGCAATCTGACTATATATATATATATATATATATATATCTTTATATATATATATATATATATATATATATACATATATATATATATATATATGCGTGTGTGTGTGTGTGTTTAAATATGCAATTATATATTCAGTACATATTTTCATAGATGCTGTATTATCGTATAAATAAATGATAATTAATTAGCTTAAAATGCAAATAGACTTAGCCATGCATGAACTGTTTGAACATCTAACAATCTAGAATTCCACTCTACGACTGCAACCATTATTGAGGTCATAACAAAGGCTGACAATGTCATAAATCATAATAAGAAAAAGGTGACATGCACCCTGTTGGTATAATTGAATCAAAATCCATTTGATGTTATTCATAGTCATAAAGGTGTGTGAGTATTTTCATCACATTCACATAGAAAAACAACAGAAACAGGGCCATAAGGAAGTGAGGAGAAGATATTCATTAAGTGCATTAATCTGTCCCGCCAAAACAAATAAAATAAAAACACGATACCCTGCAGTGTTATTTTATCATTTCGTGCCTAACACATTCTTCACAAACCAGCAATATGTTTTGTTCTTGTGATTATGAAAACCAAAAGTCCATTTTTGTTTAATTAACGCATTTTTTCACTCTTATTCTACTTAGAGAAAAGGGAGATAAATCTAAAGGAAAGTCCTTATACATTCATGATGATTATTAGTTAGAATCGTTTTTTTTTTACCCCAAAACGATAAAACTTGATGGTATCATAGAAAAATACGTTATTTTGATTAAAATATTTTTTATTTCCATTATTACAAGAACGAAACATATTGCCAGTTGCTGAAGATTTTGTTTGGCACAGAAGTTGACATTCACCGGTTATATATCCTTGTAATTCTTTAGATGTATAGAAACCTTTACAATTTCAAACACTAAATAGATGAAAAAAACTTTAAAAAAAAATTCTGTCCTTTCAGTCAACTATTTCTCAATATTGGTAATTTATGTTATTTTTTCGGTGATTTAAAAAAAAATATTTTATCAATTTTAGAACCGAGTCATAATATATGTACTCAGTTATTTTCCATACGATATTATCCTAATCTCATGTATATATATATTATACGACACATCATTTAATTTATTGAAACCATAGGCTTACTTAATGGGGTTATCCCCAAACCGTATTCAACGATTCGGAATCAATAAGTATAACAACTGTGAATATTAAATCCGTATATGTCAGTTTTAATTTCGGGTCGCATACAAACCAATTTATGATATCATCTTTAAGAATACTAGTTATTCGGAAAAACTTCTTCGGGTTAATTTTCTATCAACATATTCAACCAAGGAATTTGACAAAATGTTTTAAAATCACTAAACTAATACTTACCCTCTCTCTATATACATATGTATGCAAATCAGACAGGGTTCAATATAATCTATTTAAAAAAATAATTGCAAAGTCCGAAAAGTAGGGTGCTATTGTTATAAGGGAAGGAATTTAAACCTAAAATGGTGCATAGTTATTGCACTAATGTGTTTGTTTTAAATGTGTTTACACATTCCAAAGTATTTTTGAATTCTGGTTTAAGTTCAAAAATGGACTTAAAGTTAAAAGAAAATTCCAGCTTGTATTTATAAACTGCTCTAAAAAAAATCTTTTTTTGGACTATTCAATGAATTTTGTTCACGGTAAGGGAATTTGTGAAGAAAAAATTGGGAGTAGGTTCAAATAATTTTGGGGATTGGTGGGGTAAAACATAAGGTGGGGGAACATTCATTCTGTCTATCCCCTCTCTTTATCATAAAATATCCTCTCTCTATCTGCCCCTATATCATAAAAGGAACACCCTCTCTCCGCCCCCTTTCAATCGTAAAAAGAAACTTCTTCTCCCTCTTTCACTTTCTCGTAAAAAGATAACGATCGTTTCTCATTCCTTCACTCACTCTCTCATAAAACGATAAACTTTCCCTTTCTTCCATTCTCACATAAAAAAATAAACATTTTCTCTGTCTCTCTATATTCTATTGAATTCCACACCAAAATAATTGCTGACAAAGATCGTGTCATTACCAAAACCAACAAATCTGGTGAATATCAACTTCGTGCGAAGGGTAGTTGTCGAGTTATCGCGGTTCTCGCGCACACATACCCACATACACACATGGAGGGTTATCAATTGAGAAAAATGTAAAATACGATATGAATGAGAATAAAAAATTCTCACCTACTTTCATTCACAGCACTTTTATTCTTGAACGATTTTCGAGACGAATTTATTGCAAAAGCAGTTGAATTTCTAATGTTGATACCAAGTTTTCGCCATCTCTCTCTCTCCCCTGTCTCTCTTAATTTCTTGACTCCCAGGTATTATCAGATTCTCTGCATGTTGTCAATGTATTATCTGATAACACTTGAGGCCTTTTATGCTTGACTGAAATAGGGTTAAATTGATAGCCTAAACTGAGGCAATGCTGGACCGACAAATTTACACATTTTTGCCTGAATTTGGGGAGGGAGCATTTTCTTACCACCCTGGCTCATACGCCTATCGTCAAACCAAACAATAATGATCGGTAATCTAGTTGCGTGTAACAGAGAATATATCCTGAGAAAAGAGTTGATTTCTTCTGTTGTAACAAAATGAATTCAACAGAATGGATACTAAAATACCTATAACTGATTAGTGAACAGAAAAGAATCATAAACCAAGCTTAAACTAAAAACAGGACCGACCAGTCTATAAGATGATCATTCCAAGATAGTTTTGCATTTTCACAAAATGAAGTCTTCTCTAGAACTGACACGGATCAACTTTTATAGTTGAACTGAACTCTTATTTCCAATGAAGCTAATCAGTTCTTCACTGAACTGAGTCATCTTGACTAACTATAAATACCATCAACGTATAAAGAGATAGTTGTCACGAGTACTGCTTATAATAAAACCACTGGTAGTTTTCCTTTATCCATTGAACTATACAGGCAAGCGTATTCTGTCTGTATTTAGTAAAGGATTTGATCAATTACGATGGACACAGCCATACGGAACATAATGCAAAACACATACAATTTGCCCATCTTGATACAGATTCCTTACAACCATACGATATCACATAATAATAATGCAAGTGTATGACGTTGCTTTTAGAAGCGGGAACTTGTATTTAGTTCACGTTCAATACCACCCATCTATTTATTTGGCTGTAACTTCCGCTCAAGATATTCTGCACTTCAATTCATATCTAAAGGAATATGTGCAAAAGAAGAAGAAGAAGAAGAAGAAGAAGAAGAAAGAAGAAGAAGAAGAAGAAGAGAAGAAGAAGAAGAAGAAGAAGAAGAAGAAGAAGAAGAAGAAGAAGAAGAAGAAGAAGAAGAAGAAGAAGAAGAAGAAGAAGAAGAAGAAGAAGAAGAAGAAGAAGAAGAGAAAGAAGAAGAAGAGAAGAGAAGAAGAAGAAGAAGAAGAAGAAGAAGAAGAAAGAAGAAGAAGAAGAAGAAGAAGAAGAAGAAGAAGAAGAAGAAGAAGAAGAAGAAGAAGAAGAAGAAGAAGAAGAAGAAGAAGAAGAAGAAAGAAGAAGAAGAAGAAGAAGAAGAAGAAGAAGAAGAAGAAGAAGAAGAAGAAGAAGAAGAAGAAGAAGAAGAAAGAAGAAGAAGAAGAAGAAGAAGAAAGAAGAAGAAGAAGAAGAAGAAGAAGAAGAAGAAGAAGAAGAAGAAGAAGAAGAAGAAGAAGAAAGAAGAAGAAGAAGAAGAAGAAGAAGAAGAAGAAGAAGAAGAAGAAAGAAAGAAGAAGAAGAAGAAGAAGAAGAAGAAGAAGAAGAAGAAGAAGAAAGAAGAAGAAGAAGAAAGAAGAAGAAGAAGAAGAAGAAGAGAGAAGAAGAAGAAGAAGAAGAAGAAGAAGAAGAAGAAGAAAGAAGAAGAAGAAGAAGAAGAAGAAGAAGAAGAAGAAGAAGAAGAAGAAGAAGAAGAAGAAGAAGAAGAAGAAAGAAAGAAGAAGAAGAAGAAGAAGAAGAAGAAGAAAGAAGAAGAAGAAGAAGAAAGAAGAAGAAGAAGAAGAAGAAGAAGAGAAGAAGAAGAAGAAGAAGAAGAAAGAAGAAGAGAGAAGAAGAAGAAGAAGAAGAAGAAGAAGAAGAAGAAGAAGAAGAAGAAGAAGAAGAAGAAGAAGAAGAAAGAAGAAGAAGAAGAAGAAGAAGAAGAAGAAGAAGAAGAAGAAGAAGAAGAAGAAGAAGAAGAAGAAGAAGAAGAAGAAGAAGAAGAAGAAGAAGAAGAAGAAGAAGAAAGAAGAAGAAGAAGAAGAAGAGAAGAAGAAGAAGAAGAAGAAGAAGAAGAAGAGTCGATTACTCGGGTGTTGGCCACTAAGATAATCTTTTCATTCTCTTACCCCCTCCAAGTTTCGTTGCTTGTCCATGATTTTTTTCCAAATGTTATACAAACAGGATTAGTTTCATATGCAAATATTTTCATTCTCCTCAATAAGCTGTATAACTTTTTTCTGTCCTCTCCTCTCCTCTCCTCCTATTGAACTACCCGACTTTCTTTTCTGCACTCACCGTTTATACTTCTCAATGGACTGACTGACTCTTCTTTCCCTACTCTCTTCTCTTCCAACCACTTAGACTGTTGTTTCCTCTCCTTCATCCTCCCCTCTCATTGAACTACCTAACTTTTTTTCTACCCTCTTACCACTTATTTTTTTATTCCTCCCCTCACATTTTAATAAACTATCTAACAGTTTGCAGTGAAAATACATTTTCTAATAAAAATATTTTTATTCATTCAAAATACAATAAAAGAAAGGAATACATTTTCATAAAAAATCCTCTTTTGGAAGGTTTCGCAAAAGCGAATCATTACCAACATTTTTTCAACAAATTTGTAATTCGAAAATAGAAGGATGAACTTGGTTCATATCAATTTATCGACCCCGATTCCCGGGGATGGGGCTAATTCCAACGCATTGCATTTGTTTTGGTTCGGAAAGAGACTAATTAGGAATCATCCATTTATTTGAGGGCCCCATTTCAACCCCAATAGATATATTGGACAGAAGGTGTCAAATTCAAATCCTATACATAATTTATCCCTTTTAAACCCTAACTTGTACCTCGAAATTTTCTTTTTTTTTTCCTGATTCCGACCCTTGTCGATATTGAAAGTAGGCTTGTGCTGGAATTGACTGTTTAGATTCTCATCTGCGCAGACCTTACATTAAACCGCTGAACAAGGTTGCCAGATGTCTTTTGCTGCACAAGACCAAATTGGTACGCTCTTGGGTTCAAATTAAGTTGCTTCAGTACCAAAATAATCAAATAACTTAAAATGTCATTAAACCATGCTTAATAGCATAGATGAAATACATATATTTTTATTTATTGATATATTTCATCAAATGAAGTTTTATAAAACATTATTTTCAATTTTTTGGTTCTATTTACTTTCATCTCAATTTTTTGTGCTTTCTATTGCAACTAAACTCGGTCCGTTTTCTTTCAATAGTGTGTGAATGAATTAAAAGCGCTGATATCAATTAAAAGTAAGTTCCTGATCATAATCGAAATCACGACCCTCTATGCCAGGGAGTGGCTTGGTTGACGCCTGGCTGCTCTCACCACTATCAGTAACTAAGGTGATTGCAAATCTAACACGTAAAATCATCCTGTATCCTGACCTCTTCTGTACAACATTTCTTATCAACTGGTAATTCAGTATCGGTAATACCATCTATTCTGAATGATTGTATTGTAAATCATTAAGACTTTTTTTGCTACTATTTACTTTTCATCACAATTTTTATAGCATTTTATCGCAACTAAGTCAGTCCATTTCCCCTTCGTCAGTGATTAAATAAATGGTTATCGCGGATCAGAATAAAGTATGAGTTCCGGATGAGGATCGAACTCACAACACTATACTGTACGGCGGTTCAGCTAACGCCCAATTGATCTTACTCCTGAGCAACAGGAATAAATGGCAAGCAGACGTCAAAATCAAACACGTTAACCCATCTCCTATCCCAATGTCTTCTGCGTCATATTTCATATTAACTGGTAGTTCAGTATGGCTAATCCAATTTATTGATTTATTTCTTTAGCTGAAGTAATGTCAATTATGATCAATAATTTTTTGCTACTATTTACCTCCAACCCAATTCGTGTTGCTTCTATTGCAACTAAAGTCAGGCTGGTTTCCTTTTGCTAGTAATTGAATAAAGAACTCGGATCGGAAGGATGAATAGATTCAGGATCGAACTCACTAATAAATAAATTCAAATAAAGCGAGCTTTGAAAACATCTTTTGGAAAACTGACTGGGAGATAGGAGTGAGCATAAACGGAGAATATCTATAATTACTTGAAATTTGCCAATGATATTTTCCATGGCATTAGAAGCATAGGAAAAAAATTCAAAACACGTTAATTGATTCATATGGTTTGGTTTGGTTCCATGTTCCAACTCCACAAGTGACTATCGGGGGAAGCATTGGTCGTAGACCCTTCTTTTTAAAACCAATAGGATTTTCTTGTTTTAAAAGGTTGATCAGGAAGCTTGCCATACTAGAGTGATCCTTCTTACTACCCCCAATCTCTATATAAAAGGTCACCAAATATAGAAAACTTTCTACCTTCTGGCAAAGCAGCCTGTGCTATATTTCGGCGTTTGGAATCATTGTTGATATTCGCTATGAGAGATCATACACATATATCTCTAGTTCAAAGAAAACTTCGTTATCTAATAAAAGAGGGGTGGGTATTTCAGCTAGTAATGATAAAAACCACCCAAATAAATGAAGACTTTATAAGCGCGGAGTAATCAGCGAAAGCGTTTCTCATATAACAACTGACCATATAACAACGCTCGGACAGATGGCAGTAAGAGCTAACAGAGAAAAGGAAACCATTTGTACCTTGAGAAAGAGAAAAAAAGGCAATTTATTTATATTATTAATTTTTGTTTGTTTTGTTTCAGTTGGAGAGTAGCAAATGATGTGGAGTAATGTGATTGTAAGAGTGTCTCTCAGTCCAGATTTTACCTGTTAAATCATCGACTTGCTCTTTCTTTGCAATAAAGCTTGATAACAAGAGGATATCTTGTTACTACACGTGTGGGAATGGCTGAATCGACATAATCTTAAAATAAGTCGTCTCCCTTAGATTTGTCTCATTAAATAGTGATTTCGACGCTAAATTGACCTGAAAGGACATCGGAGGTCAGCACTCCATACCATATGTTAATCCTGGGGTCAAGTTGAAATTAAAATACATGCAAACTGAATAGCAATGATGATTTTCAATTTGCTTGGTGTGTTTGAAATATGTTCGCTATATCCTAAAATTTGATTGCCGTATTTTTAAATTTGCTTACTTTACTTTTTAATTTGCTTGAGAAAAAGTATCTAAGTGAGTCACGAAAATTATAGAAGATACTGCGTGATTACGTTAAGAGAATTTATGTACAACATCGAGTGACAAAACTGTTTCAAAGTCTTAAAACTAACCGTTAAATTGATGTTGATTACATACTTTTTATCAAAGGCCTGAATTTATTAGATATAGGGACAAACTGTACAGACCAAGTAACCAAGTCTTCTGCCTTTTTCCGCAGCTTTTTGTCGCCAGAGTCAATTAGTTTTTATTTCTGAAATCCTTTCTTAACTAAATTAAACTATTCAGAGCAATAATCAAGAACATTTGCAAGCTTCATGAAAACGAATTCACATACTTAATATTTGATTACAAAATTTGTTTCTTGAAGAAAGGGAAGGTCTGTGTCCAACGACGGACGTTAAAAGACTAATGATGATGATGGTACCCATAAAAAATGATAGACGTATGAATTGGCTGTTCTGCGTGGGATAAGAGTATTTGTGTGTCTTCCTATAATCAAAATGTTGCCTCCCAGTACCTCTGTCTAGAGTATAGCATCCGTGCGTTCATTGAGAAGAATTACACGCTCAATATTTATATTTATATATATTGTGTATACGTGTGTAACAATCTATATATATATATATATATATATATATATATATATATATATATATATATTGTGCTTTATAAATAAACCACAATTATTCAGTTGGTAACTGTTCTAGCATTAATTACACACCCATAAATATATATGCTATGAACCACGCCCTGACATCTCGTATTTATTCAGTGAAGATTGTCTGGCAATCAGACAGAATTTACAACACGATACAAGTAATTACAAGAACAACAAATCAAATTGCGCAATTCCGTTTCTAAAGTCATAACAGGTAAGATCATTCCATTCAGAATAACTTGGTCAAGCAATCGTAATATGCTTCAAAGTATTATTGGGGTTGATTAATCAGGTTTTAAAAAGATCAATATGGATCTGAGGGAGGCAGAGGATGAAGACTATATACAAATAATTAAGTAACAAAAATGCTGATGGGCTAGACACTTGAAAAGAAGATATAACAACAGATTGGAAACTGATTGGTGTCCATGAGGCAGTGAACGGAGCCAGAAAATATCAGATGGAGAGATGAGTTGGAAATGTTTGCTAGTAAGGCAAGTCAGAAATTAGCACGATCAGTATCTTCATGGAAGAAGATGGGGAAGGCCATTGTCTAGGTGAAACAAACCCCAAGACAAACAGCCAATATTGTTCTCTATCACAGAGACCACTACATCTACCTAGGACAACGAATATCCATGAAATACTCAACAGGGAAAGAATGGCAAGCCTTTAGTAGAGCAAGTCTAATTTTCAAGAATAAGAAAATCCCATTAGTCCTAAAAAGAAAGCTATACATTATCCTTCCGATAGTCTATGGAGTTGAAACATGAACCTAAATAAGAGACTGACCTTCCAACTGAGAATCATGCAACGAGCACACCAAAAAAACATGCTCAACATCACCTGGAGAGATCACAAGACAGCACAGTATATTAGGGAAAAAACAGTCCGAGATATCATAAAATCCATTTGGAAACTCAAATGGCAATGTGCTAATCATCTTGCAAGAATGGCTGACAGCGGCTGGACATCACGAATCACAACGTGGATCTCCAGAGATCATTTACGAAATTTTGGCTGGATGAATATAAGATGGTGAGACAAACTAGAAATTCAGAAAGTATTCGCTCTGCGACGTCCATGCTAGAGAGGTCTGGCGAGTTCTAGGGGAGTTCTATGTCCAACAACGGACGACAAAAGACTGATAACAGATGATGTCTGACCAAAGAATGAATTAATAGGACACCAATTTGATCAACAAAGAAATAGTTTTAGCCGATCTATTGGGAGTAAGTTATATTTATAGTACTCGAGTCTGGTACCGAGAACTAACGGAGATGAAAAAGAAAAAAAAGTGACACGAAACAATTTGAAATTAAACCATATTTGTATTCAGATACAGACAAAAAGTTCATTCAGAAATACATTTGAAGATCTGAATGGGAAGTTCAGCTTTTATAAAACTCACGTTATGTACGTTGTATAGATATGAACAAACGGACTTGAAAGTATTCAACTATTTGACATTAACGGAAAAATAGCCTACCTGGGACAAGTGCGCGGTACTAAAAGACTTCGATGATGCGATGCTTTGAGAAAGAAATCCTGCACGAAACGTAGGGAACGATGCTCAGTCATTGTGAATGCGACGGTCATAATTATATAATTTCACTCAATGGCATCTCGCTGCCAACTGAGTAACTTCACCAGAGAGTGTCTGTTTAATGCATAGTAAGAAATCCTCTGATTGATTTCAAAGTCATACCAGGTTCGCACAACCGGTTCTCGAGATATTGAAAATGAGAATTTGGAGTTAACGCAGTTATTCAGGCTTTTGTATTACCGGCAGCTTCTTAGCTCAATGGTAAGAGCACCCTATGTTGAAGCGGCGCCGTAATCGGCTGCATAATATATTCATATATACCTGGATGATTGCAAGCCTTTGGTCTGTTTAGTCAAAAACTTGGGTTCTTGCCTAATCATCGAAGTTAAACAGCAATCAACATGTTCAGTACTTAGATTACAGCCCGTTAGGAACACCGGGTATTGTAAGCAGTTTCAGACGTTTTGTTCAAACTAGTTTCAAAATAAGCAATAAACCATTATCCAATGGGTTTTCGTCATCGTAACCCAGTTTTTCATCTTATTGATTTCAGATTTCCTCTAGGGATCCCAAATGTCGGTGAGGAGAAGTGAAATAGGGGAAGGAAGTCGACAAGCGGATAGAAAGGGAGAATTTCTTTTATGAAATTAGAGACCACTGAGACGTTCCGAGTTTAATAGACAAGGACAGTTTGAAGCTTTGATGTTGGTGTTTCTTTTCAGTGAAATAAAAACGATGAAAAAATACAAAAGACTCTTCACAATGACTTCTCTTCTTACCAGACACACAAAAAACAAAAAAGAAACTTGGACACAAACTGAAATGAATAAACACAAAAACGATCTATAAGTATATATATTTATTAAAAACATCCACTCGCAAACATGAAGCTACTGTTTTATTTGTGTCTATAACATATATGACATACACGCACGCACACACACACACACATACATACATATATACACACACACACATAGACACACACACACACACACACACATATATATATATATATATCCTAAAGTACATATATTTTTAATTGTTTTATTGGGGACTCGATACGGATATGTAGAGTAATTACGTAAAAATATAATATGATATGGTACTGACTCATAAAAAAGTTTATATTGTTTCACTACTGACAAGATTATTCAAGATTATGTTTTTAAATAATCTTGTTACTATTGGAAGGAGTTTAACAAGAGTGGGTAACATTTTATATTTTTATACAAACACACACACATATATGTAAATATATTGAGGAGGGAAAGGGACATAAGCTTTCAGAGGTCGGGAAGAAAGATTCTCCTGAAAGTGGAAAGTCTCCCTTTACTTCTGACCCTTCAAGGGGGATAATCCCTCATTACTATTGACCCATTGAAGGGTAGAAAAAGTCTTCTTTCACCTCCAACCCCTTTAAGGGGCGGAAAAAGTCTCTTGTTCACTTTTACTCCAAAAGGGGGGAGGTCTCCAATCACTTTTTGACCCTTCAAAGAGGAAAATATCCTTCCTATTCTGCCCCCTTAAGGGTGGAATGAAAATTTACGGTCAAATCAGACTTCTTGAAGAAAGGAAAGTTTCCCCTCACTTCTTACTCCCCTTAAAGAGAAAAGTTTCTTGTCTTAAAACTTTCAAAAGTGTGCAGGAAGGTCTCTCGTCACTTTTTACTCCATTTTACCTTTTATACATTACATAGAATGAGAAAATAGGTGAATAGACGGAAATAGAGGTTTCACTTTGGCATCATAATTATATTAAATAGAACAACCCTCTAAATCACTTCATTTCTTCCCCCAAGTATTTTATAAGCTTTCTCTAAGTCCATTGAGTATGAAAACCGAATTCGTTTGGGCTGTACCCATGTTGCAACCCCAAAATATGATGTGATGTGATGTGATGTGATCAAACACACACACACACACACACACACACACACACACACACACACACACACACACACACACATTCAAAGAGTGAAGCATCTGTAGCCCTTGGCTGGTTGATCGGACGGGCCATTTTGGGGGCAACAATGATTGAATACGACAAGAATGAAGAATAATAACAAAAATCCAGAATAGAATAAGAACTGTCGTGATAGTATCGAAAAGGAAAAGTGAAGTCAGTTACTCGAAAGGAGTCACTATAGATTATGAGGTTGATTAAGAGGTAGATTAAGCGAGATGGACTATACTATAGTTTTGATAGATGAAAGCGAGGAGCTGTGAAAGCCTTTCGTATTTAGTATTTTCGCTCGCAGCAAAGGGAGGAGGCATTTTTATGAGAAAAAAAACAAACAGAATCTGGACGTGGGGAGGGTGTCAGTTCTATCTAGATAAGCAAAAAGGTCAAAAGTCGACCTTTTTCATTTACTTCCTCCCCTTTCACTCCCAGTTTTGGTCAGTCATCCCCATACTATTTGTTACGGCTAAGACATTTGTTCCGTTTGTTCAGCGCATTAACCCTTCGCAGATGGCTGAAATTTCAATCATTGCATTTCTATGGCTCAAGTGCGAATGAAATTTTCATCAGTCACAAAATAGATCTTTACACTAGAAGGTTTTGACGACTTTTTCTCGTTTCTATGTTCCTCAGAGTAAGATGTATCTCTTTTAATCATAGTCCGCCGGCATCCAGTCAGCACGACAGTACCACACCGGAAGTGAAGGATTGGATAGAAAACTCGATTGTTCATTCGAGTTGATGCATCTGTCTCAAACCATGTGTTTTCCAATCAAGATCATGAGATAAGAGAGAGCGCCGTGGTTAGATATTGTATTTTAACATTAAGGAAGGAAGATAATTCATGGTTGAATGTATGTTGGTTGAAAATATTATTAGAGTGAGTGATAATGTTATTTGCATAATTTCTTTGTAACATAAGTAAAGTCAGGGTTAACAATGTGAAAGTGAATAAATCATTATGCGGAGGGAGGGATCAAGAAGAGTAAAATATATATGCCTCAAAAAGAGCTTTTTAAAAATTTCTAAACCACACTGCTTATTAACGATCGTGGACTAGCGATCTGGGAGTTGCCATAAAAAGGCAACTGAAATTAGATTAAAAGAATACTAACCAAAAATTAAGAAGTTTATTGCTGCTATTTAAAAAATTGTTGAAGATAGTATGAACCATTTGTCTTTGACAGGGTCTGCATGAGTCAGTGTGACGCAGATGATGTTTGTCAGAATTCTTGCGTAGGTCTAGCATAAGCAAAAGACACTTGGCGGAAACATCTTGTGATAGGGAGATTGGCAGCTGTCGAATTCCGAAACGTTTCATAACCGGAGATAGGATCCTACAAGCTCAGCGCTGCGAAAACAGATTAGTTATAAAATAGGTTTTTGGCACCAAGTTTTGATTGGTCGGAGTGATAATGCACTAAGGTCCGCCTTAATGGTTGAAACTCTCTTTGGGAGTCGACATTTTGTTGAATAGCCGCGAACTTTGGTACACTCTTATGGATTAAGAACTTTTTTCGTGGACATAAAATAAACATATTACAGAGCGAAGATCCTTAGTTTAATAAGAACTGTATTTTTTATATCTTGTGGTAAAATCTCAGAAATAATGTGGAAACTATTGCAACAAAGTTTATACAATGCAAATATCTAGTTCAGTTTTACAAAATCTTACCGGTGAATTTTGTTACTCTTACAAAGTTTTTTGGTAACAGTCAAACAAAGTGGTGTCAAAATTTCATATTTATATCATTTCGAATCAATATTTTTTGATGAAGCCTCAACTATCGCAAATTATCTCGATTGGATATTGCAGTAACGAAATATAGCGAAAGTAGATGTAATATTATTGTATTATTCATCATGGTCTTTGGGTTGCCTATTGTGACACCTGGGATATGCAAGGATTATCCTGATTGCTGCTTCCACAGATAAATTTCACTGAACGGAATGCCGTGGCATGTTTAGTAAACTTCTTGTAACTCTCAATATAAGAGCTAATGAAATAACACATTTCGGAGATGGGCTTATCAAGATAAAACACAATCGGAGCTTGTTCCCTTCTTGTCTTGAAATGCTCACTGAGGAAAAAACAACTTCCATTGGATAAGCGATAAAAAGAAAAGATTTTGTCTCCAGAAATTTGCCCATCTTGAATTTATCAAGGGAAGTAAAGTGCCCGACAAAACACAATTTTCAAAATATATAGTTTCCGTAAAATTTTCATGACATTTTACTAGGAACTTTTGGTACAACTTAGCGAAGGTAGTCCCGATTAAAATCTGAATGTGAAATAAAAAGAAATAAGCGGGACAAAACAATTCAACAAACAATTTATTCAAATCGATATAAATGTAATGTATTTATTTACTTCTGTTTTTCTTTCATGAATTCTATAATTCATTTCAATTTTAAGTAATGAAAATTTGTTTTCCTTTTCTTTACACACTGCCCATTTTGAATTTATCAGGAGGAGGTAATTTGTCCATTATATAGTTTCCTGGAGAATTCTCTGAGATTTGATTAAAATATCTTAAATTGTTTTGATGGGCACTTTCCTTATGAAATAAATAGATTCGACCTGAAGAAAGGAAAAAAAATTTCAATAAGAGAATACAAGGATTGATTCAGGGTTTATCCATAGTATTTTCAAAAGATCTCGTGTATGTATGTTTTATATCATTTAGCAATTTACTAAGTTGAAAAAACGAAGAATCGGGCAATATTTGTGTGCAACATATTGCGCTTATACAGCAGTATACATTCCAGACACGTAAGCTATCATCTGTATGATCAGCCATTCATTTGTTTTGTATCAAAATAAACAAAATAATGAAATATGCAGAAGACTTTGTTGTTTTATAATCATCATTCTATCATGAGTTTTTACAACTAAAAGATTTTTTTCACATGTAGAGAGAAGAACCAGAAAACTTGATTACAGCTGAACATGAACTGAAAATATTTGCAAGTTGCTATGTAGTTATTTACTACACTTAGCTTAGTCTGAAGTGAGACCATAGAAATTTAGCTGCCAGAAAGGATCGCACTCATTGCTCTAGCGAACTGGTCTGCGAGAAAGCTTCCTGACCATCGACCAATAGATATATAATAACTTAAGTGCCCGTTCACGCTGAGTAAAACAATCAAGGATTAAAGAAAAAAAAAAAGATTTCAAAATAGCAAAGAATGTTTCCCTTCGCTTTTGACCCAACTTTTGATCTGAACATCCAATTTCCGTTGTGAGTGACGTAGTCTGGAAAAGTTTCGCTGGTAGTGTTTGATGACAATTCATTTTTTCGAATTAGTACTTTTTGGGGAAACCTTGCTCTGAAGGAGGAAATGCACAATTTTCCCATCACAAAGTTCTAACAATTGCAAGAGGTTCGTGAGATACCCCCGAATGATGTTTGCTTCGAGCTAAACAATCAGTTGTTTTTTTATAGTTTCACATGTTTGATAAACTTTGTCTTTAGTGTTCAAACCAAATTCTGGGATTGTAGATTATCATTTCTACCTAACTATTAACTAAACCCCCTTCTATCGTCTCTTAAAACTAACCTTTACAATGAAGAAACTTGACTGTAACTAAGTTGAATTGGTTTCATTTTAAACCTTTAACTTCATTTTACACCTTAATGTATAAACGATATCAATATAATAATTTTCGACGGTTTATCCTTGAAAGTTACTGGATTTTAGTCTGCAATATTTCATGTGATAGTACACTCATGAACTAGTGTTATTTCCCAAAACGCAGACTAAATAGTGGCTTATCATATTCACTGGAGATCGATCACATTTTTTTATGAACGTATAAACGCTGTGCTGTAATAGTTTATCTCCCGTTACAGTAGGTTTAAAATGCCTTTGTGCTTACTTAAATGCTTGTATGTGAGTGCCTTCAATTCTGCCAGGTTCAATCTGGTCTCTAACTTACTCATGAGTATTTCTGTTTCTGAAAATTTGAGTTACAAATTACATGCCTTTTCAGCGCAAAGGTACCAGTGGATTGGTTATCCAAGTGGTAAAGAAACCGTCTCCTCTATCTACCAACATCGTTTCCTTTAAATAATCTACGTTTGTTGAGTGCCATTGCTTTAAAAAAACGGAACACCAAAGTGATATGAAAATCGATAAAAACGTTCTCTCAAACGATTATAATCATGAATATGAAACGAAAATATAAAATGATATTCCATTTATATAAAACGTCTCCTTTCAGCCAGTTTTCCAAATCTTATTGATATACATTATTGTTTATGTACAATAGACAAAGAGATACAATGAAAACAGAAAACAGTCGTGAATATATAAAATATACGCATGAAATCAAGCTGGTCTGAGGTTTTAAACGGGAATCTCTTTCTTACCTTCTTAATAAGGCGAAAATAGAAATAAGAACAAGTGTCAAATATTGTTAAACATGGTAGGCTAAATTGAGGTTAGGCCTCTTTTTGTACGATTCATTTGCTTCTAAATATTTATTTCCAGTCAAAAGAAATGTGATGCAGATGTCATTAAAATGTAGATTTATTTTTGAATCCGTCTTCTGACTAATCTCTGTTTTTTCAGAGACAACCAGTACAAAAAGCTGCGTCTGCTTGTGTTTTTATGTGTGCATCAACGCATGGATATACGTACATAGTCGCCGAATACAATATAAGACGAAACAGAGACCTTGTTCTTGAAAATTAACTCCATATTTACTCACTAAGCTTAGCTCAACACAGGATAAGGCTATAAGGAGATGACGACCGATGACAATCGAACCTACTTCAGAGTAATAGTCTGCAAGACAAGCTTGCTAACCAGTGCTTCTTGGTGAGACGTACTTACTGATATTTACTTATGTTACTCCGGCACAAGTCTATAAATATTAAGTATCCTGTGAAGGTCGAACACCAGTAGTAACGATCTACAAGGCCAAGCTTGCTAACCATTATTTCTTGGAAAGATGCCCTCATTGATTTTTTTCTACTAATCTTAGCTTGGTTTGCCCTAAGGCCACAAGCGTGGGTCACCTTGTGAAAATCGAACTCACTACAGTAATAATGGTTCAATAGGCTAACTTGCTAACCATTGCTCGGTTTGGCATAAGGCCATAAGCATGGGTCGTTCAGCAAAGATGTAATACATTTCAGTAGTGAGGGTCTAGCTTATGAAATATTTCTCTTTGGCGAAAGGAAAGAAGAGCACGTTGTTTCTATAACAGCTTACAGAAAAAAAATCACAAAGAAAAAATAGCACTGAAAGCTATTTCTGCTTTTGGCACTTCTCCGTAAAAGCGAAAAAGTTGCGTAAATCGAAAAGCGAGTGTATGCATGTATTTAGATTGACAGTTAGTTATTCCTTGCCATCCGCTACAAAATAGGTTTAGGAACCACTGCTCTACATAAATGATTTTTAGTTGATAATTTTCTACCATATTTTTTCTTAATAATAATACTTATTCATGATTTCTTAAACTTTTCTAAGATTTTACGTTTTGTTCATACTTTGTTCATCATATTTTCTGTTGAGATCTTTTTCGCGGTAGGCTGCAAAACTCCAAGAAATATTCTCATCAGAATGCTCAAAACTGAACCGTGAATTATAGAAACTACTAATTGGAAACCTGCGATTGACAAGGGATAACTGTGCATTTATTGGATGCTTGAGCAAGTTAAGAAACGGCGTATAAATGCAATTCTTTATGTCTGTATGTATGTGTGATTGCTAGTATCGCCCTAGTCTGTGCATTTGCTGTATCGTCTTTCAAGGATGCTTTACTCTGTTTGCTTCAGTATTGTTTGTTTTTATGTACAAACCCATAAAGTACAATGCTAACCAAGCAACAAATCACTGGATTATCTGATAACGTATACACCATTCACAACAATGATCACAACACGTTTAAACCTAAAAAACAGCAACAATACTCTGTCTCCTTTTTTTTTCATGTAAATCATACATGACATGTGGTTAACTGCCGCGTAAATCCTTGCAAAAATATCTCATTTTATGATTCGTAATGCAGACGAGAAGAAAGGCGACCTACTGTGAAGTATTGCATTCATTCTTTTTTTCCCTTTACATTCATTTCTCTCTTTTTGGCATTCTTTTATGGTAAGATGATAAGTTAGTTATCTAAATATCTAAATACCTTCTTAAAATGGCTTGATCCTAACCTATTCATAGTTAAGATAAATATGATTTGGTAGATTGTTCTCTTCAGAAGAGTAACAATGGCTTTTTCAATTTCCATTAGAAGATACTTCATTTAAATCATCTTAATTCCAGTTACACTCACAAGTATAACAAAGTAGTTAGAATATGATCAAAAGATCTGTAATCTATTATCGCCGCCAGAACAGCGATACCATTTTCCATTCATTAAGTAAGCTTTCTGTATTAGCAAAAGGAAAATCAACTACTCGGGTTGTATCGCTGGATTTCTTGAAAACTGGCATGCCATTAATGTTGATGAAGGAAATGCATAAGTAAGTACTATCCAATAACTAACATGGCAAATCTCTTGGAGGAAAATAAAGTTGCTATCCCCGTTGTCGAATTTTGTAGGGTCGAATCATAACGCTATTTATACACATACTTGCTTCTTAAGAGAATGGATGTTTGACTTCTTTCTCAGTAGACAATCTTTGATTTGAGGGAGAGCAAAGGTTTTAGTAAGAAATTTCGTTGAAGGTATGTCGTCTCACTTCCTTTGTGGATTAGTGCATTCAAAATTCGTAAATCTGAATTATCCTGACCAAATTGTATTCAAGAATATGCCCAACGGAGATACGGAAAGATGTAACAGTTCCTGACATGGAATTCGACGAACCGAGTCACTATGGACTGAGACTGCTCATGCTCACTTCGCACTAATACCCTTGGGAAAGGCATGGATCCATTTCTGTCCCCCAGCTGTGGGTAAATAGTAGGGGAGTTGGAAACTTTAGCTCTCTAAGTCATTTCATCTGGGGCGAGTGGCTAGCCAGACCAACCCAAAAACCTATTTTTTACTAAAACAGTGATGTGACCTTATGCCTCACAAGGAGTCTCCGGGGATGGAAAAGAACAACAAAACAAATGCCCAACATCGCAAGTTCAAATTTCAGTCACACAATCATCTAACGAAATAAACAACGAAAATGTTTCAGAATTGGTGCTCGTAAGCAATACAAAAACATTCATACAAAAAATTATTTTCATGTATTTCACACATTCCTGGCTTGCCCTATAATCTTGGAATGTCGGGAGAGAACTGTAAAGATGATCTAAATTTGTTAGCGACGTGTTCCAAGGAAAGATTAACATTTTCCCCTTGCAATTACCTGTTATAGGGGAAACTCTGACATTTTCAAAGCTAGGAGAGAGGAATAAAAACAAAGCAGATTGGCATGTCACAGATCATGATTCCCCTACGCACAAATGTTTGCTGCTTTTTTGTCGTCCAGTGAATAATAAAGCTGGAATATATTCATAAGATAATATAGAGCCTGAGAACAGAAAATGTCGTGGTCTGTTGTAATTTCTCATACTGGGATTTTTGCAAGTGTTTTATGTCAACTGATTTGATAGAATTATTTGAACGATTCCCGCTTTATCTACTTTAATTTCCTTATATGCGGATAATGAATGTTAAATGCTGTAAAATGGACACTTGGTGGATCATACATTTTTCGTTATCTCAAAGAGGTACACACATTTGTGTTTGACATTTTCAGTCAAGCTGAAATCGAATTGAGAGAAATTGTAGTTAGAAAGCTCGTGTTCTTCCGAATAGAAAGGCTCTCTTTGTCAGCGAACAAAGTCAGCATTATAATTCCTGGCTTATACCTTGGCTAGAGCATCGAATTCTGGTACCTGTGTGAAATGAACAACTATTCCAACCACTAGAGAAACCCTACGTTTTCTGTTATACATATGGGTATATCAGTATGGGCATTTCTTTGCAAGTAAAATATACTTTGAATTTGAATATAAGCATTTGTACAAATCTATACATCAGTGATGCATTTATCATATGAATATATGTTTTTTTTGTGCGTAATAGGATTACTTAAACTCAAATATATTTTATTGTATACCTTTCTTCCCTTCTCTCTCCCCATAAGAAACTATAGGTAGACGTGAATTTGGTAAAGTATCAGATAAATGTTGGTGTGTGAACACAGCAGAATTTTAACTGAGGTTTCAAAAACTTTTACTCAGTAAATAGCTGTTCGCTGGTCGGTAACTAACCTTTCCTATCATAGGTGAGATTTATTAAGTATATTCGTAAAAAACTTTCATTCACTGTAATATATAGTAATATGGTAAATTCTGGTAGTTAATGAAAAACAAATCAATAACTACGGTTGGATTTTAGAGCCGACAACATTTGAAGCTTGTATACGTGGGTGGAGTGTGAACTTTTAGTAAGTTTCGGCATTCAGGCTGAATGTTGTACATCGATAATTAGGTAGGAAGGAATGGCCTGTGATTAGAAATAAAAACTAGCGTTACTGGAGGAATACAACCATTATATGTATGATTTTATTTTGTTTCTTACTAATACATTTCTTTTCGTGTATTTAATTCTTTATATATCTCTCAGCTAGTCCGTCGATTTAGAGATTTTGGTCCCTTTGCTTATAGACTTCAAATTCAAAACACTATCAATGTTTCAAAATTCAGTGATATAGCTAGGAGGCAACCTGCACACGAAGAAAGTTTTGTTTAGTTCTTTCAATCAAAACAATATAATTCTCTACTGTGCAATAGAGACTAGTAACAGTAATTTTCATAATGAACAATGCAAACAGTTTCTGCTCACAATCAGGCCATAAAGAACTTCACATTTGAATTCAAATCTTGTAGTCTGTTTTTGAGGAGCATGCTAGTTACTTTCATTACTGAATTTATCGCAGGTAATTACACCGCGAGTAATTTCTTCACCTTGAGAATTCATCGCCAGGTAATCCCATAAAGATGGGATACATTATGAAACATTACTTATACATTATATCTATGCAATATTCATACATTTATACATCAAAACCCCCGCTATGTAAAAGAGAGGTGTGCAGTACTTGTATTTACCGAGAAAATATTTCATAGTACGCACAGGAAAGAAAGGGCTCAACATCTCATGGAGAGATCACAAAACAGCACAATATATTAGTGAAAAAACGGGAGTTGGGGATATCACAGAATCCATAGAGAACTCAAAAAGCAATCGGCTGATCACGTTTTTGAAACTGTCAACCTGGCTGGCTATGTGTCATACATACAGGCCGTACCAATGGAGCTAAAGGGCTGGAAATCTCATCATTTGTCTCTTGTCATCTTTAGGAAAAACGTTTTATTAAAAAAAATCCTCCTTAAATTAGGGAGGTCAATTTACAATGTAAGTTTATGCTTAATTGTACCCTTAGTTTGTGTCAGCCTGCTTTATCATTTTCAAATTCAGACATTTTAGTGATCACTGCCCAAGAAGAGAAATAGCATTCATTGATACCCCTGCTCCAATTTTGTAAATGATCACCCCAACACGGCATATATGCCAAAAGTTCATGAATTCATTTGAACTTGGGACAAGGAAGCTAACTATTCTCCCATGGATGTGGAATCTTACGTTAATTTCAAAATTTCAAAAGCAGAATAAAGGTTCTTTTCTACCAGGTTGTTGTAAATTTCACGATATCCACAAGATACACTAATTACTGATAGCTATAGTCATTATAGTAATTATCATTCTAAGAGTTAGTCGGACAATTAGATTCAGTCTTTGTGCTGATTATATTGTTTCTATAACGTTTTTAGCTGATTCATTCTACAATATTCTTCAAGTGTAAAACCTGTAAGATAAAGATTCCTTTTCTTTTTACTGAAACATACACAGATAATGGTAGCGAATATACCGACCGGTTCGATTATTTCCCAGCAACGTGAGCCACACAGATTCTTGGCCACCTGTGTAACACAAGTGATTCTGGGTTATACACTGGCGTACTCTCCATTACCTAGTCGGAGTGTTGTGGTAACAAACAACACACAGAATGAGTTCAGTTGTCTGAACAACTATTGGAATTACTGATGGCTGTTTCTGTGTTCGTCGAAGAGAAATGCGAACAGTAAGTTCCTTTATTCATCTTTTGAATTCTTACAATAGAAGAAAATAGTGAGATTTTTGTTAGCACTTCACGAAGGGAAATAAATCCGACATAATTGGATATACAGCGAAGTCTTATTCGCGGAAAGGGGCTATCATAAAAGAGGAATATTTCGATGTGATAGTCTAAAGATGACAGATCCTGAGAATACAATGCGTGTTTAAGAACATCCCATCTCAAAAGTATAATCCACTATGTCACATTTGCTTCAAAATCTTTCTAAAAGCATATAAATGACGTATCACAATTGACTGATAGCTTAGGAAACAAAGGACTGTGTAAACTTCCAAGATTCCCTTAACACCCAACAAAAGATGACGCTGGAAACGTTTAATTAATTAATCGAAAAATTAATCTAATATCTAAATTGTTTTGTCAATTCGAAAAAATGAACAGGAAGTTGAGTAGACTTGATCCAAGCAGAATCAATGTATTGTGTTTAAATGATATTTTGATATGATTCAGTTTCACGATGTAAAAGTAAAAGTAACTCACTGTTGCAGTCGAAAAACCTTAGCATTCAACGTAGAAGTTTCCTTACCTGAAAATAGAGAAAAATTGTGGGTATTTATCATCACTGAAAAATCGAAAACAAAAGACGGGAAATTCCATCTCCCCAAAAACCAAAAATATACTAACAACTAAGAGCAAGGAAACTCTGAAAAACAAAAGAGGTTCATCATATCATACATATATTGAAAGAGATAACATAGACGAAATGGTTTTATTGAAAAGATCATAACTAATACAAGTATATTCAATGATAGAAATATATTTTCTAGAATATCATGGTTGACACACACATACACACACACATACACACACACACACACACACACACACATATATATATATACATATATATATATATATATATATATATATATATATATATATATATATATATATATATATATATACTTTTCATTACTACTACTGTTCGAGGGTTGGTCATGGAAGACTGATTTGTGCAACTCACCCACTCTTTCCTTTGTGGCCTGACACAATAGTTTGACATTTTATAAATCATTTTGCAACATTAAAAAATAAAAGATATTTTAATATAGAGTTTCTCAATCTTATACCATTGACGCCGCCTTTTTTATTATTATGCCTACTGAAATTCAGAGTTTTTCCAATTACAAAAAATCCTAAAGCAGGTATTTATTCATAAGTACGTACACATATGTATACATAACATCATGCATACTGCTACGTGCAAATGATTAAAAAAACATATTTCACGTATATGAATATGTGCGTGTATGCGTGCGTGAGATTTTTATTTCACTTTTCGAGATGGCTCTATCCTAAGCACATATACTTTTGCGTACATTCATATAATCGTTTATATTCACTCAACTGTAGATGCAGGTAGTTACACACACACACACACACACACACACACACACATATATATATATATATATATATATATAAAAGCTATGCCATGAAATATAGTTGTCACCAAAAATACAAATCAAATTATGATAGAGTAAACATCGTGTTCTTTCATGTTTAATTTATTATAATCAAAGACATTATCAGGTTTCTAAACAAGTTTTTATACGTCTCTGGAGGTTTTTGCTATCTCCCGGAGGCGTAGGCTGAAATCTCATTCGAAAAATAAATCAAAATATAAACGAAAAAACGAAAAAACAAAACTGGAAACAAAAAACTAAAATAGAAATTGAAAAATATAAAAAGTAACAAAATAACAACAAAACTCAAATTCGGTATAAATTATTCAAATGATTTCCGTTGCACCTACTCCTTTGCAGCGGTTGGTCATCAATTAGTTTCACCTTTTCACGCTCATATTCAGTTGAAAGGAGCAAAGCAGTCAATGAATATGTACTAGAAATGATTAGCATACATCGTCTTCACACGGCTCCGTTTATAAAGCCCGATGGTTATTTTCATCTTACTTTTGTTTTTAGTGCTAGCATAGTGATTCTAAAACGGAAGGCATTTGGCTCCCACGGGAGTAATTTTCTAAAGGAAGGAATTTCAAACAGAGGACAAATTTCTATTAGGGAAGGGACGTATAATTGAAAGTATAGTGATGACAAAAATTACTAGATGAAAATTTGAAATGAGGGAGAAACTGAGGAGACTTTGAATCACAAAAAGAGGAAAATGACCAGAGTCTCTGAGAACCACTATTGTGGCATAAGTTGATAGTAAACTTTATTAGTGTATGTGCACCTTTTGTATGTATACGAGGTTCGATCTAATTTCCTTGTCTTTGTTGTTTTGTTGTGATTACTACGTTATACCCTCTGGCCTCCCCTGGCGGTCTGTTGAGTAAAATACACGAGAAAATTAATCTGCACCCACACAGATGAAATGATAAAAACGCTTCCTTTTACAAAATTCAAGCTAGAAATATGACCACCCGAGCTGAAGCTTCCCATTTGTTCCGCTCGTTTACCCGCCATTACTTTTCTTTCAATTTAGCTGTCTTTTTTTCGGTGTGTGACTGACTCTTTACCAGAAAACACGTTTTCTCTCTACGACATGCATACAGACTGGCTGTTTTATCTCAAATATAGTATATTATGAAAGTTGTTAAATACTTTATCAGATATTTTCAATTCTTCTCAAATAGACTATCATTTATCAGCCATTACAAGTCCACAGCTGCGAAATGTTCAGTCCATTTTCGTTGCCTAATCATTTTATGATTTTATTTCATCTTACCCCACCTTTAGATTCATGTCGATGTTTTTCTTTCTTTCATGGTTTAAGTCATATTGTTAGCATACAATTGCGGTCGCAGATTGGAAAGATTCCATCTTCGCACAGATTTTTCCCCCCAAATTGCAACGCAACAGGTCTTGTTAGTCATTCAATAGAAACCATCACCAACATCTTCTGATATCATACTTTGTCGGAGATGATCAATAAAAAAAAATGGGAAGGGGATGATCAATTAATAAGTTACTTCTCTTGTCTTTGTTGGATCATTGACAAGTTTGGATTTTCAAAAAGAAATGCGAACGCTGTCGGACACAAACTAAATAGTAAACTGGACCCCCCCCCATGAAAAAATTGAACCCCCTAATAAGACATCTTGCTTGGGGGAGGGTCAAAATAATAAACTATTTATTGCAGACACAATAATGAATTATTGTTCGAATTTTCATCCCTCCCGCGCCATTGGTGGGTCCTGTACGCGTGACATATAGATAAATCGCCGGTCAGCCAATCAATTAAAAACTGGAGATACCTATGTTGGCAGTTTTGGTTGATGGTTTCTAATTACAAAATGCTATAAAAGCTATTCATTCTGTTCTCTAAATAGTCCAAATTACGACTTAGTCTATGTTACTCGATGATCTGTGCCTGCTATGTGTGTCTCGTCGTATGGTAGTGGTTAACAAGTTAGCCTCACAGACCACGTCGTCTCAAGTGAGTTCGGTCGTCACTTACCTACCCCCATTTTTTTTTTGTGGGAGACTATGATAAACTCAGTGATTGCCCGTCCCTTTGCTGCAATGGAAAAACAAGTTTTAAAACTTGGGTTCTATTATTCTGAGTGGCCCGGGTTAGTTCTTCTAAGGAAAGTGAGTATATAAACAATACACTGACTTTTGTCACTGCTATACATGCTTTTAGTACTGGCTATTTATGTAATCGTTGTATTGTATGAAGGTTAGGACATATTTGTTTGATAAATCCTATCCATTACATCATGGGCTTGTAAAGTGCTTCGAAAAACAGATCACCCTCACTTTAACTTCAATTGCCGACAGAAAGCAAACGTTTTAGAGACGTGTCACAACAGTGATGCAACGGAGGACAGAGCATCACTGTGTTTAATGGCCAAAATAGAGCTAGCGTGGTAGATAAATATTTTCTAATAATTCTTCTCAAAAACCGCTAATCCAAACAACTCCAAACTGAGTAATATATCTGACAAATATCAACTTCATGCAATCGCCGGTTGTTGAGTAATCGCGGTGCACAAATGCACAGAAATTTTTTCGTTTGTAGTTATATATATATATATGTATATATATATATATATATATATATATATATTGGATATAAAATTGAATAGGATATAACTGACATTGTGAGAATTCGTGACATGTTTTACGTGACAGGGCAAGCTTTTTTGGACAAAGAAAATGAAATAAAAATACAGGAAAACCAAGTGAAAAAGGGCAGGGGGTTAAATTATGTGTTAGGAGATGACCCATATTCTATAAATGAGCTTTGAGTAAAATTTGAATCAATTAAAAAGGCATCAATTGTTCGAAAACAGCCGGACAGAAGAATTAGTTCGGTGAATATGGTAAGTAGAAGATCATCAGCTAATCATTTGGATTTTTGACCTGTTGGGTTCACTCACATCTTTGCTGTGGGAAATAGATTTGAATTCCCTATTTTGTTGAGCTTCAAAATGTAAAGAAAATGTTTTTGTACTGTTGGATATAATATAATCATCTGCAGACTTTCTTTCATTAATTCTGAATCAACCACTTGGAACTGGGATATTTTGGTGTGACGTTATATCGATGAAATATCTTATCAGCTGTATGGAATCACAATCCGATTCATTGTCAGAATGAAAAGACCTAGGATAAACACACATCTCACAAGAAAACTTGTAGGCCTGTATACGTCAATTAATTACCAAAAACCCCTGTAAAAAGTTTTTTAGTAAAATTGCAATACCTTTGCTTCTTGTATATCACCATCATCGGTTTGAAATCATTCAGTTCAACAAATCCAGAGTAAAAAAAAATGTGAGTCGTTAATGCAAAGTGGTGCCAAACTTGTAAGAATCTGACTTAACCAGAACAGGAAAGCGAAATGTCCATCCAACTATAAATGAAAGAAAATGTGTATACGCACTGTGATTACTCAACAACCGGCCATTGTGCAAAGTTGACATTCACTAGATATATTAGTCAGCACACGTGGCAGTGCTATGTCGAGTTTAAAGTTTTTTTTATCAGTGGCTCTCGAGAAATCTAGTCAAAATAAATAGAAAAATTACAGATTCATCTTTTATCTGAATCAAAAATCTAAATTTAGGAATACATTATCATTAAATCTTTAGTTTTTCCCCATTCGTCATTCTGTTCTGGTATTTCCTATCTCAAGACAACAATCTTCTTTCGACTGACTCATCCAAACTTAAATTTGTTTTCACAAATTATTTCTCTACGTTGGTTATATAAACAGAAGATAAGTTAAATTTCCGAGTTATTTTTGATAAACTATTCAATGATTTTTTTTATTCAGAAAAGAACGGAAGCTCGGATCAGTGTTGGCATCATATGTTTCATTCTGCAAAAAGTCATTTAGAATAATAACAGTAAAAGCTATTTTGATTTGGATTCTAGTAAATTTGCTGCTAAAAAAAAGTCAAATTTATAGCGCAAACTTTATGTACAAATTAATTCCAATGAAAAATCTTTTACAGTGACAATGTTTACAACCAACTGGGCAAATTATTGGCTTTGCTCTGGGAAGTTTTAATCTCTTAAGATCGATTGGCAGGATATCTTTCGAGACTTTTCTTCGTCCAGGATCTGCTTAATGTGACAGTGAATAAGGTCAGGGATCAAAACAGTTCTTATATAGTTATAGGGGTTATGAAAGACATGGTTTTCTTGTAGCAGCTGACGAGATATTTCACCGATATGACCTTACACATCGACATTGATAGCATATAGGAACCTCATGAGAGAAACGTAACTTTTTCACAAAAAAAACAACAAAACAAACAAGCAAACAAAACAGAACAAGAACAAAGCAAAGCAAAAAAAAACTGTCCAGGAATAAAATAATTTATAAAAAAAAAATACTATTGTTAGAGGGTCAAATAAGAACTACAAAATATGACAAAATTATAGATTTTCTTTCTTTTCGAAAAATTTTAGAGATTGATACTCCAAATGAATAAAATCGATTATTTATGGGCGTGCCCTCTACTGAATAAAGTTCAAACAGTATAGTTGCTTTTGTCAATCACCTAAACAAATATTTTCACGTGAAAATGACTTGTAAAATATAATTTAATTAAGCAAAGAATCACAGTAGGTTGGTGAGCTTTAGGTAGAGCAAGATCAAGAAAATCCCATGAATCCTAAAAAGTAGGGTATGTAATCAATGCATTCTCACTATAGTCACCTATGGAGCAAAGACATGGGACCTAACCGAAAGATTGACCCTCAAACTGAGAACCATGCAACGTGCACAAGGAAGAATCGTGCCCAAGCTCAAATGGAGAGATCATAAAACAGCTCAGTATTTTAAAGAAAAGTCAGGAGACCGATATATCATAGAAACCATTAGAAAACTTAAATGGCTATAAACTGGGCATGTTCCACGAATGTCAGGCAATCGATCGATAACATGACTCACAAGAGATCATAAGTGCAATTGAGGCAGACAGAAAGTAAAAAAGCGTGACGAACTAGACAAGTTTAGAAAGTAATGGCTCCGCGCTGTTCCCGATAGAGAGGTGTAGCGAATCTTGGGGAAGGTCTACGCCCAACGACGGGTGCTAAAAAGCTAGTGACGAAGGAGATAAATCCGTTCCAGCGCAATGATTTATCATATTAATCCATAATTGATGCCCTGGGAATTGCCTTAAGTACCTAAAGAGAAGATGATAGGGGGCGTACCGATTCCAGGCAGAAAAAACAAATCGGCGAATTGAGTTCGAGTTTCGGGCGAAGGTGTTGACTTTCATTTCGTACTAATGCACTCTAGAAAGGCATGAATCCATCTCTCCTACAATGGGTAAATTGCACGGCAGTTGGAGCCAATTAGCCCTGTCAAAAAGTCCATGTAAAAGAAGCCTATGCCTACAACTTGACAGTAACCTTAGCTGGTCCCAAACCCAGTCAAGAAAACGGGTATCGACGAGCATCGTGCTAGCATCCTGGCCTCGTACATGCCTTGCTGAATGAAGGGCCTTCGTAGTTGTTGTATTAGAGTGCATAAAACTGACTGAAACCCTGACAAAAAACTGAAATAAATTGGAAATTAGATGGAGAATTCCAAGAAAAAAAAACAACTGAAACTTAAATTAAGACAAGATTTATTGAAATAAACAAATCTGGCACGAAGCCATATATTACAGAAAAATTACATCAATTTTCATGGAACAAGACCACCACCCCCCATCAACGTTGAGAAATATGAATATACGATGGTATAAAATAACTTCGGTCGAATTGCAAATTAAATGATTTTTCCTACTCGACATATGTAAGTCACGAAATTCCTACACTCCAATAAATCAAATAACCCCAATTTATGTAATTGTGTCCATCGAAAAATCGGTTTCCATCGCGGTTTCCAGGGTTCTAACCACGGTGTTGATGTGAGAGTTAGTGTATACATCCTGTAAAGTAAACACATTTTCAATTACAAGTTTCATGTCTAGTAACCTATCTATATAATGAACCGTTTGTTTCTCTGTCCGTAAAAATAAATTTGTCCATTTGAAAGTAACAATTTTGCTGATAAAAATATCTCCCACAAACTAAACAATGGACTCTTCCATTTGAATGAGTTAAGTCAATTTTAATAAAACCTTTGATGAAATTGATATGATGTAAATATTTATTCATGATATTGATAGCTTTGAAGTAGTGAACAATTAATCTTGATGTAAGAGAATGTAAACGAACCACTCAATCAACGCAGAAACATGGGTAGAAATTTCTACCAAATACGTCCATGACTCATGAAGAAGTAAGATATTAGGATTTCGTATGCAGCATTTAATAAGTAATACTTTTTTTTGTTCATATAAAATTCTGAAAACTATTTTCTTACGAAGTTATCCAGGCGATCCTGCAAGTATCAGATGGCAGTATGATTTTGCCCTCAGACGCGAGTAAAAATTTAATTACCGTCATTTTTTCTTGAATAGCCTCCCTTGGTTCCAATTTGTAAAACGAATTAAATTAAGAGGGAACGGACGAGGAAATGAAAGTCAAACAACCAAAGTCATTCTGTGGAAATTACGTCATAATTTCTTTGTCCTTTGGACCGGAATGAATTTAAAGCGGTAATTTTTTCTCTTAAGAAAGTCAGTAAATCAACTACTTTTTAAGAATTTAGTATGATTAGGAAGAGGTAAGAAAAAAATTGTGAAACATTTCGAACGAAAAATTAACATTTTAAATGGTATTATTATCATCAATCCTCAAATACCGGAAAAAGTACTTTAAAAGAGATTATTTTTTGTAAGCATTTGCTGTTGAACTAAATTTCACCTAAATCGTTGGAAGGGAAACATTTTCTTTTCTATTATATTTGCTATTTGCATTTGGAGTTAAACTTCTGTTTTTGAGCTGTTTAACAATGCATATCTTTGAACTTACGAGAATGCAAGCGTATGTATACTTATAAAATATGCAGTTTTACGGTGATGAGAAAGTAAAGAGAAAGAATTTGAGGACAGCATGAATGAAAAGATACACTGTTGAGAATTCATACATAAAATCTATTTTCACAGACGAGTATAAGGGATAACGAAAATTTACAACTCCCAAGCAACAAGTGGAAGTTCAAGAATATTCACTGAAATGACAATGAAAAAACCTTGTGATAATGCGAGTAAAATACTATTTTCTTAGCGACATTTCATTAATTCATCATTAATATATATATATATATATATATATATATATATATATATATGTATATATATATATATGTATATATATATATATATATACATATATATATGTATATATATATATGTATATATATATATATATATATATGTATATACTTGTTATACACTCACACACATATATAGACTTGTTACATACACATGCTCACATACACACACACATATACTTTTTACACACATGTACTTGTAATTTTTATATTTACTTTTTACACACACGCACATACACACACACACACATATATATATACTTGTTACACACACACCTATACCTGTTACATACATACATTCACAGACACAGACACAGACACACACACACACACACATATATATATACATATATATATATATATATATATATATATATATATATATATATATATATATATATATATAAATATAGATATATATACTGGTCACACACACATACATATATATATACACTTGTTACACATACAAGCGTGTATATATTTACTACACACACATATAAATGCTTGTTGCACACATACATATATACTTGTTGCACACACACACACACACACACACACACATATATATATATATATACTTGTTGCACACACACATATGCTTGGTACGCGCGCACGTATGTACTTGTTACAGATACACACACATATATACTTGTAACACACATGCACACACATAAACACACACACACACACATATATACATGTATATACACTTGATACAGACACACACATGTATACAAGGTTGTAAATGTATATTTTGGGTTACTTTATATATGCCAGGTGCAACCCCAAAGTTCTAGGAATTCGATCAGCCGGTGCGAACTCTTGCCTCTGCCTTTCATGAGCAGCATCCTTTGAGTGGTCGCTGTATACATGACCGAGTAAACTATTTCGATAGAAATAAAATGATTTTGATCAATATCGAAAGTGTTAAATTTCTGTCTCCCTTTGTAGATCACCTATATTGCTGTAAAGTTCTTATTAAGCTTGAAAAGGATGGCACAATCCAATGAATTAAGCTAATATATTTCCCAGTCAGGACAATGAATACAGTAGAAAATCCAATGCTACTGACCAACCACACGGCGTAAGAAAGTATAAATCTGTAACTTGAGCAGAACTTTGATAATTATATTTTCACCGTCTCCGGCGATTAACATATAAACGTGACCAAGACATTTAAACATTGTAATCTTTTTTAATAGGTCTGATGTAACAAAAGACAATTCAAAACAGAATATTTGGAGCAGACTTGATTAAACAACGTCAGCGTAGTTTGCTCAACAAGTTTCTTTCATATGGGGGCGGTATATTCTGCTCCAACTCTACGATGACTCGCTTAATCCTCGACGTAATCGCAAGGTCTTTTTGCAAAAGCACATCCGGCAAAACAGGAAGTTGGTCAAGTGATCTAGTTGGACACTGTTACGTTCGGGAAGGTCAATGTCAATATAAAACATTTACAAGTTCTGTCAGTTTTTAACGTGACACGTTTCAGAATATACTAATGGCCTGAAAGTAAGCAATTCAAATGCATTTGATTCTGATATCGGTTTAGTTGGGTAGGGCTTCTTGTTATTCTCATCAGAAGCTAAAATCCGTGATTTTTTATGTACAGAAGCCTAAAAAAACTAACTTGTAATTTTTCTCGTCGACAAGAAACTCAATTCGTGTCGTTAGTGGTAGTCAAATTTCTAACAGCAATTTGATCTTTGAGAATCAAAACATATCAAACTTTTTCTGGAACGCTCGGTCTTCTATATCTTTTCAATCGGTTCCAGATCAGTGAAGTTGTCAGATTTTTGTAGATCTGTTGAATCGATATGTTGAATCCCATCCAGGTTTTGGGGTTAGATTGGGAATAGGATTTTCGTTTTAGTGGTGGGGACTAATGGAAATCCTGCATTTTGGGTACTTTTCAGTGAAAAAAGAGAAAGCAACAATCTTTTTTAGACTTACATACTTTGAAATTATGGACGTTATCTTTCGATGGAGACTAGCAAAAAGGATCCCAGTTTTGTCTAGTGAACTCATTATTTGTAATCCCATAATCAGCTTGTTCGTCTTTAATTTTATCTTCATCAGATTAAGTCATTTTTAGATATAAACTAATTCCTTGTTAGATATTGTCGTGCATTTGCGTCGAAACCGAAAAGTGTTGAAAAACTATATGTTTTGACAAAAAAAGAATCAAATAGTGTGTACAAGAAACAGTTCATACTAGTAATTAAACTGATAGAGAAAAGGGGTTCAATGACAAGACTGCCTGGAGCACATCAGCCGCTTTCTCCTCTTACTTAGGTCCTTTATTTCCTGTGATGAAAACATGCGTACTTTTCATTCATTGGAATCAGTATTAAGAGAGTTAAAAGCATCGACATCTTTTTTTTGCTCCTTTGTTTTCCCTGAGCATTTATGTTGGGAAGCACAAATCATCTAAAAGATGTTTCAGGATTGTAAAAAGTCAAGGAAAAGACTGAAAAATAACGTTATGGATAAAAGAGTTTGTCGAAAAAATGCTGGAAACTCGAATCAATTGGATAGATACCCACAACCTTTATATATTTTGTTTATGGTTATGCCAAACGTGGCATTTAATTGATCACTCAATGAGTCTTGGCATTTTGTAACTAAACAATTTTTATAACTTTATCAGCCAAGAAAAATGCCTGTTCTCGCCAGACCGTGATGATCACTGGAGACTCTAATTGACCAGTCGTAGATTTAAGTCCAAGGAAGTCCGAATTCAGTAAATTGGTGAAAGGTTTTATTTGTTTCTCTATTTAAAATAAATTCTTGTAAAATTCTCACGTAGGAACCAAAAGTACAACAGAGATTACAGAATGCAAACTAGTTTCCATTTCCATACAGACGCATAGGATCCACATTAATTGGGAAATGATGAAGAGTGGAGGAATTCTGTGAAGTTTGGTCATGATTGCAAAACTAACAGAGAGCAACATTCTTTATTTTCATCTGCGAAAGAAAAAATTTCCCTTTAGAACTAACTAAAATTCTCATCTTATATGAAGGCCAATAAAACATTTTGTTTGTTGGTTTCTGTCAGGCCAAAGCGAATAGAAAGAGAGGCAAGAGGGTGTATTCGTAGCAGACAGAGAACAAATACTGGCATCTCTAATTTTTCCGGAATAAAACTGATGTTTTTCTCAGATTAAAGAAGAAATTCGCTTTCACTCAATTCTGTTACCTTACTGTACAAAAATTACTGAAAAACAGGAAATATGAAGAGTTACCAGAAAATTGACACAAAAATAAATTTCGTTCGAGGTTTTCCTGTCTTTGTTTGCAATAAATACCAATAAATACATTTATTTTAAATACGTGTATAATCTATCCGTAGGTCAATACTCCCGTCATATCTGATGGATATTATGCTTGTAATACTATAGATTCTCAGACGACATCAGAAACAAACATGCATCTTGAAAAGTTCGTTAAACATCAAATATATAACAGCCTCCGATACATAAAAATTTCGGAAGACGTAGGTTATTATTTCGGTGGGAATGTATGTGTGTATATATGGTTTATGAACATATAATTGACTATGCTTGTTTGTGCGTGTATGTATGTATGTATGTATGTATGTATGTATGTATGCATGTAACATGCTCCCCAACAGCTCGGAGAATTTGAATAGTGCATGTGAACCGAATGTAGCACACTTTTGCTGCTGTCCTATGGGAGCTGTATCCTTGGTGAACCAGTGTATGAAGAGCAGACAGGGACTACTTCGATATGATACAGTGGAAACTGTTAGGTTATGTTTATTCATGTCCATGTTCATCCCCCAAAGCTTTGGTTTCTACTTCGCGTGAGAGACAGGTAGAGGAGGAGGTAGAATGCTTATAATACCAAGAGAATAATATAAGACAGAAATGAGAACATGGTAGGTAGGTTCGGCTACGACTGATTTGCCGGTATATAAAAGGTATTCATGGCTTAAGATGGTTCTGGGATTTTTCATGGGAGTCGACAAAAAGATATCAATTATCTCCCCTTTACTGCATTCTCAACCCGGTTTCAGTACTGTATTTCAAGTAGTTGACTGTTTAATGTCACTTCGAGAGGGAGTGTGTTCTGAAAGTCGACACGACACCAATATCCTAAGGAAAAATGTACTGACTGTAAATGCTTTGATTATATTTTTTCTAAGGATCAACTGAATTTACGATAAGATCTTAACAGCTAGTTTTGCTCTCCAACATTTTTTTCAAAAGCTACAAATGGAAACTGATCAGAGGGACATGATATCGTATAGAGAAGATTCAAGTTATGAAAAAAGTTGCGGAAATAACGCACATAACTCTCAAGCAAAGCACTTTCTCAAGACCAATATTTAATGTCTATAGAACAAATTGCAAGGTCTTTAAAAAGGCTAAAAACAAATAAAATATATTTTTTCTCGCTCAAGTCCGTGTTTCAAGTGAATGGATAGAATGTCTGTTTTGTGTGTAACTGGACTTGTAATATTAGCATTGGGAGCCATAAGTTGGATGCCTGATTAACCAGGTTTTGATCTTTGTTCATTTGATTCTCTTGAACCGGTTTCATATCACTTGGTCCAACATCATCTTGAATAGTATGACTGACTGAGTATCAACCTTTTTATTCATTCTGCTCAATTGAACATCATTCTGTGGGCAGAGAATCAAAGACCAAAATAATTTACCCATTCTTGCTATTGACAAGGCTTAACATACAACAGCACGACGTCAAACGGAGTTAATGGTATTCGAAAGAGTAAAAGTGAGACGAATCTGCCTTGAAAATCAGCAATCAAAATCCTGGCTTTATACCCGAGCTCGAACACTAATCGAAAGCACCGACGGAAATATGCAACCACCTCAGCCAAGATGCAATCCGGTTCTTGTCGATATTTAATCATCTCTGAAAAAAAGGAGATTGAAAAGGCGAATTTGCATTGCTATGTGGAAGAATTGCCCAAGTAGTGAGTTAATTGGGACCCTGTCCCCTGCTCAAAATCTCAAATGGCCCTTGAAATCTCAAGCAATAAAACAGATTTTGCACCTGCTCTAATACTTATGAGCAATACGTTTTATATGAACGAATCATCGTTTATATAAAAGGTTCTTCCTAAGCGCAAAAATGTGTTTTTATTGCCAAAAATTCCACCATTTCAATCTCTTTAATTAATACAACTTGAAGCAGGGGAAGGTACATTCCAAACTTGATGTGTCGCAAGATGTACCCACATACATGTTATATCTACGGTATAATTACTTTAATTATTCAGTTTAAGCAATTTTCACTTTGAATAAGTTTTTAACAATTAAAATAATATCATAAATGAACAAAAGAAAATGTGAATAATACTAACGATAAATACTTGTGTCTTAAATCATTAAAAAATGTGAAAAAAAATCAAATCGGCTGTTTATTTGCATAATCCACAGGATGCAACATATTGCTGGTTACTGATGAGTGCGAGAGGCATGAAATGTTAGCATTCACCAGATATATGCCCTTGTAATTCTTATATATATATATATATATATATATATATATATATATATATATATATGTAAAGTTGGGGTCATAAGTTTACGTTTAGTTTCAATTAATAAATATTTCCATGAATCTAATGATGAAGTACTTGGATTTATTTGCACTCTAAGATGACGATAAATACGCCTCGCAAAACAGAAAGGAAGGTATTCCCGAAACGAACAGATATCAAATTATCTACAGTACACAATTCTAGGCCGAATTTTGCGAAATAATTCGTCGATTTCTACGGGGTCTGTGTCAGCGCTCTCAGAAACAAATCTGTTGGGAAATATTTTTTCTTTATTTTATCAAGGATTTTCTCAAAAACTATTATACGTGGATCCATAAGATAAAATCATATAAATATATGTATATTTTGAATTAGCATCATCTAGGAAAGGTTTTATCGTCATTTATTCAAACTTACACTCATTTGAGGGGGTGTCAATGCCTTTTTTTCTCTGACAGAAAAAGTTTGTTTTCTTTTCAATTTTATATGCTTTCAAACTTCACTTAAATCAATACATAGGACTATCCGAGAAAATAAAACACTCAATTTCCGACTAAACAAATACAGACAGCAGAATGAAATCATTAGAGCATAATAAACTGCTTCCTAACTAACAATATTTCTGCTAAACAAACCACGACTTCACCAGGGATATATCATACAGAAGATTGAAAGAAAAATATCTAATAACTTCACTTCGATACCAGAATCCTACAAAGACAACTTGATATTACGCCACACTCGGATGAAAATACAGTAAAACATTTATACCATTTAGGTATTCAATTAAATGGTCTTCAGCATTTCACTTATTTCAACAATGCAATCTAAATTTATAGTTGAATTGACTATAAATAAAACATTTAAACAAACTACGTCCAACTTCTTGTTCCCATAACACACACAAACACACACACACACACACATATATATATATATATATATATATATATATATATATTGGGAAAAGGAAAAAAACTTGAGACTATTTAGTTCTTCATTTCATTTCTCATTGAAGAGTGTAATATGTTACGTGCGTTTCCTCTGGCAAAAGCCGAGACGATTAAAACGCACGTAAGCTATTTTACTCTTTAATAAAAAAAAGTAATCTCAAATCATCATCTATACTACATGTTTGGAGAAAGAGTCCCTTCAACACACGCCATCCAAAATAAAATATCTAACGAATCAATCAGAGACATGCCGATAAGAACAAAGGGCTGAGGATGACTGAACCACATTCCTGGACAAAACACTTAACATAAATCAGATAAGAAAGAAAATCCCTCTGCAAGGCCGGAGACAGAGAGACTGGGATGATAATTGAAGGACAAGATGTGTGATGACTATAAGTGGAAAGTCGTACCCACTTCCAACGCGAAGACGGCAATATATATTTGACAGTCTCCGATTTAAGCTTTTTATTCACTCATCTCTTTCCTGGTGATGTATATATACACTGCATATATGCATCTATTTATACTAATTTGCACACAAACATATATATATATACGTCAGTGTATGTGTGTGTGTGTGTGTGTGTATGTGTGTGTGTGAGAGAGAGAGACAGAGACAGAGACAGAGACAGAGAGAGAGATCGTCAAAACAGTTAGTTGCGCTAGGTTAAATGAGTCCTAAAAATGAGTGAATTCAAAACTGATATTCTACCGAATAATCTTATGCCTTGTAGGCAGCACATTCAAGTTTGGTATATTTTTTGTTTTAATGTAGCTAACAAATCTTAAGAAATAAATACCAGTCATTTTTTTGTAAAATCCATTTAGGCTTGGATAAACTATATAAATGACAAGACAGTTCTCCAAGATCTAAGAAGCATTTCTCTCGTTCAGATAGCGGACAGATTTAATTACTCGTATATATCATCGCTATCAGCAGGAGATAGGAAAGTTACTTTAGTTTAAAAAAAAATTGTTGCTTCATAAATCATACGGGTTGATCGTTAACAATAAAGGAACATGAAATCTACTTCTGACTAGCACTGAATTGGAGCTGTTTCTTTGAATCACTACGGTCGAAAAAGAGGATCACATCTCTATTGGTTTTGAGAGATAAATAGGTTATCATATATGTTGCTCTGTTGGAGATTCATCCGTCGGCAACTTCCACCATTGATGTCCTACTACAACGAATAAAGAAGTGATTAAAAAAAATGCGCAATATCAATGAATAGGAAGTGGTTTATCAAACAAAAAAGTAAAGAAAAACAACTTGAAAAGCGCAACACACACACACACACACACACACACACACACACACATGTATTCCCCGCTCTACGACGCAAGTCATGAAAGAAGCAACATGCACCTTCTCCTTTCTTCTATACCCCACACTCCAGCCTACCCCTGACAACTCAGCCTAATGTACCATAATAACCATTTTTGGCGTTAGGGAGCACTAAAAAAGAAAGCTTTAAACGCTGGAAGTATAAAAATCTTTTCCTCCAAATATTTGTATTATTTCGGGCAATTATTTTTCAATATCTGTCGAAGCGATTTATGTATTTTTTTTTAGTGCGTTTTCATGTTTTACACAGGAATAGATATTATGGCACTATCTGTGAATTTTTCCTGTTGGCATTATCAGTTGTTTATCATGTAACATTTCGGGGATTTATAAACAAAACAGTTATATTACCATTGCTCCCTTTCAGTACTGATTAATATATATATATGTGCGTAAGTAAATATATAACTTAAATTCAGCCCCACTGACCGTCCAGTTCTCCGAAGGGCAGGGGTAAAATGCCAGCCACTAGGTCTGAAGCGAACGTTTCGAACCCAACTTGTGGTACTGGATGGGATAATGGATAGTTTAATAGCCACACTGAAGAGTTATGATACAACGAAGAAACAGCTGTCTGTGTATGACTCAAGTATTATTTTTTTATTATGTACACACACACACACGCATATATATATATATATATATATATATATATATATATATATATATATATATGAAAATGACGATTGAAAAATGAAGAGAAAAACTTGAGCGATAGATGTTACATCACAATTTTTTTCATTATTATTCCGAGAGAGTAGTTGGATGCATTTCGAATCAACCTTGTAGCAAATTTAAACATTTGATATATATGTATCCCATAGGAATAGAGCACTCTAGTGGGTGAGGGATTTCTATGTAAATTTATAAATCGCTTAAATTCAGCTTTACTGACTGTCCAGTACCGTAGTCCAGGCCTACGGTTCTGAAGTGGAGGTTTCAATTCTGCCTACTGGATAGAATAATGGAAAGTCTATAGCCACATTGAAGAGATGTAATACATCGAAACGGCTGTCTGTGGATGACACAATAATTAATGCTCCTCTATTCAGGGTTGAGCACTCTTTAAGTGAGGTAACTCATCCGTCGAAAGCTTATGCAACGTTAATCCATAGGAATAGAGCACTCTGGTGGATGAGGGATTTCTGTGTAAATAGATATATCGCTTAAATTCAGTCTCACTCACTGTCCTGTTCCGTAGTCCAGAGATAGGATATCGTCCTACGGGTCTGAAGTGAAGGTTTCAATTCTGCCTACTGGATGGGATTATGGAAAGTCTATAGCCACACTGAAGAGATGTAATACATCGAAACAGCTGTCTGTGGATGACACAATAATATATATATATATATATATATATATATATATATATATATATATATATATATACTGGCATAGTGACCATGATTAATGATAGTATTATTCATGTATGGATGAATTACATATCAATGTATTTATTGTTAACGAATAATGCATACCTCGAGTGAAATTCAAATTTCTGCCGATTTCTTCATATTTTCTCTTGAAACAATAGGTCAACAGAATTGTGTAAAACCCGAATTTCTCTTCAGATATGAGAAAAATCTGTTTTGTTCATGAAAAATTCAAGATGCTCATATTTGTTTTCCGCCCTACAACTGAGACGTCATCATGAACAGTAGCAGTAGTGATGTAGACACGAACTCACCGACACCAGCTTTGTTTAACCCCTCTCCTCTCTTTCTGTTTACTTTCGCTCAGCAGAAATTAGCAAACAAACAAAATGTGGTATTGGCGTTTGTCTAATGATATATACGTACAAATTGGAAGGTGGATAGAATAAATCAGTGGAAAAAAAAGAGAGACGAAAACAGAGAATAATGAAGGTGGTTATGTGAGAGGAATCAGACGGCAAGCGTTGATGGACAAAAGCGATTAGCCAACCTCATTGGATTTTCTGACCGGAACAACGAGTGGGGTTATATCAAAGGCGAAGAAAAGGGGAAAAAGTGTAAAGAACAAAAACAAAAAAAAAGAGTAAAATAAATCGGGTCAAACGGGAGTAAAAGAAATGCTAGAAGAAATATAATACTTGCGGGTGTGTCAGCCCAATAAACTGGGAGGACAGTTTTTAAATAGATACTTTTTATACACCCAAACCTCTTTAAACAAAGAGAAAAAGTTAGTGGCAGCCAGCATGAAGTACTTGAACTAACATATCTAAAATTTAGAGGAAGGATTCCATTTTTGATAACTATAGAGGAAATCTGTGCGGCAAATGCAGGGGGGTTTAGAGTAGGGGGTCTGAGTATTTTGAGCAGGAGAGGGGGTGCAAATGGGAAAATTGTACTGATAAATACGCGAAAAGGGTAACAATTACGAACAGAGAAAAACTAATTGGTGATCTGGCACTTTTCACTTATTCTGATTCGTAACTTTTTAGACAAAGGAATCCATGGATTAAAACAATTATAAAGAATAAAACTGAAGATATTTTATTTATATTAGATGGAAAACAAAACCTTTATTTTTGTTTTTAATGTTAATTTATGATCAGTTGGGATTGTTTCTATTTTTTTTATTCTTAAAATCTAGGTATCTATTTGAAAAAAGTGCTTTGTCCGAGCTTGCAAGTGCCCGGATCCCCTACCTGGATCCGTGCCGTGAAAGGAATGGAACAAGTGAGTAGCGAGATGAAGGGAAAATGAAAAGAAAATAGATGAATAAATAAATGAATAAATAAATAAAAATGAAGGATGAGACAATAAAGAAATGGTCAGCTAATTTGATTAGAGAGTTGAAAATTTCGACATTTGCACCACTAGCCAGTGTTCGAGCCCGAGCAAGAATCTTAAATATTGATTTTAAAGGCAGGAAGCTACTCTACTGATTGGCGAAGCCTAATTTTAACATTTTGCCTTGTCTCGTTCCAAGCTAACATTAGCGAGTTGTGACTTGCTTTGTGGCTGAAGAAGTTATATACTATCCGCGGGTGCCAGAAGTCAAGCGTTCGAATCGAGGTAAACAGAATTTCGAATGCTGTATTTCTTGGCTGATAGTCATTTTCTTTAATTCCCCTCCACAGTTGGCCACATGCCTTACTAAGCTAAGCTTACTAAATGCCAACAAAGCAGATAGAGATGAACTGAGAGATTACTTGAAAACGGAACAGGAAGGTCACGCGAGAAAAATACCAAGAAATAATTGTATGTTGAGGCAACGAAAGAAAAAAAAAGCGTGGGAGTTTAAAAACTAAAGAAAATTAAAAAAATAAGTAAATAAAAAATTAAAATCAAATGAAAATGAAGCGATAAACAAAAAAACACAGAGCAAAGAGAATTGAAAAAAATTATGGGTGAACAGTTGGTGCGAGAGAGAGAGAGAGAGAGAGCGAGAGAGAGAGTTGAAAAGAGAAAATATGTGTAGAAGACCTTTTCTCTCATCACATCCACTTTTTTGCTTTTTACTGTTCAAAACATTGAAACGTGAAGCAGTCTTATCTTACTAACAACAAGAACCACACCCACCCAGAAGCTTGCAGTCGCCGATAGTAGCCGTCGTGTAATTTCAGTCGGATTGCCTCTGGTCCCCAGTCAGTCAGCGCATAAACGACTTTCCAACACTTGCTTCTTGCTTCCTTTAGTTTTGTTAGTACTTTACATTAGATTGGTCCTATCTTTTGTTGTACGTTCATTACTGCACCTCACTAATCTCGCAGGAAATGGTGTTTTTTGATTGGTCTTACAGAAAAGCAAAATGAATGAGAATTACAGCAGCATATTTTGAGAGATTTTCACCGATATAATTTATTTGGATTATTTCCTTTGGTCTGGTAACAATGACAATTTCACAATTTCTCGTGTATCTCTCTCTTCTTCCCCCCTACACACAATAGTCGAAAAAAAAAATGAAGGAAAGAAGCCTAGCAATGTCGAATTCCACTGTTACTTCTATTTCAGCTGAAAATTATTCCTGCATCTTGTGCATTTACTGTATACATAGTAAATAAATTCGTGGGTATATGAGACTAGTCAGTTTGGCTCAGTTGCTATAAGAGCCGCCTCTCAAGTTACGGTAAATGTTAATGTAATACATCGGTTTGGTTTTACGTGACGAACAGTGAAGAGTTTACTCCACAGAATTAGATGCGTATTGTTCTTGTTCTTGTTCTTGTTATGGGGAAAAATCAAGTCAACTTCAACTTGGGATGAAGTTTGGGAAAATCTTATCCTTCCATTACTATAACTTTTTTGTCAAGTCTTTCTTCACCCTGTTGTTGATTTTCATAGCACCTTTTCAAGTCGAATGCCTTTCGAACGATATCTTTATCTGTATCATTTTGCTGTGGCTGTTGAAGTTATCATCATCATCATCATCATCATCATCATCATCATCATCATCATCCTTTCAACATAGACCTTCCCACATTTCTCTATCATGGGCGTCGCGGAGCCAGTATTTTCTGAGTTTGTCAAGTTCATCTCTCCACATTGAATTTTGCCGACCTCGGTTTCGCATATGATCTCTGTGGATCCATGTTGTGAGTTGTCATATCCATCAGTTGTCTACCATTCTCGCAACATGACCAGCTCATTGACATTTGAGTTTTCTAAAAGATTCTCGTTTTCTTCCTGATATATTGTGCTGGCTCATGATCTCTCTATATGAGGTTTGAGCATGATTCTCTCACGTATGATATCATTTTTGATCGAGAAAGGGATAAATCTTTAAGGATTCAGTTTTTTCTATTATAATTAAAACTTAGAAATATGTTTTAAATTTCAAATTTAACATGCATGCTTTTTTGTATTGTAGGTAAAATTTAATGTCGATCAGGTTAATAATTTTTTTAAGGTCTCCTTGATTTGGCCTTTGTTTTATGACCTTTTCATATGCTCTTTGCAGAATTTGCTGTTACTCAGTAATACTACAAAGTAGTGCCACTAGCACTGCATTTTACAAAATTGCCGATGCAATAAACTTTCCGGATATTTATATGTACTAGACACAAATTTATTTCTATATTCTACATTTCAATTCTCTTAATAACTAATTTAATGCAGTATTTTGATAGCGCTTTTAATGGATGCAGGTCTATTGTCTTAGATTTTATGATTGGAAGTACGGGGATCAACAAAAAAGAAGGTATGGTGTTGATTATGAATTAGAATAATTGATGAAATAATGATTAAGTGGCCATCAGCAAAGAAAGAAAAAAAATAAGAGAGGACCTAGATATTTATATGTTCTTTTCCCAAGTTTTCTAAGACTGTCCAAATGTTTTAGGCAGACAGTAAGGCCTCCGAGGGGAATTCCATAAGGCAGTGCGAAGCTGTTTTGACCCCTTCCCTCTCAGAGACCCAGAAAGAAGAATTGGCGTAACACAATGTAAGTAAACTTAATTCTACTCATCTGGCCTGGGGCCATTCTAAAGCTAAAATTGATATATATTGACAACATGCAGAACGGTTATATTTTTCGTTAAACTGGGACTGTTTTATGTCTTTTCACTTGGTCTTGAATAATGATACCTTATAATGGAAAACGAAACCGAATAAAAAGATAATTCTTTCTTTATCTTATTCTGTTCTGTGGTTACATTTAAATAAAACTGTCCTCTACGTTCTTGCGTAAAAGCAGATGTCACTTGAGATAACGGAACCATACATTTTTCACTGGAGATTACGGAATAGGGACCATATATTTCGCTTTATACGATCTAGAATAAAAAAATCTAATAAAATGTGATTGATGATCTACAAAGGATTGAATTCCATTGGTTTGTTGGTGATAAGGGCGAAAGGCAGACTACCCTGCTACTCCAAAATCGTAGCAATAGAAACCAACCATCATAGGGAAAGTAAGAGTAAAACAAGTGAAATCATTCTTTTTTAATTTCTGAGGCAAGGCGTTATGGCTATGTTTTGATCATTTCAGACCCGTTTCTTCGTCTTTGACACAACTTTTCACCCGCTTTGCTCTCCAGCTTTCCTCAGGTCTTTGTTGCTTTTTCTTTGGACCACCCCCTTTTCTCTCAGCAGCATGGTATCCATGATGTCACATTTCTCTGTTTTGTTACACAAGACCCTTTCTCTAAACATTGTAATTTACATTACATCACATTTCGTCTCACCTTCCGATCTCCATTTTCTTTTAAAAATTTGAATAATGCTTTCATCGCTTAAGCCACATGACGCTATGTACCTCATACGTAGACTTGTCGGGAAATTATCGGTATATATCTACTAGTTGGGTTTTCCCACTATCAGTATCTAATGGCTTTTTCTGTAGATCGAGTGACAGTAAGTCCCATGAACATGAACGATTTTAGTTATGCTATTGTCAAAATGATTACATCTCTTCTTCGGATTTCCAATTCTTGTGATTTATTTTATCAGACTCTTTCATATTGTACCAAACGCGTCGATAATGAAGGGTAAAATTGTCACCTTATGTTCCACAATATTCACCGTTCTCTGATAAGATCCAGCTTTTCATTCTATAATTTATATCATCATCATCAGCAGCAGCAGCTGCAGCCGCAGCAGCAGCCGTATCGTCAGCAGCAGCAGCAGCAGCAGTCTTTTCGCGTCCATCGTTTGACATAGAATTTCCTTTATATTCGCCAGACCTCTTTGTCATGGGTATCACAGAGCCGGTACATCCTGACTTTTTCTAGTTCGACATACCATCTTACATTCTGTTGGTCACAATTTCGCATATGATCTTTGCGGATCCGTGTTGTGAGTCGTAATGACCAGCGGTTATCTGACATTGTTGCAACATTACAAGCCCATTGCCGTTTTAATTTTCTTATTGTTTCTTAAGGTCCGTGTTTAAGCTCCATAGGTGACTATCAAAAGAATACATTAGTTTGCTGGAAAAAAAAAAACAATTATCGAACCAATTTTTTCTTCGTTCACGATGACTGGATGGGGTTTCCTGGTTTGGATTGGATGATATGCTTAAATTTCATTCCAATTAAAGTTCCATACAATTTCACTTTTTCGTTCTGTTGAGAAGCTTCTGGTTTGTATCTACCTTGCAAATTCAAATACCACTCGGTTGCACAGTTCCCATCACCGTTCCAATACCTATTCTAGTATTCGTTCTGTGCCAAATCGTTGACTTTGCTTATTATGTTCGACAATTTCATCGCTGTCTCCGCATAGCTGATATTCATCTTTCTGTTGAGACTTGTTTGTATCATTATTATTATTATCATTTGCATTTTCATACCAATTGCCTGGTGGTCACCGCTGGGGACTGAGTGACAGCAAGTCTCCTCAAGTCTCCAGCCCTCCACTTCAAACTCTTACAGTCCACAGCAGTGATGTGGGTTACGGTTTCCCACTAGTTGCTTAGTGGTTACCGCTGGAGGATGAGTGACAGTAAGTTTCCTCAGGTCTCCAGGCCTCCTCACATATCGTCCTCATCTGTCACAGCAGCGCTGCGAGTAGTACCGCCTCTACCATGCCATTATCTGGGCTGTTGGGCAATTACTACCAGCTGGAGGTTGTAGGTCTCATATTTGGAGTACTCTCCTCAGTATTCGCACGGTCCCCGGTGGTGCCGCGGTCTGTATTGTCTCCATTCTTCTTATCCCCAGTTCCTCCTATTTCGTTTGTCTTTGGGACGGTTCCGAGCGCACCCACTACCCTGACTTCCATGTTCCACATCTCCTTCTTCTTTATTATAATCATCATCATTATTATTATTATCATCATAATTTGCAATCTCACACCAGTTGCCTGGTGGTAACCGCTGGAATTTGAGTGACAGCAAGTCTCCTCAAGTCTCTAGCCCTTCTCTCCTAGTGCTCATAGGTCACAGTAATACTGTGGTTTACAGTTTAATACCGGTTGCCCGGTGGTCATTGCTACAAACTGAGTTACAATAAGTCTCCTCAGGTCTTCAGCCAAGATGTCCTCCCTTATTATTATTATTGTTGCCATTGTTTAGGATTGTAAGTACATCAAGTCGTCTTCTCGTAACTTTCTTATCTATCGACGCTGCTTTTTTTTTCTTTCTTCAGCCGTTTGCGCCTATCCACGCCGGTACTCGCGATGCATATGACCAGCCTTAAATCAGTCACTGGGTCAACCAGTTTAAAAAATGAGGACCAAGTACAGCTTTTTCTGCTCTCTTTTACAGCCAATTTTGGCCACTGCAAGTTATTCTCTGAACTTGTAGGATAAAAAACGGAGAGATTTAGAGTGAATGTGAAGAAAAGAAGATTGATGGAGAGGGAGGTGGGGAAGACGAGGGAGGAGTATATATGCTCTGCTCGAAATAGTGCCTCAAGAGAGTTAGAGAAGGTGATTATATTTAATATTCTTTCTGCGCTAATTTTTTTCTTTTTTTTGATTATAAGCTAAAAAGAGTTTTATCTCCTTTCTTTCTCTCTTCTCTTTCCTTTTCTGCTGAAAATACTCTATTTCTTTCTTTTAGGTATGCCGGATACTAATGTGCTGATTGGTATCGGACCTTGGAAGATCTCCCAAATGAAAGCTAGTTATATATATATATATATATATATATATATATATATATATATATATATATATATATCTTACAATTGATATCTATACACACATACACACACATACGCACACTCATATATGTATGTGCATACATATATATATATATATATATATATATATATATATATATATATATATATATATATATTTATTTGTACGTGTTTATGGATGTGCGTGTGTGTGCGCACGCAGAGGCGCTCTCATGTGTGCATCATGCTTTTCTTTCATGGTGAAGAAGGTCGACATAACATATGATGTCAGCAGACAGGATCAAAATTTCAATTTCACCTCAAGAATATTTAAAAATGCACTTGTATAAACAGTAATCCTATATTGATATTTACCGATGTGTTTTCATTTATTTATTTTCTGTTGCGCTAACGGAAACCGACTTATACAATTCAATAGAACTGCCGTGGTTTGAACGTTCAGCGTGAACCCAAGCAGTCTGATGAATCACCAGCAGGTCAAGATATTCTGATGATTCAGTCTAGAAATTTTGATCTTTCAAGATCAGATTTCATTCAATCCACTAACACAACAACCCCAATCAATAAACACTCAATGTTCACAGTGGAAGCGGGACAGGATATACTTTTTGAAAGAGATTTTTTTGTTGGAAAAATGAAACTAAACATGCTATCACTCAATTTAGTTGAAAATCTATACAGAAAAACGGTCTTTCGTTTTATGTCACCGGAAATCGAAGATCACTTTGACTCAGCGAAACACCTTACGGATAGATTGAAGCCATACAATGGATTACAACAGATCGAAAAAAAATATAACGACACTAATTCAAGTAATAGATAATGATTCTCATATCTACAGTTCAGAATAATAATAGAATAATAAACTACAGAAAAACAAAGGGGTAAACACTGACCGAACAAATCTGCAACAGAAGCTGGTATGTTTTGTTACCGTAAGATAAATAAAAAGTTATAAACTCTAGTTTAATCAAAACACAGACACTTGAAATTGTTATCTTCTTCCAATGGAAAATTCCCGCACATAAAACGAATATTTTCTTGCACACCTGTATGTATATGTGAGCGTGTGTACATGTTATTTTGGTGAGTACGTCTTTTTTATGTTAATGGACTGGGAAATGAGATTCACGAATTCAGATTCAGCATATTGGACATGACAGCGTAAGATTGATGTTGTACTGTGGTTGGTAAGGCATGGCAGATGATTCGCCCGGTCGCCAGATTCTGAGCACGTCAAGCAGGCTCAAGTGACTCTTAGTAGGCGTGGCTTATAAGAGACTAAACATGATTCTGAAGCTCACCACATCATTTGTTTATAGTGCTTTAGTAGTGAAAAACAAGGAGTATATGACTCGGATTTCGATTGACATTTTGGGCGGTCGATTTTGAAGCTCCACCCATTTGTATCCCCCTGGGTTTCGCTTGAGAACAATGTAATAATAATGAAACAAATCTCATTTGTTACTGTTTATTTGTGTTGAAATGATTCGATGAGCAATCTCATCTCAGATAGTTGCAGTCCCTTTAAGACTTGGACTTATTTTTAGTTCGACATTTTCAGGTGGGTTGTATTTAAAACTGAAATAAGCCGCCTACTCTCTCTTTTTCTTTTTTTAGGAAGGGTTATGAGCTGTTTGGTTGAAAGGTAGCATTGTGTAATGAACAAGAGACTTAGCATTCGGCATTTGGCACACCCAATGTCTGTTACCATCAGTCTATTCGAGTAAAACCAGTGTTGGCATAAGCCTGAATATATACACTGTTTTATCAGTATTCAATCTCAACGATGAAAATCCATAAACAATGACAGCTAGTTGGGATACTTATATCCTCCGCTTTACGAAAGTTTGCTTGATGTCATTTCAGCTTTACGAAAACCATAGCAAAAAAGATATTAGAAAATCCCAAGAGAGCTCGTCCAGGAACGCTCTGAATTTTCCCGCGTATTAATTATTTTGTAGCATTTCGGCTCACAATAGGTTTCATAGGAACATACAGGAATTATATAAATTCAGAATAATGCCGATGAGAATAGAATTGCAAAGTAAATAAACACTGATGAATAAACAACTGGATCTAAAGTATCATTTTTCTGTTCGTAAGACATAAATAGTTTAAACGAATTTTGTTTCATCATTATATTTTGGCTAGTTTATCTTTCATCTTATTAATGTTCTCTTTTCATCACAGCATTTACATTTTGAAATCATTGAATAAACCTCATTGGCAGGAGAAATAGTCCCCTCTGAGATTTGAACTCGCATCACGTATCTTTGAGATCCCGTACGACATGGACAACGCCTTACAGATTTTGCAGAAAAGACCAACCTGCTAAGTGAAGTTAAAACTAGTCATCTAACTGCATTGTTTCTCATCTAATAACTTCCGTTTAATTGTTTCTTTATTATCTAATTGTAGTTGACGTACGGGCTATGCCCGGAAAATATTCAGCCATTTTGAATATCTCGAAAACCGGTTACACAGCTTTTATGTAACTTTGCAACAAATCAGTGGGAACCTTATTGCGCATGCAACGTGTTTCTAAGTCTGCAGTCAGACACCATTCAGAAAACAATGAGTGATCCTGTATATTGCGTGACTATCGCATTCACATTGACCGGCCGAATCATTCTTCACATCTGATGCAAGTTTTTTCGGCAAAACGTCGCATAACCTAGGTATGTCAGCCCTGGCTGCTTATGCCACCTGGCTCTTCCAATAGTTAAAATTGGCTGTGGACAAGATCAGGAGAATTCTTCATTTGTTTACCTTCTAGTTACATTTTGGGGAGGGGATGGACAATAGGCAACGGAAAAATGATTATATTTGGGGTCAGATCCATGCACAATCACCCCCCTGACATTGGCATTAGAAAGTGCTGTCCAGTTATTATTGATTTTTATCACGGTGCTCAGGTTGTTTTACTTGCAACAACCGTTAAATAAGCAACATAATCGGAAATTTACTTAAGGTAATTTCATTGTGAAAGAGGATCACCAACCAGACCCGTAAAATTGACGCTTAAACCTCAAAACGTTTTACCACAAGGAGATTACCTTAATTCTCACTTTTCATTCACTCAATATTCACTAGTTGTTGATATTATCGAGTAGATTATGATATAGAGTTTAATTCTTCGGTACAGATTACTGATATCTCGTCTTTACGCATTTAATAGTTTTCATGATAACGCCATTCAAGTGCTGACAATTGAAAGGATGAAATCTCTGTCTCTATTTCTCTCTTTTTTCCCCGAATTAACATTTTTGCCCTTTTGACATATATAACTTATGGCTTACTTACTCAAAATTAAACTGTATAAAGGAAGTATAGGCGGTTCGACGGCTAACAGCACGGCAAATGGTATCGGTGAACCGAGTTCAGATTCCGGCTGACTGCTGATGTTCAATTCGTACAAATGCCCAGGGAGGGGGCATAAATCCTCTCCTGTTCCTAGCTGTGTATAAATAGTTGGGCAGACTGGAATTTCTAGCCTTGGTCTCCTCGCAATTATGGGTGAATAGTAGGGTAGACTGGTTAGCCTTGGCCTGCAACCAGTGTAGGAGACTGAAATCTCCGATTGAAAACAACGAGTGAAGCCCCCTAGGATGTACCCCTTGCTGCTGATACCATATAACCTTGAATAGTCTGTTGCATATCACCTGGAGAGAAGATTGTCATGCCATTTGGGGGGGATACTTAGCATGCCAGCCCGACGATCTACTAGGGTATGGATGGAACTGGTACCGGAATTTTTAAAAATCAAGGCTTTCAACTCACTCAATACTAATATTGTTGCGGCAACACATTGATCGAAAGTTACCGAGAGCTTTTAAGTGGCTAAGATCCCCTGAAATGCGTTTCTAATCTTGCATGTAGGCCTGTGAGAATATATAACTTGGAATTACTTAACGGTTGTTGCAAGTAAAACATGCCATTTACAATAGCATTTACGGAAACAACGCTAACGGTAAACTTGCGAAATTGAAGTCAATTCGTCGGCTTCATTTTTCATATCCATAACTTTCAATCACTTATTCTGTCTATAATGCTATGAAATGCCGCGTGTTGTAGGATGTCAGCAAGTAAACACGAAAAACTAAACTATGTATCTTGAGGCAAATCAAAGCAAACTTCAAGATTTACTCTGATCTTTTTATCATACAAAACACGAAAGCTTCCTTGACGCCCCCCAGCCATGGATTTTTTCTGACTTTTCAAGTTGTTGCCAGATTGCAAGATTAGTCACTTAATAGATCATCCCGTGTATGGGCGTTTTAAAAAAAGTTTTATTCTTTTCAAAACATTATGAGTTAACTTGTTTATCAAATAAGTTTCAATTTTTAACAGGACCAAATATATTCTGCCAGCCTGTCAAATTCAAGGACGGGACTATGCTGAACTTTTACTCCTGGTATCACCAACTTGGCAAGATCATTGACAACGTGTCTAAGATAAATGAAGAGTTTTATGGCTGTTATAAATAGAACAAAACTCTTCTCCACTTGGTTGCGAGAACTTCAGCTATATGAATAAATACATTGTAGAAGTGTATGATAACAACATTATAGTTATAAAGATGGAATCCAGCAAATTGAAGATGCTTACCCGGTGTATTTTATGTTTTTTATAGACTGTATCTACTCATGTATTCATAGCGAATAACTGAGTAAAAAGAAAAACATATTTTCTTGATTTTTTTTAATATCACACGCCTTTACTTAATGAAACAAAAAAAGACTCTTGAATGGAACACTGGGTGGAAAAATTGATACGTTAAGAGATTAATCAAGCTATGACGTCAAAATTCTGCTTTTGCTCGATTCGTCAATAACAAGGGTCAACTTCTTGATAACGAGGATTAGATCTTTCAGGATGTTGTCTCAGATTACTTGTCTACTTGGTTACGATTCACAGGTATTTACAAACAAGTTTATCCGTGCCGCCAAAGTTGACGGCGAATATCAAATATATGAATATATACATTGCATTTTATATACGTGAATAACAGAGAGCGTTCTATTGACATAAAAAACGTATTGTTGTTAACTTTGGTTTTTATTACTTTCTATTTTACTGCAACCCTTGGATTGGATTGGCCTCTATCGGCCAATACTTCATGATTTGTGAGAAACTAACCGAAAGTAATATCGAGCAATGAATGGACCATGGCAACTCCCGGTCCATGTGCTAAAAAGTAATCTACAGTATCAAGATGGCGTATAAGACCCCCTCTATATATAAGAAATTCTCAGCAGGGAATATCAAGGAAAACAACAACGGAAAAAATACCCCCCTCCCCGAAGAAAATAAACGCGTCCCTTCTCATGTATCACACAGTTTTGTTCCAACTCCTCCAATTCTGACCAATGTATGACTGGGCAGTGAATGTTACGTTTACCTTTTGAGTCATTTAAAAAAAAAAAACAAAGGTCGTCTTATATACCGTCAAATATGATAACAATGGTGATAGTTTCATTTGCCAATTTTAACCTCACCCAAAAAAACCATAATATTTTTTCTTTCGAATTGTGGCATTGATTTCGATGCGTGGTTATAATTTATCATAATTTCCACCCACTGATTCTTCTAATGACCATCCTTTCCTATAAGCTGATAAGCTCTTCATGACGAAGGCGTTCCCTTTCCTGTATCCAATTCTTAAACATTCATTTTATCTTTTCGTAACCTGTTTGTTTTTCATGTTAGATCACTCTTTTGATTTTTTTACAGTACATACACGCAGTCAATTTCTGCTTACTTAGCTTCAATTTCTGCAATCGTTTCACATTATGAAGTTTTGTTCTAGCCGTAAGTGTCATAATTTGTTCACGCCTATATAAACAGTTGAAGAAACTATTACGTTAAGCTTAGTTTATACTTCACCAGAAATTTTTGGCGAGTTCTTTTAAACTGATTGCTGCGAAGTATTTTTTAAGGTTGCAACCCCTCGCGAAAGTCTTCATTTTATCAACTAATAGGTGCAACAGAATATCAAATAAATCTAATACATGCATAAATGTGTTAAAACATTCTAATAATCTAAACGATTATGAAATATCTTGTAACATGGATCAAATGAAAATGGGTTTCAGAAACTAGGTATACGGTAAGGCTGGGTTCTGGGAAGTTGGTGTAGGGTAATGTCTCCATTTGTAAACATCGGACATGTTTTATAATAGAGAAGTAGGTATATGCATAAGCTTACCTACGCATAGGCTCACCCTACATCTAATATATTCATATATACTCTCTCATCGTTTGGCATTTTGTATAAATACTCCACACTTTGTTGTGCGGCTTTACTATCTTGCAGATTGATAATGCGTTATCTCGCCAGCGACTCTGAACTGACGAGTTGTTAAGACTAGTTATCTCGTCCGTGGCAACAAACAAGTTAAAGTCGGACATGATTTTGTCAAGAACTTCGTGTTAATTGTAAAATAACACAGATAAACAGGTGTGTGAAATGGATAGCCCCCTCCCATGAAAAAAAGAATTTGAGGCTGAGAGAGGCTTTCAAATTTAGATTGCAGAAGTCGTTTCGTGTTTCTGTGTTGTCTGGGAGGCATCCACCTGAACACTCTCATTACAAAGCACAGACAACATTGAGCACCAAAATTCAGTGTATTCTTTTGATTTCCCTATAAAAGCTTGGGGTCACACATTGTGACTGACCAGCTTACCTCCATTATTCAAATCATTCTTTCAAACCGTTGATTAGGTTTTGGATATCAGGCCGTTAGATCAGGACCCCCGAGAAGAATCATATCAGGGGTATACAGTTTCTTTCGTGTCTCTTTTTATTTCATCATCAGTAATCCTATCTTCATACATTTCAATATATGCAGACATTTTTCTGAGATTACAGGACATTTCTGGGTTTGATTTGGCTACCAATCCCCGGGACCCAGGCGTGATGTACCTCCTGCACCCGACTTGTAGGGCCCAAAGTTCGATCTTTTTTTCGGAATCGACTGCTTCCTGGGTGAGTGGAAATAGCAACAACAATTATACATTAAATAGACTTATTCTGTCAGTTATATTTGTACTCTGTACTGGTCACTGAGAACTCCTTTCCCATGATTTTCATTACACAGTATGCAGACTGGGGGCCAATAATTACTGAAACGAATTTTCTGTTAAAGGTTTCAATATTCAGAGCTTAATAATCACATTTTTCTATCACTAGAACTTTTTAGTTTGTTAGTGAGGAACACGATTAGAGCAAAGCGGATGGGGCGTCGTTGAATAGCGGTAAAGTCAGTTGGTAACGAAAAGAGGGGGCAGATTTTCTGCCTCTCTCTCTCTCTCCTACCTGTGATATCATGGGTTACATAAATAGCTAACGATGGTAATAATAAGCCTGTTTGGTGAATTATTATTCCGTCAAAGGAGTTCTAGCAAATTAAAAAAAATGGTATCCTTATTTGATAGGTGACCCTGGAACCCGAAATAAGCCCTTGAGAGGGTCTTGGCCCCAAGCAGGTCAAGAGTGGTAGGTGGAGAAGTTGCTCAAAGGTTGTCAGAGTATATGACCCAATACATCGAAGCATCAAAGTTAAGCAACATTAGAACTTGTCAGTTACGAAGATCTGTGTAGCCAACTTAGCTACTCTTTGCTGAAGCTGGTAACTAAACTCGCTTGGCAATCAGTCCACTTCTTCGAACCTTAATATCCACAGATGTATTCACCCATTAGCATTGCGTAGGTACAACAATAAATCTGTAGCCTAATGATGAAAAAAGCATTTATTTATGCTACAAATATTTTTTCAACATAATCTTCTTCCTTGTCAATTCACTTTATTCGGAGAAGAATATTAATCTCACAGATCGAACGTTATTCAATGGAAAGTTTCAGACCGAAATTCAGCTAATAACTATGTATCAGGTTACGGGCTTTTTGCTCCACCCTCATATTTTACATACGATGACTTGCTTTGTTCTTTGTTACTGGAAACCTGAAAAGATATCAACCGGCTTCAGTTGGCAGATGAATTGAAGCGAAAGAAAAGGGGGACCAACTTGCTTCATCAAATCAGGTCCCTTATAAGGGAATGCCCTCTTTATGAATAAAAAGAATACATGATGTTCCAATCTTTCTTAGAAGAGCATTCCTTTGTGCAGACGATGTATAAAACTCTGGCAGCTTGTTCAACTCAAAGATTTCATTCAGGAAGTAATGATTGTTAGCGGGGTCAACCGTGTAAAATATTATTTAAATAAACATATCATATGGTAAATAGCTCAACCGGAAAATTACTATTTAGAATGAATTACGCCCATAAATACTAACGACACACACCGTCATATATATATATATATATATATATATATATATATATATATATATATATAGAGAGAGAGAGAGAGAGAGAGAGAGAGAGAGAGAGATAGAGAGAGAGATAGATAGATAGAGAGAGAGAGAGAGAGAGAAAGAGATAGATAGATAGATAGATAGATAGATAGGTATTACATATAAATATATATGAATATAAATTTAAATATTCCCATTCACACGTGAATATGTATAGGGTGTGTCTATGTTTTCGTATGTTGGTGTTTGAAAATTACAATGCAATGTTCTGATTGTTGTTGTAACCACACCTATTTTATCAGTCATGTTAGAGCACTGAATGCTGATTTTCAAGATTCTCAGAATTTATCTATTTTGAACGAATAATCAATCCACGAATATCCCAAACCCAATCCAATGATTTCGAGTGAATTGTTTCTTGGCTATGTATCCGAATGAGTTGCAAAGTACAAATGGGTTAGAATAGCATAACTGTAACCATCATCAATAGCTCGATCAATTTAGTCATTACTCAAACCAAAAGGACAGAAAATGGAAAATACTTGCTTTAAGTGTGAATAACTGAAACACTAAAATTTGCTGAATTTTGATCTACAATTTTCACTCTATAATATATGCAAATAATGGAGAAGCATGGTGACAATTGCATTGACAAGAAGGGAAATTATGCTAAAAAACGAGTAAAATAAATGCTTTACTATCATTAGGCTACGGATTTATTGATTTACTTACGTAAAATAGTTGATGAATCAGATTTGAACTTAAGGAACCTAAGTTAATGGCCAGATTTTAGAGCTTCTTTTCAAAAAGAATCTGGTACACTGACTAGCAATAAAGAATTGATTTAAAAGCATTGGTACTTTTACGATGCAGGTGTGTGTGTGGGTTAAGACCTTTTGGGAGTTACTGTTGGCGTTAGACAAATATTTTTACGTCAGCGTATCTAAGCTCAGTCGTCAAATTCATATGCTTTTAAATGCCGTCATACGATAGACATAAAAGGCAAGTGAACAACGAAGAAAGAACACGCCGAATTAATGATAAAAGAACAGAGAGTAAACGAAAGCAAAAGCATTAGCTCAAATGTCGAAGGAAAGTCAACGTATTTTTTATATTCGGGACATCACTTTACTGTCGGTAACGTTGAAAGAAGAAAATTGAGATAATATGAAAAATGTTGCGCTTGTTATGTCAAATAATTCACACATGAAAAAAAAAAAATGAAAGGAAAAGAGCAATAAAAAATCTGAGGAAAATAGACGTAAAAAAAAGAAATAGATCAAATAATTGTGAAAGATGAAGGAGATAGGACGAGGAAGAAAGAAAAACACTGAATGAAGAGAGTGAGGAGAAGAGGTTATAAAATGTATAAAAAAGGGGAGAGGAAATCCCGACAGAGTGATGACAAAAGAGAATGTCCAAAGAAAGAATGAAAGAAAGAACGAAAAGAAGGGAAGAGAGAAATAAAGTAGGAAAGAAAGAACGGAAGAAGAAGACAGAAAGAAAGAACGGGAGGAAAGAATGAAAGAAAAGGGCCGACAGAAAGACAGAAAGGTGATCAGAAAGGTTAGCACACAGGAAGCAGATATAGAGATAGAGACAGAGAAAGAGAGAATGAAGGATGAAAGACAAATTGCTGAAGATATAAAGTCTGTGGACATATGGAGAAGGTGGGAGATGGATAAAAATACAGAGAGAGAAGATAAAGAGAGACCGACCGACACATATAGACACGCCTACACATTTATATAGTAATCAATATAGACGGACATTCAAAAAATGAAAAAGAAATGAGCACAAGAGACTTTACAGAGAAAGGATAAAGGAGAAGAAAAAGGAAAAAAGAGACTGGTATTGAAAAAAAGAGAAAAGGATACATTTTTGCTCTTGATGAACCAGAAGAGCAGACATTCAACTCATCTTGTCATAGACTGTTTAAAGGTCAAAGAGTGCAATAGAGTTGATCCCCAGAAAATCCTTTGATGTTAATTATATTCCCTACAAATACCATCGCATTTTTTCTTTCAAAAAGTTAATATCGACTTGAAATTCAGATGAAGAAAAATAAATCAATGAAAAAAGATTGTTTGATTCAGAAGATCAAAAGTGAACAACATTTTTTTCTTGTTTTGTCGAGTCTGCGTATTAAATATCTCGTTCTTACACTTTAAAAAGATCAGTAAACAAGTAAAGCGCTATTACATACCATTTATAGTTGTTTAACGTGTTTACGTTTTTTTTCCACCAGTACGATCCTTGGAAGAGGCACGATTTGTTGACAAAAGAATACATATCAAGCAGCCATGTCAAGAAATAAATTTAACAAATGTTGAACGAAAAAATGAAGATTTGTTTATATTTTAGCCGAGGTGATAAAATGTATAGAAGCTATTAGGGAAAGAAAACTCACATGGTAATGCATATAAATATATGTATGCCTACGTATTCGTGTTCGAGTCCAAGTGAAAGCAAGGATCTCGAATGCTGTTTTCAAAGGTAGGTAAGCTGTCCCTATTTAGATTATCGACCCAGTGTAATCTTCTTCCCATTCCTACCTCCCGATTCAGTTTGGTTCCGCTCTGAGATCAGCCTGCATGTATACTTGTAGTTACCGACTGAACTATAACTTGTTATGGCGGAAGTATCTTCTGACTGCAAAAGTCGCCTAATGATCATTATGTATGATATGATTTTCTTCGTCAATGACTTCCTTTGTCATAATGTTTCGGTCGTGTACCCTCCGATCTCCGTCGGGTGTTGTTGGTTCGAGAATTCGGTGTCGCTACTAGAACCAACAACACTCGATAAAGGCCAGAGGGTCGACGACCTGGAATTTTGTGAAAAAATTAACACATAGATGAGGAAAGTAGTCCAACCATAGAATACATATTGATTAATTAATAAGTTCAAGTATAAATCATCTATAAGTAACAAAATAGTTAATCAGATTTTTAGAACTCAAAATAGATATTTGATTCAGTTTATGCAGCCGGTGCGATAGCTGAGCATTAGTTCAGCAGACCAGGAGAGTTGGTTAGCGGTTGAGAACATATGGGACAATTATTTCATCTTTCTGGTCTTGTTAGTATATGAACAAGTAGAGAGCTTTGCTTTTTTAGGATAACAATAGATGGTATTTATATCCTGTTAAAGGCTACGATTTTTGGTATTGTTATTCGGAGAGAGATCTTCCCTTGAAGGTCGGGACTGTAAATTCTCCCAATATATCAGAAGCTAGTATATTAATGTGTGTGTAAAATCTGTCTGCATGGTATATCTCTACCTTTTTCATTCACTGTATTCACTGTAATATTATTTCCGTTTGAAGACGGAAAGAAAAGCATTCCCTTGAGACAGGGACCAAGAATCATGTTTTATCATTTTTTGTTAAACGATCAGCAAAGCATCGATTGTAAGTTCGTTCCTCACCAGAACTAAAAAAAAAAACAAAAACTTCGATCAAACGACCAGGAATGTTGGAACATGATCGCCAAGTAGAGTGTTCCTCATTCTTTGTTGATCTTGTCTTCACTTTTCGTTTTTATTGAAATAGCTGTTTTTTTTTAACGCATTTTCATTGCGTAAATTTAAAAGGGATCATTTCAACATTCTCTCCTTAGCTGGTTTAGTGGGCACGATGTTCAATTGCCGAAACTAAGGGCAGAGAACCTATGGCTGACTACGTGTTCCAAGACGCCATTTTCTATCTGATCATGGAGGACCCGTGTAATGGAACACTTGATTGGACCTGATACGCAAAAAGTCTCAACGAGTGTACAGGAAATATCGATACAAATTTGGCTATAATGTATTTTAAAATGTCTGTATTCATACGAATGAACAGTATCTTCTTCAACTTCGTCAATAAAATGAAGCATTCCTTATCTTCAGATTTGCTTTAAGGAGGGGGGGTCAATTGCCAAAACCATTGTAAGGGATAGGATCTTGAAGTTATCACTTGAATAATTTCATCCATCGGTATTTTTACCTTAACTTGTACAAGATCAAGTGAGGATCACACTCACTATGGTATTATGATCTACAAGACTTGTTTTCTACTCAAGGAAGACATTCAAGATGAAACAATAATCACGTTTGTATTTTAGCGTCATCTGAATCTGGACCCAGTAAACGTAAGTAAGGTTTCAGTTTTTCTCATCGCTATTCACCCGTTAATATATGTATTATTTACTGCAATCAGTCTGAGTGTAGATGGAAACGCTTCAGTTTTTTGCCTCGTGATAAGGAATTCGTACTCTACACAACACCCCTACATTCCACTAAAAGGGTTAAGATCACGAGTAAATTATGTCCGCTGCAAAGACAGAGGAAACTGGGTAATTTTGTGGAGCCCACGTTAAGGAAACGACTTAGTGTAGTGTATCATATCATGTAAGGCTACTGAAAGCTCACATTAAATCAGCGACCTTCTCTTATACAATACTACTGTGGAGTTGCAAATACACAACACCTTTTGAAGAAGCAGCATTTGAACCTGGCGAGCAATGACTTGGTTTACATTCATGAATTTAATTTTAAGGTAGTTGTATCACCAGATTCTCTCACCAAATGCATTGGGGACCGCATGGGGGCAGCGTTTATTTCATTTTTCGGGGATTACCTCACTATCTGCATACAGCTAAAATTCTCATTCTGTTTTCTCCTCAAATTAGCGGAAACAGTGCAATGTAGTTACATATATTGAATAAAAGTACCCTTAAATGCCTCAAAAGGTCCCTGAAATTGGTCAGGTATGAATTTCTTTCCTCCAGGAATGGGGGCTTCAGCTGCGAAAGAACCTCCAAAGCCCTGCGTACCCTCCCATTTTATAGCAGAATATCACTGCTTACCAATAACAGATCTACTTATATACTCAGTCAACTGTCTTCTTTCATGTCCCTACTCCCTAAGAACCCAGAGGAATGTTTCGGGGGAGTTTTATTTGTACCTATACTCTTTTTCGACCACCCGCTACTTAACATCAAGCTCTTTATGTTCGGGTTAGCACTTATCTGAGGTCTTTGAAAATCAGTTTTAGGCGCTTTTAGTTCGACCCGAATGTGGTCATGAAAGAGGCGGGAAACGTTTGGCTTAGCACGTTGCAGTCACTTCTTTTCATTTCTTTTGGTTGCATGGAAGTTGGGGTGATTGTATTGAAAGAAAGAAACTGCAGCAGTAGATGGTGATTAGGTGAGAAAATGCGACTATTCTTCAATTCACGTAACAGGTAAGTGCTAAAAAAGGTCCAGGAAAAAGAATATACGAAAGAAAAGAAATACAATTGTGTTTTACTCTCTCTTTCATTGATTCTTGTATTAACAGTGTAAAATTCAGGTTTTGTTCTTGACCAAATCAAATAAATCCTTCAAATACATTGTTCGTTAAAGTGTCTCCGAAAACCTGCCAAATGAATTAACATTTCATGTATATATATTCGTTCCAATGTGAGTTTCCTGGCAAGAAGTGTAGTTTATTGTGTTTTCCACACCGTCTTAGGCGCCTAAAGTAGTGGCATGGTTAGCAAGCCGGTCTCGCTGGAGCATTCGTGAGTTTAGCGAGTTTGATTCTCCTACAGTTCGCTGTTCATGTGGCTTTGAGTCTGGTAAACTTATTAGATATCCCCTCCTTCATTTCCCCACAAAACAGCATGCAGACTTATGTAGTTATTCATATAGTTATAAGGTTGCAGAGTTATTTACTAAGCTGAGATTGATTTAAGCAGAAGGACACAATCATGGGACACCAATGAGGTTCGAACTCACTACAAATGATAAACAAAACTAATTTGCTAACCATTATTTTAATGTGAAGCACGCGATGATTTTGAAATAAAATACAGTGCGTATATGTATACACATATTCACATCTCCGGGTTTTCAGGAAGTGATACGTATATGTGTTTATTGCTATCAATGATAGCTTAGTTTTATAGTCATTCTTTTCCTTTGAGTGAGTATGGTAACGAGCTGCCAGTAAGTGGGACGAAAGGTCAAAATTGTATATTAGGGTGCCAGTAAGGCCTCCAATCATGTATAGAAAAAGGAATTTCAAACTAGATATGCAACACTGGTTAAGTTATTGGTAAACCCATGTTTTAGAAAGGCTCAGTATCTCAGCGTCCAGCCGCTGTAGCATTGAACTATGTTCGTGAGCATCTGTATTTTATCTCAATCTATTTTGAAAATACATTCTAAGGTATCAGGAAAGCGTGGAAGAGCCCATAAAATTGTGCATCAGCAAGATCTCAAAGCATTTACAGGGAAAAAGCATTCAAAAGCAAACATACAATTTTAGTGGATACTCGATGTAAGAGTTAGATGTACTCACGCTTGAACAATGCTCAGTGATCTGTACTGACTATTGAGACATTCATAGGCGTAGAGAAAACAACTGAACAACTCCCAGAACAGAATTTGTGGTGGTGCTGTTTGATAATACAGGGCATCTCCCGTAGTGCTCTTTCTTATACAGAGATTTATCACTAAGGACCTTTGATCTCTGAGATGGCAGCTCATGTTAGGAAGGAGAAGAAGAATTGAGCTCCACGTATGCGCCTTTGATCATTCAACACAGGAACGATGCTATAAAACGTGATAAGTTTATGAAGAAGCTGACTTGAAGTATACAAGTCACGTTGAGTAACGGGATAGGGAACGAACGTCAGATACCGAAAAATGTTCTCGCCTTCTCATTTTTTTTAATGAGTGATCTAAAAAAGAGGAATGGACGCAAGCCACAGCAGAAAATTATTGTCCTTATCAACACGCTGACAAGAAATTCTCTTCGTTTAGGACGGGATGCATCCCTCTCCGCCTTCTGAGTTTCCCAAAGTGTAATCTCATGTGTACGATGATTTAACGTCCTTGTTTACTTGGTAAGGTTCAGACATGTTAAGAATTGATCTTATCAGATCTTCTCCTTTCTGGGTGTGGGGTTTTCATAGTCCCCAGCCACATCACACTTTTCAACCAGTGAAGCAACGGGGGTATTTAAAATACAGAGGTGTGTTTCCCCATCGTCTCCGAAGTGTTTGAATAACCACAGCAGTGTTTTTTGACGAATTTTTCTTTCGATGAGGTCTTCTGAGACAACGCATCAAGTAGTAAAAAGCCTTAAAAAATCATGAATTTTCAAATACCTTAACCGTTACACAAACTCGTTTATACACACACTCAAAAAAAGGAAATCTTGTTTGAACACAACAGAAAGCAACCAATGCTGTCAACATTACAAGAGTGGTAACAACAGAGGTGTAGAAATGATTATCGCTTATTAGCACGGAAAACGGAATCAGCGAGTTCGAATCTTTGCTAAGGCTGCTTATGCTCACCCTGCACAAGTGCCCTTGGTAAAGTCATTAATTCATTTCATGTACTCAGTACCGTCATTAGATACATTGACAAAATGTCTCATCACTGGCATGTAACTATGTTTAGCGGAAAAGAGAGCAGATGAGTGCAAATGGATGAGAATCACTCTCCCATAACTAACTTACCTGCTGAGACAGTAACTGCAAAATGATGTCATCTGCCAGAGTTGATCTTTATAGGAGCCCCTTTCTCTCTCATTTATATGTATATATACACTTTGCACTCGGCATAATATTACGCCTTGACCACATTTGCGTTACTGACAGTTTTTTTGTGGTATCAAAATGTTTTGGAAATATAAGGAAAAGGAAGTACTTGTACTATTCGGTGACTTTAGGACCTATACCAATTATCCTACCTCAGCGAGTAGACCAAATCTAACTGTCGTCAATAGGGAAAAGATGACCTGTGACATTGTAGACATGGTTCAAGACAAAAGAAAGCTGAAAATTATGAAAATACCAGGACCTCACTCGGGAACTGAGAAAACCGTACAACATGAGGGTAAGTGTCGGGATCATAATACTGGGCACATTAGAAAATCGAACCCAAAGCAATAAAGTCGAGATGGATGGATTAGCAATTCGAAGAAAAAATAAGATTGAGTGAATGGCCTCCATTCTGTTTCTACAGCATATCCTGAGTTACCCAGTCGTCAGAATACCTCGTTTGGTCTTGCTGATGTAATCCAGAGGAAAATAAAGAGTGATACGTCTGATATCTAGGCTACAAGAGCTACCAGAAGCATTTAAAATTACGTGTTAAACCGTCTTACATGGGCTCCACTTGGACCACTCCCCGGATAAGAATCGGAGTTGTCCTTCACTGGTTGTCTTTTCAAGGCTTGAGAGCCCAATCAGCTCTATTATTTATCCATAGTTTCGGCGATAGGGGGACCCTTGTCTTCCTCAAGAGCATTGTGTAGGAAACATAAACAGCTCCGACCGGAGTTCGAACTCGGGTCCCCGATTCCACTGTCCGAACCGTTGAGAATCAAACATCAAAACCCATGATTTTCGAGTCCCCAGATTTCAGAACCAAGTCAAACACGCAACTGATAATGCACAAAAACAGTTTGGTAATCAACCCGAATATATTTCGTAGATTTTCTGGTTAGCTATTTAACACGTCAGAGATCAATATTTCTCCGCATCCTTCCGTTGGTTTCAGAGTAAAAAAAACAAACTAGCCTGGACCACACATACACACCGTTTGTGATATCATTACATATCTATATTTCTAAACCACATATTCCCACCCCAAAGATAGCTATCAGGAAAACAGAAAAGGTTTTGGTTTTCACTTATATCTATTAAGGTCGATTGGCAACTTAAGATTTTTTTTTTGTGTGTAGATTGAAGGTCTCGTACCACTTAGAGCACGGGGAAGGAGATTAAAAGCACTGCTAGCAAAACACGCGGGAGGGCTTTGGAGTTGACAGATGCTTCAAACCAACCCAATGAGGACAGTCCCGAATTTCTCCGACCGCCCAGGGCGATGCGGAAGAGAGAATTTCTTTATCAACATTGATACATGTCAAGATTGAAGAGTTTAAGTTTAAGTGGCGGTGGGTTGCAACGGGAGAAATCAGTGACTGGCGTGTAAATTAGCAAAATAGATTTATGAAGGCCAAAGATCGAAGCAGATAAGTCTTCTTGAACAAATAATTTATAAGTTTGTCTCGCAACGAAAGATTACGCATTGCTAAGTAAATGGATTTTTTCTTTAAAGATGGTATAGAAATATTTTATTTCTTACATTGGATAAACGGATTGATCGGCGTGACAAGAAGACATAGAATTTCTAGTTTAATTGTATACTTGGCTCCTAATCTTCTACACCATTTTGTCGGCTATCTTGTAAAAACTAATCATTATTAATTTTGAGTTGTGATTTTTTCCTTTTTTTCGGGTGCTATTTCATTTCAAGTGTTGTTTATCGCAACGGTCAGACCGCCAGTCTGCGACAATCACTTAAGAGATGGTTATTGTTATCTCAAAGACCCTGTCAGGAAGTGATCACTGTTAGCAGCATATTCTTCATTCCGTGCATTCTATAAATTTAGTTTGTAAATTTATTTTTCCACTACCAAAGGGGAACCGGCCTGAGTTTAGTTTCGATACTGAGCAGCAAAAATCAAGGTGAACATTTTTCAGGGTTGCCAATTTAGATGTTTTATTGTTTCATTTCTTCTCGAATTTGTGAGTCCAGTGTTGCCAATGTTTAGATTTTGATTCTTTTCATTTTTTAAAGTCGAGCGTTGCCAATTATGATGTTTTTTCTATTTTTATTTTTAGATTTTTCGAATTTGTCAGTGACTTCCCGAATCGAAAAATTGAAAGGTCACATCTAAATTGGCAACCATGATGTGCATAGCAGGAAAAAAAAATTAATGATGATTCATATTGTATAACAATGCTGCTCGTTAAGAGACTGGCTGAACGGTAATGGTCCAGTTCCCAGTCTGTATCAACAGGAAATCAAGTAACCTAAATCTTTCAATCGTAAAATGTTCCTGCCGAGGAAAATAAGCGGAGTTAATCTGTCAGCAATAAATATTGAAATGGTGTAGAATAGGAATAGTCTAATTACTTATTCTCAACAGCTGAGCTTATCTTCCATCGGATTTAGGCACAAAAACAAGTTCTGCTGTGAATGTTAGTTGTTTTTTTCTCACTTATCAAATATTTGACATTCCATACTTACGACTGCAAATAATTTTGTCCCGTGAATTTTGTTGATGTGTCTTTTTCTTTTTTAACTCTCTAAACTCATTTTTGCAATAAAGTTCAAAATATGATTTCATGCACAGAGGATTGTGACAAATTCTAACAATAACCATCTGATAACATTCGGCAAAACTATAGAAATTGGAATAATCTTATATGCGAGTTAACATGTTCGAATAATCTGTACATGAAAAATGCGATTGTTCGCTTCTCTGCGATAAATTCAAAATATCGTAAACTATTTTTTTCAGTTGTGAAACTACCATTGCGATAATGACAAGTTTGCTACTTTCATTTATCCCGTAATTGAACAATATAACATTAACCCTAACCCAACCCTAACAAAAAACTTTGCTTACATCTGTTGGGGTTAAATATGATAAAATACAGTTTTAAATGATTAGATATTTTGCCGTCATCTGAAAATAAATTTTTGGAAAATAGATTCACGAATAAGGTAAAAAAACAAAAACGAACACTGATATAAAAATTTGAAATTATGTGCAGAAAAATGACATTCTAGGGTCTCTATGCAAACAGTGCAACGAACTGTAATGCAGTAATTTTTTGAATTTAACGAAGAAAATGTAACAATTGCCTAAAAATGCTGTTACTAACTTCAGAGTGACTACGTATCTATATGCATAACATGGGTTATACATACCATGGATTGAAATACTGGAAACCATAATCCCAAAAGGCCGAAATTTCCGGAAAATAATTCAGGAATATTTCTTCTTCGATTTCTCAAGAGGAAATTTATTTACAATTCTAGAGGGGGATTTATTTGCAAAACATATGAAAACACATTTATTAAAAAAGAGACCATTTGAAAAAGGCAGTTGTACTTAATTCTAACTCTAACCTAACCCTGTCAACAACAACAACAACAACAACAATAATAATAATAATAATCATCATCATCATCATCATCATCATCATCATTATTTGCAATCTCACACCAGTTGCCTCATGGGACCTGTTATTATTATTATAATAGGATTTTCTATGATAATTGCAGTTTTTAGAATTTGACATTCAGGATTTCCGCCTTGTGGGATTTTGATCCTTTTGAATTTTGGTTTGGGGGATTTTAGTGAATTGGGATTCTGATCTTTCAGGATTTCAGCGTTTTGGATTCTGATCTTTCAGGAGTTCAACATTTGGGATTCTGATCCTTCTGGATTATGAATGGCCACATATATCAATATTATTCTTGATCCATACTTCAAGGAATAATAGTCAAAAATGTATATAGTAGACTGCGTATACCTGTCAAAATCCACAGATGAGCCAGAACAATTTTTCCGAAACTTAGGCAATATATACTTACTAATTGTACCTAGTTCTGGAACAAGGTCACACGTGAAGCCCCGCACTCATAACGAGAGCAATGATCGTGAAACTACCTTACTAACTTCTGCTTCACATCGAGGTGGCATATTGTGGCAATATGTAATAATGTTATATCACAAACTGCATCCAAGTATCATTTCATCTGCTGCAGTGGTATACTTATCGCTTTGTCATGACGTTGTTGTGATCACGTTGTTGTGACACTAGGATTGCGTGACCCTGATTTTATTGGTCACGGTTGGACTTTTTAGAATGCCTGATATCAAGAGATTCATTTTGTCACGATTTCTCGCCGAATGTTTTCGTACGTGACTTTCCTTCGGGCGTAATCGTTTAGGTCTTTGAGTGCGGATCGGAGTATTGTCTCCAGTGAGAATCGGTGACACGCATCGCTACACATCACTGGTTATTTCACTCCTTCACCCCCATTGGTGAACCACAATCAATTATACCGGCATTTCACAGTCGATCCAATCTTTTGTTACAATTCAGAGAAGAATTTATGATGAAAGACCTTTTAATGTGAACTTTTGGTGCAGAAAGTATAACAAATAACTCCAGATAGCGTGGAGCGAGATAGCATTCCCCCTAAATTAAATTAAATGATATATCATGTTGAACCGTAAGCAGATGTAGTGATAGCTGGATCAAAATAATTGACTGTTATAGATACATTAAAAGATGAATGATCATAGCGTTAGATAGAAAAACGGCTTTATTTGCGACAGATACATAAAAGAGAGAGAGGGGGAAGATAGAGAGAGAGAGAGAGAGAGAGATGGAGAGAGAGAGAAGAGCAATGACAACAGACACGTTGATCGCAGTATTTATTCACCTCTTCATGTGACGCAAGGTCTAGTTTGATGTGGGGTCCCACACGCATTTGAGTAGAGACAAATATTTATTGTCAGAGCCACAAAGGTATCAGGGTGACCTAAGATCTGCTCCTTTTATCACAACAGGGAGGTGCTGCCCTAAATTTGGAAACACCAGGGACCAGACTGGCTGCGTATATGCCGTTCTCACTCGAAAAAACAGAAACAAAACGCCTCTTCCTGCAAAAAGGCCGGAGACAAGCTAATCACGATTTGTTTCAAAGCTTTGGTTTCATAAACTTATTTACTAACATACCTAACCATACCATAAGACAGGATTTTGATTAATGCTGTATATGTTGTACTAAAGATGATAAATGATTTGAATCCAACTGCCTGTTCTTTGATTTAATTGACAAATTTTCTGAATTTTACAAAATTAGTAATCATTTAACTTGATTGGTCATTTCTACATTTAGAGGCTATTCCATTGAGTAGTTCAGAGGTCAGCAAAGTGATCGATACCGATCCTTGGGGTAGATTAGGAATCAAGGATTCCATGAAGGGGTTTGGCATTAGTAAAGAATTGTACATCATCCTGGCAATATTTACTTTACAAGACCAATTATTATCATCATCATCATCCTCATCATCATTATCATCATTATCATTATTATAATTATTAAGTTTAATTTAGTACAGCGCAAAGTCAAATAGGAGAGAATGAGGCTAATAATTATGTGTTGCGCTAGTTCCAAGTGAGTAAAAGGCTACTGGCTTTGAAAATCAGCATATCAAACCCTGAATTCTACATCGCCCTCTAGCGCCTTTGGGAGATATATGCATTTTGTTATTTGTAAGCTTATTTAGTCAGTATACTTTGAGACTGAGTGTAACGAACGTGCAATGCAAAAAATGTAGTTTCTTGTGTTTAATCTGACTGGAGTATTTGCACAACAAACTTTTCGAGGTATCCTGTCACATCCACTCATAGGCATTAGTTTAGACTCGTTAAAGTTTTCCTGGTTGCGCTTCCAGATTCCCCGTACTTATATGACGTCGGCACGAGAGTTGTCGGTTGCTGATTAAAAGGTTTGCAACGAGAGAAGTAAGTAGCTTTTGCTGAGATGAGACTTATGGAAAAAAAATCTCTCATGGCAGTCGTAAGACGCTAAAGAAATCGTTTGGCACTCTTATTATTGAGTAAAGAGGCGGTTACAGCGTTGAAATAGAAGCATAGTTGTGGGCGGGACAAGAGGAGTGTTCAACTGTCAGTAGACATTTTGAGTCTAGTGTTGTACATTAATTCGTTCAGATTAAATGGTCCTTTTCTGTAAATTCTCCATACGGAAATGTATTCAAGGCGTTTACATTAATGGTTCAGCAACTCTCATTCTATGTCTGCTCACAAACTTGAAAAATATGAGAGACTGGGTTAAGAGCCAAAAAAAAAACAACTCTTTATGATCAAGAATCATTATTAATTATTTGAACAACGAGGATAAAACATAGCAGTCTTCAAATCTAGCAGTGAAGGAACACTTTTCTTTAAAAATTACAGAATCGCAGATATTCTGAGTGCGAAAGAAATTGATTTTGGTTTGTAAACTATTTTTTTTCAGAAGATAATCGGGATGTCCGCGTAAATCAAGAGATATGATGTGTTATTTCAAACACAGAAATAAAACCCTTCTTTATGAAATTCGATTTACGCGAATAAAACGACGAACGAGAACTTTAAACTCAAATCAAATGGGTTGTCAGTCGAGGTAGGTGTATGCAACATCAAACTGCCAGTTCGCTTGAAATACTCTTAATTCAGCATCCTTAAATTGAATGCAAAAAGATACTTGTATTTTCCCCATACACTTTCGGAGTTGCTGAATAGATGACTGTTATAACTGTATTAAAAGCGAGAAAAGTGATTTATCAATTGATTATACTTTTTCCCAATTTCAAATTGATCATCCCCAACACGGCATGTGGCCAAAAGAATGTACGATTGGACAATATTTTCCTCTCTAACAAGTGTCGTTGAAGATGATCGACATTTTTTGTCGATTTAAATCATCGATCATTTTATATTTTAAGCAGATTATCCGCTTAATCGCAAGTTGGCATACGTGTAAGAATTATCAAGAGTTCGACCTGCTTTCCCTTCAGCACCATCGACTAATACCAGTCATTATCAAATGGTTTGATGTTGAAATTATTGTGAATTGCGGTATATTTATGAATTGGTAGAAGTGCTGCGTTGATCATGTATTATGAATACTGCTAAAGACACTTTAAAAATATCTTTTTAAAATACCGTCTCCAGGCTCATGTGATATTTTGATGATAGCAGGTTGTATGGTTTCAATGTAGATGGCTTCTAGGATTTGAAATTTCCTCTTATTGTTGGGATCATGGCGTATGTTCGTATTTTAAACTAGGATTTTACAGATATTGGAGGAGGTGTAATGGTGCTTTGTAAGGTGTTTGTGGATGGGACATGATGGAGACAAATGGCATGTTAAACCGTGCGAAGGTGTGGAGGTTGTGTATCTGATGTAAGAAATTATTTTTATTCCATTTTTAGAGATGCAATCTCTGAAAGGGCAAGTAATAACGTTTGTTCTTTTGTAGAGGTTGATTTGGAGGGAAGAATTATTGCTCATCACCATGTTAGAAATTCATCATGTTTTAAATAGTAAATGAGGAATCTTATTTATATATTGCATATATCGAAACACATGTATGAATGCATATATTTTTTATATGCATATATTCATCAATCTTTCTGTTTATCAATTACAACTTCATAAACAGCAGTATATATATATATATACATATATATATATATATATATATATATATATATATATATATATATATATATATATATATATATCCTTTCAGTATAAAACATAGTTACGTACTGATCACGCGCACACAGACGTACGTAAGCACATATGCATAGAGAAAAGATATCAATTAAAGATTATCATTCTTGTATATGATACCGAATATGCCAAACAATTCAAGTGTTGTTTTCATTGACGAAGTCTGATGAGATGCTCATTCAAGTTCAGATGTTTTTATATCTGTGTAGGCAGTCTTTTCTCAATCAAACATCTTTGATAATGAGAAAACAGACATGGACTTATACACATTATTATGAATGATATCTTAATCATCTAAATAATTTCTAGTAAAATGAGAATGTTAGTACTATTTACTCTCTGGGCAGTATCAATAAAAAGGATTATTTATTCGTATTCTTACTTTTTCGCTTTTCTTATCGCAATAAGCCCATAATTGCTACGGAATATACCCTTTTTCGTAAAACAATCAATAACCCCTAAAACTTAAATGATGCTACTGTACTTGGAGAAATGAATACGCTAGTTTAAAATTATAAGGATAATTTTCTTTCACTTCGTGCTATCCAAATTTCAAACCGTCTCCTTCAAAGTTGTCCATATATTTTTGAATCGTTCCTGTAGATTCTATACAATGTAGGAGGTCCTCGAGTGCTTTACAAATCGTGTCCACACGGCGCTTTTTCAGTCGAATTTTCATCTTGGGAAACAGGAAAATGTTGCAGAGGCGAGAAGAGGCAGATAAAAGTGGATGGGGGAATAACTGTCACACTTTTAGAAGCCAAGAACTGCCGAAAACAATATATGTGTGGGCAAGTGCATAGCTGGCCGCTCTTCCACGTTTTGCCGAGAGCTCTCATTCAGTTTCTTGAAATCTTCACTGTAAAAATTGCTGTTTACAGTTTAACCAAAGAGAGTGAATTCTTTATCGACAACATTTTGGATTCAAAACAATACTATTGACTTGAGGTTGTTGCGAATTTGATCGTTTTTTTTAAGCCACTAGTTATGGACAAATTAGTGGCCAGCTTCGTGGCTGGAATAGTTATGTATACCAAACCCATGCAAGAGGTAGGAGTTTGAGATTAAAAACCAGAATATGAAATGCTGATATTATCAGCGGGCAAGTCCTCCCCACTTTGAAGATTGGCGAAACATAAGCTTCATACCTCTTCATTCCTCTTATTTGGCCCAGTGCTGTACTAAGCTAAAAATTACGTTTGCAAGCAATCGAATCACCGTAGCTTCACAAATGGTCCGACCAACCAAACTAGCCAAGTGGGCAATAAATTATTCTCTCCCTTGCGCGCGCATTTGCGAGTGTGCCTCCGGACATTTCTGATCACATTTTCTAGGGTACAACCTTGAAAATTTGCTTTTTTTTATGTTGATCTTATATCATTTGCTTTCTGAGAAAACATGATCTATTTTCAACTTTCGGTGTCGCACCTTCGCTCACAACCATTCGTACGCTTTAACCCTTCCGCTCTAAATTGATCTAAAAAATAGTTTTCCCGAGTGGATAATACGCTACGTTGACTCCTGTAGAAGGAAGAATTTAAAAGAATAAATTTCATTCGTCTCCTTTGAGCAAGTTTTGGGTACAATGAAGATAGAATAATCAATTAGTACCGACGGTCTACCTGTCAGTTTTTCTAAACCTGACTTACTGTGGAAGTGTGTGTTAAACGTTGGCATACATGCTATAGCAATCAAATCGTAATAAATGAAGACTTCCCCAAAGGACTTGTTGGACAATTTAAAACATAAAGAAAGGTCGGTTAAGGGTGAAAGCTAAGGTTACATTTTCTGTTTAGTTTAGTTTCAGGGGAAACACATATATACCTTGTATAATGCGGCTAATTCGCTCGAAAAGTCTTGTACTGTTTAAGGTCTTATTAATATTTAACGTGCTTTTTTTTAGTTCATACTTATTCAAACCTGCACTTGTTAAAGTATTCCTGTACTAGCCCCCAACTTTCTTTATGGTTTCTCTTATAAACATATCAAGCAATTTCATCGGGTGGGTTAAGATATTTGCTGTCTGCCGCGTTGTTACTATCTGAAATTTGATCTAATTTTTTCACTTTATAATGCTTGATCAATATAATTAATGTTTGCCACTGAATTGTGCATTTACAAGGAATGAGATGATGTTGTAAAATAAATGCCTTCATTATCAAACTACGGATTTATTTCTTTACCCACGTTAATGTATCAACTTTTCTTAGTCTGACACGAGTGAGGATCGAGCTCAGTAACTATGACCTGGTGGAGTAGCTTGCTGACGATTACTCTACGGCAGGCGACTTACAATCAAAAACATGTATATAACTTTCTGTGTATGTACTTATGTGTCCGATTTTGTATGTTTGAAGATGTGTTCCACCATGTTTCAAGGATCCCTGTCTTTCCCCTTCTACGTATTTATGTGCGGACTTGTGATGATATTATTTTCCAGATCTCAGTGTGCACCTACGAGTCATTTGCACTGACAGCCACAAACGCCCCCCACCGTTGATAAAATACTTTTCACTGTCTCCACCCAAAAGCAGTCAACATTTTATTGTAAATTTTAAAGTTTTTTCCCCTCTCTTTACACACACACACACACACACACACACACACACACACACACACAGAGAAACAAGCATACAGACACACTGTCTTTCTTCCATCTCTTTTCCGCTGTGATTCTCTATAATTTCTAAATGTTTTTTTTTCGCGGTCTTTCTATGCTGAGCAGAAGCAATAAACCAGACGGCACGTAACGTGGGATATTTCACCCCCACCCTTCGGCAGTCCAGAAATCTAACAATGGAGACAGAACTTGTTACACAAATCAAAATGTGACATTCTTCTATCTGGTCACGTTCTTGTCAAACCTGCCCGCGACCTACTGAAAGGCATTAACGAAAATGATATTTGCACCACAAAAGCAAACGACCGAACCTCTCTCCGCCCAAATATAAAAAACAAATAAAGATGAAAAAGAAAATAAAAAACAAAAACAAAAATCCTCCAAAACAAAAAAAACCCAAAATCAGAAACAAAACAAAACAAAACAAAAGCAAAACAAAACAAAAACAACATCGTACGCTTAGCAAATAGAAAACTGTTGAAAAGCGTCTCGTTGTGTAATGAATGACATTTGTTCGAGGGACTGTGGATTATAAAATAAACGATTCAACGCGTATGAGAAGATTCTTACAATTCTTACAATCCTGTTGCCTAACAAAGAAACGAACAAAGCAAATCCGTTTCACAGTCTTGACACTACTTAATTCGAATTTCCGCATTCCAAAATTCTCTCTCCATACAAATAAACATAAAATTGACGTATCAGCATTTTCATCTAGCTTACCAATATGTTTTGTGGGTGGTTTAGTGACATGTGGATCCTCTTGGTTACTTAGAGTTCGCATCAAATGGGACATCAAAATTGTTGTTCAAAAAGCGTCTTTAACGGTTGGAAATCATCATCATCATCATCATCAGCCTGTTTGCGTCCGTCGTTGGACATAGACCTTCCTGAAGATTCGCCAGACCTTTATATCATAGGCATCGCGGAGCTAATACTTTCTAAATTCATCTAGCTCGTCACGCTGTATCACTTTCTGATCTCTAGGGATGCACATTGTGAGTTATCTGCCATTCTTGCAACATGTCAAGCTGATTGCCATTTGAGTTTTCTAACAGTTTCTATGATGTCCTGGACTCTTGTCTTTTTCTCTGAGACATTATTCTGTCTTATGATCTCTCCATGTGTGCATTGCATGGTTCTCGGGTCTAGGGCCAATCTTTCTGGTTAGGTTCCATATTCCAGCTCCATAAGCGAACCATCAGAAGGATACATTGGTCGTTTACCCTTCTTTTTAGGACAAGTTGGATTTGTGCTCACTGTTATACAATATGCAAAAGTTATTGTACCGGAATTATGATTCAAAAACTGTACTTTCTAGTTTATCTCAAGAGGTGGCCGGACAGTAAAATTAAGCTCTTTTCCATTTGCAGAAAATAAGATGCAGAAAATCAAATTTTTAGATGCAAACTTCACTCCCTTTCTATCTCTCTTTCACACACACGATCTTAGAGTACACAGATTTCTTCAACGTTTACATCTAGACATCAGTGTAACAAAAGCTATTAAGAAATGTGCAAATCAAATAGCGTTAAGAATAGTAGTAATGATGATGAAATTGGTCATAAAAGAAGCTTCAGATATCGATTCACTAATTGGATTTTTTTTGAGTGTCAAAAAGTGAAGTAAAGCTCCATTATATTATAATCTATGGGCATCCATACTTTTATTTCGCCCTTGTTGGTGTACAATGGGTGCAGGCTTCAAGGCTGACTAGGCCGAACCGAAGAACACCGAACCGAAGAACACACGTAAGATCACACCGGTCGGACTGGCTTATCTCGAAATCAAAGAGGACAAACTAGCCTCTAATCAATGATCTATCAGGAGACTACAGACAGTTGTGCCCAGCGGACGACTGCAAGTGTCATATACGATACCCTTCTTTTTGTACGCTCTCACACGGAACTCTGGTATTAGAGATAAATTTCGAATAACCCTCTCCCAATCGCATTTCCTGCAATAGGTTGGTGAACACAGTAAAGATATTAGATATTACGAACCAAGTCTATCACCTGATGACATTGTTCTCTGTATTCAATGTCCGTGGGACAAGGTTCAGATAAGAAAAATAAAGACCGCCTTATTTTTAAAAGCCAACAAGCAAATAATGTCTGTTTTAACTCATTGTTCCTTGTTGACGTCGAAGAGGAACAAGATATGTTGGTGTCGATAACATTTGGGCGGCTAACTTTACGTTCACCTATAACTTGATGAACACAGTTGACGCCATTGAAATATTTTTACCATTTTTATCATCTGCGTTTCTTTCTTGACCCTTACCCATCACCAACGGCCAGAGTGGTGCATTTTCAGAAAAAGAAGTCTCATTTCCGAGTTGCTGGTTCAGTAACTATGTTGTCAACTATTCTGTTTCTACATAAGAAGTCATTTAGTCCTTTAAATCAAAATAATTCTCAAATGGTATCAGTGTGACCCGGCAGTAAACCATCGTAATGAATATAAGAAGAATTAAAATTTTATCCCAAGAGCAAAGCAGAAGTTTTGTTATTCTAATAAGAATATGTATATTCTCATTTCTACAGTAAAAACAAGTTATCATTATTATAACTGGTCTTTTGAGTGTAAAATCCGATACACACACAAGTTCATGGCCTTGAAGGTGAAAAATAATTCTTTTCGAATTTTCGTTTTGAAATATTTTTCTGTATAATTATTCTAAGAGTTTCAATCCATCTCATATTTTTATCATGACACTGGCTTAATATATTGAGTGATCGAAAAGGTTTGTTCGGTTTTTGTCAGCACCGTTTCACTTCATCCGATCGCTTCTGATTGTATGGTGATAGCTGTCATACCAATGTAAATTAAAAAAAACCCGTAGAAACTGACGTACTTTTATTTATTGATCCATACATTGAAAATAGAAGAAAATGAGCAACATTTTCGGCTTATTATGCTTTTAAAAATTTTTTTAAATCAGCCAAAATACGACGTAAATTCCCAAAAGATTTGTGCTGTTTATGTGAAAGGCACTGTGAATGATCAGACGTGTCAGAAAAGGTTTTAGAAGCTGAATGATGCTTTATGATCGGTGGGCCTGTAAGGATTGAAAGAGAGCAAAGGAAGACATTGATTGAGAAAAATCAACGTTATACAGCAAGGAAGGTAAACATCATACTCAAATAAGCCAAATTAAACGTTGGAAATCATTTGCATCATCTTGGGTATATTAGTCGCTTTGATATATGGCTTCTACAGAAGCTAAAAGCCTACCGTAACGTATTTATGGGTGCAATTCAATGCTCAAACGTTACGAAAATGATCCATTTAAAAAAAATTGTGATGGGCGATGAAAAGTGAATATTTTACTTCAAATTAGAATGGAAGATATCGCGGGGCAAGCAAAATGAACCACCATTAAATGTACTAGATACTGATCTCTACCCAAAGAAGGAGACGGTATGTACATGGAGAATTGGATGGGATTCCTAAACGATGAACTTTTTTTCCGAAAAACCAAATGATTGAGTCTGACAAGTATTGCTCCCACCAATCAAGCAGCAACATTCCTGATTACCCACGCAAATGGGTGTGAATAGATAAAATTAGCGAGGAGTACAAATAGAATATTGCAGAATATTTCCATATGAATAAATTTGAATGAATGTTGGTTAGCTTTCATATCCTAATCGACATGGCGATATCCTGGTATTACAGCCAAAAATATACCCTGCCCAGACTTTACCCGGATTTAAAATGAGCTAGCCTGTTTTATACCCCTGTATATTCTGGGCTAATCGAGTTTATGACCCGGAGCATACAACAGACTTGCTTATTTCATAACTCTTTTGCCCAATTTGTACTCCCTAGCGTTTTCCATAAATAAATGTGTTCTGATGTTTCATTAAAACCTTACAAAAATTTATCAAGGATGCAGTATCAAATTCTGATTTTATTTCACACATTGACATCCACCGACAGCAATTTAACAATAAGTACAATTTACTGAGAAGGTAAAAATGAAACGAAATCTTTTAACGTTGTCTTTTATTTACGCTAAAAAAAGCCAAGAAAATTTGGGGGTGTATTGCAGTTTAAACAGGTTTTCGTCAACTGATTTTTTGCGTCGTAGTTGAGCGTTATTTTTATGTTTAAATATTTTCAATCTAATTTCAGATATTTATCTTTACTTTTTGACGATAAATAATTGTAAATCATTCTTATTGACTCCTGCTATTTAGCTTCATCTAAATTTTTAGTTGTTTTTTTGAAAATCAGAAATAAGATGAAGGTGGTAAATTATTTATTTATTCATTTATACACCATTCCATTCTTCAGTTATTAAAATTTTTGCCTGAAAACATGGATCGTCTAGATGAAAATAAAAATCGTCGAAGAAAACCTAAAAGTCACCTGAAATGTGTTGTGTGATGAATGACCGTATACGTTTTGAATTACTAACGAATTATGGCAGTCAATCTAATTTAAGGTCTAAAACAGCTCTCTAAACTCTAAGATACCGAATTTAAGTTACATGTTCAAGTTATATGACGTTTTTAAAATGGATTCCACGAATGAACTTTTTCATTTACGCTAAAAAAAGTTAATGAACATATAATCTAAGTTTTAGGTGTAAGTTATATGAATAATTATAGAAGTTTTTTCAAATGAATTTTCATGAACACTTATTTTTACTCAAAAGCCAAGAAAGGTGAAACTCTAAGTTCTAGAACTAAGTTATAGATAAAGTTTAAAAACAAATCCCAAACAAACAAACAATTTTATTTAAAGTAGAAAAGTTGAAATACTTAAAATTTAGGTTTCACGCCTAGTATATGTTTATTTCAAAGAAGTAAAGTTCTGAGCTATCAAGCGTGAATATTTAATTTTATTTTCCAAACAATAAATCAGGTTGCGATGTCAAGTTCTGGTCAAGGAAAATCATAATGTAATTTTATTCTTTCTTCAAGCATTGTAAATTCAAAAGTAACATTGATCTGAAGATATACAGTAATAAGATTTTTTCTTCAATATCCAAATATATTTATTCAAAGTCTCCATTCATTTTTTTACCATATGGACCCTCTACTGAACGATTGCATGATCTTTTATTTTCGTTCCAGTAAGTTTTTTCAATTTTATAAATGATACATCTCTGTAAACTGTAACTCCATTAATTATACATCTTGATAAATATCGGTAATTTTCTGTCGGTAAATCTTCTGCGACCCACAAACACTGATTACAAAATTGAAGTACACATTCTCGACATATAACGCATGATCTGTTAAACCCTTCAAACTAAAGATAGCAATATACGTTAGTCACTGCATTGACTGGCCAATCTTGGTACTGTATACAACACATAGGCCACATACACACATATACATACAGTTACCATGTTCATACACACATGCATACCACATGTACAAACGTATGCCTCATAAACACATAAACGCTACAAACACACACGTATACACATACAACATACTTGCTGCACGCACATACTCATTCAGGATAAATACAAACACATATACACACTTATGTACAAATGCCACTTACGCGCCCTCATACATACATACCAAATACACACACATGCAACATATACACTTACATAGATGCTATATACACACACATACTCATTCAAATATGTCATATTCACACACAGACTTCACAGAGCAAGCCTGCTTTATACCTCAGGGTATAATCTGGCCAAGGGTATCAAATAGACCAGTTTATACTTCGGAGCATAAACTGGACAAGCCTAGAATATACGCCAGGGTGTAAACGCAACTAGCCTTGAATATATTTTGGGGTATAAGATTTTGTGGAGGGTTAAATCTGTACTGCAGTACCGGTAAGACATACACCCAAGAAAAAGTTGCCTGTTCAACGGCCATAGAGAGTAAAAATGACCTAGGCACTGCTATGAAAAGCAACATAAATGAAACGATCGGGAAAAAATCTAGTTCAAAATTATTGACAACGCTTCATCTAATAAATCTTGATTATCACGTAAACAAGAGAAATAAGATTAAAGAATAATTAGTCAAAAGTCAATGACAATGCTTTGATGATAACGTCTACTACTAAAACTAGGTGCAAGCAAACAACAGAAATAAAATGAATGAAAACTAATAAAAAATGAACAATGGTTATGCTTTGGGTAAGAAATTCGAAAGATATGTGTTGATTGAAATCAGTCATAGTACAGAATTAAACAAACTTAGAAGAGCTTCAAGGTTTGTCGGTAACGTGTACAATTTTGTATGTCCTCGGGAGTGGTTGCACGATCTTGATGGAACTAGAAGAGAGCAGTGAGAATGCATAAAATTTTCCGTAGAGTTACTCAGTCAGAAGTTAGATGCCATTGACTGAGCTTGCGTTCTGTGTGATCGTAGCATTTAAAATGACCGAGCCTACCGATTCTTCACGCTTCGTTCAAGGGCTTTTGGGTGAAACATCGCCACATTTAGGTCTGTCAGCCTACATTCAGCTCGCTGCGAGATCTGACTTTCGCAAAGACAGAATGCGACCTGGCAGATGATGGCTATCGATCGCGATAGAGGACTTTTCAGACTGTTTTGAAAAGTGGGAGGGTCGCTGAGATAAGTGTGTGAGTGAGTACTTTCAAGGGAAGCTTGACCTAGGTAGGCTATCACACCGTTAGTATTGAATGGAAGAATACTTGCAGAGAATAACCCCTGTAAGTTTTTGTCTACTGCTTTTTTCCCTACCAAACTGCCTTCTGCATTTTGCAATTCGGTGTACGCACGAGGCAAAACTTCCATGGTGGTTTTGAAAGATTCTTTCCTTTTCCTATTCAACTATTTGAAAAAAAAAAAAAAATAGGTTAAAGTTCTTACTTTTCTATTCGTGGAGTAGTTACAAAAAACCTTTTAAAAATATAATCCATAAGATTTTTTTTCAACGAAATAGTATTAAAAAATATATTCGTACATAGAAATAATATTGCAAGAGCAGATAGCGAAGACGTTGTTCCAACAGAACGGCACGAGCATAAATGTTAATACACTAAATAAACAACATCAAGAAACGGGAGGCCGTTTGTGGTTGTTGGGTTGTTACTTAACATGACTTTCAGTTTATTGATGTTTTTCGAGTTATTTTTCTCGCAAACACTTCCCAAATTGTGCTCATGTTCGTGGAGGAAAGCTCCATGATGAGAAAAGAGTAGAGATTTCAACATTAGTGAGTAGAAAATAAGAAAATGTATCAACAGTGAAATTTCTTTTTTTTTCCTATATTTATAAATTCCCCAAGAACTTACAGAAATGCTCGATTCACTTTAGGGAGAAAGAAAACTTGATATAGCTTATCGGTATAAAACATTTTACACGACAGGATGAAGAAAACAAATCCGATGCTTCCACGGTGAATAAAAAAGATTTCTTCTGTAAAAATAGAGTAACGAGTGAAAACGCTAATGCATGATTGATAAAATGGAAAATTAGTTTAACTCGTACTCATATATTTTCCTGCTTGGCAGGCTCTATCCGTGTATAAGAATGGCACAGCCACTTATTCCTTCACGCTGACTCGCTACCCGAGAGTAGAGCGTTCCTCGGAGAAACCTTTCACGAGTCAGAATGGTGTAAAGCGAAGAAGTAATGTATACAGGGCGTTCGTAAAGAAATGCAAAGTAATTTTTTACCGTCATCATTCGCGCAACTTGAATTCACAGCCGGCTGATACACGTATCAGCCACTTGGCTGACTGTAAAAATAAGAGATGCAAATTATGTTTCTTTAAAAAAACCCTTTTTGTATGTTGCATTTTCTTTACGAACATCCAGTATGATACCTAAAGTCTGATTTTGTTTATCTGTCCGTGACTTCTAAGCTGTGGAAACTAGAATTATAGCTTTCTATCAAAGGAGATTATAACTAATTAGATAGATGTCAACTTTATCTATTAATTGGTAGATTTGTATAATCTAGGTCCATTCTGCTTTCAATAGATTGCAATGATTTTCTCTGCAAAGGTAACCAACTGGTCATAGGGTTATGTAGTTACCATTAACCTATATGACAAATTTTGCTGAGCATTTTCATACCAATAAAATAGCAATGATGTCAAACTGAGTCGTTAGAGGTTGGAGTTGTGGGAGGTACCGGAGACAGACAATGTACGCTGTCTCTATCACGGCAAAACAGGCGATAAACGCTATTTGAGGCTTACGCCGTCTTTTAAGAAAAAGGGTGTCACAGAGCAAACTTTCAAAAAGTAGGGGTTAGCTGTAATGTAGACAGGAGAATAAATTTGTGACTATTTGAGCAGAGCAAGAATTTTCAACATAAATGTTTTGATCAATTGTAGATCGTCTGTGACCTCTTTCTAAATGCTACATAACATTTTCATCGGAAAACAACGAGGAGGAAATACGGTCTAGCGTAGCTGACCTGCTCTTTCGAGAGATGGAGATAGAAATGTGAATAGTTTAGAATATCTCTTACTTATCATAGTGTGAGGGAAGATTAGAAAAAAAATTCACAAAAAATGTAGGGGCTAGCAAGATGAGACTGTTTAAAGTTACTTACATCTAAAACAAAACTATGAACTCGTATTTCTTCCAACCATTTACACCGTTTTAGTGAAATATAAGAAGAAAAAGAAGGATAGGAGCAAAAAAGGAAAATATGTAAAAATGAGGAGAGGTGAAAGGTACAGAATAAAAGAGGTGATTGTGAAGCAAAGGCGGACAGCTAAAAAGCAGTGAGGAAGAGAGAAAAGGATGGATGTAAAAACCGTAGAACAAACAGAAGCAATAAATGAAGATGTACAAAAACGAGGAGAAAGAAAGATACATTAGAATTGGCTGGGAGATAGAAAACAAAAATCTTAGAAGGGTGATAGAGAAGGAAGGATGATGGGTGAGAAGCAGAGAAATAGAAAGAGAGGAAAAAGTATCGATAAAAAAGTCGTAAGATAAGAGCCAGAGAAGAAAGAAAATGAAAGCATGAAATAAAGAGGAGGCAAGTAAATGGGAGAAGTAGCATCAAGAGTGAAACAAAAGAAAAGGCAACGCGAAAAAGAAAAAGAAAAAAAATAAAGAAACGCTTTTGACTTATCAATGTTTACAAGACTTAGCTTAGTCTGATACAAGGCCACAAGCCCGAGGAATCCAGTGACTATCAACACTACAATTTTAAATGGTCTGTGGAACTAACCTGCTAACCATTGCTTGACGGCGAGGCGTCACTTTTTACACTTATTGAAGCAAAGACAAATCTTGGAAAATATTTTTATCTATATGAATTTAAATAACTAGTGATTGATGAAATATCTCATTTATCGGATAGCAATATTTCTTCATCGTTTTTGTACATAAAATTTCAACGAATTCATTAAAAATCTATTTAATCTTTAACTTGTTTTAGGTATTCTCATAAAAAAATTAGATTTATTAAAAACCAGCGTATATGGTAGCACATAATCACCCTTTCTTTCCCTTAGATTCTTCTTATTTATCACAGTCTTTTAAAATCCTTCACAAGTTTTGATCGATCAAAGAGCTTGACAACAATGGTAACGTCTATGTTTTGAGAAAATTTTGGGAAAAACGCTGGGCTCTTGTGAGCCATCAAATACGGTATATCTTTGAGTTGAGTTGGAAAGAACATTGTAAATAACTTGCTGAAAATACTCACCGTACGAGTATAATCCCCAGCTTTATGGAGCAACGGTCGTAAAACTTCATGTTAAGTAATGACAATGTTTTACGACCGTATGCTCCATTTAGCCGTCATTTTTTGTAACTTGAGGTTTTATTTACTGCAGATATATTGGAAAGGATGACGAAATTCAAATAAAAATCGTAGCTGCTACGAGAGTAACCTTTTGAATTTTTGGTAACAGCAGCACTATCGTTTACAATTGGTTCTCGAATTAAATGTATCTTTTATTTAAAAAAAAATAACAGTTACGATTCGGTTCTTTAATAATAATATTTGAATGAGAAATGAGAAAGTTTATGTGAGTTATGAAGGCAAATAAAAGTTAAAATTAATACAATGGGTTGTGGTCAACAATTGATTTAGTTTAGATTCATCACATTTTTCGTAGGATTTAAAAAAAATTACTTTTCATGTTATATGATATGAATTTTGAAAACAAAACTGAATTCATATCAGAATAAATGCAGTGAATGTAAGACCCCCCCCCGCCCCGAATGATGATACTGACTTGGTGAATAAAAAATGATTGCTGTGTTGAGTTCAAAAGTAATCATTCTTATTTTTTTCGATTATTAAGCTCTCAAAATGCGTTTTTTTTTACATTGGAATCACGGAATTAGTTGGATATCATAGTCTGAAACCATCTGGAGTGAAATATCGAAAGTATACAACCACTTTTTGGTTTTAAACGCAATTTTCAGGGAGAAGCAGAGGTTAATCTCCATTATATATACGGAAATGAGTTGGAATTGGTTTTCTACTTCTAGAATGAATATACTGCAATTATTCTAGCACCTGTGGAATTCACAACGATATAAAAGTATGCTCATTTCTATTCTACGTATTCATGTATAGAACCATTCATATTTGAACCCTTAAATCTTAATCGAAATAGCATTGTGTACATATAGATAGCTACATCATATCATGACCTATTGCAGATTGCAGAAATAACTCTATTTGGGTTAATTTGCCTTCATCTCTTCGAGTGTTTGGTAATATACTGCAATTAGAAAAGAGGGACCCTTGGGGTCTACAGAGGTATCTCTGGGGCCTGTGAGCTTCTTGACTTGACAGAGGTCTGGGATCCGTGAGATAATTCAGTAATATAAAAGGTTCCTTGGTAACAAAGTTTGGGAATCTCTGAGTTATAAATAAAAACTTATTATAGACATTTTGGCTAGTGTTTCTTTCGTGTTAATCCCAGTTTCTTCATCTTTTCTGACCTCATTCTACGACAGTTAAGGAAAGATTAGTGGAAAACTAATAAAAAATTGATAACTGACAATTCTTCATCTGAAAATGAAAATTCAAGATAATGTTTTTATGATACTTGTAGCTTACAAATATTGAAAATAGCAGCTGTGTAACGAATAAAGCTGTTACATTTGAGTCTCTGTAACCATTGGCTTTCGTAACGCAACGGTAGAGCAGCTGTAGCTTTAGACGGACTTCTAGGAAAAAGTGATTTCTAGTCTCGCCAAAAGCTCACAAACGGCTCTATGTCAGTCAGTGTAGTGGCGATAAAAAGCAACTTGAAATTTAGACGATAGAAATACTAGTTAAATCAACAATAATTGGCAATTCTTCATTTAATAAAAAATCAAGATGATATTACTATAAAGTTATCATCTTGCGCTTTTGGCCCTGAGACTAATATGCAATTATTAAATATATCTGTTAATGAGAAATTTTGTTCTTGCTTTCTTTCTAAAGCTCCGAGGTTTTAAGTTGTTCCATGTATGAATGTATATGAAATATTCAAAACATAATGGTTAGATATAATGGGGATGCATTCTTAAATCACTGCCGACTTGTAAACACCATAAACTCATATTTTCTAGTGTTTGTTGAGGACTTCGACAGGATCATTTTTACTTGACCAGCACTGGCAAAATATTCTCTCTTCCTGGGACACTATATTCACTGTACTGGCTTATGGTCACACAAAACTTAGTAACGATTTGAATTGAGAAATGTAGCCAATAATATGTTTGGTCAATACTGAATAAGTACAGGGTATCTCCGGAAAATGTTCTCAGATTTCGTTTGCCAATAAATGCTCTGTTTCATAGCTGAAAGTGTAAGCTCTCCCATAAGAAAGACTAAACAGAAAAAAGTACTAAAGTTTTATTGATTTTCAATTAAGAGCAGCTGATGGCGAGCGAACGGAGAGCACATTTTCTGAGGCACCCTGTATTCAATTATTAAAAGGAGAGAGTTTAAATAATAACTCAGATGAGTTGATCAAAACATTTTAAGTTGTTTTACAGGAGTAAATTTAGTATGAACCATTCTTCAGATAAAGTTGGTGATTATATCGAATGTCTGTGAAATTGGAGAACCTGCAGCAGAATCCATTGTTCAATCTTTGGTGCCAACAGCTTGAGATTTGTTAATTGAATTGGGAAGAATGCAAACAAAATTCAAATCATAACCAACCGTAATTCTTTCATGCCGTTCTAAAGCATAAAACTTAACAGCAGTTTGTGACGGAGAGCATTATTTAACATTAAAGAACGAAAACAATTCTAGACTCAGAAAAGAACAAAGATGATAGGGAATTATGATTTACGTTTTTTTTCACCCTTTACCTCAATAGTTCATAAGTTGTAATTGTTTACATTCTCAACACTGCACTGGAAGATGAAGTGGGGGCGGGGACGATTGCACTAAGTCACAGTCAATAGTGACATTTTTGAAGGCCATAAATTTCCACGAGTTATAGGGGTAAAAAACCGATTGCAAAAATCTAAAACAAAAGAATAAAACTAGGGTCTCAATTGCCCAAACAAAGTAATCGCCTGTTTACATTTGCTTTTCGGCTCTTTTATCGCACGGTTTACAACAACACCAGAACAAGTTTTATGGATAAAGTTTGAGCAAGCAATTTTACCTTAAACAGCCAGTTTTACGATTTTGAACTCTCACCCTGAGAGTAATTTATTTTACCAAAGAAACTTCAATTTCTGATCATCTTTTTCTTTACAGGAAGAGAGCAGCAAAAATAAAATCTATCTGCCATTGAGTCAAATTACTGGACTATGAAACGAATAGTTTACAAGTGTATTCAGAAGATTATTGCACAGTGTAACCAATTCAGCACATCATAGCTGTTCATATCGAGCTTCGGCAGACGCCCCCCCCCCTAGTCATAATACCAGTGCACTCTGTAAAATATCAAGATAGTCTAACTTAAATAAATGTCGGTCTTATATACAGATATCTTATGTACAGATATATACGCTAGGTTTTTTATGTTGCGAACAGTGTTGTCTAAACAAATGCTTGGTGACTTGCACGATATCAGGGCAACCTCTCCTGGAACAATTATCTCGTAGGACAGCTTCCGCATGGATATCTGCACATCAGATGAATTACTCCCGACGATTGTTCCTTGGGTGTCTTCATTCACATGGCCAACTACTTGATTTATATAAACTTCAAGTCGGGCTTTACCATTGTTCTATTGTCATGGGATTATTATCCAGAGGGCAGTTATCCCAGAATCAATTTGCACATTCTGTTAGTATTACTGAATAATGCCGACTTTGTTTAAAGTGGTTATATTGTAAAAGATCGAGGTATTGTGCAGAGCTAAAAAAAAAGTTTTCAAAAGTATAACATCAGTTCCGCCTGTTAACTTCAATTATTTATTTCGGCATGAAAATACCTTTCCGATAGTCTCATTGAAAACAGGTTTTAAAGTAAGTTGACAGCATACCTAATTAGATTTCAGCTTTACTTGCATAACAACATCTTACTCTAGTTGCACTTCTTTTCTCTCATTACTCTCACTTTTTCAAAATGTTACTTTTGTGTCTTTTAGGATTGTTCTATAATCTATGACTATTCTACATTGAAAAATAAAATGACTCAAATTGATGAAGGAAAAGCAAACGTCTCACCCAGCTTCTGAATTGGACCATCATGGTCGAGTTCAATTTAGAGTGGATCGATATGAACTCTAAAACGACACTTTGCAAGCAATTTTATAACCACTACACGCTAGATAAATTGAGAGATCGATCTGCAATACCAGTAGCCTGAAAATCAGTGGTATATCCACACTTCGTACTAATATTTTTCTGGTCAGCTCCCAGATACGTTTCAATACAAATTCGGCTTCCTTATGGTTTGTAAATTGCAATTAATCTATAGAAACAACAAGAGATTCAGATCAATTTACCTAAAATTGGTTAAAATAATTGCATCACTCTAGTAGTTTGAGTTTTCTCAATTCTGCTGGAAAATTAGGATAGCTTCTAGTAACAATCACTCCGATGGATAACGGGAAATATAGCAAGAATTATTCGCTATCAATTGAAAAAGGTTATTTACTCTGATTTCTGAACTAAACCATATAAGTGATCTAACTGAATATTTTGTGGGAAGAATTCTCATTTCAGTGAAGTTCAGAAACTGCATGAGGTTGCAAGGGATAATTACTTTTCAAGATTCACCATTTTGGGAGTTCACGAGACGTTTTAGCCGTGAACGTAATTTTAGAAGAATGTTGATTTAAACTACCCTGACATTGTCACTCACTGACAGCGTAACCACATCAACCCCCCCCCCGTCAGTCACATTGAGCTCTGAGAGATGAGATATTTTCTTTTCAAATCTGATACCAGAGTTCTTCGGGAATCAAGGTCTGTATATAATAGTTATGGCATTTCAGTCGGTGAACTGATATCGAAATAGAAAGAACAATATGTTGAAGAATTTATGTCCGATCGCCAGTCATCTTTTGTGAAAGCATCTTATTGAGTGCATTCAGTAAAATCGTGGCATCACCTATCACATCTTATTCAGATAGTCGTATTTTTTTGTTAAGCCTGGTTCGGGAAACGGGGGCCGTAAACATTGAAGACACAAGTCGTTCCCTAGCGGCATATTAGTGAACTTGAGTAACGGTTCAAATAACCAATGGTACTCGGTGCTTCCAGTTAGAAACAAGGACACAATTATATAAAACAATCGATCAGTCAGGGTTACGCCGATGTTATACTGGTAACGAAGAAAACAGCAGATATAAGACATTTGCAGTATTTTCAATTCATGAAATCATTTTGTATTTCAATATGAATTTTTATGACAATCTACCGGATTGCAGTTCAAATTACATAAATCTAAATATCATTTATAAATTTTACTTGCTGTTGATGTCACTAAAAGCTAAACTAATCTTTCAGCAAAATTGAGTAACATCAGGGTAAGGCAATAACTTTTATCTGTTTCCTGTAAATTGATCTGGATCTTTAATCGTTTCAATGGATTAATTGCGATGTGGAAATCATAAAGCCGACTTTACATTAGAACGTATCGATGTGCTGACCAGAGAAATATTAGAACGAAGTCACCGATTTCTGGAATCTGATTATGCAGATCGATCTTGTAATTTATTTATGGTGCAGTGCTTGTTATTTTACTGCTCATTGATTTTGAAAAAGAAAATTAGCCTAATTTGTTTACATTTATCCCCAGTAATGGCATCCAAACAAAGTGCTGATGTCACTGGTAGTTTAGAGTGCAAACACAAGTTCATATCAATGCAGAAAAGGATAGAAGTGTTGACAGAACTCTACCGTTGTGTTTCGATACAGAAACTCTGTGAGACGTTAGATTTTGGTTCATCAATTGTATATGATATTTGTATTTTTTCAAATAATATACATGTATCTGTTTCATTAATGTTACTAAATTGTATAATTTATATTTATTTATTACATTTAACCATTTGATTCATTTGTAATATTCGTTCAAGTTTCTAATTGTCCTAATGATTTAAAGATTTAGGAATGTGCAAAATTATTATCACGTGATCCATATTGATCCGGAATAACGGATTTGACACGGTTCTGGAACTAAAAACGCTGGAAAATCATTGTGTACCTGTAATGAAATTGTAGTGCATACAGACGTGACAAAAATTAAGAATATGAATCATTTATTGTAAAATTTGTTAATAAATTTAGATATTCTAAATTCATACAAGTTTTGGTATTGAGCAAGTGACTTAAAGTGCCATGGAACAGCGGCTGCATGGGTTCATGTCGCTCATTCCTGATCATAAATCTTAGGTACAAAACACATTCCCATCACTGTTCACCAGTTATGTTTTTATTATCAGGAGCAGAAACCTTTTCTATTTGCTCTTCTTGTTATTTTTTATTATACTACAAGTATTTCTGTAAATTGGATGAGTGCGGACAATTTCCAGGGGATTATGACTATCCAACATCTCTGGGTCGACTTCCACATTCCGGATAACAAAGTGAGTTGAATGGATTTGGTGACATTAACATTTGCGCTCTGATAGAAAGTGAGATATCTTGCTATTATCAACAATTGCTAAGTCAAAATGTCAGTTCGTTGAAAAAAATAGGCAGAGAAAAGACGTAGTGAACGGGTAGGATAGGAAGGCTATGAAAAAAGGAGTACAGAGAGAGAGAGAGACAGAGAGACAGAGACAGAGAGACAGAGAGAGATGTTCAAAAATTAAAAACACTGACAGAAATAGATGATGTAGATAGAACTGACAAAAATTCATTTACATAAATTCCAAGAATGTGTAAAAGAATAGCGACAACGAGAGGAGAAAAGAATAAGACGAGAGAGAGAGAGAGAGAGAGAGAGAGAGAGAGAGAGAGAGAGGGAGAGAGAGAGAGAGTGAAAGAGAATGAGAAAACTAGACTAAAAATCAAGAGAACTAGGAAGAGAGAAAAATAATGAAGATTCAATTGAAAGAGGGAAGTTGAAAAGGAAGACGTGATGCAAACTGTGTAAACACAGAAGATATGAATAGACTGAGATTGATACAAACAGACATAAATGGATATTGATAGACAGATTAACACGCACAGGCGTATAGATGGATAATTAATACGCATTGACACGTAGTACGGATGTGTAGATACATATCAATAGACGGATTGATACGAGCAGACGTATAGCTAGATATAGCTTGATACGTAATATATATATATATATATATATATATATATATATATATATATATATATGTGTATATATATATATATATATATATATATATATATATAATAGCTTGATATGAGCTGCCATATAGATAGATAAATATTGATTGACAGATTGGTATTAACAGACGTATAGATAGATATTAACAGATTGATACGAACAGACATAAAGATAGTAAATAGATATTGATAGACAGATTGATACGAACAGACGGATAGATAGACAGATAGATAGATAGATAGATAGATAGATTGATAGATAGATAAATATATAGATATTAATAAAAAATTGATACGAACAGACGCGTAGATATATATGAATAGACAGATTGATCAACTGACGTATAGATACATATTAACTGACTAATATAAACAGACGTATAGATAGAAAGATAGATAAGTTGGTAGGTACAGGCAGAATGAAAGACACGACTAAAATAACTAAATAACTTTTTATCTCCCTTCCTCTGTTCCCTATTACATTTGTTTGCTTTCCAACCCTAAATACGATCAACGAAGATTGTCGTCAGGGATACTCGTTTAAATCAACAAAACAAGCCCTCACCCTGTTTTTGTCTCCAACATTGCTTACATGTTCTGACGCCAATGGTACTGAGATTCTATTCAGAACAACGGCGATGAAAACCACAACGAGAGAGAGAGAGAGAGAGAGAGAGAGAGAGAGAGAGAGAGAGAGAGAGAGAGAGAGAGAGAGAGAGAGAGAAAGAGTGTCGCGAAACAAACAACTGTAGAAAGAATTACGTCGAACCAACACGTACAAAAAAATAAAATATTCATGAAGTGACAAATGAAAGGAAAAAAAAACTAGACTCGTCTTCAGCATTTAAATATCTTTAATGTTTTAATCATTTTTTACTCGATGCATTCTTTAATATGAATGGCAGGAATAATTGGAGCATTGAGTCTATGCAGATTCTTTTGCTCATCTATTTCAAATAAATCAGATTAATATTAATTAGATATTACAAATTCAAAATATCAAATAAGAAGGCTCTCGCGGTCTTTTGATGGGATGCCGCTGCCTTAGTCGCCATGAGTATTATTAGGATGATAAGATGTAAATTACTTTTGAAGCTTACCATCTGGCAACCATATAAGATGAGCAATATAATGTGATACTTCATTCGTAAGTTGAGTGCCGTGACGTGATAAATAACGAACCGATCTCACTGATCAATTCGCTATTGTGGTGAGTTTGACAATCACGAGTATTCCACAACCTACGCTGTGCAAAAAGATCCAGTTCTACTTTAACCCATGACCTCGTAACGGGGGTGCCATGCTGAGTATTTCCCCTTCATGGTATTTCTCAGGGCAATGGGAATTACTTGGCGGTGTCAATCTCCTCTCCAAGTACTTTGCAATAGATTGTACAGGGTCATGTGATACCAGCAGCAAAGAGTAGCTTAGAAGTTTGACTCCTGGTTTCCTAAACTAGTTGCCAATAACTTCTCAACTATTCAAAGAATTCACTAGGGCATTAGTACATTGTGAACACCACCAATTCCATTTTTCGTGTTGTTGATGTTTTGGTCACTCACACCTCTTAATAAATACCTGTACTAAATTTGTGAAAACTGATTTTCCTTCTGAAATATCTCTAACTTTCATAGTTGTTCATTTATTACGAACACCACTATTCACCACATCAATAGCATTGGCTTTTTGCAGTAGAGTAGCTTGCGTATCTCAAGAATCGAGAAATAACCTTGATAAAAACGATACAAGATTGTCAAGAACAAGAAATCATGGAAAGAGCATAAAACAAATGGATATATATAGAGAGATCTTGTTCGAAACTCCAATGTGATATGGTTGAGATCATTCAGATTCTACTGGAGAGGGTAATCAGGCCCGATGGTAACCCACGCTGGGGAAAAGAACAAGTGCCGTCTGTACACAACCAAGTTTGTAGGATCATCATCATCATCATCATCATCAGTAGCAGCAATCTTGTTGGACATACACCTTCTTCGAGATTCGACAGACCTATCTATGGGCGTAGCAGAGCCAAAACTCAAACTCGTCTAGTTCATCACGTTATCTTATATATAGCCAGCCTCAGTTACGTATATGATCTCTAGGGATCCACGTTGTGTGTTGAAATGTCTGCCATTCTAACAATATGACCAACCTATTGCCGACTGAGTTTTCTTATATATTCTATGATGTCTCAGATTCCTATTTTTCTCTACTATAATGTGCTGTCTTGTGATCTTTTCATGCAATGTTGAGCATGATTCTCTTTGGTGACCTGCAAAGAGAAGAATTTGCAACACTATAAGAAACCGGGACAAGTGGCAGAATCTAGTCAGAGATGTCCGAGTCGTTTTTTGACTGTTTTGTCGAAGTTGAAGTGCAAAGTTTCTCATTGTCCATCTTTATGCCTTTTTTCTTCAAGGATATTTCAAATTTATATTCAAGAGTATCTCGTCTTTTGGAAGAATCATCATCATCATCATCATCATCATCAGTCTTTTAGCGTCCGTCGTTGGACATAGACCTTCCCCAGGATTTGCTGCACTTCTCTATCATGGGCGTCACGGAGCCAGTACTTCCCGAACTTGTCTAGCTCGTCTCTCCATCTAACATTTTGCCGGCCTCAGTTGCGCATGTGGTCTCGGGGAATCCATGTTGTGAGTCGTGATGTCCATCGATTGTCTGCCATTCTTGCAACATGGCCAGCCCACCGCCATTTGAGATTTTTTTATGGATTCTATGATGTCTCTAACTCTTGTCTTTTCCCGGATGTACTGTGCTGTTTTGTGGTCTCTCCATGTGAGGCCCAGCATTACTCTTTCATGTGCACGTTGCATGGTTCTCAGCTTACGGGTCTGTCTCTTGGTTAAGTTCCATGTTTCAGCTCCATAAGTGACTATTGGGAGGATGCATTGGTTATACACCCTTCTCTTTAGGATTAATGGGATCTTATTATTTTTGAAGGTTGAGCTAGCTCTGCCAAAGGCTTGCCATCCTAGTGTGATTCTTCGCTTGATTTCTTCTTCTTTTGAGGGTCTCATGGAGATTCGTTGCCCTAGGTAGATGTAGTGGTCTACTTTCTCGAGTTCTGTGTCCTCCATTTCGATCTTAGTGTTTATCTGTAAAACGTCATGGCTTGTTTTTTTTCCAGATTTTCCCATTTTTTATGATTTTGATTGTAAGAAACATGATAGCATATGCAATAAATGAGAAGAAACCTCGAAGACATAGAAGTCAATTCTAGGTACAACATTTGACAGTAGGTGTAATTTTGGTTTTATTAACTCGTTAATGGGTTTATCTTTTATGTTTTATGTCATGAAGTCAATGAGTCCGCTTGTAACCAAGATTACAGATTATTTCCTCTAAGCGACGGTACATAATGTTCAAACCGAGGTGAATGAACCATGATTTCGCATACTGATTTTCAGTGACAGTAGGCGGTACTCCACACTGAGTAGGAACGTCTAATCTAATATATATATATATATATATATATATATATATATATATATATATATACACAAACTCGCATTCACACACACACACACACACACACACACACACACACACACACATATATGTATATATATGAGTGCATCTCAGAATTTCATACAGCAAGTGCTTGCAAAACGTAGTAAACATATTTGGTGCTAAATTTAGTGGGCAATGATTATAGTAGACGATAGAAACAAGGCATAAAGATGAGTATTTTTTCATGAGCAGAATCCACAAAAGTATTTGTAGCATTTCATATATATATATATATATATATATATATATATATATATATATATATATATATATATATATATATATATATATATATATGCATTTGTGTGTTTGTGTACAAAGCGTTACAGCTTTAAACATGCAGCATTAGAAAAAACTTTTTCAAATCTTTTTGTGTCACTTCAGTTACTAAATCAATATCTGCCAATGCGATTTATGTGATTTTCTTCAGTGTTTTTCTCTGTTTTACATAAGCTTTGTTATTATGATACATTGTGTAAACTTTCTTTTGTTGAGGTCATCGGCTGTGTACCATGAAAATGTTTCGGCAATCGTGAAAATAAACAGATATATTAACATGACACCCAAACGGTGTCGATCAAACATCAACTCCCTTTCAACGATGATTTAAATACATAACTTGTGTCATACACATATTTTTCTATATAGAGTGTTTTTATTATGTAATGTATATGGATGTTTTCTACTAAACACCATTTTCTCTCAAACAGGCCTTATTTACGTAAGTTACCCCCCAAACGCATTTAACGTATGACGGTGACTCACTGTTCGTGTCAATTCTATTCATTATATATATACATATATATATATACACACACACACACATACACACATGTATATTCCAAAATTCATAAATACATATACACACATCATCCACACTGATATTTATATATAAAGATATTTATATACACATATGTATACATCCTCATATATACATATTCATAAGTAGATGTATGCATACAATCGTATACACATATACACATACGCATATATATATATATATATATATATATATATATATATATATATATATATATATATATATATATATATATATATATGTGCACATATATACTTATATGTCTCCATCCGAATCGTTCACATATGCACACATGAATATATACATATATATATATATATATATATATATATATATATATATATATATATATATATATATATATATATATATATATACATATGCACTCACACTTATATATGTATTCATAAATACACACATGTATATGTATTCATACTTGCATTTATACACATATATATATATTGATACACAACTATCTATATATATACATATATATACATATGCATATATATACATATATATATATGCGTATAAACACAGACACATATATGCATAAACACATATATATATATGCTCACACACATATATATGTACATATATATGCATACACATACATTTACACACACATATGCACATATATATATATATATACACGCATATATATATATGTATACATGTATGAAGACACATATATATATATATATACATATATATATGCACACATATATATATATATATATACACATACTTATGGATATATATATATATATATATATATATATATATATATATATATATATATCCATGTATTTACACATATATATGTACACACACGCACACACACACACACATATATATACACATATGCACACATATATACTTACCTACACACGTATACACGTATATCTCCACATACATACACACCTATATATATACGTATATATTCTCACATGTATACGCATATATACACATCTATACACAGATATATACATAGACATTTACATATACATACACGCACATTCTCTATGTATACATGCATATATATATGTACACTTATATACACGCATATCTCACCGCACATATGCACACACATACGCACATACACATGTATGAACATTAATATACATATACATGTGTGTGTGTATATGTATATGCGTATGTACGTATGATCTATTTCAGCTTTGTACTGATTAAGATGAGTGATGTTTTTGTTAATCAGTAGGAAGGAAAGTCAAAACTAAAATTGAGTATACTCATTTTTTTGAAAGAACGGGTGCAAGCATTTATAACAAAGAAGGCGCTTCCGTCTGGCATCCTCTGTCATTCTAGCCCACCAGCCAGATTTGGCACCAAATTCTTTTTTCCCGTTCTGACTAAACAAATGGAATCAAAAACGGAAAAAATAAAAAGAAAGAATTGTATAAAGTTATTTTTGTCTTCCTTTTTTGGGAATTAAAAATAAACTCTGAAGCTGCTTTTATGTGGAAACTGTTCTATCAGATTTTTGTGCTTATAAAAAATATCCACTCTTGAAACAGTAAAAAATACTTGTGCCATTACGGATGCTAAAAGAAGAAATCCTTAACAGATGGCGAACACCAGGCGAAAACGCAGTTAACTATCATAGAGTTGAGTTATAAGAAAGAATGCTCTTTTCTTCCTTGTAAAGAATGTTATTATCGCTTTGGGCAACTTTTAGAAGGAAGTTGTGTCTTTAACAGAATTTGAATGAAGATATAATTCTCTTTTGTACTATTTGATATACCATAGGAAACGATCATGAGACAAATACCTGGTCTAGTATAGTTCATAGTAGGGTTCCGTATTAAATAATTAGATAAAATTACTTCATACAATGGAAAATATTTTGAGCTCAATGGTCTTTAGCTATAAATATCTATCATAGTTGGTATAATCTGGAAAAAAGCTAAATTGAAGAAGGGGAGAATATGCATAGGTAGATTGTGCTGCATCAAGTTGGAAGGGTCATACTGCCCGTAAAATCAGCATTCGAAAGTCATTTTCCTGTGCTTGAATACTGACTAGTGACACCAGTAGAAAAAAATGTAGTTATGCTATAAAGGCCCCAGTGATCTCTCACCATAATTACAATGCACCTTCCTGACTAACGTTTCCCAGATCTCACACTTTTTACTTTACACACACACAGACACACAGACACATATATATATATATATATATATATATCGTTACTTGTGCTTCATATATATATATATATATATATATATATATATATATATATATATATATTGCTACTAGTTGATTAACATCAGATGTATTTCACTAATGATGAAGGAGTCTACAATCTCAGGATGGAAAATACGAGCAAGCTGAATCTCCATCCTATTTCAGCCTCGTCTTTGGGCATTTTTGGGTATTTTTAGTTTGATAAATTGCTTGAAATACAAAGAGATGATTCGCAAAACTAACCATTTCACCATTATATGGTACTCTCCTTTCATGGAAATAATTAGTATTCTGGTTTCGAAAATATTTCTCTACATTGATTTCAAGAAGAGATGTAGGTATCGTGGTCAAGTTTTCTGTTGTTTTCTCAAGTCACAGAAAAAATCCTCATGACAATTCTTGAAGTCGTTCATGTAAGATCGACTAAAATAATACCAAAAATGATATCCGGCGTATATTTTCCTAGCTTGAATCTTAAATATTTGATATATCACAAGATGGACTTTAACATTTTCTTAAATATGATAAGTGTTGTGATCATTGGGAAAACATCTAACATTTCATAAATTATATCAGTTATATAGTGATGTAATTTATCAATATTTACTAGGCTTAAGTTAACGTAGAACGAAACCACAAATGTAGGATAACTGTGAGGATCCAACTTACTTCAATAACCAGCTAAACAAGATTTGCTAATCATTGCTTCATGGCAGGGCATTTTGTTATTGCGAAAAAGTTGTACATAGGAGACTAAAAATACTGTCTCGAGTTCTCATCCTCAGTTTTATAAGGAGCTGCTCTCTAAAACTGTTAACTTTCTTCAGTTTTTAATTGGTCTGGCTAGCTACGGATGTGTGCATCTGAGGATGCTGGAGATGTAAAGAAAGGTTGCAAAGGTCTTTTAGCTAAAAATCAAGGTTTTTTTTTTCGCTCAGATATTTCAAAAGAAAACTATTGTTTAAAACCAATTCATTTTCCTCAGAATACTTGCGTCATCATGATAATTTTTAGTTTTGCTTGAGCCAGTCAATCGATATCTACGATGACGACCTCTATTCTTCTTGGTTTCATCATTGGTTGGTTTTTTTTTAATTTTTGGCGTCCATGAAATTGTTGGAGGCTTCTCCGGCAAAAGAAGATAATCTACGAAGAGATGGCATTTCATTGCTGCAGAGGCCTTATAGACCACTAATAGCACTATCTTTGTTATCACAGTCAACGTCTCATGGAGCAGGAAAACCTGAGATGATCAAGACCAGGATAACTTCGACAGACATCAAGGAATCGTCTCTGTCTTCATCTCAAGTGCAATGTGGATACTCTGAGGGAATGATCGAAAGCTGAACGACAATCACTTAATGCCTAAATGAGAGCTATCCTTTGAGCCGTACTATAATCTCATTTCTAAGCTCTTATTGTATTAAAACAATGACATTAAAAAAACACAAATTCCTAGACGGACGCAACAATAGATTCCTGCCTAAAATAACGTATAAGCATTTGCCTGTTTCATGTAAATTAAGCAGGCATTCAAATGCCACGAGTGGGTTTAGTTAATAATTCCTCTGGAGGGAAAACTTTCAAACGTCTGCGTGATATTTATATAGTTCATGAATAAATTGAATGCATTGGACACGGGAAATTAAAGACTTACGGCAATTTTTGTATTGCTTACAAAAATCTTTCTTTTTGTCTGGCACACATTAAACGTATTTCACACACACTCACAAACACATGCATGTGAATACATACAATGTTTAGTATTTAAAGCTGTAAAGCTTTCTAGACTATACGTAGTACTACTTGTAAGTATTTGAACGAAACAAACACTTTGCTTGTATTGCTTGAATTCATGAGTTAAAACTGGAACTTTCAATGTGTGTTTTAGTTTGAAGCTATTTCAATAATTAGTTTGGCAACTATTCCGAATAGCAATATTAATTAGTTCTCTCGATCTCATCCATCGATTCTGAACAAAATTTAGCAGAGTGGAAAATCTAATTGATTTGATTCATTTAACAATTTGATTCTAACAATTATTAACAAAGGCTACCAGGAATTTAGCTTTCAAAAGGATAAAACGTGTCTGAATACACGACTTGTTGCCCGGATTGGAGTAAAAATTTGCTTTTTCTTGTGTACCCACCCCCAAAGGTTTGATTGAATCATCTTCCCTGCTCAGGTATGTGGGTTAACAATGATATAATAGCGACGGTTTAAGGAACAGAAAATGTTTATTGTTGACTCGGTTACAGATCCAAGTTAATTCTTCCCATTGACTGGAGTACCACGACTGGCCATGTGATTTAATCGATGTGCAGTGGCAAGAAGGACATGTTTGGTCTTAGACACGGAAACTATCCTGGAACTATACTGAACTTAACGAAGTCGGGTCATCGTAGGGCTAGTATTGTCGAGGCCGACTTCCGGCACAGAACTCTGACCAGTAAAGAACTGCCCTGAATTGCTTTGGGTGTGGGGATGAATTCATAGGAACCTACGAACAAGAGGAGTTGTAGAGGAGATGATGAATTCCAGCCTGAAAAATTAATCTAACGCCTATGTAATTTTGCCGACTCTCCCCACATGTCGAATCGCCCTCTATCACTCCCATAACATGATTTGATTCGCGGAGGTCCTCAAACCGCCATCAAAAGGTGTTTCCATTTCTTTATGTTACAATCAGAAAAGCCTATCGCATCCAGCTCCATATTATTATTATTATTATTATTATTATTATTATTATTATTATTTGGAATCTCACACCAGTTGCCTGGTGGTAACCGCTGGAGTTTGAGTGACAGCAAGTCTCCTCAAGTCTCCAGCCCTCCTCTCCTAGTACTAGCAGGTCGCAGTAATTCTGCGATTTACAGTTTCACACCGGTTGCCCAGTGGTTATCGCTGAGGGCTGAGTGACAATGTCTCCTCAGGTCTTCAGCTAACGTCTCCTCCCTCTTTCGCATATCATGACAGAGCTACAATTCGTTGCAGTACTTATATCTCTAGCACCTTCCTCAGTACCCGTGCAGTTCCCAGTAGTGCTGTGGTCTGTACAGTCTCTATCCTCCCCCTAATCCCGATCTCCTCCAGTCTCTCCCTCAGCGTTCTGGGGACAGTTCCTAGTGCTCCCACTATGACTGGTACTACCCTGGTTTTCATGTTCCACATTTTCTTTAATTCCCTTGCTAGGTCCTGGTATTTTTCCCTTTTTTCACCCTCCTTCTTTTTTACTCTATGGTCTGCAGGCACAGCCACGTATTATTATTATTATTATTATTATTATTATTATTATTATTATTATTATTATTATTATTATTATTATCATCATCATCATAATTACGAACCACCTTTTACCTTTTGGGGCATGAATACCTTCTGTTATTTGTTTGGAATATCAAACAAGAAAAATTCAGTATCTTCCCCGTCTTAAGTACCTTTACACTTGACAGATTTCCTTTATATTGCAATTCTTTCGGGCCAGATGGTAACACATCTATAGGAATTTATCCATTCTAGATTTCGTAAGTGCCCAGGGGCCGAGGCAGCTTTCACGGAGGTCCTTTTATCTTGACCAAGCAACTTGAATTTTCGTGTCAGCTAATAGAAAGAAAAACATTATTTGGAACCTAGAGCTTTCATTTGAAATCTTGACTCATGCTTTTCTAACCTTTTAAATCCAACATGCTCAAAGTTTCCTTTGGTGTCTTGGTAGAAAAGTTTTATGAAGTTATGAAACCTTCCCCGACCAATCGTAGTATCATATTTGTGTTATTTTTTTGCTCAAACATTTAAAAGCAGTACTATATATATGTATGAGTTCGTGTATGTATGAAATACCTGTGATTGTTGGGTGTCGCAAAGACATATACACTCTTTCTTAAGAATTGGTTATTACCTGAAATTCAATTGAACAATTTCATAATGAAAAGTGAATTATTTTAAAATAATAAAACCAAGAAATACGAAATTTCAACCTCCTGGACGTATTATGGATAGGGTATTTAAACATTTCTATAACCCAAATTGGATTATGATTTTCACCTCAGCCCTACATTTGTGAGCTTTGTATAAGATATAAAGGTATAAGGTGTGAGATTCCATTTTGTAAAACCTGGTATGTAAAGCAAAGTGGGGCAATCAGTTGTAATACACTGATCTATTCGCAGTAGCGGTCACAACGATTTTGCCTTGAATCTGGTTACGTTGTGTTCATGAGTCTAATCCCTACGTCAGATACGAACGTCATACTGATAATTCATTCCAAGTTTTAATCGAGGTAAAAAGATTTAATAAGAGAGAAATTCGCAGGAGGCCAACATCAAAAGCTTAATTAAGTGAATTTGAAAATAATAAACCGGAAACCAAAGTAGGAATTAAAAATGATAAGATTATATTTCACCATCAATCTTTTAGCTTCTATCGGTAGACCGAACCTCTTCACTGCGAACGCCCCAGGGCTAATAGTATCTGTACTTGTCTAGTTCAAAATGTCCAGGGGTCGTCTCACATTGAGAATACATTGGTTATATACCTTTTTTCAAAAGATTTTTCTTGTTCTTGAAGGTTGAACTTGCTCTACTGAAAACTTGCCAACCTAGTCATCTTTTGCCTGATTTCTACTGTTTTGAAGATTTCATGGAGATTCGTTGTCCAAGGTAAATTTTGATCATTGTTTTTGTTCTAAACATATTTGCTGCTCATGACATTTGTCCCCCTGAAGTTTACGTGAAGACCAAATAGACAAGTTTCGATTAATATCACTTTAATAATATTAACATTTGCAGTAACTGTAAGAATAACTATATGAATGTGATAACTCGTGGTCATAGATTCACTTTGCATGCCCTTTTTTTTTTATTTGCATGGGGAAATTCGTTGATACGCTCTGGGAATTAATTTGCAAAGCGTTGTCGGTAAGCCTACATGCAGTTAAAGACTATCTGCTCTGGATGAAAACATATGCCGACAATTTCTGATTTCTCAGTCTAATTACGCTGATCTCAGGGGAGCGTATATCATTACTCCGCCCCATATTGCAGATTTTATGTAGAAACGTTTCTATGGTATATACCCAGTTGCCAGTTGATTATTTGAAGAATTTGTCCATTTACTTTTCTTGTAATTCAAAAATACATACTAGTTGGAATGGATAGTACATTCAGAACGGCATGAACCGGGAGCCGTTAAGTATTTTATCCCATACCTCAGAATCGAATTATCCCATGTCGCAGTAGATCATGAAGATATCATGTAAGCCTTTTTGTGGAATCTCGTGGAGCAATGTTTTTTTTTTGTCTGTGTCCATCCTCCATCCAAGTTTCATGCGACAGGTCGTGCAGGATTACATGGTACCAATCGCAGAGAGTAATATCTGACCCATGCGTTCGAAAAGAGGGATTCATACCAAGGGCAATACAGTGAAGTGGATGCAAACTACATATTCAAAGATTCCATCATTCCGCACCGTTAACCGTTGCCCAAACTCTGCATCTCCTCCGTCTATTGACATATCATCATCATCATCACCATCATCATCATCATCAGCAGCAGCAGCAGCAACAGTAGCGATTATAAGTTCACTTTGACAAAGGCCTTTCCCATCTTTCATGACGACCACGATTGCATATCTTACCGGCAAAACTTTCCAATTCATCCCTTCTTCTTATATCTGGTCTTCGCTTACTGGCATTACTGTCTTATGGTCACCAATCGTTTAACATTTCATTCCATCTACTGTCATGCCTTCTCGCTAAGTGTCCAGACAATGTTCATTTTTGCTGCTTAATTATTTGTATGACCTCCTCCACCTGAGTCCTCCCTCTGATTCATGTTGATCGTTTCCTATCCCAGAGTAATCCCTAGTTCTTTCCATGACTCTCTGTGCGATTTCAAGTTGATTCTCAGCCTGTTTCGTTAATTTCGACGTTTCACATTCGTAGGGCATTGCTGGTATAATGCACTCATTGCATACTTTACGCCTTAAGCACAGGGGCAAGGCAATGGGACAGGACATAGAATTGAAATCATTTCGAGAAATTCTCCCTAACTGCCGTTTCTGATTGCATGAAACAGTTCCAATCAAAAGAAGTTTGGGTGATCTTCGGAGATCTCACTTAAATAACGGATAAAATGTTCAAAAGGTTGATGAAAAAATAGGACTAAGAGGTCTCAGTGGCTGATAGAAAGTAAGATGACATGACAAGCTAGACAAGTTCGGAAAGTCCTGGCTCCGCAACGGCAAAGATGAAAATGTCTGGTGAATCTTGGAGAAGGACCTACTCCAACGACGGACACTAAAAGGCTGCTGTTGCTGCTGCTGATGAGAATATTCAAGGCCACTTTGTCGTTAGTCCTGAACCAAAAGTTAGCATCCATAATTTTAAGGTACGAAAATGTAAGAAGAAAGCATAATTTCCTTCTTTTGCCAACAACAAACTCAATTCGAAGCAAATTTTGACAGTAATTTAATCTTGGACGATCAGAATATTTCAGCACTCTTGAATGTCTTTTCATTTTAGGTATTTAGACGATGAGGAATTTTTTAGCTTTTCTGACGAGAAAAAAGAAAAATAACGTTGCCTTTTCAGGCGTGATAGCAGACTAATTCTTTCCTCTCCAACTATTTATGATGGGAGAACTGTTACGGGAATTATTGTTCAGCTAGGAAAAGACATTTGTTCTGAGTTGATGCCTCTTTACGCTGAAAAGATAATAAAATCTCTCAAATGATAAAATTCAAACAATCCCTGTTTTAAGAGAGTGTTTTTTTCTGTTTATCTTTGAAATGAATTCTTTTCAACTATTTCAAAAAAATATTTTCTTTCAGTTCATTTTCTTTTCTTTCTGCAGTCATTATATTTTTATTGCTTTCTCTTTCTTTTGATCTTTCAAACAAGAAAAACTACATACCAAGTAGCTATCGAGTTGTGACTGCGGGTTTTCTCTTTTCTAGGGATTCGACTATTTTGAGGCCACGCTGACGATAAGAACGATGGAGTATTGAATTGCTTTGTTGTCGAAATTAGTGATTAAATGCTATCGGCCAAAAGAAGATAACATCAAAGACAAATTCCCGAACTTTTATTCGTTGTAGAGTGAGGAGCGCATTCTTTTAAAAAGTAAATTCATTCTTCTTCCCAAATTCCAGAAATTTAGCATTGCACCAAACATTGTTGATAAAACTAAAACATTTTCGATCGGTTATTCGTTATTTGTAGATCAGCTGGTATGAGTTCGATCAAGTGGGCATCTCGCGGAGCTCTCCACATCCACATAATATTCTTAGTTTCCCTCCATAAGCGAATATAAAACGCACCGTGTATCCATGTATTTCGTACGTAATCTTTTCCAACTCGTGCACAGATACTAAACTGGTCCTAGGTTGAAGTGTGACACTCTAATTCCAAGTAGAGCTCAAATATACATTGATCCTGAGCAGTAGTGCTGATCCATCCGTAAATAATTCAGTCATTTTTGACGGGTACTATGCTAGTGATGAATATATTATTGTGGGGACAGGGGATTAGTGGTTTGCTAACCAGTCTCAAGTGGAGAATCTGGATTTGCAGTTCATCGATGGTAAAGTCCTTCTCCCTGTATTTCATCATCCTCTCCTTTATCCTTCCAATCCTCGTTCACCCATGTTTTCATTAAAACGTGATTCAAACAGGGATTAATTTCATATACAAAAAGGAATAAAGAATGCAAAAATACGTTCTTGTACAAAAATACCACGTCTAGTCCCAGGCCGTTTCATGATCTAAAATCAGTTCAAATAATATCATGCGCTCCTTAAATTTCTTCAAACCGCAAATTGATTGAACATAGTCACGAAAGAAACTCAAACGATGATCACTTTGATAATACAGGCTCCAAGTAGGCAAAACGCAATTTCTATGCCGCAGTTACATATCACTATAGTGACTTCCAATGTGACTACCCGAAATTAAAAAAAAAAAAGTCAGTAAAGGTCATTTTGATAATTCATGATCAAAATGCGCAAAATCTCAGCTGCAAATCGTGGAGGTTGTCTTCATACAAAAGCTCGCATGTGGTGACAAACGGGACTGGAATCAATAAGCGTTATTCAACTGATATCACGGAAGTGTCTGCCACAAAAATGTCTCAGCGATCCTATGTCACGCAAACTCCGTTGATGTACTGTTTCGTGCTTAAAAACCCTTTCCAATCATGATTTCGTCAATTTTACGGATAATTACTACCTCCACCAACATTGCGCTGCTGTGTGATATCACTCTGGTGACCTGTAATGAAGCTATTTTTGAAATAGAGCCAAGGGACTGAGTCCAAGTCCTGAGGTTTGAATAGTATCACCATTGTTTAAGTAAGACATTCATCTCATTAACTTAATTAAGTTTTGATGCCTTGTTTAACAGTAAGATAGCATGCGTCAGTTTCGATCGATTCTTTTCCTTCTTTACCAACTTTGTAAGCGGTGAAGCATCAAAAGTTGGAGGAGTTATAAAACTGATGTACATGTCAAGACAAATTAATCAACTATTCAGAATACACCAGAAATGATGGTTTATTTTCTCGGTCAAAAAGCGTAACACGCGTCCATACAAACAACTAGAATAATGGTATACATAAGAATTATTGCACTTACCAATCTATCAATTCATACGTATAGTTCATGATTTACACTCTTTGGTGATAAGAAAATACTTTTGCGGATATGGCTAAACAATAACCCAAGGATATCTCGGGAGCCTACCTGAATGCGATGGTTAGCAAATTCATCAGACCAATTCGGTAGTGTAGTACGCTCCACCTCCACTGAGTGCCCCTTAACCGTGGCCTTGTGCCATATCAAGAAAAACTTGAAGAAAATTGATCCACAAAATTGAACTCGTTTTTCTCATCAAAGTTGCAGTAAAACTATTGAGACCATTTTTTGGCGTATCTTTCAAATTTCGAGTCGGTTCTACTCATTTTTTTTTTTTGCTACAGCTAAGATCTCTTTTCAACTCTACTGTATATGTGGCAACATAGACAAAGATTGAATGAAAAGAAAATTTGCATTAGTCAGAACTTTTCAATGCAGAAAATCGGAAATACTGGATATAAGATACTTTGAACCCCTAATCTTCGTAATCAGCATAAAAAACCGCATAAAACACGCCTTAACAAATGCCCAATAAAAGTTTGATGCTGACCAGTGTAATTATATATCAGAGACCTTCCTTTTAACTACGATCGATAATTAAGGAAAAATGTTTTATATTTACTTAATTTAGCATGTTGCAAGCCCGAGTGAAGGAAATACGAGTGGAAAAAATTGTCAATGTTCTCAGTGGGAAGGACTTGCTTAACTTGAAAATCTACAGTAGGAATCCTGGCGTTTTACTGAGCTGAATCACCGACTATTGATGCTGGTGAGGAATTAGAAACTTATCAAGCAGTAGGAAGATAGATATTTGATGAACTGTAGTCTGATAAAAAGCTCAATGAAGATTGAACGCAATAACAATGAGACGAACACGCAATCATCTACACTAAAAACAGGTGGTCGCTGCTCTTTTAAAAGTTTGATGATAAATGGGATGAGGTTATCGAAAGCAAATGAGAGTATATCAACGACCAAGTGTGTATTTAATCATCATTATATTTGTATTTACAAATAAACTGAAATATCAGGAAAAAATTCCCCTATAGTCTGATATCTTTATATAATCATCACTTTATGCTAGGCAAGTCCGTAGTAACAGGTCTAACCAACATTGTATTTGAGATTTCAGAACCGCAGATTCTCAGACACACACACACACACACACACACACACACACACACACACACACACACACATATATATATATATATATATATATATATATATATATATATATATATATATATATATATATATATATATATAACCACTAAGCCGACATTGAAAGAACGAAGTGATTAAATGACATTTGGCCATAGAAATATATTTTCGGCGCCAGTTTTATCTCTTAAAAGTTCCAGGGAAATGATATCACGTGATTCTAGTGATGGGTTTTGTAAAAGAGCAAACAAGAATGATTATTTTGCTCAATAGCACAAGAAAATTTTGCTTCATTACACAAATAGTGTCAAATAATTCATTTTTCTTCTTTTATACGATCACCTTACTTTTTAAAGTTACGCATGACTTGAAGCTTTTGAGATTTCTGGGTGAAAAGAAGCCTTAATTGAAATCATAAACCCCTGATGTAGGGACCGATTAATACCAGACACGAAATCCTCTGTTTTCACCAACTTAGATTGATTTTTTGCAACAAAGATTTTCAGTAATTTTTCTTCCAATTTTCATTGTTCCACAAAACACAGTTGTTTATTTTGATACGACAAAATATATGTAACAATACTGACTTCATCAGAGCCAAACTGCAAAAGCAACTATTTCAGCAACTAAGCTCAATAAAAACAAAAAACAAAAAAAACAAACAAACAACAATGAAACAACATATTTTCTGTGCTCACTAGGGAGAGTGGTTGGGAAAAAATTCAAATTTCTACTGTGGATGGTCATATCTATTAAGAGTCAAGGAAAAGAATTTATAGTAAAGATTTAAAAAGAAGAGAGAAAAACTGATAAATTCTAAAAAAAATCCTTCTAGTTCCCTCTTTTCCCTCTAATTGATGACTTTAGAATAGGATCTTTCTATTTTCCTTCTCTCTTCATTCATCCTTTTAAATATTTCACTTTTTCGTCTTAACCGGGAGGCTGAAGTTGTCATTGTTGTTAGGTTACCAAAATAAAGTCAACTCAGTAGTGGTGTGGCAAAAGTAAGGTCTGGAAATTTCCCATGATGCTGAAACACAAAAAATTATTTCAAAAAGATGATTATGATATTAATAAATGGATACAGAATCCCACTGAATACTTATAGATGCGTCATATTATTTGAAACGACCTCCCGTTGTTACACAGAGAATGAGTCATCCAGTCTAGAGAGCATAAATAGAAATGAACAATCAGAGAAAAATGGGGTTGCTACAGGAATTGAATGATATAATTGTCGGTGTTAGAAACAAATAGTGCAGACATGGACAGGAAATGAACAAAATGAGAAGTGTGGGTATGAAGTGGTTATTTGGATCTTCACCTTTCCGTCGGGCTGACTAGCTCAATGGCTAAGAGCGACGTTTATCGGTCGCAGGTTAGATTCGTGGAGCTGCCCCATTTTTCTCTAATTGCTTACTTCTATTTACGCTGTCTAGGCCGAGTTACTCATTATCCTTTAAACAACGGGTGGTCATTTCAAATACAGTTTAAATAATATAACGTATTCATTAATATAGATTATATAAACAAATATCTAAAACTTCTGTGAGATGTCAATTGGTTGCTTTCCTTATTTGACGAGTAGAGAATCTTTCTTCGTTCCCCCTCTCTTCGTTTATTTTGCTCGTTTCTTTTTATTATTATTTATTTTTATGAGTTAAATATGGTGAGTATGGAAAAAATTACTTTTAGAAGATACACAAGCGATAAGAAACCTTTTGAGTAACATCAAAGGTCTTTTCTCGATGGAAGTTGGGTCAACGAGTTTCAGTGACACGGCATCAATAGTCCACTTTATTCATGTTTTGGAGTGCATACGATTTCATTGGTGGTCTAAGTAGGAGAAATCTAAATATGTAAGTTTTACAACCGTCAGCCTGTGCTCTTTGGATGAAAATTGCAATGAAAATAAGAGGAAGATTAAACAAACAAGATAGCGGAGCATGGGAAATATAAATGATCATTTCTACCTACTATTTACTTTAGAAAAAAGTTTCACTTTAAAATTATGCTAATTAATTAATAGCCATTTGATAACATTTCTAAGATGATGATATACGAATTCCTCCAATATAAAAAAAATTGTAATTTTTAAATTTTCTAAATAAGTATTTGAAGATACTCATATCCCCCGAGATCACATGCGCAACCGAGGCCGGCAGAACATTAGATGGAGAGACGAGCTAGACAAGTTCAGGAAGAACTGGCTCCGCGACGCCCATGATAGAGAGGTGTGGCAAATCCTATGGAAGGTCTATGTCCAACGACGGATGTTAAGAGACTGATGATGATGATGATGATGATGATGATGATGATTTTTGTTATGATTATTTTGATGCGGCTACTACTACTGACACTTTGGTTTGACTGTGAATTGAATTTCGTTACATATTTATTTATCATGTAAGGAATGTCTCGCCGAGAAGATATTAGCATGTTTGCTTGGCTGATCATTATTATTGAGTTGCTGGTTCGATCCTCATCATGTTTGTAGCCCTGTGCCAAAGTTAACGAAGCGTAGTAAATAATTCTACGACTCAAAGGCCAAAATCTAAGGCTGGGTTTCGAATTAGGAATAGATGGTGCAATGTTAGAACATTTAAATGACTGTACCTATTTTCATACATCTCTACATGATATTTGATGATTCCCGATTTACAATCAATAAATTTTGTACTCTTCAAATGCTCATGGAGACACATTATTTTCATAGTATTATGCACTCAATTCATAAAAAAGCATAGTGACGCAAATGAATTATTAGTTTGATAAATCATTTTTGTACATTTTTCGAGAAATCTTCGAGGTGTCTCTAAATTCTAACCAATTCTTTATTGTTTGTGTACTCAACTAAGATATGTTGTTTACGAGAATTAAAAAATATTCAGAAATGTCCAAACTGAACTCAGCAAATGAATAAATAAACAAGCGAACAACCTAACAATTGTGAAAATCTACAGTAACACCTGCTTGCACCAAGTTAACAACTTTACTCTGTAATTTTTTCAAAGATAAAAATGGATAAAACACGTGCGTGTCCGGATGATATTTTATTGCGTTCAAAAATGCTGCAGTTGAGGGAGAGAGAGAGGGGGGGAGAAGGGGGCACAGCCAGTGTGTATTTGTTGAACCATACTTTAAAACATTTCATCCGTATGTATATAAATATGCACACAATTATGTAATACATGTATGAGTGAGTGCACGAGTGTCTAAAAGTAATTATTTTATGTGTGAAAAATCAAGTGGAAACGAATTAGCTTGAAGGTGGGTTACTCATGTTCAACGTTGCCTAAAATGCGCTAATTGCGTCGAAAGAATGAAGCATTATTCAGATTCTGTTTATCAGTAACGCTTACATTAATTCTTGACACCTGGCAATCCTCTCCTTTCCTGACCCTCGATGCACAACGTACAGATGGAGTGCCTGCACTTGCTAGTATAAATCTCAGCGACAAAAATGCGAAAATAGGTGCTTCATAATTAATTTTTCCCGTTTCAATCAGAAATATTTGGTTTGTTATGCAGAAAATTACAATAGCTAAGTTGAAAAGATTAGTCTGTGATAAAAAGTAGGATTTATTAAACAAATAAACATCTGATTTCATTCACATGTTTAGTGACAGACACTAATCATCAGTTGTATTGTAACCCAGTATACGCAGGCAAGTTTTCTTCTCATCACTGCTCACTGATTGTAACACAACTCCACCACTCCGTCTTACGCGATTTTTGAGCTAAGACTCACTTAAGCAAAATTTGACATTCAATGTATATCTTAGATTAAAAGAAGGATTGTCAGTGGTAAGGAATCTTATCAGTTATACGTAAAATTCATTCGCTTTTTGTGTCATTAGAAGTTTTATTTCAAGGATTACGTTTATTGAATTATTATCCCCAACAATGAAAAATGGGATAGGCGAGAGATGGAGTCTTACTGCGAGATGTCAGTTGGAGTCTCACCGAGACAGGTCAGCTGGGGTCTTACCGAGAAAGGCCAGTTGGAGTCTTACGGAGAAAGGTCAGTTGGAGTTTTACTGAGAAAGGTCCCAGACACATAAGGGGACTTGACATTTCCAGCGATAACCATCAGCCATCTGGTATGAACATGTAAATGTGTGAAATATTAAATAAACAAATGGAAAAATAAACACATAAATAAATATAAAGGCGCAGACTTTATCTCTTTTTTTCTCCTTTGATCTCTGGTCCTCCTTCCCCGTTTCAGGTAAACGTTGGTGTCTACCGTTGTGATGTGACCTAAAACCCTACTCGCCAACTTCGTTCAATAATGATCGCACCCTTCTTTCGCATGACAAATGTGACAATAGCAATTTATAAAGAAGGCGTTCTTTGTTGTTACGAAGCCTAGCGGGCCACCCTTCTTCGTCATCAACTCGTTGGCTGTCACTGAACCTGGGTCAGTTTTTCAGAACTAGTGTTGGGAGTCAGCGTTTAATATAATGCAATTGAATGGGGATATGAAAGAGAGGGAGAAAAGAAAATGCAACCGAACGAATACAAGCTTCTTGTCTATAATTTTAAAAAGGGAACATTGTACGTAATACACAAAAAATTTCCAAATAATTGTTGACATAAAAACAAGTTTCGTGCTTACATTTTTTCTACTAACTACTAAATAGGTATCTTTTGAGCAATGAGTCAGCAAAAAAGGGGTGAAAACCTAAAATGTTAAATTTCAAGCTCTGCTGTCGGTGTAATGGCAAAGTGTTAATGAATTATTATAAGTAAAAAGGCAAAAAACAAACACAAAAACAAAATAAAAAGCCAACAAACAAGAGCCAGAAAAGATGTATACAAAAAAGTCTGATGACTAGACCATAGGAACACTATTCACAATGTGATGTCTGTAATTCTCTATGGTAATCATTTAGCTAAGCTAAGCTTTAGTACTATTGAACCGTATCCGATAGAAATTGAGTCACGCAGAAGCGGAGATTACTCACTTTCTTCTATGGCTATCTTTTACTGGTAAAATATGCGCATACTTGTATTTTAATGTAGTCTTAAACAATAGTATATCATATATTGGGTTTGGTCAAATAAATCATTCAGCGTTTGGCATGGAGGCGTATACTATCAAAAACTTCATTCAGAGTGGTCGCTTTCCATTGTATTGTGACAGCTGTCATATCAGCCTGTTGAAATTTTCTATTCATTGATTCTTGCACTGAAGATAGAAGGATATTAGCAACATTGTCAGCATATTGGACTTTTCATTTTGAAATAGGTATAAATACGACAAAGTGCATAAGAAATCCATAGTTCATAGAAAAGGTACTATGAATGACTATATCGAGCGCGGAAACTTCTTGCTGAACGATCCTCAGCAGTCTGGGAGACTGGATCAGGTTGAGAGTGATCAAATCAAGATATTTCTGGGAAGTAACCAATGATGAATATTCAAAACATCCAAAACAACATTTGAAAATCATTTGCACCGACTAGGTTATATTTGATGTGTGACTTCCATACAGGTTAAATGAAGAAGCCCACTGGATCATTTGTTTTTGAAGCAAATTCTAACAGCTGATGAAAAGTGGTTACTTTACAATGGAGCGGAGAACAAGATACCGTACGATAAACGAAACGAAATGAACCACCATTAACGGCGCCAAATGTCAACAGTTTTCATTCAAAGAAAGTGATGCTTTGCATACGTCGGGATTGGAAGTGGATCTCCTCCCGGAAAACCAAACGATTGATTCGAACAAGTACAGCTCCAATTAACTCAACAGCTGGTAGGAACCTGGTTTTGCATGTTTTGACTACAACTTTTTTACCGGTCTTTACAGAATTTTCCCAATGACAAAACGTTTCCCGGAAAACCGCCAAAAACATTTAGACTTGTTCTTTACTGATAAAGATAAACATTGTTGGGACACGAAATTATGAAGTTACTTTAAAGATAGCAGAAAATAGTAAAAAAAGTAAATATGTTATTCAATGAGTTAATGCTGAAATAAATTATATTGTATTTTTATGATTTAAGTACATACACATTGGCTCAAAAGTCGCAAAGAGTTTTAAAACAACCAATATTTTGTCTATTGCAATATTTTTTGTTATTCCTTTTCTCAAAGGTATAAGAGAACCCTTAAAAAATTACACGACTGAGCCACGAACTAAATCAATAGAAATTTGCTTTGAATACCATCAATCAATATTGACACATATTCCCGTTATTTCAATGTGTGGACACCACCACCAGTGTCGATGATTCGCTGGATTTAACAGCTCCACACCTTTTTCTCTGGGGTCACACACACACACACACACACACACACACACACGTGCGCGCGCACACACACACACACACACGAGTTTTAAACATGAGTACAAATACTGTGATATGGCTTGGTTCGATCGATAACGTCATGACAAAAAAAAAAAAACAAAAACAAAAAACGATAGAAAAGAGGTTGATTTTAACCTGATGTAAAATTTCCTTCTGGACAGATCCATTATTTGTGACATTTGTGATGCTCATCAATTGTAATGATTTGCCGACTCATCCTAATTCAGACAACATTCAGGAAAATGATGCATATTTTGTAGATGTAATAAGGCATCTGGGGAGGTGCAAAATGGCCTGACTATTAACAGGAAAATGAAATTGGCGAATTGAGTTCAAACTGGTTGTGGTAGTTCGTGATTATTTTGCTCTAATGCCTTTTGGGAAGGCATGAACTCATCTCCTGGCCCGAGTTATGGGTAAAATAGAGCCCCCTCTAAGGGAGCCCCTTTGCTATGTAAAGTAGTTCATCTGACAGAAGGCTACTCTGATAAAAGAAACAAAAAACTACAGCTTTGCCACTGCCGTGGACACTTTGAATCCACCGAGCAACACAATAAGTATACCAAGCCTTGAGAGGATTCAGGTTGTGCGATTTGATTTCCACTAAGAAAAATAATCTTGGTGAGCGAGGAGAATGACAATAACAAATACTGAATCTGTATGCAGGAGAAAAAAATTAACTTATATTCAATTAAGTATTCAGTTTTTTAAAATTCTATTTCTGTACTAATCCTTGATACTGCGTTGATGTGTTTATTACCACAAAGTTCATATTGGTTTACTAAATTTGAGAACCAAGAAACTCAAATACCTCAAACACGTATTGTTTTGCTTTGCTCGTGACTTATGTATCGAGAAGATAAGAATAGTGAGAGGTGTTAAACAGAACAGAGGCAAACAAAAGGCCAGATTCTGAAGTAATTTTTCATAAAAAAAACAAACAATTTGTACAAGAAATGCAGTTCTTAAAAAAGTGCGGTCTCATTAACAGATCTAATATTATCACTTTATTCTCTTATCTAATACCTCAGTAATTTGAACCCAAAATCCTAGCCCAACCTAACGTGGCACGACGCACGCATGTCGGAAATGAATCAAAACAACTAGTTCGGTGGAAATACGGCAATTCTTTCTAAAGATTGCACTGCACCACACAATTTATCCCCAGAAACTTACATAGAGAGAAGAGAATAGGCCTTTCCCAATGGTGGCCAGTTTGTCCGCATCACGCCATCGTACTTTTTGTCTCCAACAATTTCGCCCATGTTGTCCATGTTGTGAGTCGTGGTGTCCAGCGGTTGTCCTAAAAGTATCTTTATTGAATTCGTTTCACCGGATGCTTGCCAACCGAGGATGATTTTTTGCTTGATTTTTTTTCTTTTTTTTGAAGATTCGTTGTCCCAGGAAGATGGAGAGATCTTTCTCCGACTCATTTCTTTCAATTATCAATGTAATTCAGCAGAATAGTTTTTGGTGAACAAAATATCAGTCACAAAATCATTCAAATATCTAATCGTTTTGACATCTGGTTTTCTTTTTGAAATCCTTAATTCTTTTTTCATTTAGTTAACAATCGAATATCAAAAGAATTAATTAGCAATTAAAACTCTTGATGGCGTCTCACATGTTAATCTTGTTTAAATTTCGCTTGTTATCTTGTGTAAACAATTACTGGTCCTTTTTCATGTATTGCAATTTTCCTCTATCCGTGTTGCGTTCTGAATCATCTACGTCGTTCACGACGGTGCTTATCTTAAAGTAAATGCAAATAAATCTGATACACCATTAAACCTCAGATGTTAATTCGATCCTCGTAGATGACCAATCTTTGTGACCTCATGTCAGATTAAGCTAAACTTTGTATACATCCCCAGCTGAACATAACACAAATGTTGGGGAAAAGTATACACATCTTTATAATGTTGACTTCTCAAATGATCGAAAAAAAATTGAACGCATGAATTAGAATAAACTTACATTTATTAGATTCTGATAATGACAAACAAGTGAAAAGATTTGAGATTCAAACAAAAACTATGCAACCATTATAAAAGAATATTTGAACATTCTGTTCAGAGTAAAACTAGGTAGACATTTCGTTCTTGCCGATGAGTTACTGATATGTGTTACAGTTAACTTCGTATCTCTCAAATCCAAATGACAGAGGGAATGTGAAACATCAAGAATGTGTTATGCAAATTTTCAAAGAAGGTAGGACTTGACCGCTTTTAAAAGCATTCTGAATCAGGGCTTTTATCCAGCCCGGTCACTGAACTCAAGCGTCAGCAGAAAATACGTAACCATCTCAGTACCAGGGCAGGCTGAAAGTTCCGGTGTTCCAGACGAAGAATTATTGGTATTTTCCAAGCCTAACTTTGTATGGTACAAGAACAATTTGGAGGAAATAGAGCTCAGAAGATTGTGTAGTGCCAATCTTTCAAACAGTGAAATCTCAGAAATCAGCATTCAAAATCCTAAATTTAATCAGGACTCCAACACGAACTTCCGGTACTGGTTGGAAATACAAAACTATCTTAGTGACGAGACAGACCGTTTATCGGTGAGTTATCGTTTATGATGAAATTTTGCCGAAGTAATGAGAGCCGAATTACATGGGCTACGTTCAGGGCTCAACAAATACTAAGTATTATTTACACATTAGACGGAAATGCCTAACGCCCTTCCTTTATTATTGTTGAAACTACTTTGATGATATTTTTTCATCTGCGCACTTTATCTTTTTTTTAGATCTTACGATAACGAAAAAGATATATGCGCTTAACGCACACGTTAAATTGAAGCCTCTTGCATCGAAATAAAACAAACTAAATTGTTTGAATAGGATGCAATGTATCTGATCAGCTGTAAGCCTTAAAGGATGTCATTTAATGCGTAATGTCCATTGCATATATTCTATCTTTATACTTAATCCCATAATTCTTGGGAGTTTGGGAAGCAGGGATTCGGTAACTCTTAAAGTGACGGGATTTATTAATATACGAAGAAGAGACAAGAGCCAGATGATTGTGAACTTTTAAAAGCAGCTGATACCTCTATGCTAATATCAAGTACAACACTATTCACTCTGGAATTTCTTTAATTTCTTTTTCCGCTAATAATACCAAGAAGGTTACTGTGATAGCTATTATTTGGGTGAAGCTAACTGACGTAAGGTTACAATCGTAGGATACTTGGTGAGGATCGAACTCATCAACAATTTGTTCGTCAACTAGGTTGTTATTTATTGTTCTAAGGACTACCACAAATTTGAGGATGATCATAAGATTAATGAGGAGATTATCGAGGATAATTATTTTGATAAGTGTAACGGAGTGTAATGAGGATCATGTAACGTTCACGGGATATAATCATACCCAACAACCCATATATAGATCACAAGACAGAACTTAATATTAGAAAACAAAAAAAAACGTCAGAGATAATATAGAGACCATTAGAAAACTCACATGTCAATGGGTTGGTCATATTGTAAGATTGTCTGACAACCGCTGGACATCGCGACTCACAACGTGGACCCCTATATGCGAAACGGTGACCGTTAAAAAATGAGATGGCATGACAAACTAGTTAGGTTCAGAAAGTATTGTCTCCGCAACACCCATGATTGAGAGGTCTGGCGATTTGGGAGGAAGGTCTATGTTGAACGACGTACGATTAAAGGATGAAGATGATGATGATTAATGGTGATTCAAGTGACGACTGCAACGACGAATCGGAAATGAATGATTCATAAAAACACAAATTGCTGGAGGTAATAAAATATCTCAAGTTAAAAGTTTTGCGTGTTTTTAAAGGCGTGTTTTCACTTGTCAATCAACAATAGACGTTCACACAAGATGAGCTGTACGGTGAAATGCTAGTCTTTGCCAAATACGATCCATACTCTTTTGTGGGCATCCGTGTGGAAAGGCTGAAGTGTTAAAAAGATGATGGTATCTTTAAAAAAATGGCGATACAATCTTTCCCTTCCTTTCTTTGGGATATATTTTAATGGCATACCAATGAAAAGATAAAGTTAAAATACGAATCATCAAAAATACATGATTTATTGTAGCAAAAGTTTGAGAAAAACGCCAGATATGTCCTCTATACAATTTTTAGACTATAAGCAGGTGCTGCCCAAAAGATCTAGGAATACGAACAGTGCGTCCACACCAAAAATAGTCTGAACTTTTGCCTCTATTTTCGTAAGCAGTAATATTTGGGAGTAGTTGTGCAATCAGCAGGCTGTAGGGCAACTTTGAAGGAGACGATGGAAACTAAGTCTTATAGTATTTTTTCATGGTGATTCTCCGAATGTTCTAAGATCACTTCGAATTTCGATTTTGAAACTAGTGTATCTACTAAATGTGACAACTCCGAGGAAATGGCAGAAACTATATTTTAGTATAATTAATTTTTTTCATGGGCATTCCCCGAACTTTTTCGTATTATAGAAATTTCACTTATGACTAAAATTCAAGTATTCTATTCTGTATTTTGCTTTTAGATCTAGTGGATATATTCACATGGATTATATACCCACCTTTTAAAATGAGTTATTGTTGATAAAACGCTTGTTCGTTTTTTTTTAAATTCTCTCCTCTGTGTTGTCAGCGAGACTCTCGTAAGAAAAAGTAATTTATATCCCTACTTTAATCAAATTGTAGCGAAACTATTACTTTTCTCGACCCTGACATTTGTTTTTAAAGATAAGCCTCACTGTATCGACAGAATGTAGAGTTTATAACACGTCTGTTAGTCGATTTTTGAGTCTTGATTCGGCAGCTATCAAATAAGTTGACTGATTCATCCACTTTAAATCACTGAACATGTGTAAAATCCATAGAGTAGATGAATCAGTTGTAACCGTATATAAATAATAAACATATTACTGTTTGGTGGAGGCCATAAACAATGTGAACATTAATGGACAGGAAATAATCAAACGATTACTATTATGATTACTAAGCGTAAAGCAATTCATATAATGGCCGTGACGTTCAAGTCCAAACCTCAACCATAAAAGGCTCTTTGTATTCAAATTGGCTTTTTAAAACATCACATATACCTTAAATATTGTGCTGTTTATGGAAAATATCAAAACTTGTAAATTCATACATTAGGTTATCTAACTACATGAAAAGTGATTGTCTAAATTCAGTTCAATGTCCAGACCCAGGAGATCGTTTTGGCAAAAACAATTATAGATTTTTTAATTATGTTTTTTCGCTCAACAAATCTCTCTGGCTTCGAATCATGTCTACTTGATACGTAGATATTTTAATCCAGATGGCAAAGTTAATTTGTGTCGATTCAATAGTTGTGAATTCATAGCACATTATAATGTGTGTTCTTGTGAAATGAATTGATTAGAAACACAAATCACCTAATGAGTAGATGATTTAACAAGAGAAGATGTATCTGAAGCTTGAAAAGGCAAAAGAAAATCATCTCAAGAATATTGACGTCCAGAAACAAAATTGCCAACTGTGCCGGCAATTCTTATTGATTAATAGAAAGGTTGAAATAATGAAGGACTGTTCATGTGCAGGCAACTATTTACTATGTAAGTAGCACTTTTATTAGTTACCGGATTGAGACGAAAAGCGAACAGCTGTAACTTAAGTCATTGGTCTCTGCTTTTTTATCAATCAAACAGATAAGAACAGATTGTGCGATAGACTAGTAGACAGATGGGTTCTGTTTGTCTATCTATCAGACAGACTGATATTGTCTGTCTATCTATCTATCAGACACCAACTGTTTCTGTCTGCGTTTCTATCCATCAGACATCGACTGTCCTTGTCTGTCTGTCTATCTATCAGACACAGATAGACAGCAACAGCAATGAGTAGACACGTACAGACTGTTCTTATCCATTTATCAGACACGGTATGTTCCAGTCGGCGGATCTATCACAGTCTATCCCTCTCGACCCATTTATCATAGTCTATCCCTCTGTCTGTCTGTCTGTCTGTCTGTCCGTCTGTCCGTCTGCCAATCAATCTATTGTACTCCCTATACATTTTACACGTCTCAACGAAATATATCTCACAACAATGGGTCAGGTGTTAGCCCTGAAACAATTTATTACTTCAATCGAAAAGTTTAATACATTCTTGCAACATTCAATTTGCTTAAATCTAAATGATAATGAGCACTCTTCTCGGCCACCTCAGCACAATGCAATGGACTGTTTTGAGTAAGCTGTATTTATGAGACATGTATTTCTTCAGAAACCGTCTGGTTCTTTTCAGGAATGTTCATTTTTGGATGCTCTTTTTTTTTACATGGACACAACAAATTATTACATCAAATAAACCTTAAAATTCATTTTTACATTTCTAAATGGTCGACAAAATAATTACGATACATCATTTACCCTGAAGTAGCCATAACTGATTCGTCAGACGCAGCTCAGGAATAACCATTCAACAAAATGAGCGCGTGTTTAAGGCATCAAAAGGTTTCTTGCAGAATACCACGTTAAATTTATACAAGTTGTTTAAATTGTTCAACATGAAAGTTTAGATTTGATTTCTCTCTCTTTCTCTACCCCCCTCTCTCTCTCTTTCTCTCCCCCTCTCTCTCTCTTACATAGAGTTAATTCAAATATTGAAATGATTCAGCTGTCCACACAAATTCTTTTGTAAAAAATGGGCCATTATGCAATTTTCCAGGTAATAGGTGCAGAGTTTGGTTGGAATCGCTCACTTTGTAAAAAAGGCATTCTTTGTAGAGCCATAGTTTAGGGCGTAATGAACAATTTCAGGTATGGAAGATTCTGTACAACAGTTGCAAGGCCATATTTCCAGCTTTTCTCCCAATAAGGTACAGATTCCCGGATCCACTCCAAAATCTGATCACTTCTGTCTTATTATGTGGCCCACACCTCCACAAGAATTCATCGAAACTCATCAGGAACTGTTGGAGATATTGTGTAGTACAAAAAAAATATTTTAAAGTTCTCAATCAATTTTGATCCATTTTTATGGAAGGGTGGGGCACATAAGGGAGAAGTAACAAAATTTGTTGCGGATCCAGGACTTTGTTCTCGTTTGAAAATACATTTCTGCATTCTCTCTGGTTTATCAACATGATATCTCCGAAAGTCATCAATGAATAACAGTGAGATTTTGTGGGAATGTAAGGAACTTAGAAAAAAAAAACTGATTCATTTTCTGGTAGTACCTTGGATTTTTTTCTGATTGAAAGATATTTCTGTGATTTCTTCCATAAATATCTGTATGCACTCCCATCTGTCGACACGATATGTCCAGAGGTTCTCAATGAATTGAGACATAATTTTGTGGTAGGGTAACGCACATACCGAGGAAAATGTGATCGAATTTTGTGGTGGATCCAAAAATTTGTTTTTGATTGAAAGATATTTGCCGATTTTTTTCTTTTCACATTTTAATATTCACCCCTGTCTATCCATACAATATATCCAAAAGTTCTCTATGAAAGCCAATAAGATTTTGTAGAAGGTGGGCAATTGGGGTAAGGAAAACGTGAATAATTTTGTTTTCGATTGAGAGATATTTTTTCATCTTTTTTCGGGTTTTTTTCCTGGTACATTTCTTCATCCACTTATGACTCTCCATATAATATCTGCAAGAATTCTTAATGAATTTCAATGGAAATCTGACGAGAGAAGTATTCATATCTCGCACGCAATCTTGAAAATTATACCCTTCCAGGGGTCAAGCTGTGGTAGACTTTTAACTTGTCATTTAGTATATCTGATATCACCAAAAAACGCCGAGAAATCCTTTGTTATGAAATTAGAAAGAACTAATTTTAAACAGTTTCTTTAGGAAATGAATTCCTTAAGTAACTGTTGCTACATAGAGACAGTTTTAAAAAGTTTACATATCAGAAAATGATTAGTACCTATCAAATAATATCAAATATCATCGGCTGAGCAAGTTCTGTATCGATTGCCTGGACTACAAGCACAAGTTTCGTTGGTAAAGATTTGGTTTAGTGTAGTAGTATATTATATATATATATATATATATATATATATATATATATATATATATATATATGTGTGTGTGTGTGTGTGTGTGTGTGTGTGTGTGAAAATGTATTTTTCTTGCGTATTTCCATGGGTTTAAATGAATATAACCTTCATTTAGTCAAGAATTCTTCATTTTCAAAAGTTTTGTCAGTTAATCAATGAGTTGGTCGGGATGAGGGCACCATTATTGGGCTCTGCGTAAGGCATCAATCGGCTTAAATCTGATAAGAGAATAAGAACTTAACAAAACTAGCTTAAAAGGTAACCTTTTATGTCTACCCATACATTAGCCAGAAATTGTGGACGAGACGAAAAGAAAAAAAAATGGATTTGAATGAGAAGAATTCAGCAAAACGCGTTCTCTCCTTAACATTCTCTGTTGAAATGAGGGATGGATACAAATACGGCAGGACGGAAAAAAAGTTTTATTTTTATCAAGGAATCAAAGAAGGTTGACATTCATTTAACTAGAATCAAGTCAATTAGAATTGATTCAAAGTGTTTAGCGTATCACAGACTATGGGATAGAGAAGTCTATGTAATTGCATAGCTTGATATATAGGCAATCTATCATACTTAATCGTTGATTTACCTGAAACTTGATCGTTGTTTGATATAAACCATCAAAAAGGTGGTTGGCAATACCCGACGGTATCCATGTCTGATCTCGAACGAAGAAAGATCCGATTAAGGAAATTGAAACATCATAAAACTTACCGGATGCACAGCAATTTCAATTCAGAATAAAGTAAAAACAAACTGGATTAGTATCAAAAACAAACAACAAATATTTTAAAAGAGGTCGTATGCTCCCCTTTGTGACTAAAGGGGGCCATAGACTGAAATGATAAATTGATTAATATCTATCTGTTCGTATGATATGCTTGCTTGATAGGAGCTCTTTGAACCTTACAAGAGCTCTTAAAGGAACCAGAGCAAAATATTGTAAATGGATGAAAAATATATTTTGGCAACTATGTAGTATAGTTTAATTACTGATTATGGACCATAAAACAAGTTATCAAGATTCTAAAAGATTTCGACTCGGTTTCTTTATCGTCTAATTTGAAAAAAATCATACTTTTAACGGTTTTGTAGTTAACAGGGCTAGCATCTATTCCTTCCCCTCTTCCTGAGGTATAGATGTAGATCTTCATTTATACATATACAAATATGTATAATGTCATAGATAATATAGACCTCAATATGAAGCTCTAATTTACGGTTACAGTTAGATGAAATAATTCAATTTGTTAGGTCACCCAGTTCAGACGCGTCATATTGCTTAGTCTTTACCTCAAAAAGAACATAATTAATATAATTAATGATTCGTGCGTGCTGTTTCGGATTACAGAAAACATAAGCCTATTCTGTAGGATGCCCTAGGCAAATAATCTTTGCAAATTTCAAAGAAAGAATTGCCTACAAAGAACAGTTATACAGTTCCAGAAAGACTCATGCGATAAATAGATCTAGATAAACCCTGAATGAATAAAGAAAATTCGGCAATAGATCAAAATATTATTTGTATATCACATGATGAAAAGTGAATATTTAGTCCTTATTTCCCCAAAGAATAGCTAAGCATAAAATACCCCTATTATGGTGCTTTCATTAAATGTTAAATTCTTTGGGAAGAAAGTGAGAGAGACGCACACTTACACATATACACAGTATTCTCAAAGGATCTATGTTGGGTTATTCCATGGACTAATTCCCCCAGTCGGACTTGAAAATACACACATCAGTTACTACCGGATAATTATCAAATCTGCCTGAACTAATCAAGAGACGTTCTAATAACGATACTAACAAGCTGCGATTGTCAAAGGAGAAATAATCTGTTTACTGCGAAACCAAAATTCTAGATATGTCAAATATGCGCCCTCACGTTAGTGAAAATATTGAAATTACAGCGATAATCATTATTGATGAACCGAATTCCTTTATTATCAAAGAAGTGTTATAATTCAATAACAATATTCAAACACGATGAAGAACAGAAAGGATAAACCCAGATCTTTGAAACATTTCAAAATTTTAAAAAATTTGACTTAGTTTGAAAAGAATTTTTCTTATCCATTTATAATATACAATAACGAATAACATTTTTTAAAATTACCTGATAAAACAATAATTCACTTCATTTTGTTGTTTCAAATTTTCTAATTTTGTAGCATAATTTTGATCCTAGCAGGATTGTCTTGAAAAGAAAAGAAACAAATAATTAGATTTCCATTCCTCATGGAATCATCTTCAAAAAGAATCCCAACTTGCTCATGATCAAGCCGTATTTTATTGGAATTCATATAGAGATTGAGTGTTTACATTGTAACAGATCATTCAGGCAACATATTTCAATTATCATTATAATATTTTTTCTTGTTATTGATGAATATGGTTCAAGAAAAGATTCCATGATGCGAGGATCTCTTCGAGTTGCTCACATCGCAAAAAAATGCAAAAAGTAAGGAGTCTCTTGAGTGTCTGGTTCTTAATATATTTAGTATGTCGTAATTATCTACCGAAATAATTACCATAAGATAGTATATATGTGGTAGCCTTAGGGATAGACATCATACTTTACTAATTAGAATGTTGCATTTTTGTCGACTGAATCATGGTTGATGTGCTGCCAAATATAGAAACTCTTTGATCTGTTTGGCTTCCTGGAATTTAAGTAACATTGATACTGATTAATTTTTGAATGAGTAATCATTATAGAATTCTTAAGAAAAGTTCGGCATGTTCCAAAGGCTTGTTCCATGCTCGATCTTTCAGTATAATTACTATTTTGGAGTTGACATAGGGAGATTATTTTTTCATTATAAACGATGAGTCAGCTTGAGTATGTATGCAAATATGACGAAGCAATACAGTTCGAGTGAAACAACTACAACAACAACAACTATAACAACAACAACAACAACAACAACAACAACAACAACAATAATAATAATAATGATAATAATAATAATAATAATAATAATAATAATAATAATAATAATAGCAGCAGCGAGCAAAAATGAATTTGGGATCGAAAAACTTGAAAACAAAATACAAGAAATGAACCGGAAAAGAAGTGCGTGGACACGAAAAGGGATAAGCAAGATGAATTGCAGATAAAATGATATGGATATAGTTCAAATGGGACATTTGACAAGAGTAACTGAACTCCTATTCATGGCGACCGAAGATAATTCAGTAAGATCGAACTATATAAAGACCCAGGGAGGAAAAAGACAGCAAAATAGTGCATACAGACTATACGGAGATAAAGACCATCTATTACATCTATACGAATCTAATAAATTAGCTCAGAAGGATTACAAATAGAGATAGAGTTCGCCTATCATGTACTAAATGAGTCCAGCGAATTCGCTTTAAGGGATTACAAATGGAGAGAGAGGTCGTCAATCATATACTAACAGAATCCAGCAAATTGGCTGATGAGGATTACAGAAACTGATATGATAGGGTAGGATATTTGATTCACTACAAATTGCGCAGATGACTTGGATTCGACCAAACACAAGTTGTCTTATAGAACAAAACAAGCATAACATTTCCTTGTGACGTTGAGATCGAAACAGATCACGAAATACAGGTTAGAAAAACACATCTCATCATCATCAGTCTTTTATTGTCCATTGTTGGACATAGACCTTCCACAGGATCTGCCACATTTCTCTATCATGGGCGCCGCAGAGCCAGTATTTTCTGAGTTTGTCTAGTTTGTCTCTCCATCTTGTATTCTGCCGGCCTCAGTTTCGCATTTGAACTCTGGAGATCTATGTTGTGAATCGTGAGGTCAATCCGTTATCTGCCATTCTTGCAACATGACCATTGGTTGTATACTCTCTTTTTTTAGGATTAATGGGATCTCCTTGTTTTTGAAGGTTGCGCTTGCCCTGCCAAAGGTTCGCCATCCAATGATTCTTCATTTGATTCCTTCTTCTTTTGTGGGCTTCATAGAGATTCGTTGTCCTTGGTAGATGTAGTGGTCGACTTTCTCCAGTTTTGCATCTTCGATTTTGGCAGTTGTACTCTTATTCTCGATGTGATTGTGGCACATGACTTTCGTTTCACTGAAGTTCATGCGTAGGCCGACTTTCTTACTTTCTTCGTTTTGTTCATCTAACATTGGTTGGAGGTCGTGTAGGTTCTCAGCGAAAAAGACGATGTCGTCTGCAAATCTTGTTGAGTGATGGACTTCATGACCATAGAGATTTTCAGTGTCGAAAGCCTTCTTGAAGTCTATAAATGGTACAGCAAGTGGCATTTTATAATTGTCTGTTTTCTGTATCATCTGATTTATTGAATGGAGATGGTCCATTGCGGAGTAACTTCTTGTTCTCGTGGTTGGTTTCTATCAGTTACCGTTAAGAAGAGATTTTTTCAGATCATCGATGTCACGGTCACGATAGACTTCGGTTTGAAATTCAAAGAAAATGATAACTTGGAAAAATATCTGGACTTTCCTCGAGAAGCAAAAAAAAAAATGTGGAATGTGAAGACGCCTGTCAATCCATCGTTCTTGGCGCACTTGGAAACGTCCCAAGAGGATACGTATCGAAGATTCGAGGAATATGACGTCTTACGATAGAAGAGGTTCTATCGTATCTCCAGTATCTCACGAGTGTACGAGGCAAGCATTGATCAACTCCATATGGCGCCGGATCGTTTTCACTCTAACACGTAAAAGAAAAAAATAATGACGATGCCTGAAGGAGTTTCAGGGAACTCTGATCAAGAATTACCTATATGGGAAGAAAATTAATTATTTAAGTGTATCGAAACAAGGACAAAGATATTGACCTGAACAACTTGTGAAATAAGTTTTGTCGTTTCTAATCAATTATGGCTATTACTCTGGTAAAGGAATTTACGGGATCAATTATTTACCTGAAGTAGACCAAAAATGCATCGGAACAATTTGTGGAATAAGTTTTGTCGTATTCGATAACTTATTCAATGACTATTACTTTGGTAAAGGAATTCACATTAGGTTCTAAAAACACATTTCACAAATTTCTGATCCATGGGAACCATATAAAAATATATCAAAACTATACTAAAAGCTTACGTTAAAACAGCGATGATAACTCTTTCAATGGGACAGCAAAGGACCTTCACAGAAGAAACATATGTAACGCATTTTTCGTCAAAACCGACGCTAGGCTGACTAAAATGTAGAACAAAAATATGGTGAGACGAAAATCCCCCTTTTTCTTACACAAGATTAAATAAATAAATTTTATCCGGCAGATTAAGTGACTGGACCGAAGCCACGTGCAGTTACTTTCAGATTTCACCTTAACCTTCTGTATCTAGAGTTATCAACGTCGAGGGAAATGTTTATGGCAGAAATTGGAATGGCACATTACATGAAAAGAAACATACCCAATCCAATGAAATTAGTTTTCTAAACATTTCAGGTCTAAATCAATGGAACACTACCATTGCGTGGAAGATGTACTTTTAAATTCAGAAACTTAAGATATGAAAACATACATTGAAAATACGTTAACGTACACATTATTGCTCTGCAGATAGCATGGTCAAATCAACATTTTTGGGGATAAAGTTCTCGCCATGTATCTGCTATTTTAATCAATCCATTTGAAGGCTCAAGTGATTTCTTCGAAACAATTTCAATACTCAACGGGCAAACTAAATGATCATCTAATACGTAAAACATATCTCATTATAACCCACCAAATGTTTGTCCATCTTTCCGTATGTGACAGGCTACAGTAAAAACTTCTCAATATTTTGAGGGGGCGTTGCTCGATTCACAAAAGAAAATCTGTAACCTGTCATCTTGAAACGGGCACAGTTTTTGTGCCTTAGGCACAACAAATTCGACTGACTGATGATTTTTTTTTCAGCCAGAGTCAAAGAGAGAGAAGGTGCTTAGATCGCTCCCCGAGGGGATGAGAGACTAACAGGGACAGAATTAGTTTGATATTTTCTCTATTTTCTCTTTCCCAAATCATCAAAAGATTTCTTACGCCCCCCTCTGAGAACCCCGGCAATTACTCTCCTCCTCTCTTTTCTTCCACTGTTAGTAACTTTTAATAGCAGCTTCTCCTTCAAATAAGATTTTGTTTAAGAAAAGATGTATTTAAATCGGAAGCATACAAAATATTAGAAACGGGAACGGGCAATAATATTTCTTTGAATAAAAGTTTTTTTTTTAAATGAATACATTACGTTTATTATGCAGTGATCCGCTAAAGAGGCAGCACATACTCTCTCCCTCTCTCTCTCTTTTGCATCTATGTCTCCAGTACCTCTTAACGCCAAAACATCCGACGACTCAAACTAACATATCGCCATTTGGACAGGGGCCGGGAACACTAAAAATGTGATGTTAACTGATTCTTCGCTTAACGCCATTTCGGCTTATGGAAATTTCAAAGGGAATTCCCTTCCTTCGGATAGTGGGGGAAATCTGTACTTGAAATTTACTCATTTTGTACCATAGCAGTTTTTACATTTACACCTAAATGTATACATGCAAATGTTTATCAAGAAATGGATGTATGTAATCTAACAGAATGAGTATAAAGTGCGTTATCTCGAATCGCAAATTATCTGAAATGATCTCTTGTCAATACACGGTTAATGTACCACTCATCCTAGACAACGTAAATAGAGTAAACAATTGGTGGTATCATTTTCTAAACGGAACATTGTGATGAGACAGTTTTCCCACGATATGTAAATAGGACAAAGAGAGAATAAGTTACTTGAACCAACCATGAATTTGAATATATAGACTAAATAACCATCAAGATATGTATTATTACATGCGTGTAACTGATGCTGAGGTTTCTCACTGAGGTAGTTTTCATGGTCATAGAAAGATAAGTGATATCATCAGACATCACACAGGGGGAACCAGTCTCAACGTATGTCTTGTTGCCCTTTTGTTTCTTCAGAATCTTATTTTTAGTCTCAATATATATTAACACTTCCGCTGCTACTCGTTTTTTTTACACTAAGACTAACAATTGTGGCATTCATTTTTTTGAGACCACCAATGAGACAGGAAACTGTGTCATATAGTTATGCAAAGGATGTATAGGCAGTGAAGTATTGCTATAAAAGAGATTTCAATATTTTGCAGTTTCAACCTAAAAATGCCATTGACAAGAATCTTCATAGAAAGCACCGAGAATGTTGAACGGCCGAAGTTAATAGTATCAAATGTTATCATTTTCACTTCATATATTGATAATGTCTACAGATTTTGACAACGAGTCTACGAATATATATGATTGCAATTTAATTAGGTGCTGATTTTTGGAAAGAAGGCTTTTACAGTGTATGGAGCAGCCTGCCATAATTTCATGTAGAAAAATAATTTGCCGTGACTCCAATTCGTTTCGGTTACTTCTTTTAGTGTTGCGAATTAAGATATTGTATATCTATATTTTTGGTGTGCAAACCATCGCTGATCAAAAAAACTTCGAACTCAATACAGCTGTGGGCTGAACGAAATATCAAGCGATTTTGTGTACTGTCCAATTGTCGAGTTATTGTAGAGATTGCTTCTATTGTAGTTAGATGAACATTTAGATCAAATTCATCTCCATTGGTAGACAACGAGGAAATTGTAGCTATTTCACACTCAACTCATTTGTGTACTTATAAAAATCCACTTTACGAACTGAAAACATATATTGGCAGACGTACGTAGATTAAAGGCATCAATAACGATCTCTCCAGAAATTATTACTATTATTACTATTCTGTGCATTTTGACAACCTTTTCGACCACTGAAGACCAAGTTGCTGAGAAAAGATATGCTGTACAGTAAAAGTTTTACGCACGAATTTTGAAAATTGGCGCGCAAATGAAGAAAAAATATTGGATTGAGTAGTAATGAGTAGATGATAAAGAGAACCAATATAATTGAATAATTCATTTATTCTATTGTAAACTTTTTGTGATAAAGTTAATGACCATCATTTTATAAATAATAGACAAAAAAAAAAAAATCAATGACCGCCTTGAAATTGAAATTATTTTCCGTACACAATAATCTCCAATTGCACATAGGCTTTTGCTACCGTGCAGGCCATGGTAAAGTTAGAGGGGAAATCGGTCCCTGTTTACCCGAGTTCCTGTGAGAACAGGATGTAACACAAAGTCAGTTTAATGTGAGGATACAACACACGTGAAGGTACGGGTAGGACCTTCTTGAAAAATTCTCTTTATTCTCCACAATATCAATGCAATGACATGAGCATTTCGTCTTCAAGTCTCTGGACGAATCCTGAGCCGTTTGGACTTGACTACACACAGCAGCACGAAGCCTCATGAAACAAAGACCCATTCGGCTATGGCACCACATCTGCGCATGTCTGCTCTGAAATGGTCATGTGATCAACACCTATTAGGGGAACATTGAGGAGTGGCATAGGAATGAGAAATACATTAAAATCTTAGAGATTGTAGTTTTGAGTCTTATCACTTAATTATATATATCTGCAAGTCAGGTGTAAAATCGTTAGAAATAAATTATCTTGCATTTATCTGAGATATTTTGTAATATTAAAGTAATTTCTTTGAAAAGTGAAAAGAACGAATTCTCTAAAGTGAATGATAAT
>OY735199.1:58577145-58769645 GCA_963457665.1 Thysanoteuthis rhombus | reverse complement strand
TATCCAATAGGAAGAGAAAATATGGAAAACAGCAGTCAGATAATTCTTGACTTCTGATAAAAACAGGCAGCTTTAAAAAAATATCAAAGTGTTCCATTTAAATAATCTAGACACATATGCACAGCGTTGGGAAATATCAATCTGAGCAGTTGATTGGTTTTATAAGTATAAACATGGTGGTCCGGGTTCAAACCAAAGACAAGTTATCTAGGTATCTTGTTATTAGTTTGCACTGATTTTTGTTAGATGGGATTCAAATGGAAATCTTTTTTATGGACTTCTTCATACCCGACGCTGCTGCGAGCAATTGTCCAGTTTAAATGAAGTATTGGAAAAATCCTTTTTTCCTCTGCAAAGAAGTCTACCGCACGACAACGCTTGTTCTCGTGTTGTGAATAAGACGTAGCAAATGATGGGGAGAGTTAAGATAGAAAGTTCCACCATATCAAACGAATTTTCCAAGACTGATACCTTCCGACAATCATTGGTTTTGTACCATGCAAACCACTTTATTTAGTTAGTGGTTCCCACAATTTCTGAATATCGAAAAATCTCCCCTCTAAAAAAAATAAAATATAAAATTGAATCAAAATCTGAATCGTTCATTAAAGATAGAATACACAATTCAGATGAAAGGTACGGTAAAATTATAGAAAGCCTTGGTAAGTACTTTGGGGATAGTAAAAAAAAGGCTTGAAACTTTTGCCACAACCTAATATGTGTTGATGAATATAGCATGTTTTATACTTCATTGGTGTGATACATTTTGTATTTTAAAAGTTAGAATTAGAAATAAGAAACGAAACATTGCTTCGACTTGAGAAGTTTTTTTTTCATACATGTTCACAGTTGTTGTAACCTATCATCAGAGTTATAACAGAAAAAGCTTTTGGGTCACACATTACAGTTCATAAAAGTGAATTTTTTGTATGAATACCTCAAGATTGATTAACTTTTAATGTACCTCCCCAGTTCATCTCACACAAAACAGATATAAAGGCAACAAAATAAATCATAAAAACCTGTGTGTTCACGTGGTATTGTCGCACATCTTAGTCTATGAACAATTCATCACGTTTCCAACCAAAACGCCCAAGAATGGGCAAACAATGTTTGTTGTAGTTAATATACATATATATAGATTTTAAAAAAGAATGAAAAGATATGAATAATTCATATGTACGTTTGTATATCTCAGAGAAATAGGCGAACGTACTATCAAACCGACGACCCGGCCACGAAGAAATTTTTTTGCTTGTTTTATCTTTTTGAGTAACAGATTGCGTATGTGGGTCATCATCCCCCATCAATGGTAGAAACTGTTTCCCTAATTCTAAGAAAGTAGAACGTTCCTTCAAAGTTAAGTTTGTTATTGTTATTTTCGGAGGTATCTTTTTGCGTGATGCTGTCTCAGATTTTCAATGATTGTTTGTTAAAAATAGTTCTGGAACGTGTTGAACGATAAACTAGAAAAGAATATGATATTTATCGGGATTTTTAAAAGCAACATAAATATATCCAAGGGGATATTTGGGGACTAAGAAAATTTTGATATATCCCTTCTCCATCGTTGTTAAGTTTGCTATTTCAGGAGTTTTCTTTCGCGTGATGCTATGTAAGATTTTGTGTTGATTGTTAATAAAAATATTGTGGGAACGTGTTCAACAATAAAGTAGCAAAGAACATAATACATATATGGATTTCTAATAGCGACATCAATATATCCGGGTGTAAATGTGGACTGAAAAGATGGAAATAACCTTTTCCATTATTATTTCAGTCATTCACAACAGGGTCCGTATGGCCCCTGTATGTGCATGTGTGCGGGGGGGGGGGGGGGCAAGAAATAGAAAGAATGAATGTATTTTTCTGTATTTGTTCGTGTTTTATCTCTGTTTGAAAGGGCACCCTGGGCCCCGAGGAGAGCTTTTAAGAGGGCAACAAAAAAGTCGCGAAAGAACGTATCAGAATGTAGAGCACATAGCAATTGGTCTTTAGTTCAGGATCATATTGATTCTTAAGTGATCAAGCCGAATAAAGGACGTATCGATATCAGATGTATGACACTATTTTACTATTATTTTTAATATGAATAAAACAAATCTAGTTATTCACCCAATAGAAGCCGCCAGAAATCTTTTTGTAGCATGCTTAATATGAGATGATCAATTTAGAAATTGAAAATAAGGGGTGAGCAAAGAAAATGAGTTACTCTGGCCTTGTGTTGGGCAGTAATTTCTAAAAGAATGAATTTTCCAAGAAGCGAGTGCGAATATTGCCGGCTGCAAGCCAGATATAATTAGGTGTGAATGTTTAAATCGACAGATTCTTTGCTTCATCGGTGCGGCCTATATGCGCCACACATAAATACACAAGTCTGGTTAATCACACAATAGAGACCGTCACGTGACCAACGTCTTTTGGGAGCATGTTGTGTTGGGATGAGCAGTTAAAACATGGTCGGAAGGGAGGCGATCAACGAATAAGTTACTTCCCTTGCCTTTTGTTGGCGGTATTCACTAAAAAGACTGTTTTTTTTTTCATTCTAAAAACAAGCAGGCACAACCTAGGATTTATCGTAAACTCTCGTTGCAAATTGACTTCCCAAAAAACTATTTTTGGGGAATTCGGATAACAAAAAAGCAAACTTTTTTGTAGTCATAATATGGCGCGAATGTTTAAATGTTCAATCCTGTAGCTCTATTGATGCGACCTGGGCACGTGATACATACATTCATACATAGCCAGCCAGATCAACATGGAAACTGAAGAAACTCTCGATGACAGTTTTAGTGACAGTATGGTTGACGGTTTCTAATTACTATAGGGCTGCTGAGGGAAATTTACAACCCTCGAAGTTATGAGACATTCTTGTTTGAGTAATGTACTTCCAGGAAAAAATAAGGCGCTTGATTTTTCAACAAGGTTTTTTTTTCTGAGAATTTATGCACTAGAGACCCCATCTGAACTACATTCTAAAATACATTAAGTTTTATGAAGTTGAATACTCGGTTTTAGTTTTGTAGTACTATATGTGGCATTATGATAATAGGAGTGTCATCGTCTACTTACTTTTGACATGTCTCTATAATATGATGCATAAATCCCAATAAATTGTATGAAACCATTAATTCACTTTCAGATTTTCATAAATCATACTCAAAAAGTTGACGATTCAATTGTGAGCGCATGCATTGAAAAAAAAAAAGGCGAGAAGAGCTCTTAAGGAGCCAGAAAGAAATTGACTTCATGTCTATTAATACGGTCGGGCGTAAGCGTTGAAGGAGGGTGTGTCAGTCTTCCTAGTAATGAAGGTCTGCCTGCCTCAGAAATCAACATTCAAAATCGTGGCTTTTACACTGATCAAAGAATTCTGACATGTCCGTCAACTATGCCCTGCTAGCTCCGGGGCCTCGTTATTTTTATTAGCAATCCCTGGATATTTATCTATTTGTTGATTTTCATCGAAATTTCTGTTGGGAGGCGGGGAGGATTTTGCCGTGGCTCTGGATGGATTTTCTTTTTTTCTGAGTTACAGGTTAGTGGCATTAGATATACGATCATAAATGTAAAGTTTTTATCTTATAGATCTCTTTAGGTGTGACCTTTAGAGAGAGAGAGAGAGAGAGAGAGAGAGAGAGAGAGAGAGAGAGAGAGAGAGAGAGAGAGAAGACGAAGAAAGACAGAAGAGATCGTTACCTAGAGAATTTTAAGTCAAATTTTAGGAAAATAAATAAAGAAAATACAGAAAAATAAAAGTTGAAAATAAAAACAAGATCAAGCAGTACTTATCCATATCAGACTGGGATTTCTGATTGGTGTGTGTGTGTGGGAGGGTGATCTTTAGTGGTAACAGTTCAATGTTTTGAAGAACTTGACAATTCGTCATTTTGTTGAAGATTTCTGCCATGTCCTTCAACTTGTGATTATTAAAAAAAGACTTTAAAGAAAGAAAAGAAAAGAAAATCTTTCCAGAGACATGACTAAGTGCCCCCTCCCCCAGCAGAGGTGACCATAAAAGACAGCAAAAAGATAAAAAATCTAGGAATAGCTAATAAAAATAACGAAGCCCCAGAAAACTTCGCAACGGCTAATGGGTTAAAAAAAACAACAGAGAAAATTGAAGAGACCGAACTGAATAAAACGATCAGAAGAAGAGAAGACAGATGATGATACACGGTGGTTGTCATCGAATCAACTCTCGAAAAAGGACCGGACTTCAAAGCTATAAACTAAGATCTCAATTCAGGACGAAAACAAATGACCAGCATACTCGAGGGAAATAGAGACCTAACAACAGACCGAGACAGAATTGTCAAACGTGCCGAAGAAATTAACAAAACAAGGACTATAAAACAACGAACAGGATACGCATAACGCGAGCAATCACCTCAAAGATTTCCCAGAGGTAACCTCATGGGATGTAGAGCAAGTCATCAAACAAACAAAGAAGTGAAACGCCTCTGGACCAGACAACATCACCACAGATCCGTTCAAAAAGCTGGTAAGATCACCACTGGGAAACTCGCTATTCTTTTCTACTTATGCCTAAATCCAAGTCACTTACCGGAAAATGGAACACTGCAATCATAATGCTTTTATATATAAAAAAGAAACCTGAAAGACCTCAACAACTAAAGATCTATAAGCTTACTCAACTACATCTACAAACCTTTCACAAAAGCACTAGATAAAAATCAACCATAGGAGAGAGCTAGCTTCAGAAGAAGCTACTCCATCCTGGATCAACTACTTTCGATGAATCAGCTGGAAAAAAGCAGAAGAATACAAGCTACCACTCGCTGAAGCATTTATCGACTTCAAAAAGGCTTTCAACTCAGTGGAAATTCTCATGGTCATGAGGGTCATCATTCTACAAGGTATAGACCCCATATACATTAAAGTACTGCAACATATATAGTCACAGTAGTTCTTTTATTAGGCACCCAAAAGAGGTAAGATAATGTAATGCCAACTCATCCAAACTCTTTACAGCCTATCTCGAGATGATCTTCAGAAACATACTGGGTAAATAAAGGAATCAAAATAGACGACGAATATCTGAACAAGTTCATATTTGCAGACGATGTAGCTCTTTTAGCAGAGAACCAACACAACCTCCAACCAATGCTATATGAACTAATTGAAGAAAGCAAGAATATCGGCCTACACATGAACTCCAGCGAAACAAAGATCATGCGCAACAATCATGCTGGAAATAAGAACACAAAGATCAAAATCGAAGATGCAGAACTGGAGAAACACTACATCTACTTAGGACAACGAATCTCTGTAAAACCCTCAAGAGAAGAAGAAATCAAGCGAAAAATCACTCTAGGATGACAAGCTCAGCCTTTAAAAACAAGATCCCATTAATCCTAAAAAAAAAAAAAAAGAAGTTTATACAACTAATGCATCCTCCCGATAGTCACTTTTGGGGTTGAAACATGGAACCTAACCAAGAGACAGACCTGCAAACTAAAAATCATGCAACGTGGACATGAAAAAGTTATGCTCAACCTCATATGGAGAGACTACAAGAGAGTCAGAGATACCATAGAATACATTGAAAAAAAAAACCCTCAAATGGCAATGGGCTAGCCATTTTGCAAGAATGACGGACAATCGATAGACATCACAACTCACTACAAGGATCCTCAGAGATCACATGCACAATTGACGCCGACAGAGTACTAAATGGAGAGACGAACTAGACTAATTAAGAAAGTACTGGCTCTGCGACGCCCATGATAGAGGAGTGTGGTGAGTCCTGATTAAGACCTATGTCCAACGACGAACGTTAAGAAACTGATGATGGTGATGATGATGAGCACTGATTATTCCACTGTGTTCCTTCATTTCGCCAATCCAACACCCGTTCTGCTTCATGTGTGTAAATTCCCGTTTCGTTGTCGACAATAATATATCGATGGTTTCACCTTTAAGTGGTACAAACATGCTGAAATCATTTCTTTGATCGAGTAATCCTGCTTATAATGAATAGGTAGTGTATCCTCTACTCTCTACCTAACAGCATTATGAAGCGTTTCTGCAGATTAACAGCCTGGGGGGTTAACACGCAGAATTGCTGAAATGGAGGAGCAAGGTGCAAACAGTTTCTTGGAGATGATAAAAACTTACTGAAATACGTAACTATCTCGGTTACAAGACAGACTATGGTATCTGATGTTATCTTTTGTAACAACGTTATCATTCAACGCTGTTCAATAAGTAAAACGAATCATGAAAGTTCCAGACTACCGATTTCCAATGCCCGTTGGATATTTCATATTGAAATTGTCGAAAGTGCACTGTATTATTAATGGAGAGATTTCAGAACAGACACGCTCTGTTGCCGAAAGAAAAATGCGTCAGCCAGGAAACTTGGAAACCAAAACTTTTCATGTCACTTTCTAATCTTAGGAAACTTCAAGTTTTTTATTGTCAAGGTCTATTGTAAGAATTGTTTAATGGATTTTGTGCATTACGGTTTTCACATTTACAACATTATTCCCCTTGATTACATTCTTTTACTCACTCAAACTCCACGCTGAGTCCATTAATAACTTCTTCAAAGAGAATTCACATCCAATTACAGAAAGACGGTGTGGGAAAATAAACAGAAATAAGCAATAAAAGTTTACAAGTGGGCTCAGTGATTCAATCGCTTAATTTCCTGCTTCCCAAAGCAGTGAAATTGTGTAAGTATTTCAAGGCGTTTTGCAAATGCAGTGATCCCCACCTGTGATTCCCCTGGTCTGCACTCAGCTCCAGAAATAAACAATTCATAAGGTTTTACTTAATAATAGTCTTAAAGTGTAAGGGGAGAGAGGAATGCTCTTCAGATATGCTAAAGGGAATCCGTAAACAGCTTCTTTAAAGTCTGTGTTAGTGAGGGTTAAGTCAATTTTTAATGTAAGTTTATGCTAAATTGATCTCTTAGATATTCTCCGCCAGAATTCATGAATGTGTTTTGGATATTGGGGCTTTTTTTTATCTATCACTGATTACTGCTGAGCAAAAGGCGGGGGAAGTAACTTATTACCCCTTTCTCCATTTATTTAATTGGTCAACACTAACTCTGACACTGCACGCTGCTAAAAAAAAAAAAACAAAACATTGGTCACTGTTTTTATTAAGTGACTAAACAGAATTTAGTCTTTTATTTGTTTATCCGTGCCTTTTTCTCGCAAGAAATACAAGGCACATCGACCTGATATTCTGCATGTAGATTGGAGAGAGATGGACTTGAAACACTGGCTGTGTGATGTTGATCTCATTGGACATTCAGACGTCACCAAAGGTCATTTCTAGCTAATTTTCAGACTTATGGGTACACCTTTACAAATCAAATGTTAAGTGAAGTTGACCTTAGAGGTCATTCAAGGTCAACAGAGGGCAATTCTGGCAAATTTTGACTCAATTTTTCCAAGTTTCTGCTAAGTTTTTCGAGACTTATGGAATGGAAATTTAGCACTGCAGTGAATATTTTCTTGCCAAAAGTCAGAGACAATACAATATTGATCCCAGAATTTATCTGAGGTCACCTGAGTTCATTTAGCCACAATTTTGTACCTATAAAACTGAAACTTTACATAGAAATTTTTTACTAGAAATGAAATTTGAGTAGATCTTCACACGACGAAAGTCATAGGCATTGTGATGTTGATAGTGGGGGTCGCTAGAGGTCACATTTCTGGAAAATGTAATAAGGCACAAAAGCAATCTCACAAGATTGCTTGACTTTACCTCGTCTTTTTCTCACGGACCGCCCTATTTTGATTGTTCTAGGATCGGATCGTGATAACCAATTGGATTAACACATTTGCAACGTATGTAGAAGTCCTTAAAAACTGAATGACGACATCATTCATCTGTGTGTATTTTTTTTTTTTTGCTTCAGTATATTCCTTTCGTTACAGTTACAGTTTTACATGCTTACATAGGGTAAACAATCGTTTTTTCATTATTTGTGTCGGGCAAGAAGAAATGTATTGAAGAACATATCTTTCCTATTTGGTTATATTTTGAATTATTTGTCCCTTAGGCAATGCTTGGTATCCCTGCTAGTCATGCTATAATCCATATAATGTCTGTCCGTCCATTCGTCCGTCTGTATTAACATGACTCAAATCCCCATGAAATTTTCTATGTGTACGAATGAGACCTCGGAGAATGTTTGTGCTTTTTTTTCTTTGATAATTCTACAAGTTTTTAAGGTTTTACTGATTTTACGATTTACAATGTAAATATTATGCTAAAAAACTCCTATTTTAGTTTAGTTACATCTGTGCTTACTTAAAAATGTACTATTATTGGCTGAAAATTCGTCTTATAGGTGTTTTTCTGGTAGTTGGATAGATGATTCTACTGTAGTTTTTATTTTCGTCTTTTTAAATATTTTAATGGAATTCCTAGCAAAGTGCGATGCTCATAAAATGGGTAGATTCAGCAAAAATTAGACTTGGGTCAACCAGTGTTGTTTTCCGTATTAGATGAAGTTTTATTTTTCGAATTCAATTGTAAATTTCTGAACGATGTTTTCAAGTTACTAAACAAAATAAGGATTGATTTTTTCATCACAAAAATCTTCCAATTTTTCTTTAGAAAATAAAAAAATGAATTAAAGAAAATGTAGGAAAACATCAACTCTGTAGGCTTAATCAAGCTTGTTACCTGTGATATGACTTGATGTTTACGTACCTGATACACCTGTGTACTTCAAGTTAATTAGTCAACTACCTAGGCGGAACCAATTGATTGCTCATTACATTAGGTACCCTGAAGTCTATCTCTATGCCTTCACGAAATGCCAGAAAATTTAGATTAGTAAGATGTTTTCTTCTCTCTCTCTGTCTCCCCCCTCTCTCTCTCTCTTCCCTCCTCCCCATCTTCCTCCTATTTTTACTTTTTTTTTCATTCTTGCGCAATGTGTTATTTCCTAATTGCTTATGTGTAAAATAAGCATAGAAAGTGTCAATTACTCCATTCAAACTTTTCTTGTGTGACCAGGACAGTGAAATCTGCTTACTGCCAATTGGAAAACAGGTGAATCTGCACATTTCTAAGTACATAAACGTAAGGAAAACAACTGCATATGAATATAACTGTCCTAGTCGCAAGTTCAAAGTTTGCAAGGAATAATGGCCATTCAGTATAGTTTCAAACATAGTCAATCAGAAAATATGACTCGCTGCGCGGGAACGAATATCGCGTTGCACGGTGTTATCGATGTCGTTCTTGGAATTCTTTCATGGTTGATATGCATTGAGGCTAAACTCTTGTCTAAAATCCTTTTGACTAGTTACCCGACCGAACAGTAATTCATTAGACGCTATGAAGTCTAACTGACCCATGAAGCATTGATCTAAATCACAGATAAAAACTGTAGGAGTAACAATATGCATACGCATTGTTTCACGGTGCAATATTATCTTGCCACGGCAGTATCCAAGTAATATTTGGTTTTGAGCTGAAAACGATACACACGTGATGTAATAATATATTACATTCTTTATCTATTTGCAATCTTTTAGCCACTAGTAATACTTTACAACCATTGAACAGATTCTTAAACAATTATCTCATTGTTTTGAACCAGGGAAGAATTGCTGCAGATTTAAACATGTATCCATGATAAGCTTGCTTTTTTTCTATAACGCTTTGTTGTTGGTTAATGGTTAGCAAGCTGGTCCTATTGATGATTGTTACTGAGTTATTAGGTAGCTCCTCATTAGAATATCCCATACTTTTGGCCTTGTAACAAAACTAAGCAATGCTTAATAAATGATAACATTTACTTCGAGAAAGGAAATAACAAGAAATATAGTACCGCAATAGACGTAAGTAAAATCAATCGAACTTTTGTGTAAAAAAGACCGGGAAATAAAGGAGCAAAGCAAATTTGTACCTTAAAGAGCAGACTATATTTTTGCAACGAATAATGTGTGAAAAAATGATTAGTGCATAAGATGTTTATCACAATATGACAGTCAAGCGATCCCAAAGGATCATTTCACTGAGTGTTTACTGCCTTGCATTGTTATTTTCAAGAATGGCATTCTTTCTATTGACCAATCGGGGGATTTTTCCCACCAATTTCGCTCTTCATTCGTTTTTGACAATAAAGATCTGCTGTGATTGTCTCCCTTTATTCTAAACTCACGTAATAGACGAAACCTACTTTCTTCCACTGACTGCTCGCCATAATTTAACGTGGACGAAGCTCTAGTTTATAAGTTGACAATAGTTTTTCGCACAGAATCTCAAATGATTTGAATAAGTAATAAATGAACAAGTTTCACATTTGACTTTTGCCATTGCTAATAGTGGCGATTATGTTCTCAACAAATACTTTTTAAGTTTGTTACATTTGGATGGGTTTTTGTTCAGTCTCCAAAATTGCAACATTAATTTCCGAACAAGTTAAATCATATTTTCGATAGACCAATTACCTCATCTTTGATTTTAAAAAAATCCAACGCTTCAGTTGCTATGGCCTTCACCCTTTAAAAGCATTTAAGTCTTCGTAAACTTCAGTTATTTATCCGCTGAGAGAAAACAACCAATAACTCTGTATACAATATGCCATATAGTTGTGGTAGATAATACAAAGGTAAAACCTGTTGTCCCATAAAAATAAAGCTTGTGGAACATTGTAATTTGTGGAAGAACTGTAAAATCAGTTATGGTTGATCACATGAAGGAAAGAAACGCACTAACCGCTACTGTAAAAAGTTAAAAATAATAGACATAAAACAACACTGGAATGTGAAACGCTTAAACGAATTAGTGCACATGCTGTAATCGAGTAACACGAGTACACCAAGCATAAATATGAATACCAGGAATTCAGAGAGAACAATGGCCGTAATGCCGTGATAAAAACAAGGAGAGCAAGGAAATTGGTCCAAAAGAACAACAGAAAATGGTAACAAAATCTCTTCTCGGAAATTCAGGCGGAAATGCTTTTCAGTTTCGATGTTTGTTGTAGATATCGTCCAGCCATATTACAATGCAATTGACGAGGGTTGTATTCAGTTGCATGTCAGAATACTTCCCTACAACAAGATAAGCTTTACATGTTAGAGATTTAATATCAGTTTCAGAGTTCTGATGAATCGTTTCTTCATGGTGTAGCAGTTGAAGATTATCTACCCCTTGAATCAGAATCAACATGTTACTATATATTATTTGTTGCGTTGATACAAACGATCGAAATCGAAGACGCAGAATTGGAGAAAATAGACCACTATATCCACCTACGGCAACAAATCACCATAAAATCATCAAAAGAAGAAGAAATAAAGCGAAGAATCACTCTAGGATGGCAAGCTCAACCTTAAAGAACATAAGAATCCCATTAGTCCTAAAGAGTCCCGAAGAGCATACAACCAATGCATCTTCCCTATAGCCACCTATGGATCTGTAATATAGAACATAATCAAAAGAGTGATCCTCAAACTTAGAAGAATGCAACGTGTGCGCTCAACATCTCAGGGAGGGATCAGAAGACAGTACAGTATATCAGGGAGAAACAGGGGTCAGAGACATTTTTGCTTTTCGCTTTTTTGCAATAAAGCAACAGAAAGCGAAAAAAAAAAAAGGTTATATCTGTTTATATTTTGATGATTTCAGTGATTCATTTTCGTTGGAGCAAAATCGAATATTTAAATTTTTTTGCTAATAAAATGAAATCAGCTAACTTGTAAGTAGAGAGAAGGGCAAGTCAATCAGAAATTTTAGAAACGTTCGTTATACAGGACCCCCCTTTTTTAACGACAAATTTATTTGGGTTCTATGTTACTTAATTTTTCATAGAATAAAATGATTTTTACTTTCTATAGAAAGCGTTTTTGTACCAAGATTTTAGAATTTTAAGACCGCTCAAGTAGAAAAGAGAAAAAAAAATGTTTATTCAGTATTCTCGAGGATGTGCTAACAAATCAAGCTTTCCAGACTAGATCTTTATTCGGATATTTTCCCCTTGTTCTCTGTCATGGATGGATCGCCTCTTTGATCTTGCCACATTCAATGAATGTTTCTTTTCAATGTCCCTGTCCTAGATATTTTGTGGGTTATATATGCTAATATAAAACTTTTGAAAGACAACAGACGGAAAGACATTACAAGGCAAAAATGTAGTGCTTTTGCCGAGGAACAATGTAGTTGTGGAGAAGAAAAAGTTTGACAAAAGCACTTATTCTTTGGCTATATCAGCAAATCAGTTGGCAGATTCTAACGAGATATAAGGTCGTTCTGATAGACCTTGATGTTAACTATTTAAACTATGTCTCGTATAATTTTCTGCATGAACCCTGGTATCTCGGGTAAGGATCAGACGGATTTTTGTTTTCCGGCAACATGAAAAAACATCCGGGCCGTATTAACAGCGGAGTGTTGTGGGCCACCCCTGCGACAGAGGCACCAGGCAATTTCCTTCTACCTCTGCGTTGCATCGAGATCCCACATTAAACCGACTGCTCTTGCGTGGAGGCAAATAGATACTGGTCTTGTCCTTTTTTTCCCCGGCAAAACTGTCGTGAAATCGATGCAGATGTACTTTATCCCTGAAAATTCTAACTCTGCAGCAGCATCATCCCCCATTGCGCTAAAAAGGAAGGTTGTGGATTGCCTTGAGACCAATTTCTCCCCGTAGAGAGGAAAATATAAAGCAATATATCTGTTCTATCAGGATGTGCATCATTTATACTTCATTATGTTTAATCTTATGGTAGATGAAGACTTTACCGACTTTCAAAAGTATCTGTTGAGGCAGATCTTCGTCAGAATATCAGATAATTTAGTAAAATTAATTATGGTAGAAGAAAGTAAATTTAACAGAAATCTAAGAAGGGTACTTAAAACTCAACAACTGTGTCGGGGGCATCAAGCACAAACTTTAACCAGTTACATCAGTTTTCTAACCAGGGGATGAGAAATGAATACCATAAGTTGACAACAAACGCAAATAGTAATGTTTATCCACTGATATCAAACCGATTCCAATAGTGAAACAAAGACTTATCTATAGAATGCCTTTGATCGGACATAGAAGTCATCGAATACGAGGATATACTGAATCTTGGATAATCTATCACCACACATTGCCAAACCCTACCGCAAATCAATCGTGCATTACACTAGAAATGAGCAGTTTTGAGCTAAGTGATCTCAACGAATGAAATAAACAAAACTTAGTAATATCTTGTTGAGAATCATTCTCATTTTGTGTCGATTCCCCTTGCGAAAGTGTCAACAAAAACATCGCTACCGTAATGGTGATTTTACTCGGTGCAGTTTATTGATAAGTGTAAAACACGATGATACTGACACTGGATGTTTGAAAAGAAATTGGCTTGTAGTAACGTTCGTTTGTAATCAACCTTTTTTTTCTGCGTTACTTACCAATTTAGTTGATCTGTTTGCTCCACTGAATGTGGCTTCCATCAGGCCCGACGGAAGGTTTTAAAATAACATTCGTAAATTACTATTGGAATCTCTGTATAATTGACTGGGAAGGTAGTGAAACTCAAATGGTTGCCTAGAACGTGTTACTGCGTGCAGAAAGAATTGTAATTAACCACAAGATGATGTCAGAGAAATCAGTTTTGAATGACTGACTGTTGCTGAGCTAGCTGTTTTATTCTTTCAGCAAGTTTCATCTAAAAAAACTTGAGAACCTGTTTTTCTTCGATTGCTTGGTTTGATTCAAACCCATTGTATTGGGTGCTAATTCTCTATTTAGAATTCTGCATGAATTTTGATGTCTTGAAATAATATACAGATGTTTTTCTTAATAGAAATAGTAATTCTTGTCGTATTCTAAAAATGACGGTGAAAGATAAGTCTCAGCAGGATTTACTTATATAATCACGGGAATCGCAGATAAAAAATATTTCTCGGTAGCAGATTTCACTGTCGCAGTTGGTAAACATATGATCTGTACTAAAAGAATGAACGAAATCAAGTGCATAAAAGTAAAATGAGAGTACGGTAGGAATATTTGGGGTTATATTTAAAACCATGTCTCTGTCCATTTGTACATCGTTAATTCCGACAGAAATCTTATATCTTATTCAGTGTGGTGACTGTAAAATAATGTAATAAGTACAAACGTAGCTCATCTAACATAATAAACATAATAACCAATAATGCCTGAGTTATTCTGACATTGATGTACAACCATATTTTCTGTATGGGTCGCATAAATAAGCATCAAGGCGTTCAGGTAGCCTAAAGGTTAGCAGCACGGAAACTGTAATCGGCCAACTGAGTTCAAAATTCGACTGAGACAGCTCGTACTCACTTTGCACTAATGCCCTTGGGAGAAAAACACACTTTTTTCTTCTCTCCACGCCTATGGGTAAGTGAAAGAGTAAACTGGGCTTTCCAACCATGGCAATCTTTTTAGGAGACGGACAACTCCGGATACAAAATGGGGAAGTCCAATCCCTCATCAAGAGGGTGTCCTCAAAATATACGGTTAATGGGGCTCTGGAGAAGCTTTGATGGGGTTGCCAAAGCAGAAATGGATTATGATAAACTGCTCGATTACAATGAAAAAAGAATGAAAATAGATGGGCAAAACAGGGTGACAGCTGACTCCACAATCCCCACGACACTTCCAGTATAAGATTTACGTAACCCTTCTGGATTTCACAATTATATGGCGATACTTTTCCATGTATAACATATTTTTACAAGGACGATACAATTTTAATAAACTGGAATGGGATTTCCTTATCTTATCAAAATACCCCTAAAAGTAGGAATCTCTACATCGGATTACTGAGTACTATGACAATTACCCTCATTCATACATCTTATCAAATAGCATCATGATGAGATATGGAAAATGTTAGAGCCAATAAAAGTGTTAATGTCCCTTTCATTGCAATCCGATTTTTAAAGAGTATTATGGCCACATGTTATAGATATTTGAAAGGTAGTGAATAGGTAACAATACATAAAATGTGTGTGTATGTGTGTTTGTGTCGATAATGCTTGAGAATATAATGCTATGATGAACTATATGCGCATGTTTGCTATGTGTAATTCAACCTTATGTTGCCTGCATAAAGAATCAACGTCCCCCCAGCATACTGTCATCTCATTGTAGCAATATGCAGTATTTATATCGCTTACATTGCCTGAAATATCAGAAAAATCCAAGTAACAATAATAATGATATCTGATAAAGGTCATTAAAAGATAATTGTAATGCACTTACATGAGAAAGTTTAAATATAATAGTAAAAAGTAATTTTAAAACTCAACAGTGCCACTCACGATTGGCAGGCTGTTGATCTAAAACGAAATAAAATACATAGGATGAACACATGGCTAATGAAGAGAACCCTTCTGGAAAGGTGAAAAACACTTCTCTAGCTCTTTTTTTTATTTTTTTAAAGGTCCAAACTAAAACGATGTTTTGATTTAGAGAGAAAGCATGATACTGGATGGGAAGGAAACCATGAAGAAGATCATACCAACAGAAGCGATAATTCAGTACTTTTAGAGTTCTCAGAAAATCAGTTCATTTAACCTGTTCTTCTCTTCTGGAAAATGATTAAGTAGCTTTGGCATCGGGTAAACATTGTAATTGATTAAAAAAGAAATCGTCTCAATCAGAATGGGCTTTAAAAAATTATGCTAGAAAATATCGGGTTAGATCTTAATGTTTAGTGCAAGTCAGCGGCAGATGATCTGCAAGAGAAATCCAGAACATTGATAATAGCGAGGAAATTTATCTCCCAGTCTGTTTGGGTTCCTAACTGCTTTTAAAGACATTTGTTAAATTTTTGGAAACTGGTCCAAAAGAAGACTTATCGGTTATCTCAAAACAGTGGCATGATCGTCTCATGGTGATGGTGTGGCTTTTCACTTCTTATAGGAGAAAACAGAACATACAGCGTTTCCCAGCATTGAGGGAACTTCGGTTTCGTTGATGCACCTCGATTTCAACTTTCAAAGCTTTGAAAAAAATCCCCCCCCCCCAAAAAAAAAAGAAAAGAAGAAGAAAACAATAAATATAAAACTTAAACTGTATTACTGCTTTCCCTTTTAGCTGATTTACTGAATGGAGATAGTCGACGGTTGAGTAGTGTTTTCTGAAACCAGCTTGTTCCCGCGGTTGGTTTTCATCTAGCGTTTTGCTGATTAGTTTAGTAAAATGCTTGTCGATGCAGTCCAGTAGTTTTATTAGCCTGTTGTTGTTGAGGTCTTTCGGATTTCCTCTTTTATATAACAGCTTTATGATTGCTTTGTTCAAATTTTCTGGGACTTTAATTTATTTGAAGCATAAGTTGAATAGAATGGCTAGTTATCTGGAGATGATTTTACCAGCTTCTGTGAATAGGTTGATGGTGATCTTATCGGGTTCAGGGACCTTTCTTTTTTTATGGTTTGCTTCACTTCCAGCGAAGTGACCTATGGTAAATATCCACTTACACAACAACTTCTCCGGGAGTCAACATAAAAACTGAGCTTTTTCAACTAAGAAAAATGAATGAGATGGTGATATCAGTTTACCCAAACTCTCTACAGTTTGCCTTGAAATGATCTCCGAAAGTTGAATTGGGAAAACTAAGGAATAGACAGAAAATACCTAAGTAACCTCAGATACTCTGACGACATCGTCCTTTTCGCTAAGGAACTTCGTGATCTCCAAATAATGCTAGACAAACTAAATGACGAAAGGAAGAAAGTTGGTCTCCATACGAACTTCAGCAAAACGAATGTCATGTGCAACAAACATGTTAAGGACAATGACATAACAATCGGAAAGATCGAAAAAGTAGAGCTGGAGAAAGTAGACCACTACATCTACTTAAGACAACTATTCTCGAGAAAATCCCTCTAGTCTTGAAAAGAAGGGTCTATAACCAATGCACCCCCCTGATAAGTCGCATACGGTGCTGAAACATGGAATCTAACCTAAATATTGACCCTCAAACTGAGATCCATGCAACGCACTCAGGAGAGAATCGTGTTCAACCTCGCATAGATAGATCATAGGGCAGCATAGTATATTAAAGGAAAGACAAGAATTAAAAATATCATAGAAACCATTAGAAAACTCAAACGGAAATGGGTTGGTCATGTTGCAAGAATGCCAAACAACTGCTTGACATCACATCTCACTACGTGAGCCCCAAGAGATCATATGCAAAGTGATGGCTGACAGAAAGTGAGACAGTGTGACGAATTAGACAAATTCAGAAAGAACTGGCTCCGAGACGCCCATAATACAGAGGTCAATGTCCAAGGACGGACGCGAAAAAGCTGCTGCTGATGGAAATTTATACACATCATTGTGAGGTCACTCACTGGAGTCAAGATTATCATCATTTCAGATTAGACTACCTTCGTGGGAAGTCATTCTCGACGGGGCAATATCACCTCAATTGGGGTGAAAGTTGAACTGAGGAACGCGATGAGTTGTCACATAAAAATGGAAGAAAAAAAAGGAGCGATATTCCTTTCATGTCCTTGAAGTCGTGAAATAAGGGGAGACTACCCCCACTTGGTAAATTACCGAGTGATTGGGGTCAGTGTTCTCTTTTAGCTCGTTATCTCTGATTGTATCTATGGTATTTATGATTTTTACACAGTAAAAAGAGAAACATGTTTGTTTGTATGATTGGTTCATTGTTTATTCTCAAAACTATCTCTTGAAACACTTGAATAGAACAATTATTTCTAATAGTGATAAGTTTATGTTTACTTTTAATAATAATATGTTTACGTTTGGAACTTCGCAAAAACACGTTGATTTGTTTAGCATATAATGTATGGATATGCTCAAAAAATGATTTGTAAAACACCGGTGTTTTAGTGCTTCTACGAGACCATTCATTGAAAGTCTCGGCTATATCGCAACTCTCAGACTGTCTTTCTACGATTGTCAACCAGCATCAGGATTGGAAAATAAGAATTAGATTCTGAAAAGATCTGAACTCACTCCCAACTTTCCCCGGGAAGACCATCTTAACAGCGGCCTTAATGTTTAGGTCACGCAGATTTATCGGCTACAGTCATTCAGATCTAATCTTAAAGTCATTCCCTATCAATAATAATTGACAACGCTTTATTTAAAAGATTCGAAATAACTGTGTTTTCGTTTGATTAAAAACACAATCGATGTTTCGTTCAAACTTCGTTGAATGTCGTGCGAGGAAATCGGGGCAAACCGAACAACTGCAAATCAAATAAATTTCTGAAAGGTCTACCCAGGATATTTTATTTAGCTTCAGTTGGTACTTTTTTAGATCCCCAAAATAGTGTTCACTTCATTTTCATTTCTATTTCTTCCAGAAAGCTTTGTCATATCTTCATGGCAGAACATAATACTTGTGAATGTTGGTATTGAAGTAAAGATGTTAAAGTAAGATTATGGGACCGGTTCTACAGTCTTACAGAAACAGAGATATTTGGTCCAAAAGAACAGAAAAAAGGCGAGAGAAACAGATCGTAAGTCTTTTGAGTGTGGAATACGTAGTGCGATTAAAATGTCTGCCTGTTAACTGAACAGGAATATCTTATTGGATGTTGTTGTCTGGGTAAACAAACAGATACGTTTATCCGGAAACTTGAATCATTGTAGCGTATATTCAAGAAATTCTCCGACATACCGAACGTGGTTATAGAAGAATTCCGAGTGAAACCAACGACACACTCATGTGTTCACATTCGGCTGGGCATTATAGATCTTCACTTAGTATGCTTTCATGTGAGCGAAGTATTTTCCAATTGACTCACAAGAGCGAAAATAAACAATTACTATATGATATTGTATTGTCATGAATATCACAAGTATTCATAAGACGCAAATGCATATTTCAAGACATGTCTTTGCAAATGCATATCCAATATCTATATAAAGGAAACACACACACACACACACACACACACACACACACACACATATATATATATATACATATTCATATATATATATATCGAAAATACCGTTCAGTGTTTGCTTTACAGCGAACCGTGGAAGAGGCAGTATGCACCGTCTTCCACTCACTCCTATACTCTTATTTGCTGTACCTTCCACGATTGCAACCTCCAACGACTCAGCCCAACTTAACATCATCACCTTTTGTCGTCTTGGAACGCTCATTTTCTTATGAAAGTTTTTTATACTTATAGCGAAGAAATGTGTATACATATGCTCTCTCCTTCTCTCTCTCTCTCTCTCTCTCTCTCTCTCTCTCTCTCACACACACACACACGTGTGTGTATGAGTTAGACAGGGGCAAAGAGAGGGACAGTGTGGGGCAGAAATTCATATAAATTAGTTTTTATCCGATTCTACAAGTAACTGAATTTTATGACTTTCCAGAATTTTATTACAGTCTTCACAAAGTAGAGAAAACTCACAAGTTTTGAAATTCACCACATTAAATCCAGCTTTCTATCTTTTATACAAAATCTGCCGACCCTTGGGGCAAGCTCGTTACCCTTGTGCCTAAAAGGTCCAGAAATAGTCAATTAGATTGTAAACAAAACAGCACTGATTATCATTTTCTTATAGTATATCTGGAGGAAGTGCATGATACAGTAGTTTGGCATTAGAGACAAATCAAATGAGTATGCTGCGGTATAAACAAATGCAAATACTGGCCCCACACACTGCTTTAACACACGCATGCGCGAATAGATGCAGCGTGAATGAAGATTGTATGGAAAACATCAGCATGAATGGAATGTACGGTGCGTTTGGTTATTACGTCTTCAACTTCCCACAGAGCTTTGTGTGTTTACACTAGTCACGTGACAATAGAAATAAAAAAAAAATTATTGTACTCATAGTTTGTCCCTAATCCAGCATTCAAATATTTTCCTTTGTCTCGTGCTGAGACAACCACAACTACAACCACATTCATTGCTGTTGGGCAAAATACTATATTAAGCGAAGTTCAGGAGCACTTTTAAATGGCGTATTCATTACCAATCGTTTTTGATTTGAGATGAAAATTGCCTCATTGCATTTGAAAAATAGGTAAATTTCGGCATCTGTATGGGATTTCGAGTCAAGTGTTAGGGAGCAAAAACAGAGATAGATAGATAGATAGATAGATAGATAGATAGATAGATAGATAGATAGATAGAGAGAGAGAGAGAGAGAGAGAGAGAGAGAGAGAGAGAGAGAGAGAGAGAGAGCTCCTTTTGGCTTTAACCTTTGAAAAAAATTAATTTGTCCTGTAGAATTTATATAATCCATGTTTTTATATGGATTCAATTAGCGAACATCTTCTGAAAATGAAATGGAGAAAGCATTGTATTACAAGTACCAAAAGATTCTTTGAATAAGTTTAGTGCTCCGTATATGCTGAACTATACGATGAATGGTTTACAGAGACGTTAAGAGCATTACCAAACATTACAACTCATCCAAGCCCCATATCGTGCTACTTTAGAAGGCTCCCTATATGTAACACCAGCACAATAGACATTGCATATGTTGGAAAACTCAAATGCCCGTTAAGTATAAGTAATGGGTTTCAAATGAAAGAGAAAGAGAGAGAGAGAGAGAGAGAGAGAGAGAGAGAGAGAGAGAGAGAGAGAGAGAGAGAGAGAGAGAAGAGGTGGAGAAAATATAAAAAACAAAAAAGGTAACAAGTGAGAGAGATGAATAAGTGAGAATGACTAAGACTGAAAAGAAAGAACAAGAGAGACATGAAATAGAAAAAAGAAAGAGAAGAGAATTCAGAGAAAGAAGGGGAGATATCAATGGAGGAAGAGAGGGTAAACTGATGTTGAGCAGTTGTACCAAAACATTCAGATGGTATTACCCCCTTTCCAGAATAGTCGTAACTCTCATTATCCACAAGCAAAATTAAACAAATTAATAAAGCATTTAGCTGATTAAACAATATACATAAAGTTTTCATTAAAAGGAACATTCAAGTATAAATGGGAGTAATTACCACCAGCTTCAAGGTAAAGATGAAGAAGAAGACGAAGAAAAAGAATGAAGAATAAAGAATCAGAAAAAAAGCAGAGAAAGGGCTAAGAGGGGGGAGGAAGGAAAACGAAAAGAGATTGATAGAGCAGGACTGAAAGGAAAGGAACAAAAAGACATTGAAGGGAAAAGAAGAGCAGAAAGAAGAGGAAAATAGTAGAATTACCAAAAACTAACTAGCTGTAGACATGCCTCGGGGTCCCATCAGTACACACCGAAAAATTCATGGGAATATGTTAGGTTTTTGAGTATTGTTAACCCAGAGAGAAGGGCTGGCGTTTGGTGAATTATTGTATGATAAGAGACTCGCCATTACAAGTAATAATTGACCAACCGTTGCATCAAAATATGAAGTGATGTAAAATAAATTCTGTCAAAGAATGTACATCACCAAAGTAAATTCGATTTATGACATTACTGGCATTTTCCCCTGGAAAAAATCTAAAATTGGGTAAAAAACACATCTAGAAACAGCTAAGTTCTGGAGAATCTAGATATTGTTAATAAACTACGCCCGTCGGAATGAGGACCAGAAAAGACTTAAAAAAATGAAAAAAACTTTTTAAAAAGGTGTCTAGTGGAGTACTGGTGTCAATTGCCAAGTCTATTGACGGAACTGTTTGGCCAAACAGGGTTGAAACACATAAACAAAAATATACTCAAACACACACAAGTATAAAAAGAAGGATGGAACCATCGTTGATGGCTACGGTTGTTCAATTAGCAACAATAACAAAGAGGTCTGGTCAAATAATAGAAACTGTCACATGACCAACGTGTTTCGGCAGCATGTTGTATTGGGGTGATCAATTAGAAAATTGGGAAAAGAGGTGATCATTTAACACGTTACCCCTCTCACCTTTGGTTGGCCGTGATGGCTAAAAAAGTCTGTGAGAGGTGACCGACACAAATTAAAGGCCAGTTTAGCAAAAAATTACTTTGCAAATTGAACATCCCACTAAAAACCTACTTGGGGAGTAGACAAAAGTTTTTTTTCCAGACATGATCAAAATATCAGCCCTTTAGATCCATTGGTGCGACCTGCATGAGATGATTTTAGTGAAAGTTTTATCTGACAGTTTTTTTTAATGAATTGGTGATATTTCTGGCATTGGAAGAAGCCAAAATTGGCAGAAGATACCTGTCACTTTAATTGGATCAAAAATACTACTCTAAAAATAGTTGCCAGTGTATATTACTGAAACTGATGCCAGCAGTCCGTGTGAAATGATGATTTCAAAGGCAGGTAGGCCTTCCTCGTCGGGAAAAGTGGTGCAATACAATCTTTCTGACCCATTTCTTTCTTATTTAGCTTTTAGACGTACTCAGCTAAGTTTCGTAAATACCATAAAGTATTCATTGCATGACGTCATTTTTTTTAAACGGGAGAAGGATCCAATATCTTCTGCGGTTAAGCTGACATTAGGAATAAGGCCACAGCCTTTATTGTACTTTTCATTTTTAATTTCACACGCACTTCATATGAGGAAAATGTACCGTCTCTCTGAAATGCATAAGGCGTGCATGAGTATGTTCAATTGACAAAGGTTTTAGATTTGAGAATTCTCAACATCGGAAGTGTTCGGATTAGGTTGCAAACGTGCAATTCTGGTCCGCAAACAATTATTAAATGAAGCCGAGGCTACTAAATACGAGCGGAAGAACAACTGAAAACTATTTTATACAGGGTATGGGGCTTCGGCAAATGGTTTGATTTTCTGTACGGTTGTGAACCTAGAATAACGTGATTTCATAAACCGGCGAGAAATTACATTGAGACGAAAACCGTTCCAGGATTTCAAGAGTTGACAAGAGTTTACATCATATCTTGCAAAAAATGAAAATTGTCCATTTTAATCTAAATAGTCGTTGTTCAGACGCAAATCCAGGGAGAAATACGTCTATATAATAACTCGGCCCAGCTGCAGGGAATCCGTTACCCTGGGGCAGCACTGCTCCATTGCACTTACAGGAGCAGGTCCCCTGGTGGACGCTTTCATGGCGGAGGTTGTCTAGCTTCTATGGAGCGCTTGGCAACCGTAGCCGCGTCGCCATTTTTGGAAAGGTGTCTCCTATTTTCCCCTCGTTAAGCCTGACCTTGTGTCAAATTCTGCCGTGGTGGTACGGCAGATAAATAGAACACACACACACATATATATATATTAAGAGAGAGAGAGAGAGAGAGAGAGAGAGAGAGAGAGAGAGAGAGAGTAAGTGAGTGAGTGAGTGAGTGGAACTGCAGTCAGAAGTTGAATCTTTTTTGGCTGTAGGCTTTCTCGGAACCACTGGGACCTGCACTGACAGCACTCTGCATCTCCTTCGCCGCTACAACGTCGCCCCACCTGTCTAACGAGTGGACTGTTAACTGACCGATCGATTGACCTCAGGAGTATCGCATTGCTTTGGGTTTGGGAGGAAATAAACACGTGTTATTGTTTCTGTTTGCAACTCCTATTTCCTTTTCTTTATTTTTTCTAGTTACCTCAATAATCCCGGAGACACTCCAACTAAAGCACCTGTTGAACTTTGTCCTTGATCTGGGGCGGGCGACAGCTGGTTTGAGGGACCAACGTCGAACGGTGAACGACCAGCGACGAGTGTGATATAGTACACCCAAAGGTTAAAACTCAAATTTACAAATCTTCCAGATTTTTTAAAAATCGTAAATACTGTTGCTTTTTATCGCAACCTCCAGACGTTTAGTATCATGTGACTCTTTTGACTCCGTTTTCCTGAGGAAGAAGAATAACAATCCGAATCTTTCCTAAGGCTTATTCTTTATCTTACTTACAATAAAAGAATGGCGGTCTGAGAGTTGCGATCAAAAGCAACAGAAATAAGATGAAATGGATCCAAGTAAAGAATTAACTGATAATACCCCGTCAAAAATATCGAAAACTGGTATCAACCGCTTTTCGAGATTTAGTTTTACGTCACTTTTTCGCTTTTACGAAAGTAGTATTCAGCCTTTGTTTAGTAGTGAGGCCTTACAGGGAGGAGGGTACATGCCCTCTCCATCCCTTTCTTACTCCTCAGTCGCATGTCTCACTACCCAAAGCCCCAATGACGTAGCCCAACATACTGGCATTACCAGTTTTGAGGTCATGGAACGCTGAAATTCATTCATCGTATAAGTTTCTTGTTGTATGCCATTTCGGCTTACGAAAGTTTTTTTTTTCCTCCACAGAAAAGTTCTACTTCAGGATGGTGGGAGAGGGTTCTACTTTCGGATAATGCACTAGAGATTTTCGCCTGAACAATTATTTTTCAGGATTCTATCTCCACCTTCGTCATTTGTACAGAGAGTAAAAAAGAACTTCTAGAAAAAGATGTTGGCTCCTGATCTTCTTTGATCTCTACTGTACTTAGTTAATCCCCTTGGGATTTCGCCAGTACATTAGATCGTTGGTGTGAGAGAAGAGAGGGACAAGAAGGAAATAAGCCTTGGGAAAGAACATGGTTGTATGAAGAGGGTTGTTTGACAAAGAAAGGCAAAGGGGGGTTATGAATTCAGTACCCAGGGAGGATGTTGGATGTTAGAAATAGCATTTCGATTCAAGGAGAGAGCCCTCGGGAACCCCATACTAACAAGGGATTGAACATTCCCTGACGCCAGATGCTCTTCTCAAAGAGAAAGACATATAATCAGACATTTTAGAAACTTCTTGTGTATATTGATAATCCTAGAAGATAAGTCCTCGCATCGGATTTTATTTTACAGTTCGCTGAAGAACTGGACCTAGTTTAGTCCGATAGTTGTAACCAAATCGCTTTTCCAAAGTCCTATGCTGGCTAAATATACGGCATTAGGTTACTAATGAAATTTGTCAGGATTCCTTCCATCATTCTCATCTTTTTAGAAACATGGGCTTTCCCCGAGATTGGCCAAACCTCTCTATCATGGGCGTCACTGAGCCAGAGTTTTTTGAACTTTTCTAGCTTGTCAAACCATCTTATATATTTTGTCATTCCCGGTTTCGCATGTGATCTCTGGGGATCCATGTGATCATGATGTCCAGCAGTTGTCTGCCATTCTTGCAACATAACCTGTCCATTCCCATCTAAGTGTTCTTTTATTCTATGATATCTTGGACTCCTAGTTTCCTCTAATATACTGTACTCTTCTTATTTCTTCATTTCATATTGAGCATAATTCTCTCCCTACACGTAGCATGGTAAATCGACATATATAGAACACAGAGCTTATATATATATATATATATATATATATATATATATATATATATATATATATATATATATATATATATATATATCGTGTGTTTGTGCGTGTGGATACAACTCTTTTTAATTGACACTTTGATCGTAGACAGATCAAACAGATACTCTGATCCGAGAGAAAAGTTCATGCGTAAATGAGCTCATCATTTTATGCGTACCATGCTGATTAATAAAAATCGATGAAGAGTTTACCCTGAAAACTTGGTCCAGTTTCGTAAGTAGTAGTAGAGACCAATATTTTACCCTCTAGATTTCACCAATGCTGGAAGTATGTAAGTTCACTGGCGTAAAACGTAGCATATGGATTTTCAAGCCGGTAAAAAATCCCATCTCTCTACATCATATTACTAGTGGGGCCGTTTAGCCGAAAATTCGAAGCCAATGGTGCATTTTTTTTGATAAAAGCATTCAATTTGGATAAAAAAAGTTTGATTTTGACCCATCATGAATTTCTTTATGCATTGGACTCATAGAAGAATGCAACTATTGCTTTTTTTTTCGTGCGCACATGGACATATCTTGAAGTAATGGCTTGCAGAGGACTTCCACATCATGTGCAAACAAGCTATTTATCCTCCTTCACAAACCATGTGAGAAGAACATGGGAGAGTAAGGAGAAAAACTCAGTTTCATTGCCGTCAACTCTGAGAAAGTTTCATCTGAGCAAAATTCATTTCCGGCTTAAATGCACATGCTCGCCACCTTTGAAACAACCAATAAAGTCTTAGGAATAACTTTTACGGTCTGTTGCAGTTGTTAGTAATATTTACAAGGGTGGTCATGTACGGGGTCAGATCCTAGTGTCCACACCGGGACTCCTCCACTCAGTACATGGGGACTGGTAAAAGTTATGAGAAGTGCTGCCAATCCTTTTGGACATGCCTACCAAATGCAGGCAGGTTCTGCTACCACAGTAAAGAAGTATTACCAGGAGATCGACAAAATTCCAGGACAACGCCCGGTCGCATGTTACGCGTATGACTCTTCAGAATTTGAACGAACTAGGCTACCTCACCCAGATTACTTACCAGGCCTCCACTTTTTCAAGCATTTCAACCACATCCTGCAAGCAGCAGCTCAAAACACCTTAAAAAATTCATTTGTTCCCGGACCTCAAAATTCCATGCTTCCAGAATAGATTCTAGAAAGGGTAACTGACGAAAACGCGCCATGGAATCAGCAAACCAAACTGAGGTTGTTTATGTCAAGTTTGCATAGAAATGTATGAATTTAATTCTCATCGCACTCAGTACCATCGCTCATCTTATCACTGGCATGTCACGATGATTGACAGAGAAGTGAGTAGGTAAATGGGCAATTACGTGAACTAATCTCTTATAAGTACCTTAGTGCCAGGAAGCAGTAACATCAAATAACTGTCACACCTACAAAAGAGGAAAACTATGAGGAGGCGTTGTCAATGTTGGAAATGCAAGAAAATCTCTATGAATATTTGTACTGTTCTGATGGCAGCTATTAACACGATAAATATCAATGAAGTTCATATCAGATATTTGCATGAACTCAACTATTAAACATCGATGAAAATATTCTTATATAGACATTCAATAGTAAGTCTTGTGAAGTTTGAACGCTAATTTGGTAAACAAATGGGTTAGTTTTTCACAATGCGTTGAGTAATTATCATAATAATGGTCATGATAAAGATATGAAAATCAGTTGCACTGGGCCAGTTGTTATAGATGATACTGCTTATGCGTTATCTGCCTCAAAAGTAAAAGGATTTTCGATTTTTCATCGTTTAGTTTCCCTGCATCCTTTCTATTGCGCGATTCCGCCTCAATAATGACCCTTCATTGAATGAAGTCGCAGAACGTCGTCCATGACCTCCTCATCTTCGAAGCTCTCATCTCTGTTTCAATATTTTTGGAATCAATGTTGAGCTGTACGTTTGTTGACGATCCAAATAGTTGGCTGATATCGTCAACAGTTTCCACTGCTTTACGCCCAATTTTGCATTCTAACTGCAAAATCGCTCTAATAGCCTTTTTCTTTTTTCGATTTGACAGCCTCTGATTAACCAGGATAAATAACAAAAGAAACGTGCAGCATAGATAAATAGAACGAAATTCAAACTTTGAAATGTTGTACTCCGTGAACATAGTTAAATAATGGTTTATTACAAAGTAACCAGCCAAGTTTAAAATGACAAAAACTAATTTTTTATGTACCAACCAAATAAAAGGTCTTGGTAGACAATAGAACGACACTGAAAAGTTTATGGAGACACTGAGACTCTCAGTGGACAGAAAAGCCCTCTCGGTCTCCCTAATGAAGTCCAAAGGGAATTACAGCAATACATTTGACATCAGCTTGGCTCCAAGGGTTGCTGGAAAGAAGTAAAACTTGGTATCTAAGAGCCTTAGGGCTGTTCTACCCTCTGGATTGGAATCAAAGCTTCTTGTCCCCTACGTTCGTTGCCGATCAAGACTAGATAGTCCAGTTTGTTGAACAATCTTCCCAAAACTGAAGTTAGTGGGTGGATTCGTCTCTTTCCGAAGGAAATTTGGGTGAAATAAATACACGTTGTTCCAACCAGAGTTTGAACTTGGTTCTTAAATTCCATTCTCTCGGCCATTAACCGTTAGACCACCCACACCTTCTCATCAGTAACAGGCAGCAATATTAAAAGGGTCATTGCCCCAACTATGAATTTTTCCCGTTTTGTAGCCTAGATGGATACCAAGATAAGAAAATAAATTAAGTACAAACATTTTGCATTCTAAAATATATATTGCATTCTCAAATTTTACTACTTAAATTCTTGCGACTGGATTATATTAAATAAATAATCGCAGAAAGATAAAAATGCTGACGCCTGAGAGGAATGTTTGCAAGAATGACTAATAAATATTTGAGTTTATCAATCTTTATTGATTAATAAAACAGTTTCTCTTTCATTATGAGAGTAAACACTAAAATATCCCCTTTCTTTCAAACCAAAGAAACATTCCATTTGTCTGGTGGCCTTCGAAAGCTCTCGTTCGTACCACGAGAAAGTGATGAAATAGCGTACAATTTTTCACTTAGGCTGGCTAACAATTAGATGTTATCCATACGTATTTGAATGGTGCCATTGTGTAAGCGTTGGAGATGTTTACTTTATGCTTAACTATTAAATGTATTTTCAGGAATGAATGATGGTCTACTGATTAAGAATACGAACTTCTTTGATGTATGCGCAGGTGCATACTTGGAGACGTAGAGGTAGGTTTATTATTATTATCATCATCATCATCATCATCATCATTATTAATATTATTATTATTATCATTATTATTATCATTATTATTATCATTATTATTATTATGTGAATTTTCACATCAGTTGTCTGGTATCACCGCTAGAAACTGCGTGACAGCAAGTTTTCGCAAGTCTCGAGCCCTCTCATATTTCCTGCCCTCTCCACAGTAATCGTGCAATCCCCAGTAGTGATCTGGTCTGTATAGTCTCAACCCTTCCTCTGATCTCCGGTTCCTCCAATTTCGTTTTAAATGTCTTTGCTACGATTCCAAGTGCACCTATTATTACTGGTATTACCCTGACTTTTATATTCAACACCTTCTCCTGTTCCCTTGCCAGGTCCTGGTATTCCCCCTAATTTTGCACTCTCTTTCGTATTTATTCTATTATCCGCAGGCACAGTTACGTCTCTTAATTTTCAGGTTCTCCATCCATTGTCCACAATTATCAGGTCCGGTTCTCTTGCTTCGATTGCTTGGTCAGTTAGGACGTCAAATTCCAAGAGTAATTCATGGCTTCCATTTTCCAGGGCTGTCTACAGTTTGTGCTGGTACCACTTGTCTGCCTAGTTGAATTCTATTCGTTTGCTCAGTTCCCAGTGTATCAGTGTTGCTGTCCTGTCGTGTCTGTTTTTGCACTCTTTCTGGGTTAGTTGACTATATTCATTAGTTATGTGGTTTACGGTCTCATCCTTTGCTGTTTGTCTAGGTTTTGTTGATTTTCGCTTAGATAAAGTTTGTCCTGATGCATTTGATTTGGGCTGCCATGATGAGCAGTTCTGATCCTCTCTTCGGGTTTCCTTTGCCTAGCCATGCCCATGATCTTTCGTTTGCGACATTTTTTTCTCTCTTTTGAATTCCTCGTATAGTTTTTTCTGTTCCCATTTTTCTTTCCCGTGCTGCTCCTTCGTTAGCTATTTCTTTGTTGATCATTTCACTGCTTTGGGCGCTTTTTATAATGTCTTCACTATTTTGCTTGCACATACTTTTGTGATCCCGTTTTTGCCTTTTGGACACAGTCCTCTTTGCTGATGAGTCATCTACTGCCTTCTTTTCTCTTCATACATTCCATCTAGGTCATCTTTAGGATCTAAGGCCTTATTACTATTATGATCATCATGATTATTATCATTATCATCGTTATCATTATCAGTATTATTATAACAATTATTATTCTTTATTTTCATTGGTGGTTGACATGGATAATGAAATCGACATTCACACTACGGCTTGTACAAATTGTGTTGACTTTGCACTAATGCCCTTGAGAAAGGCATGAATCTACAAGCAGCTATAGATAAAACAATAGAAGTTAGAATCCTTTAGCCGTGTAAAGGAGTCTGTCTCGTTTGACTTGCACCAATGTCCCGTAAAAAGCATTATGCTACGAAAACAATTCTTTGGTCTCCATTGATCGTTCGAAACAGGGAGATAAAACCATTATCTCATTCGTCACGTGATACGGAATCTATTCATTTGACTATCTATGTTGTGTATGTGTTATGTTCATAAAAAAAATTACGTCTATGGACAAATCTATCCGATACAAGCATGCAAAGACGCACTCACATACATACATAAATACATGTACATACATACATACATACATATCTATCTATCTATCTCTCTCTCTCTCTCTCTCTCTCTCTCCCTATATATATATATATATATATGTGTGTGTGTGTGTGTGTGTGTGTGTGCGTGTGTATGTGTGTATGATTATTTATTCTTTTTTTGTCGTTAGATGTCATTAATTTTCAAGCTTTCGGATGTATTTTGACAGCTGTCATATCCGCATGTATTTTTTTCAAGTTTAGATTTTTCGCTGATTGATTCTCATATTGACGTTGGAAGAAAAAACATTTTCTTTGTAAAATAGTCCATGCGAGTATATGAGTTTTATATAATTTCTGACCAAGAGATTGTTATCAGTTTCAAGATACACCTTTATTCACAAGGCCATTGTCTTGCAGGATAGTCGGTGATGGAAAAATTATCTGGCAGCAGATGTCGTCTAATATGAACTGCAAAATGAGAAGAATCAACCTCCATGGGTTGAATAACGAATTTGGTTTAAAATTCCCCGAAGTTTACCACGACAGACTATTGAGAGAGGCCGGGACTTTGAGAATACAACAACCAAGATGAAGATATTATTCGGAAAAATCAGTGTATAATAATGATAATTCCTCATCTTACAAATTCAGACGCAAACTATTGGATATTTAACATAATATGAACGGATTCTGGGCTTCAATACTTAAAGGCAAAGGAATTGATACCTTCAGGCTTTCGTTTTACTTACCCAAAATGACAATAGCTTGAAAAAGAGATGATGGATTGCATCGAACAAACATGCAACAAATGTAAAATTAGACGGTTATTCTTTCATCTGAAAGAATTATCCGATAATTTTGGTCTTTGTTTGAAGATGAACACGAAATTAATCCCGATAGCAGTGTATTTTCTTTCCGAATCGAGAATTTAAAGTATGCTGTTGACTGACAAGAAGAGCATGTTGGGAGAAAAGGTGATATTTAAATGCAGACGGAAAGCAAACGAATATCAAGAAGATAATGGGAGTAAATAGACTGAAAATAAATGAGAAGGAAATGCGGAAAAAGCCGAGATAAAGTAAAGGAGGCGGATATGATAAGAGAGCTGCTTCATGTTTGTTGACAAAGGGGAAAAGGTAGAGACGAGTAAACAACCGATAAGACTCAATGAAATAATAGTAGCACAGCTAAGATTTAGAAATTGAAAACAGAGATGCACTTGAAAGGAAACGATGATTTCTCATGGCAAATGTACTGTTACAGGTTTCCACCGCTATCTGCATGTAGAGGGTTCCTACAAAAACATTTCGTAAGCTGAAATGGCGTAAAGCAAAAAAACAAAAAAACAAAAGAAAAAGTTTTCCATTTATCATACGATAAAACGTTTCCAGCGTTTCAAGACCCCTAAAATAGTGATGATGGGATGTTAAGCAGATGTTAGCGTGGTGGGAGATGCCGGAGGTTGTCTAAAGAAGGAATAGAGAAGAGTATGGTACGCGCTGCCACTATAAGCAAAACAAGAGTTGTATGCTATTTTGGCTTATTGCCTTTTTGAAAGCAAAAAGTGGTGAAAAAAATCGATAAGCATATTCACCCATGAAAAGTATGGACCATGATAGGGTAATACTCTAAAATCTACCACTGGATTAAATGAAAAGACTGAATTTTTTTATACATACGAGTCAAACGTTATTAACACCAATTATTATAAACTCTGGCAATGAATCATATCTATATCTATATATACTTATTAATATATTTATAGTAAAGTTTGTCATAAACAGTACTAAAATGAGGTAGTTTTAAAAATTATTTTGTGGAATTTTTTTCAATTCAAGCATGTTAGTGGTGCTAGTGTTCACCATATTTTAAAAGATTATTTTGAATGTATTTTTAAATATGTGAAATGAAAGTATACTATAAAGGTTTATTGTTAAAGTATAATGTATAAGTAACTGACGTTAGCCCAAGCTTTTGGTTGGCATTTGGTTTATAAGATGGTTTAATCCATTATTACTATTATTTCTTGAAGCAGCAATTTTATGAACAATCGTTCTTTCACAAGTACAATAAGCACATGAACTTAACCGAATGCTCACCACCTACTCATATGTTCATCTCAACAGCATCCATATTTTGTATGGAAACTGAAACTGAAAATAACTTGGGTGGGGTCAGTGTTTGCACGCATAATTTAACGAGACAACTTAAACCTCGCCGCAGACATTTGATCCAACTTGAAACTTTAATTCACTCTCACTGCATAATATCCATACTATGATGATGATTTCATACCAGTAGTGATTCGGGGCATCAGTACTCTTCTAAGTATTTTAGTTGTTTTCAATTGTGCTGTTGTTGTAAGGATGATCTGGATTCTACCTCGGATTTTCAGTTCCCACAGTCTTTCTGGGTTGCTCATAAATTCAAAAACGATCGGTACTACTTTCATCCTAAAGTTCTACAGCTTCTTCAGTTCTCTGGCAAGGTCAAATCACTAATACACCTCCTGCTTTGTCAAAATATAACACTGCAGTCTGCTAGAACAGTGAAATCCACCACCCGGCACGTTTTTTTCTTGTTCACGACAACTATATGTAGTCTCCTTGCTTTTATTGGGTGATCCGTTTAAATCTCATAGTCCCAGTCGTTCTTTTTCTCAAATTCCAGTGCAGATTCTGGCTTATGCATATACCATTAATTCGTATGATCAATCGTAGTCGTTTATACAGTTCCTTGTGGATCACCCTTCCTATCAAGTCATGTCCATTTTTATGTTTTTCAACTTGCTGCTTTCAATTAATGATTGGTTATTTGTTTTACAACTAGCTAAGCATAGTTAGAATTTGCTGTTTTCTGGTTCCCTATCTCTAGGTTTCGCTTGTACTACCATGTCCATCCCGTTTCAACTAAAATTTTTTGATTTGTCTCCTGAAATGTCCGTTCATACCCAGTTTGCGATTCTCGTTTTTGGGTTTCCTGATTCCTTATATATATATATATATATATATATATATATATATATATATATATATATATATATTCCGAATGGGTTAGTGTGAATCTTATATGATGTAATTAGTCTTTTATTACTCTGCCTTGGTGGAGGGGTCTTTTCTGCTGATGATATTTTATCTTCTCTCTTTCATTTTTACACGTAGTTTGTCAACGTCGTCTCATAAGTATATTGTATTACACCACTCGCATGGGGTTAACATTTAAATCTCGTCTCTAAATGTTAATTTCTTTGAATTTTGGAACGTTATTAATACGGAAGTCGAATGCAAACGGCCGCTAGAGTTAAGTAATGTTCTATCTTTCTGTAATGAACTGATTGTGTCGATAAAAAGGGAAATAATTCATCTTGATGAATAAGATCTGTTACGTATCATTCAATGTACGCAAAGCCAAGGTTTATAAAGACCATTTAATCAGTTGTGATCCGATTAAATGTCTTAAGGAGCAGACTTCCCAACCTGATGCCCTATCTTTGTGTTCGTTTCTGCAAACTGATTTTAAAAGTATAAAACTGAGCTTCAAAAATTCCTCCGACCATTTACATTTCGCCATGTACTCATATTAACATGCAGCAAGGATAAATAATAGGCTAAATCATATTTTTGATATCAGGCTTAGATACAAACCGATGCCAAAATATCAAGCACACTCATACCAAATATTCACAACAAGTATATATTTTTGAAAAGTCTTCAGGCAGATGATTGGTATCGATAAAAACAATGGGATATAATTAGCATGTTTAATCAATAAAGAAACCCATCCCATCTGCTGTGATTCAATTACGTAATGATAAATGCATATAATAAACTTCAGCAAAAGGTACAACGAACATATTGAGGGTTAGGAAATAATGATCAAAATCGAAAATGCAGATCTAAAAAAAGTCGACCATTGCATCTACCTAGGTCAACAAATCTCCATAAAATCTCCAAAAGAAGAAGAAATCAAGCGGAGAATCACTCTAAGTTGGTGAGTTTTAGGTAAGAGCCAGCTCAACCTTGAAAAAAAAATCCCACTAGTTCTAAAAGAAAAAGTATACAACCCATGCATCCTTCCTATAGTCACAAATGGAGAGAATACATGGAACCTAACCAAAACACTGATCCTCAGGATGAGAACCATACAATGTACACAGGTGCACCTCACATGGATAGATCATAAGACAGCACAGTATATAAGAGAAAAGACAGGAGTTTGAGATATCACAGAAACCATTTGAAAATTCAAATAGCAAAGGGTTGGATATGTTACAAGAATGTCAGACAACTGGCTCACAACATGCATCGCCAGAGACCATAAGCGAAATTGTGACCGACAGAAAGTAAGATAGTGGGATGACCTAGACAAATTAAAAAAGTGCTAGCTCTGCGACGCCCATGATAGAGAGATATGAGAATCTTGGGGAAAGTCTTTCCAACGACAGACGTGATGATGATGATGATAAATGCATCAGGTTGCTGAGCTTACGATCCCCATTACCATTCTCTATCTAGCAAGCCATCAGTTCAGAAGACTAATGTCTAATAGTAGTATGACTGGTATACTTTCTTTCCTTATTCATAACTTTGATTGTGAATCTGATAAAATGAATAACCTTGACCTTCACGTAATTTAAAACTAAAATCCTTCTATAAATGCCGCAATCAATTGAACATGACAGCATTCAAAACACACCTGACAATAATCTTGATACTTCAATCTATGACATTTTATTCACTGACGCGGATATCTCAGAAAAATAAGGATATGTATGTTCACATCAAGCACTCTGCTCAGCGATATTTGGCTTGTCACGAAATAGGCGGGATATCGAAAGATTTAGTAAAGGCATTTCGGGTAAGAATAGCGGTTCAACAAGTATAGACATTCCTCGCCGAGCTTTTGAATAGTGGAGACAAGGTGTGATAATTCTTTCAAGTCTGTTGCCCACGACTGTCATTTCAATTATTTGTAAAATCTATGTTAGTCATCTAACAGCAATGAAGAGAAGAATAAACTGATTGTTTTTTTGTATAAATGCATTTTGAGAGAAAGAAACATCAAGTGAAGTACTGACAGTTAAAGCCCATTCTCAGCATATTAGTTCGCATGGGTCTACGTCTTTAATGGAGAAAAGCTGTAAACATCTAAGATACTATTATATTCTGTTTGCGTCTGTCTTTTGCTCGGAAGACTGTGGATCTTAGTCGAAAGTGAGGTAAAGGTATAGGCAGACAGTGAGAAAGAGAGGGAAAAAGACCAAGACAAAAGAAGCAAAAAGTAATGAAAAAAAAAAGAGTGAGTGGGAGAGAGAAGGTTAGATTAGGGGATAAAGATGGTGTATTGCAAGTGCAAGATCACGTATCTAGAAAAAGAAAGCCAACATATTTATCATTTCATGTTTTAGTTAAAATTGCATGGTGTCAGTCTAAAAACAGCGTGTCAATAGATTAAAAACATTTTCAGCAGCTTGTAAAAATTGACTGATAAAATAAGCATTCAGTTGAGTTTTGTGGACATTTTACTAATGTACTTCCTACATCATTTCTCACATATGTACAGAAAACAGCGAGAACCTATCTGCAGTTTGGAAAAAATTGTCAAGGATAAAGGATGATCTGATTACACCCAAGAAGCTTGTTGTACTGAGGTTGAGTGACCTTATCGACTAGAATGAAGTGATACGTAATATGGGTGGCTATTCAGGAATTTACAGACATGTGTTCAATTCGGTCTTGGTAGCATCAACTAATGTGAATTTAGAGCAGTTTGCGCAATCTAGTGTGGGCAATTAAACACGTTTCACTGCATTTCTACGAAGTAGAAATGTGCTACACAAGTCATGGAAACTTTTGGTGCATACAACTCGTCTAAACAATCAAAAGATCTGGGTTTTGAATAATACAATCCTCTAATTTTGCTCTTTCTACAGTCATTTGCTTGATATTTCTTGTACCTAGTGTTACCAAAATGGGACAGAACATTCACTATTAATTTTAAAAATTTCAACAGCAGACATTTACCATTTATTTGTCTGACTTGAATTGGTATTTATTTCCAATGAGATTATAAAGTCTGGGGCAATATTTTCCCTGCAACCAGTCTGCTGACATGGGTGACTGACTGGGTTTAGACATATGGCTGTTTTGACGTACTTAACTTTTCCAAAGAGTAATGTGGTAAAATAACCTGTGTACTAAATCAATGGGTGCTATCAATTTTATTTATTGATTGTGAACATAGAATGAATTTTTCCATGCAGAAAACAAAAATATTTTGTATAGTGTTTCGAGGTCAAAGTATGCAATCAATCCTTATGATTTGGAAATAGGATCCCAATAACATGATAAGGAAATTCCACTTTTCTGAAAATCTTTGTCACAAACACGTGTGCACACTCATAGGGCGATGGAAAAGTGCTTACAGTGTTAAAATGACTTCATATAAAAGACATGAGAAAAAAAGGGAGTGATTAAGAGCGACAAAAACGGATGAACTAATGTGAATTCTTCAGAACAACAACACAGTTGAATTGATTTCCACTTGTTGTGAATCGTCAACCATATCTAAACAATTGCCATTCTGGGTTGAAACGCCCCAGCAATAATGACGCCCGTGAAGACGTTAGAAAGCCGTTTTTACTCCACACGAGCAACTCGTCGCCTCTTCTTATCATACGTATTAACCTTACATGATATTGGGTTTCAGAATTAGTGGTGAGGTTGACCCGAGTAAAATGCTATTCTACACAAGACCTACAGGAAACTAGTCGTCGCAACTGGATTCCTTCGACTATTTCATTTGTGGAATAGGATTTTCAAGACGATAGAACGCAGTTGTGAAGCAGTAAAACTATGGGGAAATAGTGCAGTTGATAAAATGCACGTACCACGGTTCTCTTTGGAAGAGGTTTTGATCGTCATACTCATTATTCACTGTCTCTCTGGAACACATCTTGCCATTTAGTATTAACAATACGTAGACAACCCAGGATAATGGCACCTTTTTTCTCCTTCAAATAGTTCCCTTGGATCCAACGAACTTGCAGCAAAATAAAATTTCCATTAGATCTAATCCATCAAATTGATTTGGAATAACAGCCACCTTTTTTCAGACACATTTTTTGCCTAATTAAAGTGGTCGAGTCTTAACATAGTTATTTTTTCAAAAAGCCACTTGAGATTAACAGATACCGAAGCAAAAATTATTCCTTGAAGATTTCTCTCCTCTCGAGAAATACCTCGTTATAAGAGTATGTTAAACTGAACAGCAGGCTAGTGAGCCCGCCAATTTGAAGGAAAAAAACGGACCTGCAAAAGAAACATCCAGATGATTGATCCTATTTCTTTTTAGCAAATGGATCCAACTTAGCATTCAAAAGACAGACTTCTCGATGGAGATGTACATTAGCCCAGAAAGTCATTCTTTAACAAACTGCATTGAGAGGTGAAAGGTACAAACTTTCTTCCACCTTTCAAACAGTGTGCAAAGTTCTCTTTCGGGACTGCCATCAGCTGCCTCGTTGCGTTATTTTAATCTCGTTCACGACCTGAAATCTACCTTTGAGAAAACCAGAAGTCACTGGAGGCAAAATTTTAACTGTAAATGGGGTGGTCATACCTGATTGATAAGCTTTTTGCAAAAAAAACCCTCCTTAATGTCTATTCACTGAACTTTTCCCTCAGTCATTGTGACTGCAACGGTCACACAGTACACAAGCTCAATCAATGGCGTCTCTCTATTGAGAGAATAATTCTGCAGTTGAGTTTCAATTCGTGAATGCACAGTAAGATCTCCTTTAGTTGTTTTCTAAGTTACATCGAGACCTCGCAACCGTTTTTCGAGATATTCAATGGCTGGATTCTTCCCGGACAGACCTCCTATACTGAAACCATGTTTTATGTTGTCAAGGAAGTCAATTATTTTGGTATCTCCATTCAGAACAGTCCTCGGTATTTATTTGTCTACTATTAATTGACACATGCGCACAGCTATCAGACCACATCTCAATAGACAGAGTTGCAAAACAATGCCTCGATCTGTGAAAACAATTAAAATTTCACCAGTGTAAATAGGTGTGGAATAAGTTTACATAGCCGGCAGGAGCTTGTTAGCGAACGCTTCCAATTAATGGCGTCAGTCAGTCTGTCAGATGGTGTGTTGCTATTTGGTTGAAGATTTAACTGGTCCGTCGAAAAGGCCTTGATCCAACTGAGAGAACTCAGTGACTGATGGTCTATCAGTAGAGGAAGATGCGGTCTGTTTTGACATAGTTTTCTATTTCATGGGTCTTTATACCTCATCTCGTCTTGAAACACCTGGCTTCATGAAAATTCGTGTATTTCATCGCACATAGACTGGTGAATTCGATTTTTACTGAATGCCCCATACGAGTGGCCTTGTACAGTACTTAGCTCAGCTTAATAAATTACAAGTTTAGTGAAAGCTGTGTCAGTCACACATATAGTATCAGTGGCAGTCATCACTCTTCCTATTATCTCATTAAACTACGTGACATTCTTTTATCCCCTCTCCCTTCCAGACCGATCAAACTACCCAATTTTCTTTTGTTCTCTTTCCCTCCGTCTTGAACTACCTAACTTTCTTTTTTCCTCTCTCGCTCCTTTGCGACTGTGTCAAAATTATAGTATCAGTAGAAGCCCAGTCTGTTTTTGTTGTATATTTTTGATTACCGCCAACGAAGCGACATGTCATGGATAGGTAGTTATGATATAATCTACTCAATATGAAAGGTAAAAAAATCATGATCCTTGGAACTCATTTGAGCATATCTTATTGCAAATTTTTACTGGTGAATGATGGTTGTTTTTAGTGTTTATGTGCTAAAGATTAAAGAGAAATCTAGGTGATCATAAGACCATAATAGATTATTTCTCTTTCTTTTATCATATTTTGATACTCTCTTCTTGCATAAGAAATGGATGTTACTAATCTAGAGAAGTCAACAAATTTGAAAAGGGTCTGGAGAGAAATTTCGTTTTCATTTTTATCCGTCATCGATCATTTGAGTGTTCATTGCAAGTAGCGAAGGCACTCGATATCCAGTACTATTTGAGATGAGTGAAATTGAATGAAACATGATATTGCATACATTCAGTAATAGGTTACAGCTCGTATTAACGTTAGCATTATCAGTGGATTGAAATATTTTTCAATTATGTTATTTCAACTTTCGGTTATTTTTCCTTTTGCCTGATTCAGTGGAAATATTCATATCTAGTGTCAAAATTGTCTCGTCAGCACTGTCTGCCAAGGCACCTGTTTATCTCAAGTAGCTTTTCAAGAAAAAATAAGCCATGTTTAGACTCAACCTCTGTAATTAAGCGAAAACGTGTCCGAAAAATGACGTGGCTGTTATTTCAATTCAATTTGGCAGATCAGATCAAATAGAAACTTTTTTCTGGTTTTTGTAGTAACTCTCGAAGAATAGAATAGTATTTGAAAGTCCCCTATAATTTCAACCATGCGAGTGGGTCGTGGCGAAATACGTGAAGAAACGAGAAGCGTAGCAAAGATATCATTCATTACAAGTGATATCTGAAATGAATACCTAACCACAAAGTCTTTAATCAATCACCACAAACCTCTGTATAGAAGCTTTTTGAAATTATATTCTCGTTGCTTCTTGCATTTTGCCACTTGTAAGTCATTGAATTTGATATGAATATATTATGTTGCCGTTTTCTGTAAAACTTGTCTATCAAATTTGAATAAAGTATATCATATCATTTATACAGGTTTAAAATCTATTTGGAATCAAACCAATGCATATCTGTTTGATTGTCCATTAACACTATCGGCTTTGTTGTAAGAAATTAAAATCTTCTCCTAGTATATCAAATCAAACGATTTGAAATCTCCACTCAAAACTACATCCTCAATCCACTTACGAAGGAATTTACTTGTGTTGTAATCTTCTGAAAATGCTTTCCTCATTTACACCGCCCTTTTGTTGTCTTAATAGAAACGAATCATATGGACCGAATACTCTAAATCACAAATTACTTTCACATGTCCGTTAGCTCTTCTATATGTAATCTTTAGAGTCCAGAACACAGTGTTCTCTTCGAGTGGGACGCTGCATGATTGAGGCGAGTCTGATCTTGGATTTCAACACTGGTGCAGCACCTTCCCACTTGGTTGGGGTTTCCTGACGCCTTCATTTCCGTGGTCATGGGGAATCGGCATTCTTCCCTTTTCTCGTGTGCGTGTATGGCCTCACATTTAACCTGGCCTTGTGTTGAATTCAAGCGAGGTGCTGAATAAATACACTCTTCTTTTGGGTTTGTGAATTCCGCTAGACGAAAGCTGATCATCAAAAAGATGTTCCAAGTTTCCCAGGTTCACAATTGCAGTATACTTTTTGAGGGGATAATTTTCTTAACGAGGTCTTATTGAACCGACAGAAATGAACGACTAGCGTTTAAGCAACTATTTTTGCAATGGCGGTCGTTTGAAAATCTCAGATACCTACAGTAGTGGAGCATTCATTTTGGATCGAACTCACCATGCGAACAATAGTTTGCGAGAATAATTTACTAACACTCGCTCTACGGTTTGGACACATGATTAGAGTTTATGTATAAATGAATGAATGGTCAAGTCGATGGGTGCTTAACGTAGGATGACCATTAAGCTTATCTTGCTGACCAAATCATTAGTATGTTGGGTTCGAACCACACTAGGTGCACACTACAACAGCTTTGTACCGGACTGATCTTCGTAAATAACCAAGAAAGGACTGGTTCATGAGTGAAATAATTGCTTACTTCCCAATAGAATTTGGTGTCGGAGCCATGGAAATTCAGGATTTCGAAGGCTGGTTCTTAAAATAGGGGTTGGCGGGCCCTTCTCTTCTTGGAGTTTGGTGCAATATAATCTTTATATACTTGACTCCTTTTGGGCTTGTGTTGTATCAAGCTTAGTTTTGTAAATATCAACACTGATACATTAGTACTCGACTTGAGACTTGTAGCATATGTCATCCTTTAGTGGACAAAATATATCTATGACTGTCTAAGCCAGCGATTCTCAAACGGGAGGCACTTGGCTCCCAAGGGATTGGGGGATCTTACCCAGGGGAGATTCTGGGGGTGGGGATTTCATCCAAGGGAGGAATGTGTAATGGAAAGTATAATGCTAGAACAACTAGATGACAATTAAAAGTGGGGGTAGGGGATGAGGAAACCTGACACGCTGTCTCCACTCTCAAACTCACACACAGATGTATGTGCATGTGTGTGCATGTACGGGTGCATACATGCATACATACATATGTACATTTGTACTTTTATGATGAGTTCCAAGGATTTGAAAATATTGCAATTCTGTTACTTATGAGAAAATATATTTATGAAAGGTCTGTTGGTACTGATACTTATTGAATATTTATGCAGCCACATCGTATTTATATACGTTCTGAAATAAGCATACTGAATAAGTTGTGTTTGAACTTCAACAAAAAGAATAGATAGAAGTAAAGGTTCATTAGAATTAAATTCAATAACCAAATAATTATGATTGTCCTAACTATCACAATAAAAAAATAATAGTCATGTTAGAGCACAAAATTAATTTTGAATAAAATAATCATTATAAATAATGGAATGTTTTCTAAGTGATAATAATCTTATGCATTAATAGAGTAAAAATTCAAGTAGGAATAGATGTGAAGAAGTATCATAATGGTAACTATACAACAAAAAAGTGTTATTGTTGAGAGATTATCAGGCCTGGGTTGGGTGGGTTGTAGTTCAGTTTACCTGAGCCTACGATTTTGAGGGGTCCTTCTCAACAGTATATAAATCGTTTTTGGTCTTCTGTTTTGCTGTTACCTGTAATAATATTATATACATTACATGTACATGTATTTACCCCTAAATAAATCATATGTAATAGGCACTCATTACAAAAAAAACAAAAAAACAAAAAACAACAAAAAACCATCAAAATAAACAAACTTAATGAAGTGGGCTGGGAGTACATTTTCAAAATAACCTGGGCCTATTACCAGCTCTTCCCGTCACTGATATTTAAGTGTCTAAGGAAATGGCCAGTTTTTTTCAACAGACTCATATGGACAAGAGAGAAAGTAATTTAGTAAGATGATGACATTTATTTGAAAAATAACACATAAGCATAAATAATATCGTCGTGAACAAGATGTAGCGGTTATGTTGTTGTTATTCTAACTCGGCATGTGAGATATAAAAACAGGCGTGCACGGGCCGATGTTTGTCATAGAACATGTTAGCTCGCGACCGGAAAAAAAGTAAATGACTTCACGTCAACAAACATAAACAATAAGTACAGATGAGGCAAACAAACAAACTCATAATAACATTAAACTACAAATAAGAAAAATCACAGCTCAGCAAATTGAAAATTAAGAGACTTTTCTAAAGAGAGAAGGAAAGTACTATCCTATCAACAACATGAATATAGCTATAATGCAAGTAAGTATTTATTCGCCACCCCACGAGCGCGGAATGTGACACAAGAGTCGAGGTTAACAAGGCCGGCTCAAGCCTTTAAAGTGGAATTAGACCTGGGGCAGCCCCGCTTTCTTATGGGGCCTTAAGCAGAATTTGAATTGGGGGTCTCTAGTGATCGTAGGACCCTTAGCAGCTGCTTAGCTCGCTCATGCCTCACGCCGACTCTGGAGGTTAACACGGGGGCTCACGACCCCTCCCTTTTAGTGCAATCGATAGGTGCTACCCTAAGGCAACTGAGCCCTCTAGACTGGACATAGTATACTTTTCTGGGGCCACATTTCGAATCCTGGACCCTATAATGCAAGTTTTCTGATTGTTTTCCTTCTCTTTAATAGAATTAGTAAACAACACGTAGCAAATGAATCAAACGAAAAATAACAATGCTCACAAACTCTTATACAATTTGAACAAACCAATTCTATTTTCTAATTGCTTTTTAATTAATTTGCATACTTAGTATAAAATGTTCGGATGCTCCGACAGCTCACAGTGCACACTCGTTTAACTTATCATTATTTTTTCATTTTTATTCGTTTAATTACACTCTTTCTTTGAGTTACACAATTATGAGACTCATCTCAACAAGTCGCTGTCTCCGTACATCCATGTGTTCACAACATCGTACGCTCTGCACATATGAATACGCATCTACTTGTTTTTATCGGAACAAGACAGATAAATAAATATACAAATAAAAGGAAATGATTCTCTTACCTTAATTTCATTGTTGTGCAATTGATACGTAGATCTTTCCTTAGCAATAACGTACGTGTATATGCAATATCATTAAAAGAAATATCCTGGTTATTTTCGAATTCGCCGTATGGAACCGGCCCGTTCTGACGTAAGTTTAATAACAGCGTTGAGACTACGACTACTAATGTTTGTGATTGAGAGATAAGTACTATTGCTGTAGTTGTAGCAAATGAAAGGAAAATGTAGTAGTTGTGGCAGTGGCAATAGTTAGCTGTAGTAGAGAAAGTTGTGGCTGTCTTTTTTTTTTCTTTCCTTTCTTTTTCTTCTTCTTTTTTAACCGGGGCTAACCACACGTTTCTGCGCTGGTGGGAGCAGTTTGCGACCGACCTGGCTTTAGTGAGAGAAGAGAGACTAAGTAACCAGTTGGCTTTGAGGCGGTAATAACATCACCACAGCGCCGCCAGCAGCCGTGACTGTGGATAAGAAAAAGTCTAGCTACGATGAGAGGGAGGACATTCGAAAGAAAGGGAATGTGAGAAAGACTAATTGAGGGAGGAGGAAGGAGGACGTTATAATCCAGGCACGGATTCGGGGGGCGGGGGTCTGTATCCCCTGGAATGCTCGAGTAGAGTACAAAAAGAGAAAATTTTTGAAATATCTAGATAAAGAAATTTTATGAAGAAAAAACAGTAGAAACAATCCCCAGTAATCATAAATTAACCTTAAAACAAACAAAAAATATTTCGTTTCCATTCATTCTATGATTAGGATTACTTCCGTCTTTTTCTTTATTACAAGTGTTATTTATTGGTTCAGGGGGAAATTCCTTATATTCTTTTCTTTTACTTTTTTTCATTCCTTGATGTTTGAAACATGTTCTCTTTTTAACGAATTTATTTGTAAAAATAATGTATTCCATTTGGACCCCCTGCTCAATTTTTTTTTATATCGACCCCAACCTGCTGAAAATTCTTGTTCCCCTCTTGATGGCGCTAGAGAGAGAGAGAGAGAGAGAGAGAGAGAGAGAGAGAGAGAGAGAGAGAGAGAGAGAGAGAGAGAGAGAGATAGACAGACAGACAGACAGACAGACAGACCGACAGACCGACAGATAGACAGACAGACAGTAGACAGACAGTGAGTGAGAGGTCAGGTAGATATAGGGAGAGACCGAAGTTTTTTTCCGGGAAATTACAAAGGAAAGTAATGAAAATGTGAGAAAAGATGAAAAAAGGGAGCGAAGTAAGGGTGGATGTAATTTCAAAAACGATAATGAACATACAACCAGAATAATTGAAGATTTACAACGGAAAGTGAAGTGAAAGCGCTTGGAATGTGTGTGGGGGTAGAGAAGTAAACGAAGGTAGAATTCACCACTCGATAATGAGTGTGACTTATGGTCATAATAATTACTAGTGTGGGATGGGGGTAACCCAACACGACAAACAATTTATGGTGAATCATCAAGAAATAGCCAAGTTTTTTTGGCCATTGCCTCAGACATCAGGGCGTGCCAAGTCAGGGACACTGAAAACTTAATAAAAAGAAATTCGAAGTGTACATTGGGTTTTCAAATCTAATTGAAATTCTCGGGTATAGAAAATGAAACCAAAACTAGTTTTTGTCGGTATGAATCATTGCGTAAATAATTAAGCGAGTCGAAAGTAGCACAGCCCTTTACTAATTGATTTGATTTGAAAGAGCAAGCACCGGTATGCGATAGGAATAGGACAGAGAGAGAGAGAGAGAGAGAGAGAGAGAGAGAGAGAGAGAGAGTGGTGGTGGAAGAGAGATATGACGAGGAGGTAGGCAGATAGAGAGGGTGAGAAAAAGAGAAAAACTGTATGAAGTCGACACAAAATGATTGCTATGGAGAGAGAGAGAGAGGGGGAGGGGGAGACAAGAACAGAGACAGGAAAAAACGGAGGGAGAGAGACAGAGAGATAGAGAGAGACAGAGAGGGGGGGGACATTTAAAAGAGTGAATTCTTGAGAAAACCCAGAGAACGGTCAGGTCTAAAAACTGAAAAATGTTAATATATAAGTTCTAAGTTCATTCAGATGTATTGTCATAAAGGTTTTTAAAAATGACCATTATCACAGAATTGCCAGATTTTTTTATAAGTTTTCCCAAACTGAGAAACACACAAAGTGCATATAAGAGAATTATGCTCAATATCACATAGAGAGATCACAAAACAACACAGAGTATTAGAGAAAAACAGGAGTCAGGGACATGATACAATCAATTAAAAAACTCAAATGGCAATGGGCTGGTCATACTGCAAGAATGTCGACGACTGATTGACATGATGACTCTCAAGAGTATTCGGACCATGATGTACATGATAGAAAGGACTAGCGAATCCTGGGGAAGGTCTACATCCATTGACAGACGCTGAAAGGCTGCTGCTGATGATATAATCCTTTACCCACGTCTGAACTAAATGCGAAACAGGCCTTTTTGCAAAGGTTCAATGAAAAGGTCATATGTTTATTTACAAAGACATGTTGATCTCTGTTAATATTCACGTAACAATTGCTATATTCATTTTACACATATATATATACAACAAAACACTGAGATTGATTTCAGTTGTCCGATCAAAATTTGGAATGTTAATGAATCTTTTCTACTACTATGATCTCGTTATAGAACTGAAGCTGAAACAAGAGAGGAGCAATTAACAACTATCATATATATATATATATATATATATATATATATATATATATATATTGGTGCAAGAATAATTGCAGTTATCACCATCAACTTCAAAAATAGTCTATATCAGCTTAGAATAGAAGCTATTTAAAAATAAGAATCTTTGCAATCTGGAATCAATGAATTATTTGAAAGCATTTTGAGTTGCTGCTTGGTTGTTGAATACCTTGTCTTGCAGGAAGTGGTCGAAATACTTGCAAAAGTGGTAGTCGGTTGGAGAGAGGTCTGGTGAGTAAGCTGGGCGAGGTTTAAATTCGTAGCCTTGTTCGTTAAATTTCTGCAGGGCCATACGCGAGACATGCAAGAATTCTTTGTTTTGCATTCAGGGTCTTTCATGCGACATGTCGAGCCTTTTTGTCTTTTCAATTTGATGCTAATGTCAAACAACTTTTAAATGGTCAATGTTTAGTTCATCTACAACATCTCCAGTTGTTTTACGTGAGTTCGACACAATAATGGCCCTCAATTGTACGCAGTTAATCACTGAAGGACGTCCACATCTTCGAAGTTCTCGTCTCTGTTTCGAATCTTTCGAAATCAATGTTGAACTGTGCGTTCGTTGGCGGTACTCTGGTCAAATACTTACGAGCAGATTCCACTGCTTTTTATCCAATTTTGAAGACACACAACAAAATTACGGAATTTGCTTTTTTACCATCTTTGATTTGATAACCCCCAATGACCTTTAATCTTAATAAGTAGAGCAAAATCCACGCTTTAAAATGGTAGATCATGTCAACATAGTTAAATAATAATCTATTCCATAATAAAGATCATGAATACCGCTCAAGCAGGAATACTGGTTGAATTTTTTTTCATCCATTGTCAATTCTGACAAGGGGCAAAACAACTACCATATTTTTCCACTCAGCAACAATCGACAATCATCTCTCTGCGAAGTGGTCCACAGTGCCATGTTTGTTTTTGATAGATCATGTTTCATTTTTCATTTTTATGGGATATCATTATTCGGCAATACTCTTTTGCATTTAATTGAAATACAACTATACTTCCTTATTTAGGAGTTATAGCCGATTAAAGTTCAAGGCACAACCATGAATTCTTATTAATGAATGGAAATTGGAATGAGCATAAAAATGCTTCAAAGCATAGGGCTGTTGAATACAGCCAGAAAACTGGGAAGAGACTTTCGGCTCAAAAAGTGAGTATAGCTTGTCTTTTAAGAATATGCATTCGGGGCTTTGCTTTGCAAGATAGTCACTGCTGTTGTGAGTTTGATCTTTACTGCGCGCACCGAAATTGCAGCTCTGCACCAGAGTAAACTAATCTGAACTAAAACATTTTCCCATGCTATCTGAAAGTAAAGCGTCACCATAAAAAAAAAACAATTTACAAGCCGAAATGGCGTAAATCAAGTGAAGAATAACTATCAATTTATATGAAACACTTTTTGAGCATTCACAGATACCTGAGTAGAGATGAGGGTATGTTAGGCTGAGTCATCGAAGGTGGGGATGGTGTGATAAAAAGGAGATTGCAGTGAAAGAGCGAGAGAGGAAGGGATGCATACTGCCTATAAAATTGCTTGCTGCAAAACAAACGCTGAATTCAATTTTCGCTTTTGGCTTTTTTCGTAAAAGCGAATGTTGCGTAAAGCAAACCTTTGGAAAGCAGATGCTACCTGTACCGAGATGCCCTGACTGACGCAGAGTAGGGATAAGCGAATTTCGGACAGCATACTACTACTTAAGCGTTCGATCTTCAATGGAAGACCCATATAAAGTTTCTGTGATTCTAGAATTAAAATCCTGGGCCTGCTAGGTGCATTTGATGGTTGCGTATTTCTAATCAGTGTAAATGGTTGCGTAACGTTCAGCCGAGTAACGGATCAAGATTTCGAATGCTGATTTTCAAAGTAAAAATGACTTACGGAAACTACCTCGGTAAAATCACAACATATTTTTTTCTCATTTGGTATCGTACCGCACTTTGTTTAGCAAGTAGCTATAAAGCTAAATAAAACAATCATCATCATCATCATCATCATCATCATCATCATCATCAGCAGCAGCAGCAGCAGCAGCATCATCAGCAGCAGCAATTATAAGTCCTCTGTTGAACAAAGGCACAGAGAGATAAAAAAAAAGTCACATGGTTCATCATAGATATAGAAGTGAGTGGGTATATGATACAGTAATGAACACTTATTGGTGAACAGTGAGTTAAACATCTCCTATAAAGGAAATATGTACTGTCTAAATGTACGGAAATGCTTCTTGTAAGCTGGCAGCTGTGATATCTGTGTTTTCACCTACGTGCCTGGGCTGTAACCCCAGCTCAAAAAACTTTTCCGGACGAAGAAAAGCTTGTTAAACTCTAACCAACCTTTGCTTTTTAGTGGGTACTTATAACATCACCAACATATTCACGGTATGAATATCTACCATATTTATGTTAATCATAGTGGCCAGATGTTCTTCTGGGGCTCCCTCGTTGAAAACACAGTCTTCAGTTGATCCGAAATTATGATGGGTTTTATTTACATTCGATAGATCCCTAATAGGGACAAACATTTGCTCTCATTCATTTCTTCTAATTATTTGTGGGCGCTAAAATTCTTGAATAGCTATCCCTCACTTGAAGGCCCTGTAGGAGATTTTCCTGTCTTGATTAAGAAAAGATCATTAATTTTACGAATGTAGACCGTAATTAACTCCACTGTTAAAGGATCTAAACACTCATCCACGTGACTTAATGATCTATATTTATATATATGTGTGTGTGTGTTTGTGTGTGTGTGTGTAGGTGAATAAGGCTCAGTTGTATTGTCTATTTGAGGAGCTGAATAAATCGAAACGAGTCTATACGATTGTCGTACACAAAAGCCATGTATTTAATCAATATACATGTATACATGTATTGATTAAATACACCCACACCCACAGACGCATACATATGTGTATATATACATAGATAGATAGATAGATAGATACACATACACACACATCGATTAAATACATAAATTTTGTCTATGGCAATGGTATACACTCGTTTCGCTTCATTCAGCATCTCAGACAATGTAACTGGATCTTATCGATATACGTTTCAGGTAATCTATCAATTTAACAATTTGGAAGAACAAATAAATAATGATTTTTTCATTTATCTTTTTACTTCCTATGGAGCAATTTGCATTCAATGACGTTAGATGATTTAGAATGATTTCAATATTTAAGTCCTATAACAACGATGGACCTCATGAATTCTCAAAAAATTATTCAAGTCCGTATATATATATATATATATATATATATATATATATATATATATATATATATATATATATATGACTGTCCTCTGGGATAGCAACCTTTCCCCCTATCAAATAGAGGCAGGCAGCAGATGATGGAAGGAACAGTTTAAAAACAATGAATATTCCGTATACTGCCGGACGCAATGTTTATCCGAGTCATCACTTCTCTCAACAACTTGACGCTGATCTGTCCTTCCCAATTGTATTCACACAAACATAGGAAACGAGCCATCTATCATTACACATATGAACAGTATTAAAGAATACAACGCCAACGGGGACCTTTTACCTTTTTCAGCCGACTAAGTTGAGGCAGAAATATGGTGTGGTAAGAGGCATTCAGTTTCTGGGAAATTGCCAGCGGCAAAGTATATAGAACAGAAAAGTGACTACAACCGTCCATGCAAAGGAAATGGTACATCAAAATCAGAGAGGAATATTCTTGTAACACTCTGGGGTCCGGCAACTACGATAGTAAGACACGTTTAAAAATTGGCGCCATCAGTTTATGGATCTGCCAATTAAGTTCAAACCACCGTAAGAATCGTAATTTAAAGCTTTATGACTCATTAAACTGAATGCCTGAAAATTTTATCGTGATTCGGAAGTGAATTGAAAAACTCAACTTCCAAAATTCCAAAACCTATCGATGCTTTTAGGTGTGATGAATCAAGGCATGTATGTAGAAACCTTTGTCTTTTCTCCCTTGTAAATTATTCTTGATACAACCAATTAAAACACAGATTACACTATTATGTAAGGACATCGAAATTTAGGTTCGAATCATTTTAATGTCTTAATGGTCCTAAACATGATACATAGTTTTAAAACTTTCTTTTCTTCATGATAAATCAATTTGTGAATGAAAGTACAATGGGAAATTCTAAATCATATAACCTCATACAAATAATATATCTTATTCCTTACTCATTTGTATTTTTACATCATGATGTATAGGCGTCTTTGACTGAGAATTTCTCTGCGTGCATAGGCTCTTGACTGTGGATGTATGTGTGTGTGCCTGTGCGTATGTGAGTATATGTATAGCTTGATTCAAATAGTTGAGAATATAATTGAGGACATCCGAATCACACTGTAAGGGATAGAAACAATGGTGAATACCATTGACCCGATTTCGCAGACAGCTCATGGCGTTTCGAACGATAAAAAAATATACGCAAAAATGCGGTTTGTGAATGAAAGGTATCCATTCTACCTCAAACTTAGGCATCGTGGAACTTGATTTATGTGGTCGTTCAACATTACCAATGAGAGAGCCATACCTTTTTGTTGTTTCTCAACTTCTGTCTATTCTATTCTTTTGTTCAGTTTTCGATGGGTTCTCTCTTCTGTAAAGCTGATAATCGAATCTATATTACAGATATGCTTTTACAGGCTGACAGGATCAGAATAGTGGCATGTAAACTCATGAAATTATTGCTACTTTTTCAACTTGTCTTAGTCTGGCACAAGGCTACAACAGTGAGGCACCCAGCATCGCTCGAGTCACGGAAAGACGAACATTATAATCATCAGACTATATGGTATCTATTAGGGTCAAATTAGTACAGAACAAAACTAAATTGCGTAAAAAGAAACAAGAAGATTTATTACAGAGGGCCTGCCTATCTTGAAAATCAGCATTCGAAATCATGGTTTTGATCTTGGCTCAAGCTCTGACAACCGGCCCCGGTGAAAAATACCCCAGCCAGGAATCATACAAATTAATGATATTTACTAAGCCTAGTTTTGTACGGCATAAGGTCATATTAGGATAGATTTAATGTGGTTAGAAGATTTTGCTCCACCAATTTTCCAAGACGGGATCTTTGGCCTGTCTTGAAGAACAGTTTGTGAGATATTGGCCCATTCACGCTTTATATAGTTCTTTTTTTAATCTATGATACTCTGCTTTTGTATTTAATATTTGATTATCGATGTATGGTATGATATACTTACACTGTTACAGTTGCTGATTTACTTTTGGTAAACAACTTTGTGTTCATAATCCTGGGTTTGTGCCAAATAAATCTTTGATTTCAGCTCAAGTTACGGACAGATGAGAGTCACTTATTTGAACTCATTTATGAGAAGAAAAACCAAAGTGGTTTCTGAAGTGTTTATTACTCTCACTCTGGAATTGTTATACAGGGTACCATTGGCTATCGTTTTTCTTTTAAGCGTAAATCTTTAGAGAGATCCACGAAACCATGCCAGAGTTCGATGTTCGAGACCTCTCAAACGTTTGTATCCGAATTCAGATGTTTTTTTCAAGCAGGCAAACCCCTTAGACTCATCTCTGGAAGATTAGTGCTATAGAATATTTACACCCTATTACATTAAGCTCAGAAAAAATCGAAATTTGATATTGCGAAAAAGTATTTTTGCTTTTCATAGCCGGCTATATTCAATGTAAATGTATATTTCAGCATTTGAATTAGGAATTTAGAATAATTAATCGTACAGCTAATAATAGTCCAGTTGTTTAATCGTACAAAATGTGACAGTTTCAGCCAGTGAACCATGATATGTGAAGATCAAAATAAGATATGGTGACATTTGATCCGATGCATACTTCCCCTATTTCATCCCTCTGGTAAGGGTAACATATTGTAAGAATCGGGCAAAATGTAAGAAAAGTAAGAAGGTTTCAGCCAATGAGCCATGATATGTTGAGATCAACATTAGATGATGACACATTTGAAAGATTATTGTTTCCCCTATTCGATGGACGGTTTTATGTTTCTTTCAACACATGCCCCAGAATACAACGAATCATTGGAATATGTTGAATTTTAATTTACAATGATTCCAAACATTATTATTGCTTTCAAGTTTTATATAACATTTTTTTTTAATTGTATTTATTCATGAATTTGAAAATTACGTTTGTAAAAATGTTCCTGAATGCAAAGATTCATTGAAGTAATGTCTTTTTGATTAGTTTTAATAATGAAAAGCGTGTCTTGAGCGTTTGGCTGGAAAATATATTTTATTTTGAATTGTCTGAATGACAGAACATGAGGCATGGCTTGGAACAAAATAACGCCAGATAGTGGCCAGAAAAGGATTGAATATCTGCTGCAATTTTATGCCTCAGCTGTATCTGATCAAAAAGTACCCACATCCCAGTTCTCCGTCAGTATAGGAAGATTGTGCATTGGCATCAACTGGCACAAACAGAGTGAGTATTTCCGTGAGATAAAAGTCTTGTTGGAAAAGGATACCCTAGGAGATATTGATATTAATTCATGGGCAGCATTTCAAGCCATAAGATCTATCCCAGCATTCGGCCCTTGTTCCATGGAAGTGCTCCAAAAGAGACAATGATGTATCATGCTATGAATATGATTGCATTGGTCATCAAATACCTAAATCCCACACAAGCAAGTCCCAGTGTTCTGAAACCAGTTACTGTTTGCAATTTCAAAATATCTGCGATGGAAATACTCGGAAACTCATGATGAGGAGAATACTCTGCTTACAATGGATGGTCAGCACATTGGAATGAATGTTATAAAACTTCTTGGAGATTGTAATCATTCCAGAAAGATGTAAAAAAATCTGCAGACCACTTTCCAATACATGGGGAACCCCTTTACAGTTGACAGCAAAGAGCTGTTCTTCCTGGATACCATTGTAGAAAGGGAGGATACAACGAGGCCCTAAAAAAACAGTAGAACACTCATGTAGTTGTCTTTTGTGCGATAAGTTGTGATTTTGTTTTTCTCAATAAAATTCATTAAAAAAAAACAAAAAAAACAAAAAACAAATTGAAGAGGAAATCGAATCAGTATTCGAAGAAAATCTTTTTTTTTCACTTAAAACGTTTGGGGAAACATTTTGGCTGGTAATTATCAAAACACAAAAAAATTCCTACTCCTAGTTTTTAAATGTAGTTAAAATGTTTTTTCTAAATTAAAGCAATTCAATACCTATTGTAAAATGGCTTGTTTTAAATGCGTCGTGGTCATCGGCGACTCTCGACATTTGAGTCCAGTATTTTTGTCCCACTTTTCTGACGGGGATTGCTAACAACGGGCATACTTTTTCAAGTTTGCACTTAGAGATTGAATTTTTTTAATGGATAAAGTGCATGCTTATCATATAACTGAAAGAGAAATAACTTCGCAGATAACGAAATAATTTTTTTCGCTGTTTTTCTCACAAAAATAAATAAAAAAGTAGTTATAAATTCAATCAAAAGTTAATTCAGTTCAATCCTCCCGAAATCAATCTTTTTATTGCATCATTTATTTTACATTCTTGTACGTATATTTGAATTTCTATATCTATATATATTCTATATGATATCATCATTTATGAAAAATTATATATATCATAGAAATTCAAATATACCCATATTTAATATAGACAAACGATTTGACCATAAGATCTTTTCCCGACAAAAGACACGTGATTCTGAAAGGGCATAGCAAGATCCATGCCCCGGTCCGCTGAATTTGAATGGAAACCTTAGCTAGTAGCAAAACCGGCTTTCATAAAACGATTAATTATACATCTTGTCTAATTCAAACGATGAAATATTCATTAACATTAAATATAGTTGGCTGTCAGCACAAAACATTTCTTGGGAATATTAATATTCCTTGTGAAAAATAACAAATATATTATTCGATAACAATGAAACATTCCTGTCCAACAAATATGATTTATATTTTCAGCTATTTTTAGAAATATGTTTTATTAAATGTACAGAACCCCTGCCTCCTACTTACCGAAAGTTTGCTTTACACCATTTTTTTTTGCTTTTACGAAAAAAGGGGAAAAGCAGCGAACCGTTACGGAGGCAATGCGCATCCTCCAGCCCTCCCTCCTACACTACAGTATCCTTCAATCACCCCGACCTCCAATGACCTAGCCTAACGTATCCTCATCACAATATTTGGACACATGACGCTCAAATGTTTTCTGAGATAAATTATTGGTAATTGCCTCTTCGCTTTCTTAACATTTCGGCTTCCAGAATGTTTTTTTTTCTACATTCGGATACATGTCATTTCAAACAACACTTCCATTTTTGAGAAATCGCAATGAAAATTATGATTATATGATGTTATTGATGATGATGATGATGATGATGATGATGATGATGATGATAATGGCGTATATAATAATAATAATAATAATGATGATAATGATAATGATAATACGAATACGATGTAAATGCGGATATAGATGCTGATGGTGATTTTGATAATTCGAAACCGTATGAAAACCTTTCTTCTATCATTTTAATTCACAATACTAAATCATTTTTCGAGTCTAAAATTGCATTTTAATTTTTTTGTTGATCTCCCCCCTTGTCATTTGAATTTCGAAGAGTCTGGATAATTTTCTTTAAATTACTTTCATTCACATCAATTTACATTTATAAATGCGGATATAAACCGTGAAAGGAAAACTTACTTATAAAAAAGTTCTATCGATATGAAAGCCATAAATGTAAATTAATATGTTTGGTTGGTTGTTTAGTTGCCTGTCTGATCAAAATCCTGTGATATCCTAAAAAATTCAATGGATTGGTCCATGTGAAATACATTAATAGAGCTGAAAAAAACAAACAAACCATAAATGGGTTGTAAAATGTCATAGTTCATTGTTATGGTAACAGACTAGGTCACAGAATCGCTGGGTTAGAAGGTGAGAAAAGTGATTGTGTGGGTCTTTCTTGCTATTTTCTTTTATCTTCTTGTAGAGGTAACAAATTCAAAAATATAAAATCATCTTCTTTTCTTGACACAAAAGTTTCTCCCAGACATGATAATTAAAATATCATTATACATATATGTATATATATATATATATATATATATATATATATATATATATGTGCACGCACACACACACACACACACACACATATATGCATATACTTGAATTTTATTTTGTAACGTTCCCCTGTGCATCTCACGGTACCGACTTAGCAGCTTCTAATTGTATAAATAGCACGTAGACACAAAAGTAGTTATTTTCATTCACCTCTAGATACAAAAACTTTTACGAGCTTGGCTTTCAGTCAAAGAGAGAGTGTTGCTCTTTCTACATTAAATTCTATTCTCTGCTTGACTCTTTCAGAAACCCATTCATTCATAAACTAACCCATGTAATACTACGACACTCAAAGGTTATAGGCTTTACCTTTTTCTGAGACAGGCCGATTGGAAATTTGTTAATGCTTTGCAGACTGAGGTGAATAAAAAATGAGACAATGGTCGCACATGAGAACTATGAAAATCCTTCTTTAGGGAAAAATTATGCGAGTGGAATTTTGCATTCTGCTGCTTTCTCTTTGACTTGATTCACCGAATGGATATGGTTAATAGTCAAGTTCCCGTGGTTGAATCTCGTCTAGTATTCTGGTGATTCGGTCAGTGATCACATGTAAATCTGGTGAAAGGTTTGTACATGCAATTGAGTAGGCTAATTCATATGTTGTTGTCTAGATCTTTTGGTTTCCTTTTCAAAATAGTAGCACGATGATTGCAGTGCTCCACTATTTTGGGACTTTAATCAGTTTGAGATATTCATTTAAAGGTTTGGCTGGTTCCCTAGAGATTACTTTAACAGCTTTCTGAGTCGTCCTTTGGTAATGTAATCTGGTCGAGACGTATCCCCTTTTCTGACTGTTTGATGGCTCGCCTCACTTCTCACAGCGTAACAAATGGGGCATCTTCAAACTCTTTTTTTAAACGCCTACGATTTTTGAGAATTTTTCAGTGACTCGCTATTGTGCATCTTCTCTTATTTCAAATTATTTTTTTCACTGCCAGAGGTTTTTTTCCTTCTGTTTATTCTCTCCCATACTCAAAGAGGTCATTTTTTACATTTCAAGATATTGATGTCGTTTATTTTGCCTGTAATCCTCTGCAGAATGTCCATAACATAAAGTTCGATCGTCCAGCTTAACCATATTGTTGAATATTCCTCAGAAGGGATGATAGACTTCTAAGCCGACCCAAACATCTACCTATTGTGGAATGTTTGTAACTTGAACATTAATCTACCCAGTTCAACCATAGTTGGTATACTCCTTGAGTTCACCTAGGAGAAGGAAACAAATATAAAACCTACGACCGCGGATCTTGCACCTGCATCCCATCAAAGTGTGCTATGACAAACAAACAATTAAAAAAAAACCCACGGTTGTTCATGCACACGCCACACCTCACGTATAATTTTATCACGCAGATCTGAGAGCTATTCCATACAGGCCTCAATGACAACTAAAGGACTGCAAGACGCGGAAAAGCCTCCAAATCTTCATTCACGGAGCCAAGTCTAACCATGGCGGCGATTTTGGATAATTTAAACGACATTACGGTAATTTTTTGAAAAACTAGCATCTTTAATAGAAAAAATAAGGAATAAGAACTGAAAATTCATAAGTGTTTTATTCGTGTAGAGGTTTGGCTGAACTTGTAAAGAACAAACACATTGATATGTTGATAAACAAAATTGAAATTAACAACCTGTTGTTGAAATATTGATACTTCTTTTAAAATCTCATTGTTTGGCGTTATGATTCTTTGTTGAAATATTTTGTTTTTCTTCAAAGCAAAACAATATTTGAATGATTGCACGCGGAATCAGAATCACAAGGCACGTGATTGGAACATTTTATGAATATTATGTACTTATACTTGTAACAGTTAACTCTTGCAATAATAAGCGTAATGGGTCAGAAACACATGATGATCATTATCAGTTACTAAAATTTTTCTAATATGCTGTGCTCTCTTGTGGTCTCTCTATATGATGTGAAGTATAAGCCTTTCTTATGCACATTGAAGCAATTAAAATGAATTTATATAGTGAAATCCTTTTAGTATTTTTAGGCCTCTAAATGGTGATAATGGTATGTTAGGCTTTTTTAAAAAACAAACTTACTTTTCCTGAGATATGACCATTTCAGCTCCTCACTGCCCTTCTTATCATAGAGACAGGAAACAAACACCCCTGACTCTGCCTCTCACAGACCCATCTCATTTCAAACCAAATGTTACTCTCTTCTACTCAGGTACCAACACCTCCCTCCCGCTCCTACTAAACAACCAAACAATGCAACAATATTCCTATTATCTCTTCAGCATCAAGCATGTAATAAACAATTTTTCTTTTGTGAACCAACCAAAATATTACTCTGAAAAAGATGGCTGCCCACCCCTGTCGAAATGCATCGAAATACGCCCACAGAATAATAAAAGAATTGAGATGTAACTCCCATCTCTTGAGTTTTTCTGTTCATCTTCCAATCGTCATTTTCGTCAACATTCCATCAGATCACCCTTACTTCCACAATGCATATATATATATATATATATATATATATATATATATATATATATATATATATAGAGAGAGAGAGAGAGAGAGACAGACAGACAGACAGACAGACAGACAGACAGACAGAGGGTGGTTTATGGTCATAACCTCATAACTAATCTTTGCGATAGGAGTCAGCAGTCCAAATATCTTGTATGTTACCTCTCAGTTTTTAGAGACCTACAATTTTGTCCTCTTTTTGTGGACTGTGGTTTGTATTCTGTTGTTTCAAGAAAGCCTAACAAGTAAGCCAGTATTTTTGATAAGGAATATTCTTTCAATTACATTGGGTGGCGTTGAATAGAAAAAAATCTCTTGAGGTGATATTATGCATAGACATTTATAGACAAGAACTCAGTTGCCTCGAGCGTTTGTTAAGTCCTTTGAAGTGGTGGTGAGACATTCGATTAAATACTTAACGTACTCACACTTTTCCCACGGAGATGATATACTTTCTCTTTTAAAATGCTTTGTGTTCAGGTTTTCACTATTTTATTTTCACTCTGCGATAGTTGTTTTTCAAATTTATTATACTACTATTAGGGATACCTTTCACCAAACGTTGGAGAATATATATATATATATATATATATATATATATATATATATATATATAACAATACAGAGAGTTAATTATTTAGATATATCTTATAAACATTACAAAAATCACTATTCATTTTTGACTAGCATATCTTTAATCTTACATCTGCTTCAGTTTTATTCTCTGAAACCATCACGTTATGATCGTCAAATAAGATGCATGTATCAGAAGAATAGGTTTTAACAAGATTTAAACTGGCACCCCTTATTTTATGCAATCTTGTCTTTACAAAATTCGGATACTATTCAATCTTATAGTATTAGTATCAAATATGAACTCACACTACGGTGGCCAATAACATTCAGAGAAGTAAAGAATATAGCTATATGGATTATTTCGGATGAATCCTGCAGCTGGGCTTTGTAGTCTAGTTGTTAACGGACGCAAATTCATGTCTCACCGGAACTTTCTTCATTTCCGTGTATTGTTTTGTACTGAGTGGTTTTAATAACTATGATTATTTCAAATTTTAATTGTATAAGATTTGACAATAAGAAGACGGATGGCTTACTTGATATTTTTCTATTTATGCTAACGAATCTAATCAGTTCAGCACTTGTGGAGGAACTTCTTTTTCAAGTGAATTCTTTTGCTCTATCTATTTCTCTAGCTATTTCTGTAGTTCTTTTCGTCGGAATTTTTATTTCTTATGAATGGGGATCAGGTATCGTGTAGGATGGTAACGATATTGAGAGGGCTAGTTCATAAATGGTGCTATGAAAGATAAGAATTCTGAGACAATATTTTCTTAATTCTTGCCGCTACCTTCGAGGAATTGGATGGTTTATATAAGTTTATCAACTGTTTGGTTTGCACTTCACACACAGTCAGTCGTCTCTGGCGTAGATCTGTACCATTGATCATCAGTTTTATTGTATATACTGATATCTAAAGATCCAACAAGGTTGATGAACCAAAATCCTAATACTTATTTGACTGTTTTGTTTTTTTGATCACCTCTCAATGAGACAATTTTATATTGTATATTATACTATCACCGAGCAGTTAAAAGCTATTTGTTAATGGTTGACGGAATTAATATCATCTGATGAGCAATTTCACTCGGATGGATCATGACTCAAAATGAGATTGACAGCGGTAAACTCATGAACTACAGATTTGTTAGTCACTTGATGAAAGCTAATAATGAATGGCTCCTAAGTACTTGTAGCAGGTGGCTCCTCCTTTGCCAAATCAGTAAGGTTCAAGGACAGTTTTACTCTATTCAGGAAATTCAATTGTTGCCTTCTCGATGGAGGCGTTTTAATCTCTGTTTGTTGCCTTTGTTTAAGGGCAAAACAAGGTTTTATCCTCTTATCCCTCTCTGTATGTTTGCATATTGTGTGTGGTCGACTGGGTGTGCCGGCCGGAATGTCTCGACAAGTGTGACTTCCAAAATGTGGCAGCTGCCAGAAGATAGCCATCTTTAGTTTGCAGCAAGAAATGTCTCTAGAATAGACGACTCAGCCTGATAGGGCGTTGCCACTTTTGCTAAGGAGCCATTCTTAACCCTTCACTCATCAATCTGCATCAAATATTTCAGCATCAACAAACAGAAATTTTGAAAAAGAGTTAATTTGTTACGAAAGCATTTCATTTTTAAAGTATTGCATGAATTACTGATATATATCGCCTCTATATAAATAACTGATCGCAAAAGTCCCTCTCACCAGTGTACTTTATAACGCTTTTGTGTACGATAGCTTTTAAAAGATTTCACCAACTACAGTATCATCAAACTATAACCTTCAATTTTCATCTTTTCCCTTTTTTCTTTGTATTTGTCCTTAGTCCAAGCATAACAAATAAATACTCACGTGATCATATAAATATATTGAAATACAAAGGTATCATATAATATGCTTTAGATCTCTCTCTTTATATATATGTGTGTGTGTATGTATGTGTTTATGCTCACAGCATTCAGTAACAAAAGTGCGTACTACATGTTATTCACATACGCTGTTTACAATACCAGAACTTTTGATATCACCTTGTAAAATCAAACGCACACACACACACACATATATATATATATATATATATATATATATATATATATATGTGTATGTATATATATATGTCATTCTTTTCTGTCGGTTTTCCTGTCCATGAACTGAGGTGTTCCTCTTAGTTTTGGTTAATGTCCTAACGTTAGGATAATCAGTGATTTGGAATATATATTCTATGTATCGTTCCAATTCTAGTACATTTACTGTAATCAAATTGCTCAAGCACCGTTATTGGCATTATGTATATATAATTAAAAGTAAGCGATATGTTGCTCTGGATAGTTCGTTTGCATTCATTTGATATAAAATGCAGAATAATTAAATACAGATTTTAGAAATACCAAGATTTCTCATATCATGTCCACTATGAATTATCTTCTATGCAAACTCTTTTTACGGGTTTACCTTGATTCTGAAAGACTGACTACAATCCACCATTGCGAAGTTAATTGAAAATTGTCGACAAAGAAATTATCATTAATTTTACCGCAAAATATAAAGCCAATGAGGATTGAGGCATCGAGTTATCAGCAGGAGGTTTTGTTACGCCCTACATAAAAATCATGTTACGTGTATATATATATATATATATATATATATATATATATATATATAAATATAGATGGATATATATATATATATATATATATATATATATATATATATATATATAGAGAGAGAGAGAGAGAGAGAGAGAAAGAGTGTATGCTCAGTTCTGATGTATAATCTTCAATGTAACAAAACAAATTTAACGTCGATAAAATTCCTGAAATTTTGAACTTCACAATCTCATGAAGATCAATGCAATTATCCCGTTAGACAAAGTAGTTTGCTAGTTCAAAAAAAGGATTTTCAATGACATGAAATGCCACTGTGTATTTTTCTTTGATTTCCCATGAAAAATGAAGGTATTGTGAAGATGCAATTTTAGGATTACGATGCCAATTTATTGTAAAACATCTATATATATTTCAACTTGATACGTCTGATAAAAAATTGAAAGGCAAGGGATGATTTGAACTTTTTTTTGTCGACGTTTCCTGTTTCTGTTCTAGTAAACGTTGGTCTTGATGTAATAAATGTGAATTTTGAAGATGTGCGATCATCAAACACTTTTGGCAAAACTTCTGGTCATTATGAAGACCGAGAAAGACTGCAGATTTTTCCAAAATTTTAATAAAATTCGGTGTTTGGCATTGGTGCTTGAGGGTTCCGTTACGCACAGAATAACATTCCGTGGAAATTCTTCACTTGGTTAATTTATGTCCGTTGTTAAACCAGTATGAAATCCTAGTTCTTAACCCGAAAAAGTTGGTTGAGTTTTAGGCTTCTTGATTTCATATAAGTGCTTAAAGTATTTGTAGCCTTTTTCTGAATTACCGTATATTCTTTTACATAAGTCGAGCGTGATTGCTAAGTAAATTTGAAATTGAGCATAAAACTTCAGAAATTGACTGATTTGTTGTTTTGCTATAACACCGCCAGAAGATACATGACCTACTTCTGTATACACCGTTTATGGCACTTGGTCAGCTGTCACCGAAACATGATTTTCTTTCATCTTCAAAAAATTGATCATTTTTCAGTTCGTTAAAGTGAGTTTCTCATCAGTCATGATGAATCAGCCAGAATAAACATCTAATATTGATATTACACTATACACACTGTATACTAACTATATAGCCAAACCAGGCTAATGAATTGAGTTTTAAGTGCAAATTATTGCTTGCTCATATGTATTGTGTCTATCGAATTGATATCGAATCATTGATAACATTTGACTGATCTGAGTAAGTCGAACTATTGATTTCGGGTCATTTTTTTCAATAATAAACAGTAATGCTGTTAAGTATACATAGACTGTTCAATTATATTAAGTCGTCCCGCACGAAATGGCTGTTTTTGGCATTTACCTTCATGATTGCGAATTCGACAAATTCTGAAGCAGAAAATATCGTTATACAAATTCAACTAATCATACCACATTACTTTCCTTTTAATTCTTCAACTTATTCATCATATCAATTCTGATATGATCACTGTCACAGAGTCTGTCTTCAAAATATATAAGAGTATTCTTTTTGTATGATTTCAAAGTTGGTAACAAAGCTGTTCAAGCTCTCAAGAACATAGATTTTGCTTTCGGGAGGAAACATACCCAGAAAAGAAGTGTGACGTTAGATCCAAAAACATTGTTCTGGAGATATTACTCTGGATAGTAATCCTAGAAGAAGCCCTCAACTATTTTTGATGATGCGAATTAAAGGGATGGTGCAGAAATTGATACACGGCGCACATGTTCTGCGTACATCTCCTTTCCATCTTTCAACATTTCCACTGACGTCCGCATGGGCAAACGAACACAGCGTGCGCCAAGTCTTTAATGAAAACTCTTCAAAACTACTAGAAACAATAATGCCAACAATCTGATGCCTTCAAGAAATATACACCGACCATCTTTCCGACGATGAACCTGAGAACTACATAAAAACCATATCTCTTATACCAAGAACTATGTATTTATTTTCCATACATGGAAGAAATATTTCATTCAAAATATTATACGTTTTTTTTAATTATTTGTATCATCGTGATCAACACCATCATGACCACCAAGACCATCACCAAGATCCTCATTATCACTATCATCAATATCATTCCCACCTCCATCATCAAAGCTTCATCAATATCACTACGACAACCCTATTCACTACCCCCATTATCACTACTATTCCCTTAACCACATTGAAATGATAGCGAAAACAATACAAGGATGCATTTATGGGACCATGGTTAGCATTTCAGAACAATTTCATTTAAACTTGAGGTCTAAGATTCCATTCAAAAAGCGATTAAATCCATTGAAAATGGTTTGTGTAGATGTATTTGTTAATAAATTATCCATACGAACGAAGAAGGGAAAAATGGCTGCCATGGGCGGCATATTGGAAATTCATGATGGCTCAATATCCAGATCGTTTTTGAATGCCTATGGCAATAAATGTTTTTCTATTTTTTCTATCACAAAATGCAACCTCAGCTTGAAATTTTCAGCTAAGCTATCCTAAATCATAATGTGTGTCCATGTGTATCTGTCTGCACTTCCATACGTATGCTATTGTGTTGGTAAGATCCAGTTGTTTTCATATAATGAATAGTTCATGAAATCAAGAGAATACGTTAGTAATCGATGGATTTATCAGATGCAAAACATCGATGACACCAACGTGGAAAAAGAAAAATGGAAAAGAAAAAGAAAAATGAAAAAAAAAACAACAAAAAAAAGACGTTAAAAAGCTGCGGCCGATGATGATGATGATGATGATGATGATGATGAGGATGATGATAAAGTTGGACTTTGCTTTTTTGGACGATTAGAAAATTACGCACTACTTCGTTATTTGTTTCTTCATTGTCTTACACCCAATACACGAAAGCTCATACAACCAGCGAATTAATGATTTCGTGTCTTAAAAGTATACATTAGTTCGAAAGTTTCCATACTAATGTATGACTATCATAACTTTGAGATCAAAAGCATTACATTGACTTATACTCTTACCAAGCAAATATATTTCTTTGAGCAAATAAAATAAAATTGTATTAAGCATTTAATATAACTCACACGACAACAGGAATAAAGAAACATTTCAATCATATTTTTATCAAATTCTTATGTCTATACTCTAACACAGACTCAGTTGCTCCCATGTCAACAAGAAAGTTACAAAGATTTCATATTTAAACTGATGGACAAAGCACACAATTTGAATAGAGGATAACCTACATAGCCAACATTAAAGCCTATTCAGTTATTTGCCTCAATAAGGAGAAGTGTCCATTGTAACGTAATACGTGAAAATATTCAGCGCTGGGGAGTTGTTACTGGCAAGTTAGTCTCATTGACTACTGGATTCGATCCTCACCAGGCACCGCATATTTGTGTGGTAATAAGTTGTGCGATAAATATCAACAGTTTGAAATAGTATTAGGTACATAATTAGGTGCTAGTCAGCCCTTTTCTGTTCGTAATAAAGTCACTTGAGCCAATGCCAACTATTTTGAAGATGTATAGATTGATTTACGGACCCGGGATTCACACAAAACAAAATGTTTACAGTTAAACATGATTTAATGGACTAACAGAGGGGAAAATATGTCAGTTTTGTTGAATCCAAATCCAACCTAGAAGGCCTTTTTATACCTATATTTAAAAAAAATTCATAATACTAAAAAGCTTCAATACAATATGTAGTACTGTACAATATAGAATTATTTAACTACAATTAAGATAATATAATATTTACTAACCTTTTTTTTTTACGATGACCCAAAATCCTATCAAAAATCCCTCATGGAGGCCCCTATTCTCTTTAACAAGACTCATTTTAGGGATGATTAAAAAATATTGGTTATTATAAAAAATGAAACATAATTTACAATATTTTATTAATAATCATTACAAGCTTAGGGTAATGGAGTGCTTTCGGTTACATCGAGCCTGTGCCCGGGGGTCCAAAGACGTCTCGGAGCAAAAGCTAACTCGAGAATTTCTGGGGATTTCAGAAATTTTTTGAAAGTAGATAAAAATATGATGACTGGAAAAATTGAAAGAAACTTTTGAAACCCTGGATGAAATTCCCATGAGAAGCACTTTAATCACCTGACTTCCCGATCGTGGGCATCGTAGAGCGAATAGTTTCTGAACTTGTCTAAATCTTCACACTATCTAATATTCTGTTGGCCACAATTTTGCATATGATCTCTTTGGAACCATGAACCAACCCGCTATCATTTGAGTTTTTTTAGTGTTCATTATGATATCTCTGACTCCTATTTATTTTCTACTATGATGTGCTGTCTTGTAATCTTTCCTTATCCGTGCAAGCCGAGAGTCAATCATTTAATCAAGTTGCACATTTTAAATTCAGATCCGTAAAACCAGGGTTGATTCAAGGGTTAACTATACTTACATGATATATACATAACTGGATAGTCTCAAGAAAAGGACTATTCTTGAATAAAAACAGTTTTCTTGGCCTTTGCTCACGCGATTAGAATGCTAATAATGGTGTATTTAAAAAAATGTTTATGCTAATTAGCAGCTACTCAAATATGCTCTTTTCAAGTTTTTTATGCATTGTTATTTCAGTAAGTAGCCTTTAAAGAATCTTAGTATCACTAACTCTACAAGCAAAAGTCTTTCGAAGACTTCTATTTTTTGTTCACAACAAGCAATAATATAAAACTGTCTCGTCATCTAATACAAAAAGGCTTTTGTTGCTGCATGTGAGCGTTGAACATATAATTTTCTTCTGCTAACCTGGTCACGTTTTTTAATTCTTTGAATAATGAAATATTATACATTTTTACGATTTTGACATTATATAAATAAGGGAGAACCTTGATAGACATGCAGAAGGTAATCATTTTGCAGCAGAATAGAAGTAATATTTTACTTTAACGGCCACCAAACATAAGAATAATGTTAGTTCTAACATAAAAAAAGGACATTTATCACATTGCTTTCATCGAAGTTTTCTTTTCAGCTTGTCAGTGTGTGACACGGAGGCTACTCAATGCGACAGCCTGGATGAAACCACATAATTTCTACTTGTTGTCGTCTGATTTTATGTCAACCTATATTTTACATGTTTATCGGTGAAGGATGGGTGCTTTTCAGCTTTTATGCTGGCCAATACAGAACAGATTATTTGACAGTCTTCAAATTGCCTTCGAAAGAATTGAGTATGTAAGTCACTCGCACAGGATGAAAGTGAATTACCTTCATTCACTTTAACGACCAAAACATTCATAGGGCAAGATAAAGACAAAATCGACTAGCATTCCAAGGGAAATTAACACTTTTTTTTACCTCCTAAATTAAGCAATGGGTGTAATAAAATCAAATTAACTTGATGAAAATACAACTAGTATGGTTTGAACCATGGATTTATGATATAGAAATAGGTCTGGTCAGTCACTCAATAGAAACCGCCATGTATCCGAGGTATTTTGGCCACATGTCGAATTGGGTGTGATCAATTAAAGCATTGGAAAAAGAAATACCAATGATTATGTTGCCTTTGGGTCGTGATTACTAATAAGATCAAACTGTCAAAAAACAAGCAAGAATGCTGCCGGGCACATTATAAGGGATCAGTCTGGCATGAACATCAGAACACACAAATAACTAAAGCCCGGCGACGGTCTATTGTAGGCGGCAGTGATTGATAATGGAATGACAGCAGTAGTGAATAGAGCGTGTTAAGAAGTCTGTTAAATAAGTATTGAATGTCATCTTCTTATTATACTTAAATTAATGTCGAGATCTTTGAGTTTTTTGATAGTTTGTATACATGTTATTTATGTCTTTGCTTATCTAAGTTACTCTCATTGCCTTCGTTAAATAAAAGAAAAAAAAAGAAATACAAGAATATTTAAATAACGATACATATTTGATAACAAATAAGGGATAGTCGAAGTATTAATGTGCATACATATTGAATACCGAACTAAAATGATATTATTTCACGTAGAAAAGTTTCAAGCAAAAAGTAAACAAAAAAAAGCAAACTGAAAAGAGATCCAAGTGAAATTAAAATTTGCACAATATTCATCGACAGAAGAATTAGAAAAGACAATAGCTATGGAGCAAATTCATATTAACACTCGTAATTAGTAAATTTATTTACCAAAAAAAGGATTCGTTAGCATACTTATATTATTTATTAAGAGCCCAAGTTTCATGAATGGCAATTAGCATAGAAGAAAACACATAAGCTTTGGGTTGGATGTGTCCCATAAGCTCAGACAGCGTTCAGTACTTTGAAAATCTGTGATAGAAAGAACAAACATAAGAGGTAATGCCTTTGAGTTGGAAAAGAGATACGATTCATTGGTAAACCATTTTAATTCCTGAAAAGTGGGTAAAAGTGTCGTCAGATTTTGCATTTTTATAATCAACGCACCGACCTATCTGCAAGCAATATTTCCTATTCACAGAATTTTTGCCAACGGGTCCCAAATTTTGTTGTTTCTCGTAGTTTCTTGCAATAAAAGAACCTCTCTCGTTATAAATTGTTGAGAAAACATATCTCCATCCGTTCTAAAAACTGAAAAGTTTCATTGTCAAACATGTAATGGGAAATGTATAAGATATCTTTTGAGTTATCGCAAAACATGGCGGAAGTTATATTTTTATGGAGATTATATCAACATTGACTTGAAAATAAGCCAGCAAGAATTCAGATTCTTGGATCTCTTATATTAGACTCTTGAAAGCTTTCCAAAACCTTACATTTCAGTTCCTTCTTGGGTGATAACAAAAAATATATTTTGCAAAATTATGTTATCAGCATAATGTAGATAATAACAGTGAGGACTTACAGTTTGCTGGGGATAGCATAATCTTTGTTAATTTCCCAAGTGTTCATACACTGAGACATGATTTCATGTAATGAATACTTTGTATAGAATTTCGTTCTATACCAAATGATATAATCTTACGATGAAATAAGGCTGAATGTTAGGAATGAAAACACATGCAGAATACTGTTACATCAATTTCTCTACTTTTGTGCAATTCAGTTGGTAAGGTGACATTTTGCGAGGAACAAATGAAATGTACTAGCGTATGAATGAATCCATGTATGGGGAGGGTTTTTGAGGTTCATGCTTTTTCCTCCAATGCATTAGTCTATAGGCCGGTTTACCAGAAGCCTATTAAGTGTACATTTTGGGAAGACGTGCTCTATTCTGTCTTTTGCAAGCCCCTAGCGACGCAGGACAAGGGATTGGATTTTAACTGGTTTAAATATAGAATTGTCCGCCTCCTAGACTGACTGCCAATCAAATAGCCCAGCCTGTCCTTCTTTATACTCATAGCCAAAAGGCATTAGTGCATCGTGAACACAAACTGTCACAGCCAGAATTTGGGCTCGGTTCACTGTCTCCATTTTCCACGCCACAGATCAGTAGGTCCACTGCACATCCTCTGTAAATGCATTTCATTTAAGACAGCGCAAATAGAATAAATGAAAGAAACTGGGAGTGTTTCATTTTATTTAAGCTGTCAAGGTCAAATGATATATTCATGGTGTCATAACGGGATCTCACTCGAAATAGAGTTTCAAAGTAATATAACGCATTTATAATTATTTGTCAGGTCATATGTCCATTTCTCAATTACACATACGCGGACACACACACACACACACACACACATATATATATATATATATATGTATACAAATAATTCTATTTACATTATTTGAGTATGTGTTAAAAATGAAACTTATTTAGTCACTAATGTTATGTGACAAAGTTGTAATGATCTGTTCTCAGCGTCTGGGAACCAGTTGTTTCTTGTGAGCGGGTTTACATCAGATTTATCGAATTGTAGCTTTTGTCTTCCATTATGTGTCGACTAGAGGTCCTCAACAACGACTTTGACTTGATGCACAATTTGAGCATCCCGTCACTCAATTGCCGACAGTTCATTCACATTGGCCCCAAGTCTAACAGGAGTGGTAGGAGAAGGCATTAATTAAAAATTAGTTGCCAAGTTAAATCAAAGCCACGCAATAATTTCTGAAGATATTTAAAATATCTCTCAGAACAGACCTTGTTCACTTGAGGGCTTTTTGCTAAGTAGAAAGGAAGAATAATCTCCAATAGAATCAGGGAACAAGTCGACATTTTGAAAATCTCGACGTTTATAAGTAATTTTTCCCACGGAGACCATTTTGAGAGAATTGTGATCTTGCCATTCCTTCGATATGACTTATGACATGTTCTGGTGAAACTGAACTCCCTGAGGCAAGAAACTAAACTGAGTAAAAAAAATCTTAACCAGATTTATGAATGATATTAATACTCCACATCCATATGTATAATTGAATTTTTAGAGTATAATTTTGCCCTCTCTGTGTTCTGAGAATGAAGGCCCGATACTGAGGTAGTGACACTTATAACCACATATTCTATAAGCAAGAAAACCTTGGTGTTGTTTTTCTTATTTATTCATTATGATTATCATCATTATTATTAGCATTAGCAATTTCTCACCAGTTGCTCGGTGGTTACCAGTGGAGGTTGAGTGACTGTAAGTCTCCTCTAGTCTATAGCCCTCCTCTCCACACTTTCATAGTCTACAGCAGTACTGTGGTTTATAGTTTCACACCAGTTGCCCGGTGGTTATCGCTGAAGGCTGAGTAACAGTGTCTCCAAAAGTCTTTAGCCCTCCTCTCATCTCATTTCTCCTTTACCTATCTCTGCAGTGTTATGGTTCATACCACTTCTACCATTTGGGTGCTTCTTCTCCTTCCTGCTCTGTTAGGTCACTGTTAACAGGTAGGGTCGTAAATATTATATTTCTAGCACTTTCCTCAGTATTCGTGCAGTTCCTAGCAATGCTGTGGTCTTTTTAGTTTCAATCCTTCTCTTTATCCCGAGTTTCTCCAGTTTCGCCCTCAGTGTTTTTTGTACAGTTCCAAGTGCACCTATTATTACTGGTACTACCCTGACTCTTATGTTCCATATTTTCTTCAGTTCTTTTGCTAGATCCAGGTATCATTCCAGTTTTTCACTCTCTTTACTCTATGGTCTGGAGGTACGGTCACGTCTATCATTTGGCAGATTTCCTCTTCTTGTCCACGATTACTTGCTTCGGTATTCTCGCTTGGATGGAGTGGTCTGTTTGGATGTCAAAGTCCCAAAGTAATTTGTAGTTTCCATTCTCCAGGGCTGTCTCCGGTTTGTGCTGGTACCAATTTTCTGTATGGTTAAATCCTATTCGTTTGCTCAGTTCCCATCGTAGCACCGTTGCTACTCTATCGTGTCTGTGCTTATATTCCTTCTGGGCTAGTTGACTACATTCACTAGTTATGTGGTTTACGGTGTTATCTCTTCCCCCACATAGGTGGCACTTGCTGTTTGTGATCTGTCGATTTTTGTTTTGATATAGTTTGTTCTGATACATTTGTTCCGAGCTGCCATGATGAGCAATTCCGTTCCTTTCTTCAAGTTTCCTTTTCGTAGCCATGTCCACGATCTCTTGTCTGCCTCATCCCGTATCAGTCTTTTAAATTCTCTGTATAATTTTTCCATTCCCATTTTTCTTTCCTTATTTACAGTGTGTTTCTTTGTTTTCTACTTTTTCTTATTCGTTGCACTGCTCTGGACACTCTTGATGATGTCTTCACTGTTCGTTTGCACGTACTTTCCTGGATCTGCTCTGGCCCTCTGGACACAACCCTCTATGTTTTTGAGCCTTTTGCCGCCGCCGCTGCAATAATAATAATAATAATAATAATAATAATAATAATAATAATAATAATAAATGATGATGATGATGATGACGATGGTAGCAGCTGCAGTAGTAGTAGAAGAGGAAGACGACGATGACAGAAGAAAAGTTCCTTCTCTATTGAGGCAGCCAGTCTCTGGACTAAAAATAAGTTTTTCCAACTGCTGATAAATATTAACTAGATAAGACACATCGTTAGCTCAGTAGTGTAAGTTATACCTGATGCTTGATTATATGGTTTTCTTATAAATGAAAACAATCTTATTCCCAACATAAGCTAAGGGCTTTTCTCTCAGCTCGATACTTCTAAAATTCCTCTGTTCATAGGTTCTTTTACATTGAATTCAGACTTGAGAGATTTCAAAAGCTAGATCTTCTAAATAATTACAATTTTTCTCATTGAATAATATATTTTTTAAATAAGTTGCCTAGCCATGTTGAAATTGTGCACAGTGATTAATTGCAATCTAGGCAAGTTTGGAAAGCATGAGCTTACAAGGACATTTTTTTGAATCTGATGAGATTTCCAAGAGAGATGGTGAATTGTGTTTAATTTAAGATATTTTATGAATTTTGTATGTTTGGAAGTTGATGTACAAATATTGTGGTTCCCGAAATGGCATGATAAGATAATGAAATAAACAGTATTATTGCTTTTCTATAATAAAAAAAAGTGCAAAATTCAATAAATGAAAAACGAAAAGGAATTTTTTCGACCGTAAATCTCTCTTTTGAAATATTTAAGGACTCATATTGCAGCTGTTTTCGTGTTATATGGTATTTTCTGGTTCTGTTGGGATTCCTGCTTTAATCACCGTTTTCAAAGTATCCGTTATTCATTATTAGGTTTTGACTTGTTTATGTTTTACTTTATTGCTCTTTTTTTTATTGTATCACTCCGGACGGTTCACGTGTTAACCTATGAAGGCCTTAATTAGATATCCCTGTAGACTTTTAGTGGACACATAAATCACTGCATTCATAGAAACATCGGGATGTATATGTATCGGTATTGTCGAAAGGGTTGAATAAATGATCAGACATTTTTTGTTTCCTATCCATGGTTCTTACTTAGAATTTGTTGAATGTAAAACAACCCGAGAATATCGATAACATCTTTTAAAAAAAGTTAAAAAAAGAAGAATAAAAAAATCATTAAAAAATTAATTAAAAAAATTCAGCCAACTTGAGGACTATTAAGTGTACTTCTAGTAGATAGTAAATCAATAACATGACGTAGAGCAATGGATGAGAAAAGATGTAGCTATATGACTAGATTTAACTTTGCATAGTAGGTTGGTTCCCTTGGCCAAGCTTCTTGAGGGGTTATCCAAGCGTACAGGATTCGAGTACAATTCTAGTCAGAGGCTATTTCCGATTCATGCTGTGTATTTGACAGTCGTAGAATGCGAAACAACCCCATCCTTAAAAAAACAACCTTGCGATAAGAGATGAACTATTCGTGAATTAATGAAGAAAATACTTCGTGTAAGAACCAAGTCAACTTAAAGATTATAATGAGTGCTATTCGTTTGCGCAAAAAATGTTCGTGGCGATAAATTAGCTTCACTGGTCGTTAATTTGCTAAAGCAAATGGCTGTTATTACAAAATATTTTTATGTTGCGTAAAATTATGTTCGCAACTGAACCCATTAGCACTGTGGCGTCATCATCGACATTGTTTTGAATAATCTATCTATCCTTTAAAAAGCCAGTTTGTGCAAGTCACTATGCTCAAATGTCTGACTGATTGTCAGTTTTGTCCGATTCCTCTTATAATCTGAAAGTTACATGGGACTGGTCTACGTAAAATACATTCACATAGCTAATAAAACAATTAGTGGGTAAATATGTAAATTCTTCTTGAAAATGCCAGATTCGTCAAATTTGGTTATACCCTCTTTTTATTTTTTCATAGACTAATATTAGATTTTTTTTGTAATTAAAAAGATTAAATTTTTGATAAAAATAAGTTTCTTCCCAGAACTGTTCTTTTATACTGCACGTTGTTGGTGGTGTTTTTCTTACATAACATTTCGTCTTGAGACTTCAAGTCCAATCACCCTTTGAAACAGCTTGAGTTGAGTAGAGACATGAAAAAGCAATAAATTACCAATTAAATTAGTTTTATGTTCCTTAGTGCCGATCAATATATAAATATAAAATTCGAAAAGCAAATGCTACTTTAAAAAAAAATAATTTGGAAAAATTTGTGTCTCTTTTCTATAGACGGTTAAACGGTTTGATCTAGAGCAACCAAATTTTGTATGAATATCTATTGGACCTAGATAAAGATTTCAAAGTAAAATTATAATGAAATTGATCCTAACGAGGAAAAAAGTCAAGCTTTCTTCGCATGTAGGTATATAAGCACTAACACCGTCCATGACCAAATTCAAATTCTGATTGACGTATTAAAAATCAACTCAAAATCAATTCAGGATTTTCATGTTTAACATGCTTGATATTGCGATCAAGAGAGTGTTTATCGAGGAATTAGTCAAACAATATAACAACGTAGAGGAGTTGAAGTTATTTAATTACACCTCATAGATTCGTCCTTTATGAGAGTTTGTTGGTTTGTTGGAAATTATGAGGATTATTCCTCGACATAAAAAAAAATCGAGTCTCTGACGTTGTACGTAAAATCTGATCAAAGAGAGAGTGAAAGACAAACAAACGGAGACAGAGAGTGGCAAGGTAGGAAAATGGAAAAAATCCAACTCATTAACATTCTTTTGGTATTTCTTAAATCTCTGGGTGTCTCAAAGCATTCGTATCTTCTACCTTTTCCGAAGGTGGAATTAGGCACATATGTGAATCATCAAAATTATTGTAATGAATTAACCCCGCCTGTTATAAAGTGGACATTTGTTCGTAATCCTCTCGACTCGGGAACTATTAAGAACCCAACCCAACGAGATGTGGAGCGAGCAACGTGCACCTTCCAAATTAGGAATTACATGATGAAATCTAAGGGGAATATATTCTAAATTCTGAAACTTCAATTTAAACTACATTATACCACATTATTCCATATATAACGATAACGCATTTCCAAGGGCGCTAGAATTGAGCGAAAGTGAGCTAATTTTACAAACTATTGCCAAAGTGCTTTTCCTTCATTGCATTTCCCAACCATTGTAGCCTTGTGCCAGACTAAATTTACCATAGTGAGTATCTAGAGAAACACATACCAACTTATGCATTCACTGAAGAAAGTCACTATTGTCTGATTTTGTAAAACAAAGTGAAATTAAAAAAATGAAATTGTGAGAGAGATGGATTGAGAAAAATCATTGAGGCTGGATATCATCAGGCTGCTAAATAAATCTACTAATCTTTCTCGTAGTTAGTGTGATGTATTCGCTATTCTACTTCAGGCAAGATTCGAATTAGAGACAGACTAATGATCAGCAGTGCCGAACAAGGATCGACACTTCGGGGAATCAGCAATAGGAACTCAAGAGGACAGCATCAAGGCTAGCAGTGAGCGAGTAGGATTAGTAAATTGAATACATAGAGACGGATGCAGTTTTCGTTTTTCTCAAAGAACAAAAAATGTCATAAATCATTTCTCCTTGTTGAGCAATTGAGTAGACTGGCAAATGTTGTTGGTTGAAAACACAAGAATTCCGTTTCCCGTCTCCTACCAGAAATAAGTTCTCTTGCATTCTGTGCCTGAAAGCAATGATAACATACTTCGATTATTCCAGTCGATTTTTAAAAAAAAAGTTGATTAGAGGTGACTGATCTGAAAAGTAAAGGACGAGGTTTGTTTCCCCATTCAAGCATGAACGTTCAGAGAAGCAACTTTGGTGGCAAAGCGAACAAGTGTGGGCCATAGTTACGTTGACAAAGTAACAATTTTGGAAACGGAGAGAAAATAGTTTAGTTTTCTTCCCCCTGTTGCTAGATAGGTAGAGACTTTTCTGTTCAAGGAAGGACTTTAAAATGCAATCTCGCCATGACCGATGTTACTACATAAGTCCCTTAAATAAATCCCTTTCCATGTAATTTGGGATGGCTGATTTTTCCTCACAAGCGCGTGCGCGAATAGCTTTTTCGTAAGCCTTGGCCACGTGGGACAGGAACAACAGTTATGTTTAGTCGTATACAAGAAGACTCCACAATGGCTATTTTGCATCATCGACACGAGGGAAAAGGGATTTGTAATCAGAAACTCTTAAATGAGTTCCACGTGAAGGCTCAACTACTGACAAAATTCCAGCCTTGAAATTTATCAGGATACCACCATCCTATTCGGAAAGTCAGTCTCGACCTGGGGAAATGTTTAGGGGGCTTGTCTAGCAAATCATTATAATTCTCTAGTGCCTTGAACCCTGTGTGCTCCACATTTGTAACCCTGTGTCAAACTACGCCAAACTTGGTTTATATCTATTTGTCAAGTCGGCTTTTTTTTCCCAAATTTCATTTTTTTTCAGTTTATTTTTGTGAAGGCAATCCTAAAAGTTTGGAAAAAAATTCTCTCAGCCATCAAACAGATACGCATGGTAGTTAAGATACCAGCAGTATGAACTGAGTTATCTTTTCTTTCAGCTCATAGTGATATCATAAGTTTAATTCTTATCATCCTTCCCCACTAACCCTTACACATATACCTATATCTCTAAACCTTTTTGCTTTCTACAGAGCTAATACAGAATGCAGATTTACAGGTAATAAGTGGTTCCCAGTTTATCCAAATAATTTTGATAAGGTAGTTGTTTTAAAGGCGGAAGACTTTATTTTGAGTTAACGAATGTTGTGTTGAGAAAAATATGCCTTGCCTTTTCAGTGTATGGCATTCGTTTGTTATGAAAGAAACCCAGGTCTGGTTTATCACACAATTGAAACTGTCATATGCTGTCTTTTTAGCAGCATGTCATGATGGGGATGATCTATTAAAAAATGGAATAAGGGCTGATCAATGAATCAGTAACTTCTCTTGCCTTTTGTTGGGAAGTGATCAAAAAAGTTCAAGAACAAACGTGAATACAGCCGGACATCAACTAAGCGATCAATTTAGCATTAACTTACATTGCAGAAACATATTTAAGGGGTAATTGGAAAAAAACAAACAAACAAACAAACAAAAATATCAACTAGCTAGTTCGACACTCCCCAGGCACACCAGATTTGTGGGAAACTAAATTAAACAGTGTAGAAAACTTTGTACATGTGTACCCGATTGAGTATTGTGACAGCATGATTATATCTGAACGTAAATAAATGAATAGAATGTCACATTCCGAGCAATTTCTGTTTTTGAATCTGGATATCATTTTCATGTAGAGATATTTTTGTTACATTGCCATGTTACGTTAATTAAGTAAAAAAGGCACACAAGTAGGGGTTCTCTACCAAGGGGAATTTCCCCCCTCCTCCGGGAAGAATTTGAGGGTTTCAGTGGGGTAGAGAATGGAGACTACCAATTGATGGATTCAAAGTGTGTCGGTTCGGTTAGTATAACATTGATTAAAAGTCAGTTAGGCCACTGCTCGTGTATCAATCTGTTTTTTAAGTGAAGTAGTTTAGAGCAAACGCGGTGGGAAGGCAAGTTGTACAGTCTACCTGGTCGAGAATGAGGGAAGATAATTGAAATAAAAATAGTCGTTAATGTAGGTGATTGAGAAAATGCCTTGAAATGACCTGTGTCTTAGGTCGTCTATTAAAGTTCAAATGTACTTGCTCTCAGAACACAAGGACGCTTGAGCGTGAAGCAAAAAATATTCTTTAACAATGTCAAGCTTTCTTTTTTAGTATACTATATTCAACATGATGCTTTCTTATATGCATTTTATTCAAAATAATAACTTTTTTTCTAAGTGATAATCGTGGGATCAAGACCGTGATAAGTTTGGTTCAGTTCATCAGTTATACAAAGGAAAGACGCTTGACATAATTTAAAAAGTTAATAACATTTAGAATTCGACGACACTAAATAAAAAAAGAACAGTACGTCGAACTTATTATAAATGGTTAGTACATAAAGATTATACTCCTGTACCACGACCTGGTGAAATAAATATTTTATGAAGGAAATCTTCTGAAGTAACAAATGAAAATAAAACTAAGGATGAGTGGGTCCTACTATTGAAAATAAATAATAGTTTACTTATGCATTTAGGGTGCATGTGCTGAGAGTAGAACTCCAATTCAATGTGTGATCAAAAACTATTTACTGTGTAAGAATTTAAAAACCGGTTAAGCTTACCTAATGCTTCGACCGTCAGAGGAAAGAAGATTTTTGATACATTTGATAGAAACATCTGTTGATAGTCTTTTTATTGATCGATGATATATAATTGTAAAATGAGAGCTCATTCCAATACGAATCTGTTGGAAAATGAATCATATATTATATCAAGTACCGTATTCCATACGGAATTGCGACAGCAGAATGTAACTTATAATTTGAAAAAAAAAAAGTATGAAAAATCTTTTATGAATTTAATTACCTAGTGCAGCAATCAATGTATGTTTTCGTTGTAGTCTCCATGAACATTAACTATTCTATGAATCAAAATGCACAGCATAATTTTAAAGTCGGACTTTCCCCGAAATGATTTAATTATAGCCTCACTTATGAAGTCCTCAAAGTTTTGACAGGCAGCAAATAAACTTTTTAGCTTTCGTTCTTAGCCTTTTCACGTTGGTGAAATCCTCTCCCACTTCTAAATATCATCATCATTGTTAGGAGTAGTATTCATAATATTTCAATAGTTCTGTAAGGGAGGCCGTTCATCTCAGCATAAATTCACTTCGTGGATTTTATAAGTACCCCCGATTAGTTTAAACATTGTTTAAACACGTTTTAGGAAGAAGTATTGATTCGATTTCTGTGCATCCCGAAATATACATAATAAGTAACTAAAAAATACGAAATTGATAAAACTATGCTATATGCAACTACAAATTACTACGGTTGATGATACAGTGTCCTGGGAGCAAAGTCCAGCTTACTACTAATACTTGCCAACAACTGTGTGGCGATTAGACACTAAGCAAGCAAGCAATCACCGTAAATCGTTCCGAACATAAACACCACAATACTCTCGTTAAATAACACCCTTCAACTTGCATCTTGAATAAATGAATCCTATTTAAATGTTTCAAGTCTTCGAACTCCCTAGAACTTGAATTTATTGACTTAAAGTAAAACACATAAACTGTATATATGTTGGAATTCTTTCTCCGTAAAATCACTTAAAAAAACTCAGATACGGTTACCGTAATATTGGCATCATTTAGTAGAAGTAATATCGAACATCAATGTGTTCTTTTTGATAACCAGTTTATCCTTTACGAAATTCTCTTTCAATCTGTTGTTTCAATGATAGAAAAAAAATCCTCCAATGGGAAAATTTAATGTTTCCCAACCTTTCAATAACCACTTTTCCTTTCACTTGTTTTAAAGTAAAAAGAATTAGAATTTCCCTCTCTCCTGCAAAATGTAATTTGAATAAATATATCTGCCTACATGCTTAGGTAATTTATTTAAGCCTACTTGCAGACTTGGCATAAGACATTATTTGACGTTTTATTTTACCAAATTGTTTCATAATTTTGAAGCATTCCACTCGTATTCAATGACTATTCTCCAGATTGTCTAGTTCTTTGTAAGCAGTATGAGCATTAATACCATATTTCATTCGCTGGGAGATATTTTCCTTTAGGGGGTATTTTCCTAGAATCACTATTTTTGATACCAGATTTTCCTTTTCTCTTTAGTCTTTAAGGCTGAAAATATAAGAAGAATGTCAAGTTCGCGTCTTGAAGTTTTAAGTTTTCACCCACGAGATCTAGTTGCATTTTTTTTCTAGCCGACTAGAAACCCGATTCATGGCATTAGTTTGTGGTCGAAGAAGTTAATGTGGCAAAAAGTTTGAAATTTCATTAGATCAGCAATATAGGGCATAGACTTTTGTTTTGTTGGTACTTACGAAGCCGAAACCTTTTCTAATGCGCGTGCAAATAGATCAGTTCATTTCGTTAGTCCCCAACCCAAAAATAGGGTTATGTTACTTTTCCTTTTGAGACTACCATAATTTTTTTGATGGGGACTAACAAAAAAGACCTCAACTGGTGTGATGACTGTGATTATTTAATCAGATTTTATGTAGATGATCCATAATGACGTGAACCTATTTGGGAGATGAGGTTTCCATTGAAAATACAGAGAAATATTTTAAGTGAGTTTCAGTTCCAATTTCATCGCTTCAAACTAGGAAAAGAGAACGAGGAAGTAATTAGAAGGGATGTAATAGCAATAGGACAAATAACCGTTGACCAGAGGACGCAAATAGTAAGAGTAAATTTCATTAACACGGCAGGCCACTTCCAAACATTGCAATTAATTATTTTCCCTTTCTTTCGTTCTTGTTTGCTGATGGAATTTAAAAAACAAAAAAACAACTTTCTCCTAGATTTCTTTTTTAAGAAACATGTTTATACACAAGGAAAAGTGCCCGATTTGCCGTTCGAGGGAACATTTTTTTGCTCGAATCTGAATTCATGGTTTCTGAACACGTATATACTGTGAACCATTATAATCTCTGATTAGGGTTTACATAGCTAAACAAAAATTCATCCTCTATACATCCCCCCAAGCAAATTATGAAAATAAAAACAAACAACCTGAATCAATGAATATGAGTAACACACAGAGACACAGACACACACACACACACACATATATATATATATATATATATATATATATATATATATATATATATATATATATACATATGCAAAAGACCAAACTACCAACATTCTCACCTCGTTAATTATTGGTCTATTCATATCTTTCAATGCAGCAGTTATGTAATAAAGAATGGATGTTTTTGGTCCGACAGAATGAATTATAAATTGCGTAATAACATGAACCGAAGACTTTTTTGAAGTCGATAAATGCTACAGCAAGTGGTATTTTGTTTTCTGCTAATTTCCTTTTTATTTTGAATTATCGAATGGAGATGGCCGATGGACAAGTAGCTTCTTCTAAAGCTAATTTGCTCCGGTAGTTGGCTAACATCTTCCATTATTATTTTGGTAATTTGGTTAGTGATAACTTTGGTGAGTAGTATGTTAGATGCAATTGAGTACACTTATTGGTCTGCAGTGTTGATGTCTTTTGAGTTTTTTTTTACGTAACAGCATTATGATTGCAGTGTTCTCTTCTTCTGGGACTTTGAGGAAAATTTGAATAGAATCGTTACTTCCCTAGTGATGATCATACCAGCTTTTTGTGTAAGTTGATGATGATGTTATCTAATCCAAGGGCCTTTCCTTTTCTTCGTTTGATGGTTTATTCTAATTCCCATGGCGTAACTTCTGGGAAATCCTCGAACCGATTGCTTGCGTTTTTCACATCCTGTTTATTGTTTTAATTGGATATAAATTCCTGGTTATGAACAACAAGCTGATTTTTATATCCTTCTCCTCCCTCTGTAGTCAAGTCCGATTGCACAAGCCTATCTCTGTAAGATATCTCTCCAAGGTGCCACCTCGTCTGGAATATGGAGTTTGTATCTTTTCTAGGACCGTCTAGCAATTTGTTCCTTTCCCTCTTCTTTCTAGCATTTTTTCTTCACCTTCTTTTTCCTTTTGTGATTGTACCAGTAGAAATCAAGACATTTTCATAGCCTGCAGGTATGAACTTGAAGTTCGAACAAGTTTTAAATTCCAAGAAAACCTGACACTGCCTATTACTTAACACGAGTCTACCTATTATGTAACAATAGATCCCCGTTGGAATTTTTGAGTTTATTTATGAAACCAATTGGACATGCTAGAGGGATCTACAGTGAGTAAGAATATCTTCCAGATATACTTCCCAGATCATTTGAGAAAAGAAAAAAAAAAAAAAAAAAAAAGGCCATTTCTCATTATGGTGGATTTTCACTGTGCCCCCTCGTCGTTTCATTGAGAACATTAGAAGATATCATTTGTACAGATAGAGGAATTTTGAAGATATTTTGTGGTGAGGACAGATAGCTACAGTGTTGGAAAAATGATTGTGCATTCAGTTACCTCTTTCTCTCAATCTATTGCCCACTCTCACATTGAATTTAATTGAGAACCTTTTACGTATAGTGCTGCTAGATCACAGGGTAGATAAATTGTGCATGGATCCGCTCAAAAATGCCATGCCACCTTTTGTAGTTTCCACATCATTCCACGACACTCCATTGGAATTCATTGAGAACTTTTGGAAATATCGTGTAAACAAACGGAAAGAACAGCATCAACACTTTAGATCAGCCCGTTTTATTTAGTCCTGGCAATTCACTATCTCGAATGAATTTCAATTAAATTTTTGGAAGGGTGGCCTTCAAGCTACAAAATTCAAATTTAGTGAAATGAATTCGTCAACTGTACTGCGATAAGCGGTTTTATTGATAAACTTGGTAAATAACATATTTTTGCCTGGTTTTTGTCATTACTTTTACTAGCACAGTGCCTGTTTCAAATGCACAAATTTGGAAAGGACTGGGCTTTATAGTGTGCGAAGCAGCCTGTAAGATTAAATTGAATGACAAAAAAAAAAAAAAAGGAAAAAATGTCGGTAGCGATGGATGCTAAATGCTTTTTTAGAGCAAATGTCAAGGAAGATGATTTATAGAAATTGCAAAAAAATATATGTAATCTTTAATGTTTTAAACGACTGTAGCCATCAAAAGTGGTGAAGGGTTGTTTTCTTTTTTTTTTTATATGTGAGTGTGTTTGTGTGTTGCATACTATTTTCTACAGACTTGGAAATTGGCATCAGTACCCTACTGGACTCCTCCTGAAAAATCTTTACTTGAAATCTGATTTTTACGCTGCAGTTGTTCCATCATTGACGTTGATGACAGGTTCTACTTATTTTTATTAGAATTTCAGAGAACCGCTGATCAAAACAATTTCGTACTGAATATTTTACTGCCTAGAGTGTTAATTTTGCGTATTCGTCAGTTGTCGAGTTATTGTGGTACACGCACCGAGATTTGTTCAATTGTAGCGATATGGTGCGAAAAGGTCATTTTCAAAGTTGGCAAACATCTTTCATATCATCCATTGATGCAAATAAGTGGAATCTGTGAGAAACAAGAGTTGGCAAAAATGTGCTAAGTAGGTTACACCAGCTGCCTGGCTGTGCACCACTTGATAGCAAAAAGTCTCTTTCGCTCCGTCGGGTCTCACCCTGGTGTTTTAGTCACATAGAGATTTGCCTGAACACTGAAGATCTTTACCTCAGAAAGCAACTTCCCATTGTACTATGAAGTGGCCCAGGTGTTCTCTGATGTCATCGGTTCATACCGAAATATCATAAGCCTTTTTCAAATGTAAAATGTGTTGTTCAGGTCTTCAATAAAAACTTCCCGTAAGCCGAAAAAGCGTGAAGCAAGTAAGCTGTTACCATTTAATTCATATGAGAAAGTTCTTCGAGCGTCTCCCGGCCTCAAATTATGATATGTTAGGCTGCTCCATCGGAGGTTGCTGCGATGAGAGTTGGAGGATTCTAGGGTGAAAGAGGAAGAGAGGGAGGAAGGCTGTAAGATGCCTCTTAAACGGTTCGCTCCGATACAGACACTGACTATTTTTGCTTTTCACCCTTTTTCGTAAAATTTAGGAGACCTATATTGCCTATCATGTGAATTTTTCGATAAGTACATATTGATAAACTGGTGGAGTTCAACGGTGTCTCGTGCCCGACTCATCTGCTTGCGATTTTATTTATCGATATTTACCTGTTTACTTTGTAAGAGATGAAAGCATAATGAATTCATTCAAGACTTTTTAACTAATGACGTATGTCCATACATAGATTGACTAAAATGACATATATTTCGAATTTGCTAGGTGACAGCGCTCAACAAGATGCATTTTCCAAAGAGACTGATCCTTAAGCTGAAAATCGTGCAGATATTGGTAACGCAAGCAAGAATATTGGGGTTGATTGGAAGAATTCTGGGCAAGAAAAACACGTTTTCAAGCGTAACATCAGGCATGAGCTCTGAGATTTGTATGTAACAGACGTGTGTATCTGATGTCAGATCTCTTAAATATTTCGATGGTCTGAGAGAAATCGATTGTCAACAGGAACAAGGGTAGAATAATGAGATTCATAAGTTCCCTATGAGCAGTAATAGGCAAACACGTAATCAAATATTTCCTTTGAATTTGATCACTGATATATAAGCTATTGGTACTTATTAGGTTGTTATATGTGAATTGTCCTTTGTACCAGTAAAAGCACCAATTATGGCTTTTCTACTATCACGAATTTTATTATGCATATGAAGTTTAAATGACGGGATATGGTCACCGTGGGAACCGTAAAGTTTCCAGAAAATGCTCGACCCAGGGTAGACTTTTTGTTTTGCCTTTTTAGTGAGTCTAGTTTTGACAATATTTAGATAATAAAACTGTTTTTTTCTTCATGTTTTACAGTTCAGTGTTGTCAATCTAGATATTTAGTTAACTACCAGCAACTACCAAATATCTCCAAAAGTTCTTTGTCTACGCATATCTCGAAAAGTTCTCAAGGAATTTTACTTACATTTCTTGAAAGGGTTACATTGAAGAGAACTAATTGAATTTAGGAGCGGATCTGTCAACATTTTTCGAATCTGAGAGTGACTTCCTGGCCCGAACCGTTGTTTGTGGATTACTAGCGACAGCTGCCCATCAAGATTTAATATTGATATTGATATTTTCAGACATAAACCTATCAAACCCACGCTGGACAGTTCGCAGTGTAGTAGTATTTACTCCTAATATTTTGTTGGTGTCATCAACAGTTTGACAAACATTATGTCTTAAATTCTTCTTGAAAACTTCTTGTTGTCAAAGGTTTAAAGAACCTTCAAGAATAACGTATCATATTTCGATTTACATAGAGCCTTAAAAACACAATTAAATCAGTAAGTCTTTTATTTTCAGCATGATTTTTTATGATGTAAAAACACAGCATAAGAACTTAATACTAAGCTTATCTTACCACAGCACAATGCTATGAGAGGGAAGCAGCCATTTTCTCATTTGTTTATCAATAGGAAGCATCTGGTACGCCCACAAAAATCGCACCAACATTGTCAATGCCAAAATATTCACCACCGAGTATCCTGAATATCACCTTTGTCACACTAAAATAAGAGAGACTCCCTTTGCCATTTAGACGGGTTGGATGATCAATGGCAAGAACAGACAGAGAGGGCTGCTAGATAAACTGTCACGTCCAGGTCTCTGTATCACCTATGTAAAGACACAAGAAATTCCAACAAATCTTGCTAATAATGACTGTGCTCTGTTCGAAAGAGATGGTTGTGTTTGCCCATCTACACAGTGTTCACATACCAACGACAGAAGCTGTCCTCAGACAGCAAATTAAAAGAGCTCATTTTTCCCTTTGTCTTTTCATAATTTCTGTACTCTTATTTGGTTGGAGATGCAGGAAACGTAATGATTATAGAGATCAAATTCTGATATGTCAGAGATGAGACATTTTGTCCAGATATCAGCGATGGTACAAAACTCAGAAAGAAATGGGTCCTTGCTCCTCCCGAAGGCAATGATGCCAAACAATTAACAAGAATTCAGACTTATTTCGCAGATTTCATCTCTTGAGTCGCTAACCATTCTGCATTCCTGAATAACTACACGACAAAAAAATATTAGGTTGCCTTGAGAATAATGTCGCAGTTTTGGAGACGGAATAAACACTTATTCAAGTGTAACAAAAGTTGAATTTATTTGTCAGAACATTATTATCAAACTGATAACAATGACAAAAGCCAAGAATGGAATTTATTTTATTCCTCTGGGGAAGAATCTGAGATTTTGAACTAAATAATTCTTTTAGTATTGAATTAAATTTTCCCCCACTTTCAAAAGTTTCGACATTTTGTGTTCCAATGATCTGAGAATCTTAAATTGATAAGCCGATCAATTTGGGAGGATTCAATGATATATTCGGAACTCACGATTTAATCTTCTTCTTAATTTATATCATTGATTGTGTCATTACATTGGCATCCAAGTATGACACATTTTCTGCTTGCCAAACTTGGAAATTCATTTGGCGTTTATTTCCTCTTCACTCACTTCTTTTCCCACTTCCTTTCACTCTCTTGACACTGAAGATATGCAGCGTTTGTTTTTCATCATTCAAACAGTTTATAATAGGCGGAACTTCTCATCGAGACTTTACATATGTAGAGATTTTGATCTGATGTTGACTTATATTTCTGTCATTTTTTTTCCAACAACGAATAAAAACGTTTCATCTTGGAATTGTACAACTCTTGATAATGCTTATTACGTTGTAGAAAAAAATAACTTCCGTTACATTTTAGCAAAATTATATTTTGTCCCCAAAATGCAAAGTTACTTTTCAAACAACCTAATACATTTTACGGAAGTGTATCTAGGTGCTTGGTGTAATTTCATCCGTGGAGTGAAGCAAACGTGATTTCTCAAATAACCCCGTTCAGGGAACACAACATATTTATTACGCAGTTATGCTTCAAGAGATACAGGAAAGGTAGATTTCTTGGTTGATAGGCACGAAAAGAAGTACGAAAATACCTCATTGTAATTAGCAGTATTGGCTGTAAAATTCTGATTAACAAACAACGTTTACAAGCACAGAGACAAACACACACACGCATATATATATATATATATATATATATATATATATATATATATATATATATATATATATATATATGCGTGTGTGTGTGTGTGTGTTGTTTTCAATGTGTGATGCATGTACAACTAGAGGATACAACTTTGAAGGGAATAACAGTGTAGGTGGCCAGACCTCAAAATAGTGATGGTTGTATGTTTCGATCGTCAGAGATTTGGTTGATGGAAGGTACTGGAAAGGGGAGAGGAGGGTGCATGTTGCCTCTATGGTGGCTATTTTGAAATAAAAATGACCGCTGCAGCCTTGGTCAGGTCATGAAATTTCAGCTAATATACAGTACTATATAATGATTTTTTTTATCGTAGCCATTTTGAAGTTCTGTTGGATGATTGTGCCTTGTTTTTATATGAAAGATTATAAAGAAATCAACCAGGTTTTCACTTGTCTTCACTATTCAAACGTGGACATTTATCTACTGTACTATATTGGGAGATTTATTTTCTTTTATGACGGCAATCTCAAAATAAAGATGGTGGTCGCAATTCTGATTATATAGTTTGAAAGTGCATCGGAAAATCTACCACTATGCAATTTTAAACATTTCTGAAAATTCTGATGGAAGTTTCAACTAATCTCTACTGCAGATTTCCTTTATATGGAGACCACTTTGAATTACGATGTGGGACTAAATTATGTTCAGACTATTTGAGTCTTGTCTTTATATGAAAGAACATTACTATACCTACCTGTATGCTGATTTTTACATATTTTTTCTTAAAGAATCATGGTGAAAATTTTAATTAATCTACCCTGCAAATTATTTTTTCTTGGCGGCGCTTTTAGAATGAAGGAGGCGTTCAAAGTTTGGGTTAAATCCTTTGTATTCAGGTTTTTATATGAAAGAGCATTGAAAAGTCTACAAGTATCCACGATTTCACACCTTTTTTCCCATTTTGAACAATTTCACTGAACAATTACCTGAGTTACTAGACTAGAAGGGAGGCTTGTCCATTAAGTTATATTAGACTAAATATCTTCCCTAACGGGCACTGTTAACTGCTGGTCGAAATAAAAAAAATAGATTAATGGAAATTAGCGTTTAATTCAATTCATTTTAGAAATTGATTTAATAATACTTTTTACACTGTTAGTAAAAAAGGGAGCTTATGTTGTTGAGTGCTAATGTTGAAAAAGATGTTTGGCTTATGGGAAAAGGGTTGGGCTAATGTAAATAAGGGGGCATATATTTGATAAGCGGTCATGGAGGGCGTAGTTAAAAACAGGCTTTAAAGAGGCGGACTGATGTAAAGAAAAGAAGAATCTGACATCGAAAAATTGGTATAATGTTGAAAATGAAGTCGTAAAGGGGGAGCGATGTTGATAAAAAGGGGACTATTGTTAATAAGGGTTATATCAAAGAGGAGGGGGTTAAAGTTCAAAGATTTAACAAATAGCATAAGGGAAAGGCGTTGATGCTGAAAAGGGGAAGAGTTCTCACTTCAATTTATTTCATTTTATTTATTTATTTCGACACCATGAAATGAAAGGAAAGTTCCCTTTCAATTTTGAGCCCTCAAAACGAGAAAGAATTTTCTCTTGAGTTTGATTCTGAATGAGGGGAATAAACACCTCCTTTCGATCGTCACAATCGATTATGTACGTTTAATAATACCCCCATTTTTACCTCTAAAAGTAAAAATGAATTCTCTTGAATTTTGACCCTAAAAATGGAAAGAAATTTCTCCTTCGATTTTGACTCCTAAAAGTGAAGACCCCTCTCAATTTTGATCCGTAAAAGTAAAAAGATATCCCCTGCGATATGGACCCTTAAAGAGGTAGATGCCTTTTGACCCCTTGAAAGTGGGAAAACTGACCCTCGATTCCAACCCCCCAAAAGTGAAAAAGAATCTCTCTCTTGATCATGAAACCTAAAAAGAAAAAAAATCTCTTTGATTTCGACTTGAAGTGGATAATAATTACACTAAAAGGGAAAAAAACCCTTGAAAAAAAAAAGAAAAATTCGCCTCTGTAATTTTGCCCCCCCCCCCCCAAGGAATAGATAGAATAAGTTTTTCCCTAGATTTTGATCCCTAGAAGTTAAAAAGTTCCCCCTTGAGGTCAATATAATCTCTTGCACCCAAATTTTGTCTTTCGGAAAAATCTATCTTAACCGAACTACATCAAAACATACACTAACCAAAACACCGGTATTCAAGGTATCCATGTACAATCAATAAACAGCTGGATAGGAGATATGTTGAAAAACGTTTTCGCTACTTTCTGAATAAAGAACGCTGTGTGAGTCACATTTTCATCTCCGAGGTCTGAGATGAGAAAAAATAATAAAGCATATCCTCATATTATGTCACCAAAAGGTTTTTTCACCATTGATGAATAATCATGAAAATCGTTGGTTTTCAAAAACTTAACTCAAAACACAGAAAATTTCATGGATTTATGTCAGGTAGTTTGTGTGGTAGGCGAGTTCATACATACAATCAAATAACATTTTTATACAAGTATATATATTTCATCAAGTAATATAAAATACAAAATTTGTAATGAAAATGTTGTGCTTTGAAATGAAAGGGAAATAGAAAGGTTGTAATTAATCTTTCAATTCCCACTTCCTTCCCAATATAAAATCCATACATTTCAAATCGTATAAGATATTCATGACAAATGAGTTACCAGCGTGCTTCATTTGTTTCTACTTGTTCTTTTTATGAATCTGTTTGGATTTAAGTTTAAACACAGAATTTTCAAAAGCATTTTTGAAGTCTTTAAATACTTCAGCCGGATTCTACTTTTTAGGATCTATAAGTTGAGCATTATGAGCCAAATGAACTAACAAACTATACTCAATACATTGAAGATATCACTATAGAAAGTACTTGACAAGTGGAAGAGAATGAAGATCTATCGAATGATTCAAATTAAATTCTTTTTATTTCATTGACTTGGTGTATGCCAACCAATCACATCTTAAAACATTCTGAGTAGAATCAGAAAACTAGTTACTATGAAAGCACTTCTTTATTACTTTAGCCTAGCCTACAAACTTTGTCTTTCCTTGAACAACACACAATAGATTCACTGTTAAGGTATCGATGTGGATGGTCGTCATACTTGAGTGATACAATAGAACGCAAATTGGTGGGTTGGGTTGAAATTTGTGGATGAGTTCACTGGCTATACCTAGCTTCAGATAATCTCATGTTTGGCATAACAAATCAATAGCAGGCCTGTTGATAAGAAAGCCAAGACAAACACGATTCCCGATGACATACACACTCCTGATAATCTAGTTGGCTACATTGAGGTTGCCGAGCACTTAGCAACATAGTCGATGTTATGCACAGGTTTGTGGAGCTGTAACAACTTGAAAAAAAAACAACAAAAAATCAGTATTCAAGATGAAGGGGTGAGGCCATGAAAATAATACAAGCTTGGCTGTACTAAGGTCAACTCCCTAGGTTCATTAAAATCTAAAAGTAAACTAAATAATGTTTTCTCCCAGTTGGATTCGTTCTCCAAATCTGCCAACAGTCTGGTAGAATGTTCACAGACAACTGCACTATGGAAACACTATTTGTAAATATTAATAACACAGTCGGGTGAATACTTCAAAATCACGGACGAATATCTACTGCTTTTTTAAAAATTCCCATCTTTTTTTAATTTTTTTTATTGTTTAATGGTTCTATTATTATAATCAATGTTTGAATGAAATTCTTAAAAGCAAAGTTTTCTCACCAAAAAGAAAAATACATAAATTATGTTGTCATATAAAAATGATATTTTTCGTAATAGTAATATGTTTACAAAAATAACCCGAGAACTTAAAAAACGTGAGTTGATACGACATGATATAATGGAATCGCTCTTTCTTCTCCACTCTCTGTTATTCTTGTCTGAAATTCTCTCATCTTAAATTCTAGATCAGACTGATTGCGATTATGAAGTCAACTCTGAGAGTTTGACAATTTCTATCTCGATTCTATCTTTTCCCGTAAAACGGTATAAGCTGAACGTATGAAAAGCAAAAGAGCACACGTACATCAGACTAATAGGCACATATGTTTAATATCTCCAGTTCACCATCTTCTCTTTCTGGTCCGATGGCTTTGCCGGTAGATGATAATTTCCCTTCACTAAGCGGGCCACATGCTCAATTTTCAGAGAACAATGGACTCACAGATTCGTTGCTGGGCCTGAGCGTTTATCATGATACTTTCATACTTTTCTCATGAAAAATGGTGCCCTTTTAAGAAATTCACGCGCTAAAAACTCATAAAATCTGTACATTATCAACCATTTCTCACCAAAGTGTCGGAGTGTGGCTACAAAAGCCAACTCATAGATACAATACGATCGCGCAAATAAGTCCGCTTTTAAGAGTTGAGTTAACTTGAGCTCTCGTGAAATATAATTAGTGCAACTTAAATCATTCGTATCGAATTGGTATTGCTTGCATTTTTGTTTACTCTGTTGATTTTTATTTTCGATTTTTTAGTTCATTTTGAGATGAAGTCTTATCTAAATTGGTTCATGCACAAAACTTGCACGGATATATTCGTTAACCCACACTATATATCTCTGTGTATGTGAGAGAGGGTGATCTCTCTCTTTCTCTCTCTCTCTCTCTATATATATATGTGTGTGTGTGAGTGTGTGTGTGTGTGTGTGTGTGCCTGAAATTCTCAATTCATGCTTGTCTTCTGTAAATTGACTAACTATAAAATATAAGTAATGAGGTCATTGTGGCAATTTAAAGGCTTCCCAAAAACTCGTTGAAATACCTTGCTGTAAAAGTGAGAATGTCTTTCCCCATTAATTGGCCGATGACCGCGTGGGTCGAATGTATAAAAGATGAGCTTTAAATCATTATAAAATGAAGTTCATCATTTTTTAAAAATTCAATTAATAAAAAAGGGAAATGAACACGTCTGCATGAAGTAAATTTGGAGTAAATATAAGGAACCGCATTGAGTATCAAACGAGGATCAATAAAAAAAATAGACTCGATAACATACACACTGTTAAATATAAACACACACACACACACACACACACACACACACACATATATATATATATATATAGGGTGGACAAAAAAAAACTGGTAGGTAGTTAGCTGATTTTTGTCGGCCCCAGCAATTCAAATGATTTCGTCGGCTTCGCCTATCGAAATATATTCGTTTGCGTGATACAATTTGATGTTTTACAGCTATTGAAACAGTTTCGTTGGTTCCAAACATTTGTTTTTGATCCCAAGCAATCCATATCCTGTCATTACCATAGAAAAAATAACGTCAAATAGAAATGAAATAAAACTCAAAGTGAAAAAAAACAAAAAAACCCTTGATGAATTTGATAAATGCTTGTTGACAGACAAATCTTTCTGTGTACCAACAATCCATGTGGAAGCATTTCTGCAACTACTTGTTGTACCCAAGAGTAGAACGTATCATGTTTGAGCTTAACTGATAAAAGCACTCGGTTGTATCCCATTAACACATAGAAAACTATTCACATACATACGCAAATATTATACATTCACTCCGTTGCGTACACATAACGCCTCAAAGCTATTTCTGAGTGATCGTTGTTTCGAACAATTTTCATGTCAGCGTTAATGACCGATGAGCACAAATATTTAATGACTGTAATCTATTGCATTCTAGATAGCAATCTAACATTGTTATGTACTCTTTTAACCTCAGACCAAATGTCGGCAAATGGCTGACATAAGAACGCTTTTTGCCCTCGACTCACACGAACTTGACAGATTTTGGGCTTCCAAAACAACAGAAAATATTGAGATAAAAAACACAAACTGGTTCTTTGTTTCCCTTGTGCCTATAAAAACGATAGAGGTTTTATAGTTTGAAGGCCTTTTGTCAAATAGTTGGTATCCGAAAGAGTAGCAATTTGTAAAATATACATAACGTGAAGGCATCATCGTCATCATCATCAGTAGCAGCAGCCTTTTAAAATCCGACAGATATCGACTGGACCTCTCTGACATGGGTGTTGCAGATTCAGTACTTTCGGAACTTATTTAGTTAATCATGTTATCTTATTTTCTGTTGGCTCCAGTTTCGCTTAAGATATGTGGAGAACCATGATGTCAAGACAATTTAATCGAAGTTTGTCATTTTTTGAAAAATTTGATTAATAAACAAGGGAAGTGAACGCACCAGATTGGTAGATAGAAATCAAGTCATTATCAGACAGAGCGCAAAAGCAGAACCCTTATTTCATTTTATTTTGATTTTCAAAGACTGATATGCGGAAAACATGCTCCAGGTTTCCGTCAGTAATCAAAGAAAAATGACAAACAGGCATTGATGAATTCAATAATTACTGAATTTCAAGTAAGAAAATTTCACTACTGAAAACAAAATGAAGAACTAATTCAGCATGAACCTACATTGAAATCAGACACTACACCAAAAACTTTTCAGGGGGAAAGGAGTTTCGAAAAAATTCAAAACTTACTCTGGGGTCCCATTTGTGACCACAGAAAATTAGCTGGCCATAATTCCGGCCGTTTTGGAGTTTTGTGATGATAGATGGACAAACGTTTGGTGAATTATAATAAGAAACTTTTAGGTTACGGAGGGAAATTTTCAAAATCTAATTTGCTAAAAACCCTCTTCGAAGTCCAGCAAAAAGAATTGCAGTCATAGCTCTGGTAGTACTTGGAGTTTTGCAATGGCAGACGGACAAACATTTGGTGACAGACGATACATTTTGTGTGTTGGATGACTGATACAGACCGGCGATGCAACACTTCTCATATATTTAATAAGGTTAGATTAGTATGGCACCACAAAGCCAAATAAAGAGGAATATTGTCTCACTGATTAATCCTGCGAAAGAGTGTCTATCCACTCATGTGCATTAAGACCCCTCTGATTAGGTTCTACGATAAATCAAAGCCTCGCAATCGGTTCTCCAGATAATCAAAATGGCTTGATACTTTCCAGACACACTTAGTATCACATAATTGGCTAAAAGAAAGAAAAATTGTTTTAGATAAAAAGCGAAAACGTGTTTAGAATTGATAATCAATTTAGTACAAATTAATCCATAGTTAAAGCATGATCAAAGAATGTCGGCTACTTTATCAGTGATTGAAACATTGACAGTGAATTAGAAATTAATTGAAGGTGGGAATTCTTACCTTCATCAACATAGAATAGACATTCTCTTTAGCGTCATTTCTGTATTTGTAGAACACTTGGTAATTACGCTGCTTAAATACAGTAATTGTAACTGAGAGAACAGATTAGTAGTTAGAGGTTGGAAATTCGGTACTTGAACAATCACTGAGCCGTGAAGACGTCTTTAGATTTCAGAGAACTTTGTAAGGAGTTACTGAGGCTAATCAAAGAATTCGGTAGGGGTATTTTATAACAAAGCTTATTTGATCATTAAAGATATCCAATATTCAAACATATTGCTTTTGCAAAACACTTGTCATTTTGGAAATTATACATGATCAAAGGAATAGTACTTATTACCCCCGTCCATTGTAAATGCTCAGAATAAATAAACTATTAGTATATCAGTACTTACTATGAAAAAGCAAAGCAAAAACTTGTATCTATAAATACCATTTAGATCAAATGAGTAATTTTGTTCAATTGGAAATGTTATCGTGTATATATATATATATATATATATATATATATATATATATATATATATATATATATATATATGTATGTGTGTGTGTGCGTGTGTATTGCAAGCATATATAAATCCTATCATAACTTTTTATGTTAATCTGCTAAGTTCTAAATTGAATTGAATTTTAGCCTCAGTTAAAAAGTAACTTCAAATGCAGATGGTATGTACACAATGCGTTATTGTCTACACGACGAGTACAATTTCTGAAGCAATCCCAGTGAAAGAAATTCGTGTATATATTTTAATTTCAATGAAGCGATTTTTTTGTTTTTCAAGCAGAAGAGTCCAGTGTTACGGACAGGGGGACTCACAGAGAAAATTATATGTTCATTATATAAGTAGATATAGGTGTTTAGATATGGTGTGGATTACATATGTCAACGTAATATGCACAACTATGCATTGGTTTAAATGCATAAAATTGCCAATATATTTTTGTGTATACATATATGATAATTTCGGGGGTTCAGAGAAAGAAACTGTTGTTTGTATGTTGGTAAAATTTTTGTGTTGGCCGTGAAACGTCCGTCGTTGGGCATAGACCTTCCCCAAGATTCCCCAGAACACCTGATCGTGGGTGTTCCAGCGCCCATAAAACTTGTCTAAATCTTGTCTAAATCAACAAGGCATCTTATTTTTTGCCAGTCACCATTCTGCATATGAAACCTGGGAATTCACGTTGGGACTCATAATGTCCATTGGGTCGACATTCATGCAACGTGGTCTACCCATTGTCATTAACATTTTTCTTTGTTTTTCTCTCATATTCTTGTGGTCTCCCTATCTTAAGCACGATCCTTTCTCGTGCACGTTGCGTGGATCTTTGTTTGAGTGTCACTCTTCTGCTTAGGTTCCATGTGACTATCGGGAGAATGCATTGGCTGTATACCTTTCTTTTTAGAATTTTTGGTACTTTTTCATTCTTGAATATTGAGCTATGATTTCCAAAAGCTTGCCAACCTTGAGTGATTCTCCATTTCATTTCTCATTCCTTGGGAAATTTCATGAAGATTTGTTGTCCCAGGTAGATGAAGTGATCAATTTGACCGATTTGCTTTTGTTCTCTACTCATTTGTTTCACATGACATTGGTTTTACTGAAATTCGCGTGAAGACCATCTTTCCCCGTCATGCATTCATTGAATGATGTATGCTGACTTGCATTCAAAAAAATCAGACAAGCATTTGCATGACATGCAATCAAATCCCTGCATGAAATAAAATTCGATTAACAAATCCGTAAACATTTATCATATACTTGACTATGATTGAGAAAATCCTTTAAACCTGACGTATCAGAAAAGTGAATTTTAACAGCTCTATAACTTTGGGACTGCAATCAAATATGTTGCCAAAGTCAGTAAAGAGATATCAGCGTGAAATCAATGCTGCTCGAGAATAATTGAAGTAAAATTAGTACGATTTAATGAAAATGACATTATGTAAGTTTATATAAGTTTATAGTGTGATAATTTGTTTTTAAAAACATTCTTAATTTGTAATTCACTAAAGACTTTTTTTCGATAAGGTGTGTTCGCTGGATGCAGAGGACAAAATGATGACTTGATATGTTTTCCCAAATCGGGGTGTTCCGTCATTAATGCGATTTACCGCTTAAAAAGTAGCGGAAACATCAATTTACGTCTTTTGTCATTAAACATTTTGATCGTGGCAAAAGTTGCTATTCTTGTATCCCAACCGTTCCCAAGTCGTTTATAAACCTATACCATTGACACCCATTAATATTCACAAAACCAGAAAAGAACTGTTTTTAAAAAGTTATGTATATGGGTACCGAGAAATATCGTGCCCAAAGAAATATCGTACTGGCTTCATCATTAGCCTTTTAGCGTCTGTCGTCAGACATAGACCTTCCCCAGGATTTGCCATACTTCTCTATCATGGGTATCGAGGAGCCAATATTTTCTGGACTTGTCAATTTTGTCACACTATCTTATATTCTGCCGGCAAAGGTTTCACATGTGATCTCTTGGGATCCACTTAGAGAGTCAAGATGTCCAGCAATTACATGACATTCTTACAATATGGTCAGCCCATTGCTATTATTTATTGTGTTGTCTTGTGATATCTTTGTTATGTTGAGCATGTTTCTTTCTTTTATTTTTTACTTCTAACTTGGGTATCTGATTTTTTTTCTTCAAATTTACTGAATTAAGCTTTTGTTGTCGGCCAGTGTCGATTCAGGCAAGTGTCCACGTATATGCATGGGAGGAAATATGTGGAATCCAGAAGAATACCAAACAAAGAAAGTTCAGAACAGACTCAATTGTAGCAGTATATATATATATATATATATATATATATATATATATATATTGGCTATATTCCCTAGTCTTTTTAATTTGCTTTCCATATTTTTAGAATTTGGTTGCCGTATTTTTTTATTTGCATTCCGTAATTTTTTTATCTGCTTGTCGCATATTAAAAGTTGTCCACTTTTCTTATTTGATTTTCATATTTTTTCTATTTGCTTGTTGTATATTTTTTACCTTAGTGATATTATTTCTTGACTTCGCCCGGAAAAAAAAAGGCTTAAACTCGCTTGCTATCGCACCATTTCAGTAGTCCCTACGTTATTTTATGTGAAAATATGGGTCTTTGTGTATATAAGCGTATTAGTAAATAATGAAGACGCACACAAAGACACACACACATACACACACACACAAACATATATATATATATATATATATATATATATAGGTCATTTACGTAAGTGATTTTGCAAATGAATAGTTGATACGTGTTTTCTTCTCACCACAACACACACTTGCAAACAAGGCAGCGATACACTGCGCACATCAATTTCTCACTCAAACAAATAGCAGCATTCTATTTACTGCATTTTTTAGGAGAGAAGAAAAGAAAAGACAACATGCTTCTTCCCGCCAATGTGCCGGCAAACAAACCCATTCTAGTGTTTCCAACCAACAAAAGAATAATTTATTATGCAGAATTTCTTGACCTTTGATATTACTATTCGTTTCGATTAGTATTTGATATTAAAAAGTTTGCCCGCCACTAAAACGTTGATGGAGAGCCCTTGCAGAGTCTTCTAGAGCATTACGATCGATGCATTTTACACAAAGCATTTTGAAGGTGCTTTCGCTCTTGCGATGATGATGATGATGATGATGATGATGATGATGATTAGAAAAAAGAAAATATTGAGATTATCTTTAGAATATTGAGGATATTTGCTGTATCTAGATCTTCAGTGAGAGCCATTGGATAGATATTACTGGTATGAAAAGTCACCGGTTAACAAAAAAGATCTGTCAGCCCCTAGATTTAGCCATTTAAATAGAACACAGAATAAAACTAGGGAGCATTTAGTGAGTGCATACCTCTGAGAGACAATGGCCCATTGGGTTGTCACTTGATTTTGATAAAATAGCGAGTCGATAGCAGTTTGTTTTAGTACACACCTTTAAGTTTATATATATGTGTATGGATGTGTTCTGTTGTGTCTTCATGTAAGTAGTCAGAGCTAAGGCAACCGTGTAAGGAGGGAGTGTGTGCGATTACACACAGATACGATTATTAGAATTGACAATCAACAGAACTTATCAAGAAAGAATAGTCATGAAATCTCTTTGCCAAGCCATAAGTGCAACCCCTGTGGTTATGGACTTGATGATATTTTGAGGTCTTCCAGCGTTTGAAACACAGGGATTTAATTAGTGTATCGTCATCATTATCATCATCTGTCTTTTATCGTCTGTCGTTGGACATAGACTTCCCCCAGGATTTGCTACACATCTCTATTGTGAGCGTCACGAGGCCAGTTTTTCCTGAATTTATCCAGTTCGTCTCTCCATCTTGCATTCTGTCGGACTCGGAGGCTTCTTCATGGATACTATGTTACCTCAGACTCCTGTTTTCTCCTTGATATAGATCAAATGCGGCATTGTGGATGATTGAGTGACGAGCAAGATGCATTCAGAATGTACTGACTCAACAACGCCGATGAGAGAGAGATCTGGCTAAACTGTGGAAAACTCTATGGTCAACGACAAACGCTAAAAAGCTGCTGCTGATGATGATGAAAATCGAAATATTAATTTGTTGTTTGAACTTTTATCGATTCATTGTGAGTGCTGTCACAGTACTGGTTGATCAATCACTACGAATGCTTGGTGTTCTTATAAAACAAACGTACGTATATGCGTGTATGTGCACCATGCATTTTTTTGCACAGAGACATCAGCGTTTAAGAACATACGGATGAATGTTAGAGGTAAGTTCATTTTTGTCGAATGACTATTGCCAAGACTTCATATTAGATATTTGTGTCTTTCATTCACTCAGATCAAAACTATCTGCAGTTTGTGCCACAGTACCATTTCTGTTGACTTGGTATTGCATCGATAAGTCCAATGCTCTGTCAGCAGTTATTGATGTATACATTCTTGCCCCACTGTGATTTAGTACGCATTGCAACTGAAAGTGAGCTCTCAAATCATTCCGTTGCCGGAATAGTTGAACTGACATTTTTATACATTTATCTACACAAAAAACATAACCCTACTTAAGGAAGAACGCAAAAAAAATCGTTTTGGAAAATTGTCTTTTGACAAAAGATCGCAATTTATATTTCGTGGGGAAAAGAAGAATAATTCACTTTTCCCTTTTTGTCCACTTTGAAACCAAAATAAAATACCCTTGATTTGATTTTGCATTTATACCGTCAACTACTAGACTTTCTGTCCCCAATATCGAAATATGCCTGGTAAATCATAATAAGTTGCAACAAAATCAGTCAACTGGGGGGGGGGGGGAATAAATTGCATCAGGTGTAAAATTTTTTGACAATTAAAGTTTAAGCTGAGAGGATCAAAACTCTATAGTTGATTTCAGTCAGTAACATCATATCTAGATCCTTTAGTGAATGAATTCCGACATCTGAGAAAAACAAACAAAACAAGAAAACATTTTCAACGTTTATATATACCGTATCGCATGAGTTAAAAAAAAAGTTGATATTCTTTATTTCCTTTGACGAAAATACCTGCATCAAACAAATAGAGTAACGCATAATTTATGTAATCCCAGGACTGTATATGTACTTGAGGGACTGGGCTAGCAGCCGAAACATCCGAGATTTTCTCCCAAGCGGTGAAGAGTCTATTATGACAAATTAATGTACATGGCTTCTGGAGCGTTACTTAAATTTCACTCTAGTGTAAATGAATTTTCAAAGGTGACGGGAGAGATCTCTTGGGTATGGGGCAGGGCTATGATAATAAAAAGGGACACGTACAAATATAAAATGCTTTTCAAATTTCTCACCTCATATTTTGAAAGAAGGGATGGGTTATTGTAATTTTACACTATTTTCACTCTTTTTTAAACATTGATATACAAGAACGACTAGAGAGAGTAAGAGACCTAAACTATTGAAAAGATTCTGATGCCCTTATAGCGGTTCCCAACATGGGTGCCACGGACACCAGGTAGTCTTCAAAGGTATTATTGTGGGTCTGTGAAAGTTGATATCAAGGAAAAACCAAACAAGTTGTAAAAAAGATTATCGTGAAAAGTTTATCGTGAAAACGTTTACGTCATTAGTAAGGAAAGAGACTGAAGAAAAATCGGTGACCTGTTGTAATATCTCATCGTTTGTGTCAACCATATTTAGAAGTAACTATAAGTAAATACCAACAAAAGATACAGAAAAATGTTCCACACTAAACTGCAATCACTAAACATATCGAAAGAGCTTACTCGATCCTTCAAACTTGAACTGAAAAAAAGATTTTGAATTCTTTCTAAACAAGATGACACGAACATCAACGAAATGACAGCTTCTATAATTGAAGTCGCCACTATATTCGAACCAACTAGCATCCTCACCATTAATGAAATCTCAGATGAAACCAGGAATCTCATGGAAAAACCTCAAACAACCGACAACAACAAGAAAGAAAATTGAAGAGACCAAACTAAATAAAATAATTAGGAAGAAACAAAGGGAAAACGGAAGGAGATACACGATGGCAGTCATCAAATCGACACTCAAAAGGTTCGCAGCTTCAGAGCTATAAACAAAGGCTGAAATTCAAGATAAAATCAAGTAACCAGCGTATTCGAGGAAAATGGAGACCTAACACCAGATAGAGACAGGACTGTCAAACATGCCAAAGAATTTTACAAAAAACTTTATTCATCCAAACAAGGACTACAAAACAATGAATAGGATACGAAAGACTCGAGCAATTGACTCGAGGATTTCCCAGAAGTAGTTGAAGTTGAAACAAGCCATCAAATAGACAAAGAAAGGAAAGACTCCTAGACCAGACAACATCATAATCGACTTACTCAGAAAAGCGGGTAATATCATCACTAGGAAACTGGCTGTCCTTTTCATCTTGCGCCTAAAACAAAGTAGAGTTCCAAATGATTGGAGTACTGCAATCATAATGCTTTCATATAAAAAAAGGAAACACAAAAGATCTTAACAACTACAGACCTATAAGCCTATTCAACTGCATGTACAAGCTTTTCACAAAAATCATCACCAACTGAATCACAGAAGCACTAGATGGAAAGCAACCACGAGAGCAAGCTGAATTCAGAAGAAACAACTCGACCACGGACCATCTACATTCTATAAATCAGCTGAAAGAAAAAGCAGCAGAATATAAGCTACCAATGGCTGTAGGATTTATCGACTTCAAAAAGGCCTTCAACACAGTGGAAATCCTTAAGGTCGTTGAGGCCATCACTCTGCAAGGCGTAGATCCAGTATGTTGGAGTGCTACAACATATATACAGTGACAGCAGCTCCTTTATCAGGCTACATAAAGACACGGAGCCCTTTCAGCTCCAAAATGGGATAAGACCAGTTCACCTAAACTCTTCACAGCCTGCCTTGAGATGATCTTCAGAAGACTAGCTTGGGAGAATAAGGGAATCATAATCGACGACAAATATTATCTGAGCTCAGATTAGCAGACGACGCTGCCATTGCAGAGAACCTACACGACCTCCAACTAATGCTAAATGAACTAAATGAAGAGAGCAAGGAAGTCAGCCTACACATGAACGTCAGCTAGAAGAAGATCATATGCAACAACCACATCGGAAATAGAAACACTAAGATCAAAATCGAGGACACAAAACTGGAGAAAGTAGACCACAAGATCTACCTAGGACAACGAATCTCTGTGAGACCCCCAAAAGAAGGAGAAATTAAGCAAAAACTCACCCTCGGATAGCAATCCTTAGGCAGAGCAAGCCCACCCTACAAAAACAAGAAGATCCCATTAATCCTTAAGAGGAGGGCACACAACCAATGCATCCTCCCAATAGTCAATTATGGAGCTGAAACATGGAACCTAACCAAGAGACAGATCTGCAAATTGAGAACCATGTAACGCGCACATGAAATAATTATGCTGGCCCTCACACGGAGAGACCATAAGATAGCACAATACACCAGGCAGAGAGACAGTCAGGGACATCATAGAATCCATTGAAAAACTAAAATGGCAATGGCCTGGCCATTTTGCAATAATGGCAGATAACTGATGGACATCGCAACTCACGACATGGATCCCCAGAGATCACATGTGCAACTGAGGCCGGTAGAATATTAGACGAGCTACACAAATTCAGAAAGTATTGGCTCCACGACACCCGCGATAGAGAAATCCTGGGGAAGGTCCATGTCCAACGACGGACGTAAAGAGACTAATGATAATGATGGAAGGCCGGAATTGACTAAAGTATCAACGTCTTGGAACGTCTGAATTTATAAGGATGAAGTGAAATATAATCAGACGGGATTAAACTATTTGTTATATTCATTTATATGTATTTATTTTACAAAAACATTGAATTAATGAATTGAATTAAGTATCAGGGACAAGATTGAATAAAATAAGATATCGAGACACGAAAAACATTAGATTTATCTATTAATATATTTATTCATAATTCAATGAATAAATTAAAATTATTTTTTCTCTCCTCTTTTTTCAAGATGAAATAGAAATCCCATAATTTTTTTCTCTTTACCTTTAAAATGAAGGAGAAATCATTTAATTTTCTTTTTTCCTTTCTCTTTTCACAAGATCGACAAGAGAATTCTTAATTTTTTTTCCTCTTCAAAATGAAGGCGAAATCCTCCAATTATTTATTTTTTTTTCTAGATGGGAGAGAAATCCTATAATTTCTTTCTTTTGTTTTCTTGTCGAATTCACAGGGCCATTTAAAACCGTAATTTTGAATAATCATTTGATTTGGACAACCAACAAATATGAAAAACTTGATGATATTTGTTAAGGATAGAAAGTAATCGTAATTAAGAATACTACAAACATTTAATGCAATTGGTGCAACATCAGAACCAAATAATTTATGAAGGAGGTTGTGGGAAGTTGGTTATATTTACTATGTGACAATACTGTTAAGGTTATTTTCATCTATCAGATTTAATGTGGTTTTGATTTAGATGATAATGAGGAATCCCCAAAATCAAATTCATTAAAAAAGTCATCAGGAAAAACCTCGATAAAATATCAATTCCTGTCTTCGATATCTACTTAAGATGGCTGACATAGCCGTCGACCATCTACTAAAGGTCACCGAAAGACCTGATAAACAAATCCTTCGATCAAACTCTAAAAAAGCAAAGATATTTTTTGACTATTGAAATCATGATCAAAAACAGTAAAAAAAAAAAAGGGAATCTCATTTTCTGGCCTCTTTTTACAAATCGGAAAGAAATATTTTTGCAAAACACTTTTGGTTCAAGGTTCTTTTTTTTCGAAATCCTTATAAAATATTTTTTTACGAAATCTCAATTAACTGTTTTAACTGAATCTGACTTTGGGTTTTTGGCGATTATATTCGTTTTTGAGAAAAGATAACTTTTGGGGAGAACGATTGAAGTGAATGATCAATTCACAAGATCTGCGTAAACCGGATCCTGAGTCTTAAACCCTCTCATCGACACACAATGTTGAATTTTCAATAAAAATATCTCTGAGAATAGATCCTGACTTTCTGACTGCATTTTATTCACTTGGCTTGGTCTTCTTAGATATTCTTATGATGATTTTTTGTGCTTTTTTCAGGAATTTTGTGTGCTTTGCGAGTGGGGGTAAGGCAGGGGATACTGCCCGAGTCTGCACGTGTATCTGTCCGGGGGGGGGGGGTAGCCACCCTGATATTATGACTGCCTCTTTATTTACTTCCCTTAGTGTACTTCAATATTCTATTGAATTTTTTGTGACCCGCTTACTGTTTTGGTCGGGTTCAAATCTACCTGTACCTGAATAAACATGCCTGGAAATATCCTAACCGGTCGGTTCACAGTTCTGGTAGGCTCCTGTATTGTGAAAGAAGGTCCGGACTTGTCCAGACTTTGCCTGATAACCCTCCTTCTCTCGAACAGGGTACTTTTGTGGCTTGCTATGCTCCCTCGGCCCACATGCTTCCGTCAGCCCTGATTTTTTGTTTGATTTTTTTCAATGTATCTCTAACTAAGGCAAAGGAAAAGCTGAAATTTGTCAGACCATCCCATATCAACCATGTACATTTACACATCACAAGAAAAAACAAAGATTTCAACAACTTACTCAGAATATCTTTTTTTGTTAATTTTGGCTCTTTTCTTCTCCACGTATCTTTAAGCGTATTTCCAGTTTCAAGTTTTAGATCGAAGAACCAATTTCTCCTCAGAGTTTTTTCCACTTAATAAGAAATATCTCTGGCGTGTTGTTCTAAATATTGTTGTTTTGTCTCGTATTCTTGCCCCCCGTTTCCTGTAACCCCTATCTTCTTGGGTCGCTCTTGAAATGGCAATGGGACAGGTGAATTGTACGCATAAAATTTTATTCAATTTCATATCATTGTTCAGAACGTTTATTCTCCATCCCCTTTTTGACCTCAATACCCCTGTCAAACAGAGAAATAATGCGATCAGAAGAACAGAAATTTATTTCTTATTATTCAAGCCCAAAGGCACCTTCAAGTGTGTTATTGTCCCCAAAGGGGTTATGTGACTCCTGTTGAGAATGGCTGCTTTACAGCACTTTTCACACATGCTTCCTGATGACATTGTGATATATGTTGTGATTCGATCATCTTTGAAAGGTTCCGGTCGCACGGCCTGGTTCAGTGAAAATCTTGTTTTTGAAATTCCTTTTCTTATTTTAAAACATTTTTTTAAGAAAAAAAAAAAGAAGTAAAGTAGCTACTTTCCGATTCACGCTTCTTAAATATACGTTTTGGTTCAGCCTGTTTTATTTCATTAGCGCTCAGTGCTGGGTCATTGGACGCAGAGAGACGTGGGAAATTTGGCTTTTGAGCACTGAAGGATACTCATCCAACTGATCTTCGGAAGTGAAAAAGTAACGACTTGCATGTTTCATGCTATTATCGTTCTGCGAACCTGCTTTGTATAGGTGTACTATTTCACGTAGTTGAAAGGACATGACTTTTTATGATCCATTCTTCAATGAACACACCTATCCAATTTCTAACCCTTGTTGCAAAAGCTATGGACGTTCATAGCTCAGTTGTTAACACAATGTACGATAGAATAAAAGTTCAAGATTTATTGATCAATATTAGATCAAAAATTCTCTTTATTTCACAATCATCAAACAAAGGAAAATGTCTTGCGGTGTAAATTGACGTAAATACTCACTCCTTTGTTTTAACAAACCATGATATCAGAGTTCATATTTTAATTAATTTACATACCAAATAATGGCTGGTACCATTATCAAATTCTTTGTATTTATTGATGAATGAACATTTTAATTGATATAGAACCGCTGATTTTTCTGCGTATTTTTCCATATCTATCACCATGTATGGTCATGCATAGTTGAGTAAAATTATTCATCACCATGGATTTGTAAAATCGTTCACCACTGGGGATTTGTAGAGGTATATTTACCTTTTTTTATTGTGTTTGAATGAGGATCTTTCGTATTGGGAGGTGTATAATTATTGTACTTATGCTGAACAGTATCCTAGCAATTAAAATACTCGGAATTTTAAAGTATTCAACTATAGAAAAGGTATTGCTTTGAACATAGCTCAAGTGATCGCTCATTAGAATCAGAAGTATATGCCTCTGATTATCTGACACGCTTCTCTGAACGGCAATTTTTGAAGTTTACGACCACAGTTGATTGGATTAAAGTTATCTTAACAAACAAGTTCTAAGTCTTCAGCTAGCCTGAATCTGAACAGATGTGAAATTAAGTGATCATGTCTTCGTTATAAAGAGCCATAAAAGTATTTTTGATCGTTTTATGACCAAATATCCTTGTATTGAAAATATACCATTAATGAAGTTTTACACAAAATCAGTATTACTCGACTCGATGTAGAGTAATGGTTAGCCAGCAAACCTAACAGATGATTATTCACCTATAGTTTCCCTCACTCGTGGATCTGTGCTTGACTAAGCTTAGCTTAGTTGATACATGTAAAGTGTAGCGTAGGCAATTAAGAAATGATTGTTCCAGAATAAAAACATGTAACTAAATGTCGATAATATAAACGAATATCATGTTAATGTATAATTTTGTATTTTGCTGGCGGTATGATTCGAAAAAGTCTTTTATTGATATTAATTCATTGCTTTGTTATCTAGTCATCAAAATATTTCTCCCTGCTATGACATTACACCATTTTAAAATTAGGGTCCCATGTTTTCGATGTCTCAAACTAGTTGGAACTGTAACCAGACAGCGAGTGTTACTTGGGACTAAATGTGACATACCGAAGGAGAACATGATGCTTGTGGTAAAACGTCGTGCTAGAGATTGTGCTGGGAATTTTTGCACCGAACCAATATTTTTTTTAACGTTGTGACTTTAAAACATGCAAGTAGTCAAATGACTTCAACTGTGGACCAATGGTCCTTTTCAAGATTGAAAAAAGTATTTCTTACTAATGCCAGAAGTCGATGTTGGTAGAAAGGCAACATTTGAAAAGCTGATATTCCAGGGAAGTGGGCTTCCTCATTTAGAAGATTGTGAAAAAACAATCCCCCCCCCCATTTGACCTAATGCTGTACTAAACTGAGTATGGTAAATAAGAAATCACAACTGCTGACTCGTCAAACGCCTTGATAGAGATTTATGGCCTGGTTACTAGAAAAACATGTATATTTAGGTGAGAAGAAGAAACAGGGAATCGTCTGCGAAACGTTTTCGATCCCAAGCAAAAATCAAGGTTTCAAAAGCTGACTTTCAGGGCAGGAAAACTGTCTCCAACTACGTTCCTTTGGTTGCCCTTGTGCCGTGCTTGGCTGAGATTATCAATTATCAAAGAATCGTCATCTGTATATAAATATGTCCCCATGGCAACAAACATTTTTGTCTGTAGAAGTTCTGATGATGATCAACACCCTGTGTTTTCTGACGTACCTTGTTTCCTCTGACTTTTCATTCTATCACACTTTCTTCAATCGAGAGGCAGAAAAATCGAATTTCACAAAAATGCATGATTGAAGGTGAAATAATCTTCTCGAACAGATTTTAAAAAGGTTCCATTTTCCCACCAATCAATATTAGAGATTTGTGGTTAAGTACTCAAACCAAAACATTAAATTTTTTCAATCTGAGTAAAACTTACTCTGAATCCTTCGTCACAATTTTCTCCTCTTTACTGATACTAATAATTAGTCTATTATTGCCTTCAGGGATAATAGGAATATAAGCCAATTCAACAAGACGATAGTGAGCGGCAAACACATTCACACACAGGGTAAATACTGAGAAAATGGGAAAGTTTTCCAAATCCACATTTCAGAAGCTTTTATCGTTTCACTTCGTTACTGGCACCACTCTGTGTCATCACTCTGTCATTTCAGATGCATGTTGTCTCAAACCAACTTTGTTTGTAGACTGTTGCTATTTACTGTCTTTTCATTTATCAGTCTTCCGGGTTTTTACGTTGCTGTTATCATGTCTGCAAAGTTAATGGTGTCATGCGAAGGAGATGAGATGCCCCGTGAAGCCTTATCAGAACTGCCATCAAAAGCTCTACATAGTCAGAAATTAAGGACCTCACAAATCAATGTGGGTAATCAACAAAGATGTGATGTTGGCTGATAAATCAGTCGTCCTTTTCTTCTCTGACAACTCTCTAAAAAACATGAAGACAAGGTGAAATAGGGGTTACAGCAAACAGTCATCGCAGACAGCTCTTCTTATTGTTATCATCATCATCGTCGTCGTCAGCTATTTAAGGCCAGTCTTTGGACAGAGACCTTCCCCAAGATCTACTTGACCTTTCGATAATGGACGCTACAATGCCGATACCGGAATCCGTCAAAATCATCATGCCATCTCAAGTTTTGCCGGGAACAATTTTGATATCCCCCTTTAGGGTCCATTTTGTGAGTCACGATGTCCAACGGTTGTATGTCATTTTTGCAAAATGGCCTTTCTATTGACATTTGAGTTTTCTAATTGTTTTTATATCTTTAACCTTGTTTGTTCTCTAATATACTGTGCTGATTTTTAAACTCTCAATGTGATGTTGAGCATAATCCTCTTGGTTAGATTCCAAGTTTCAGCTCCATAGGTGACTATCGGGAGAATACCGTGGTTGTTTGTAGACCAATATTTTAAATTCTCTGTCTAAAGCTTGCCAACCGGGGGGATTTTTTGTTTGATACCTTTTTCTTTTGGGAATTTAATGAATATTATAATGATCTTAAATGACGCTTTTTATAACTTTATAAATCCACATATACGAAAGCCATCTTGCGTTTTGAGAGAACATCTTTCTAGAACATTACTAGACAAAACTTTTGGTACAATTATATCATTAATGGAAATATCTTCTAATGGTACAGTATATTAAAATTCCGGTGATTAGCAGATACATATTCAATAGTAACAATTACATATACTCATGTATATTCGTATTTATGGAATAGACATTTCGGTCCGAAAGAATGAATTATAGATTGCATTATATCATAAAGAAACTCATCTGAAATGATTTCCCGTCGTTACATGGTTAATATATCATTCAATTTAGTCAATGTAAACAGAATAAACAATTAAAGAAAATGGGGCTGCTGCAGGAATCGAACCTGTCTACGATGGGCAGCCGTATGATTCAACGTAATGATAAACTTAACATTGTACTAAATAGCCCGATGATAAAGCAGAAATCGATTCACTCGGACAAAAAAGTCCATTTCTTAAATGCAAATTGTTGCGTAGAAAGAAACGAAAAAGGCCAAGAGTAAGTGAGATGAAAATATGGGTCTAAAGCAGCTATTCGGCCTTTGCCTTATCGATGAGTTGTTTAGCATAATGATAAGAGCATCGCTACCTTGAAATGGCTACCTATCAGTGGCAGGTTTGATTCCTCACAACTGCTCCCCTTTACAATATAGACCCCATCCACATATAATTATTGGCACAAATGTCTTACCCTATGCATACCTAACTACGTGACCCCTACCTATTGACACCTATGCATGGTCCATATTACTTGTACCACGCAAAGTCATCTGACTTTTCAGAACATCTACAATGACCATTGAAGATGCAAAACATACATCTCCCAACTGGTGCTTTATCAAGAACCCGTCTAACCTATATCCCACAATTTTGATTACTACTAAAGATAGCCCCAACCAAAACTCATTAAGTATCCAAATAGCCTAAGCGAATCATTACCCAACTCCCCAATATCCATGACTACTGATTCTGAAGAATCCTCACCTCCTCTGACTAGCACAATTAAAAAAATACCAATAACTGCTGCTACTACTTCCTATAGATTATCCAATCAAACCACCACGGATTCCTTCTCAGACATAAAACAGTCCGGACTCACTACCATGGCCTCCAACGAATTCTCATTTTTTATTTCCAGTTTTTTTTTTCAAGCAAAACATATGATTCTGAATTTGTTTTGTACGGAAACCAAACCCTTTAACCACTAAAAAGTACACACATGCTACTGAAGATGGGAACTCCTCCCGAAACATGTAAAACATACAAATTATTTCATAAATGAATTAAGAAATTAACAGATAAAGTCACAATGTATTTCTACTCTTAGGTTTGTCTCATTACCTATTGTTCCCTTATATATATATATATATATATATATATATATATATATATATATATATATATATATATATATATATATATATATATTGCCACTAAAAAAATGTTACCAAAAAGAGGCTTTTTTCCTCTGATACTCTTTAGAGAATAAGACGTCAGAAAGTAATCCTGATTTGAAAAAAAGTATCATTCAAAAGATTTGAAATCTCATCGCTACATTGTCTTAAAGCATGGCAACTTTGATTGCTGTTCTAAGAAGTGGTTAAGGGACAGTTAAATAGTTTTATTAAAACAATAATTTTACTCACGTCTTAATAAAATAATAGTGAATAATAATAATATTATCATTCATAAAATATTAGCTAATAAATATAATGATTTTATTCGTAGAATAATAGCTAACAAGTATAATGATATCATTTATAGAATAATTGCTAATCAATGCAATAATATTATTGATAAGGTAATAGTTAACGAATACAATAATATTATTTGTAAAATGTCAACTCATATATACGATCATATCATTGTTATTTGAACCCAGGAGAAACTTGTTGTGGATTCCGGATTATCTTTAAATCGTGTTCACTTCTCTCAGCTGGCAATTGTTCAAATCAAGTTGGCAGCAGAAATCTATTCTTTTTTTTTTTGTTTGATCCCAACGGATTTATTCGGACTCCATTAATTTGACGCTATTCTGTGGAACGGGCCACTTTTTCTAAGCTAAGGGATTCCCTATCAGTAGGACTACGAGTTTCTGTTGTTATCACTCGTGTAGGAGACTAATCTGTCCGCAGACCACTCACTATTAACGCCGTTCGTCACAAATTTGTTAACAAGTGGATCTATTTGTATTTCATCGCTGGGATTTATTATCTTACTTACACGTAGTGTCGCCAGTTGAGACAGCAAATTCTGACGATTTGAAAGGAGAGCAATTTCATTGTAGTTTCCTCGGCGATAAATCCGTGAAGAATGACGCTGAATAACAGGACACGAAAGTTTAAACTTCGTTGTCAGGCTGATTGATCGTGAATAACTACGGAAGGTCTCAATTGCGATGCACTCTGCCAGTCATTGACTGTTGAGATAGAGGGAGACACATGAAACGAGGGGTTAGGAGAGACAAGAAAAGGTTTGGCGCTGCCCTTTATGACGGTTCATGGCCAAACAAATGCTGAACTCTAATTATACCTTTCCCTTTTTTTCATATAATAACTAAATAGTGTAGTTTTCGGGAAGGAAGGGGTATCTATATAGTGATTAAGGTTTACTAGGCTTGCTCGCTAACCATAGCTCCACGTGGAGGCTTATAATACGAAAAGATGGTTTAGATGCTAAAACATTGGCAGTCTAAGGTTCGCGTGGTGGTGTCAAGTCGTTTGAAAACGTATTGAAAATAAACTATATAAAGAGTAACCTACGCAATTTATAAGCACTGTTAAATTATTTGTAAACAAGAACCATGTCGGAATATTTATCAGTGAATGTGGAACTTGACATCTAAAGCCAGCTTTGAGTAATTTCTTCCCGAGAAGAATTCAAAAGTGCAAAATATAACGTTATTTTTTTCGAAATTTCTATGATTTAAGAAGTGAACTATCTTATCTAAATGTCACCAAGAAAATTGTCTCACACTCACCACCAAGGTTGTATTGAACCATAGCATTCGATCTAAAGCGGAAGAGATTTAGCTAATACTAGTCAACCCTGTGACATAATGGGTCCTTCTTTGAGAGGAAATCATTGCAATCTTCTTTGATTAAAGTGAACCTGGATTCTTACGTATTTGCAAATAGATTCATAAATAAAGGAGATCATTCTATAATTGACATTTAATAGTTATCTCTTCTGATAAATCGGTCATTACAATATTGATAGAGTTGAGACCGAATGTTTTCCCAAGTTTAATTGCCTTGTTTATATCTAATAAACTCAGTGCGGTACAAGGCCATGAATTTGGAACGGATAATAGTACCAGTTACCGGAATTAGCTCTCTAACCTTTCTATGGCTGGCATCAGCCCAATTGCTCCGTCCAGCTGATGCGAAACAAGTAAATTTCCAACTCTCATAATCTGATCGAAGATAAATCTGCTGAAGCTACAAAGTTAGGAAGTTACGCCCAATTTAAAAACACGGCAAAATGAAATGTTTCCCAAAATACTTGTAGGTTTGTTATGATACAGTTATCAATGATTATACTCAGATTTTTTTATGGATATTTGTTAAGCTTAGATGAGGCATAAGGCCACAAATGTGGTACACTCAGTGAGAATCAGATACACTGTAGAAGTAATGGCTTGTAAAACTAGCTTGGATTCTCAAGCATGAAACCTGTCCAAAATGACAGGTTTGTCATTCTATATCAAATATTAAATAATTAATGAAAATATAATCAATTAATGTTGAATAATAGATTAATGAAAATAATTATTAAATTAATAAATATGTTGTAAGTATATCCCATTGTATGCTTCCAAGCTTTCCCTATTCGTTGCACCGAGTTGATGTGATCTACGATTTTCGGTGTCATGAAATGTTTTACTTTTCAAAAAATGATCTCTTTGATTATGCTTTTCACACTGGATGGGTTTTGGATTATCATGCTGCCTCTCAGTCAGTTGCCTTCGCTTCGCTGCTCTAAAATGTCACCATTCCTGCTTTGGTGAATAAGAAAATTTAATGACAACGACTTTTATATAGTAAGATTTCCAACAGAGTGTGTGAACTGAACTTTCAAAACAATACGTATATTTAAACTGGTTTATAAAAGTTTTATATTTTACGCAGAATTATTTTTCTGCAGAGCAAGGGATTCTCTTGAGAAACTATTAAACGTAATCTTTCAATAATTTTATTTTTATATGACTACTTTTTAATTTCATTTTAATTTATTAGTTGTGACAAAAAGCAATTGATAAATCAAGCTGAATGTAAAAAGTGGTTATATGATTTGAAAATCTATAATAATTCGTAATAATGATTCATGATTTTTATGATATTAAATAAACAATGAATAACTTTTCGTGTTTCAGTCATGAACTTACACCAGATAAGTCTAGGATTATAAATAATTTGGATTTAGGATTAGTTTAGATGATAACTTTTTTGCCAAAGACGTTATTTATTCAAACAAGCATACGGCATTTTTTTTAAAGATAAATAAATATTCATGTGAGCGTGTTAATAAGATATTTCAGCCGTTTTCAATGTGCTCTAAGGAGTGGTATCACTTATATAAATATTTGTTGGAAAATCTCATCTTCAACACAATCCCGTTTTTAAGAAACACGTAATGTTCCACGAAAGAAGGTTGGGAGACATTTCACTGGGACAGGAACTTGAGATGCCATAATTTGTAAACTTTTTATGTTTTATTTGAACCCTTCAATAGACAGCTTGGTTTATTGTTATGCAGTGTGCATGGCATATTGATATATTTACTTGAATGTTTACTCACACTGGTCTGCTACGACCGTACGTCCGAACGACTGTATGAATGCATTGTAGTTAAAGTGTTAAATGGAATGCATGCAATGTATATACCACAAGGAGGAAAAGACGATGAATGAAGAACGGACAGTATGTCCGAAAATCTTCAAAACCAAAATAAAAGAAAGACAAAAAGAAATCCACTTGTTAAAAGGAAGATTTCGTTAGTTGAAATGCTGAATATATTTGCTCGTCACCGGACCCCTGGGAAGAAATAATTGAGTTCCTAAGGAGGTAAAATGTTTGCATTGGAGAATTGGTGGGTGTAGGAAAGCGAGTGGCCAGCAGGGTGAAAATGCTAGGTACTGATAAGATGTCCGTCACAAGGGTCGGGTGTGTCTTCCGCATGAAAATCCAGATAATTCGTCTTTATAGAGAGGTCAATGACGCTTTTAGTTCTGGTTAGGTTGAATAAAATGGAAGAGAGGGAGAGAGTGGTATTCTTGTTATTCGTTATCTGGTCTTGTTGTAGATAATGCAAATAAGTATAAACTGAGTCTAGTATGACTGAAGCCAACAGGTGTTGGTCACCCGGTGAAGATCGACCTCCTTAGGGTAGTAATATTCTACAAGACTAGTTTGCTAATTATTACACCTCAGCGAGACTTCAAAATACAACCAAGTTTATAGAAACTTACAACAAGACTAGTTTTCTTACCACTCCGATGTCTCTGACGGACTAATCTCTGACCAATCCTTATTATTCCTAATCCTAATTTTATTTGATCTTTATCAATTATTGAAAACTAAAAAGTTATTTCATTATCTATTATTATAATCTACTTTTATTGGATGAACACAATATTTTAATTAATCTTCACCTGGGATCTTTTGATCATCCATGTATGTTCTATGTATGTCAGTCTGACTACGTATGTACCGTACGTACAGTCCATACCAATGGTGCTAGGGTCCGAAAAATCAATTTAAATTTAAACTCCTGAATAGGTCTAAAAAAAAAAAAAATTCTGTCTTTTGAATATTCCATCCTAAGTAAGTTTTCAGTGATTCAATTCACAGAGTAAGAGTATGCTGAATTCGTTCCTTAGTTTGAGTCCGGTAGCATTTACGCTTGTTTTTGTTTTTGAATTCGGACTCAAGTGCGATAACCACCCACAAAAAGCGAGAAGTAACTTATTCATTGATTGCTCTGTTTTCCGATTTTTTAAATGACTTATTGAAACACTGCACGCTGCCAAAAGATGATGGCCGCTTGACAGTCTCTATTGAGTTTCCTATCATACCTGACTTGCTTTTATTCGCTCGTTGTGAATCGTCCTTCACTTCTGTCAGGCCCGTTTGCTTATGACAGAATGTTATCGTCTGCTGCTCAGCGCACTTTCATCATCTTTTATGAGTAAAATATTAGATGCACTACATGTATGTTGAGTTTTTTTTTTTTCGGTCTTCATCTTGGTTCATTTTTTGAACACACCCATTTATCAACTGTAAACGGTTATCGGGTACAGCAGCCAAAACGGTTGTGTTCAAAAAATGAACCAAGATGAGGATTAAAGTCTGGAAAAAAATTACTTTCCGAATACCAATTATCCGAATTTCGGATTATCTGGAAAAAAATTTGTGGTCCCTTGAATATTTGATCTTAGGCCTTAGTCCCAAGTATGTATCAGTTAAAAGATATGGAGTTTATTGCTATTACCATATTTTTGGGGAGAAAGATATATATATATATATATATATATATATCAACTTTCAATTTAACCTGTGATATCGCCAGTAGGATTATTGAAAAAACTAATAAAAACTTTCATTTGCTCTTATGATTACATTCATGTTAACAGAACGAATTCAGGAAGTCGATGGGAAATAAAAGATTAAACACGGTTGTATTTTAGCACCAGTTACCTTCGAACCCGGCATACACAAACAAGTTTTACTCATCGTTATCCTCTGACTTTATTGCTACACTATCCCTCCACAGAGCTTTCTGTTCTGCGCCGAGTTCTGCACTAAATTCTTTAAATATTTCAAACGTTGTATAAAAACATGATGATTAATTTGTTATATTGTGCCAATCTTTTTGATAAATTTCAGCACGAAAAAAGTTATTTTTTAATAATGAATAAATGGAAAGACATTTGTTCACCAGCCAAACTCCAAAAACTCTTTACCGAAAATATCATCCGGGCATTTTCTGTAATTTTCACCATTTCTTTCAAAACAAGTATTCTTTTCCTTGCTCCGACGAAACATGGAATTTCAATCGGTAAAATGTGCGTCAGCTATTACACTCTCTAACAGAGAATTTTATATGTACTACGAAGTCTCAAGTCTTTTTCATTATTCAATATTGTCAGCTTCTCCACAATATATATACAATTGTATATGTGTATATGAGTGTATATCGGCGGGCTGTTTAGCAAATACATATAAACGTATATATTATATTTGTATCTACAAAATCCACACCGGAGAGATATCGAGATCTTTCGAAAAAGAATACACAAGCATAAGAAAACCCTCAAACTTGATGAAAAGACAAACGTCCTGGTCGAACAAAAAAAAAAAAACATGCATAACCACAACTTCAACTTTCACAAAATTCATCTCGTCAAGAATGCACCGAAGCAGCCGTTATATCCCAATGCAATACAATAAACCAAAGGTATAGTCACTTTTCGATTGCAATCTGTCTAAATACATTGATTTTAAAACAGAATCATATAAATACAATACAGCACAACCAACACTAACATGCAAGTAATTGGCTAACAGCCAACCGTACATGTAAGAAAAGGCACAAGCACACATATACTATCACATGAAGAAAAAAGAGATATCACCCAGCATTAACCAAAAAGATCAAATGAAAAATACCTTACTTTCACCCTGCCCCACATTTACCAACACATATCCATTAAATGCAAAACACCACCTCTACATTTGATAAAAAAATAGAATAAAACCCATACGTCTATTTCTTAATACAAAACTGTTGCGTTGGATGAGACGAATAGATCGAGAATAAACAACATGATAATTTGGTATGGAAGCACTTATTTGGGCCTCTGCATAACCGGCTGTTCTTTGGTGAGAACACCGCTACGTTGAAGCAGCTACCCTGTTGACGACAGATTCGATTCCTGCTGTACTTCCATTTTCTGAAATTGTTTATTCTATTTACGTTGTTTACGGCGAGTGATGTATAAACTGTGCAAAGACGGATGATCATTTCAAGTGAGTTTTGTACATAATATAATGCAATTCATACTTCAATTTGTTGGACTAAATATGTCCATTTCTTAATAGTACATATGTATGTATGTACACATTGGGGAATGTGTAATTTGGCCTCGTCAACGTAAATAGAATAAGCAATTTGAGAAAAAGGGACTGCTTTAAGCATAGGTTGCATGGGGTTTCAGGGTTCAGGCAAATGTGTGTTAGTGGTAATATTTTCCATTTCACTGTTAGTGTGAGACTATTGTCTATTGGGTCTCAGTAATAAGTGGATAGTGATGTGTTGTTTTCGTATTTATCGTTTGGAAAGGATGATTTATTGTTGACTAATTCTAATCATGCAAGAACATTGAAATCGCATGCTACAAATGTCTATATAACGAATTAGAGATTTTCACCTTTACTTTAAAAAAACCCCCACAGAAAACAAATAAAACAGACTCACTAAATAGAGAAAAATGAAGTAGCTGTAAAATGCTGTTACCACTGAAAGTTCCCACATATAGGTATACAAAAATCAACAACCAGAGCTATTTCATTCTTCTCGTTATTATTAGTAATAGTATTACTTATAACATTATTATTAGTATTATTATATTCCCAGCCTATTTAGGAATTACAAAATCACCTACTCATAATTATCTTAGTTATATAGATGCAAACAAACCAAGAATATATATAAAAAAGAATTAAATATAATCTACTGAAATCAGGTAAAAATAAATGAACCCTGACACTAAGGGCAAGAAAAAGTAAGAAAAGATAATTCCTGAAAGGAAACGTACCACAAAGAGCTTATGGATTAAAAACAGGCTGATAAAAAGGGTCTGAAATATCTCAAGTAATTTATAACAACTGGCCAGGAATCCACTTGAATAAGTCACCTATAAAATACAATGATCAACAACAAGGGACTGAAAAAATATATATATGAATAGAATAAGATCAAAGTTTTCCACCCAGAAAAATAGATATCCCCTCCCAATAACGTCCTAAATAGGCATCCTAATAAATCAAATCTTTCGTCTGAAGAAACCCCCAAAAGGGCAGAAACATAAACATGCATGTCTGTGTATGTATTCAATACTGTGAGTTGGTGGGAGATTTTACAGGTCTTGTTGAAGAAATGTTCTTGTAATTGGTTATGTGTTCACTGATTCAACAGGAAGTTCATAGCTTATCACTATTTTGGGTAGGTATATTCCAGGAATAAATGGTCACGCGCACCAAAATTTTCAGCAAATTAACGTTTCCCAAGCAGTAAAATTATTTATTTAGGATCCCAAATCATTTACCGGAGCGCGTTGTCGTACACCCTTCACCCCTAAGCTTTCTGAGCAATTGTCGCTGCTACTCGGCTTCTATCCGATAAACATTCTTTCTGTATTACTCTCTTGACTGTTCAAGCTATCAGAACCCCTTGACCCAGCTGACTTGTGCCGACGCCCATCTCATCGCCTTGGCCTAGAATCAACTTATTAAGATATGAAGCAATAATAATAATAATAATAATAATAATATGAAGAAGAAGAAGAAGAACAATAACAACAACGTTCCTAGCTCGATATTGCCATAAAAAGTAAAATTGGAAAGTTATTATTATTATTATTATTATTATTGATGCAATCGAAACAGTCGATTTATTAGGAGAAATACAGCATAAGGTGAATAAGTTGCCAATATTCTCTGAATAATCGAAATAAATCACTTCCTCGAAACAAATCTTCTTGTGTGCACTGCAGTGACGTTTTTTTGTTTTTGTTTTTGTCCTTATGATGATTAGATCAAACACTTCATAGAAAAGTTACAGCATTCTTCTTTAGACGAAAGGTCAACATCAGGACCCGCTCAGCAGAATAAGCACCAATCAGTAATAAGAAATTCTCTTTGAATCCCTTCCAATCATATAAAGAAAAACCCATTTCCGTCGTATATCCTGTCTGAAATTGAAATGTTGAAAGTTGATCTGATTCTAGCTATGATTCCTTTTGTTTTGTATTCTCATGAAAAATCCGTTTTTTTTTTGTCACAAGAAGCCATCTTGTCCAAAAATTACATTTATCCTGTGTCGGGCAAGAAGAAAGAGATATGTATTTGATCACTAACCGATGTTCCTTTCCGCAAGTCCATTTTCTTGATGTATTTTTCGTTTGTTTATTTAGTAATAGATGAGGTATTATGAATCATTATTTTAAAAAATATTTATGACGACTTTTTAAGTTAATCTCAATATAAAGAAACGAAAAAATGAATTGAAATACTAAAACTACAAGAAACATGGCTGCCGATCGGAATGAAGGATAGCTTTAAAGGTATCATTTAAACTTCCGTCTTCTGATTCATTCTTTGAAGCTCGATCGGTAGAGCAGACCTACGATAACAGTGTTTTCCGTTGGAAATATGACTTTGGATATAGACTAAGACCTATATTTAATTTTCTAATCAAACACTATTTACTTACTGTCGGAGGGAAATCGGTCTGAGTTAGTATTGCGATAAGAAGCAACTGATAAATTAAGATGAAGGTGAAAAGTTGTCATAAAATTCAAAATAATAACCATTTTTTAACTTTCAATTTTTCTAAGGCTTCTCAATAATTTACTGCAGTTGACTGAATGCAAATGCAAGAAAGAGCTGATTCAACTTCAAAGACATTTCTAAAAAAATGGCCCTAAAATTGTTTTAAAAATGGCACTGGGAATTTTTGCATTAACCTTATGCTATTCATCCGTATTCTATCTTTTATTTTACAGCCAGCCTCTTGAAGGGCTAATTTGAGATTGGTATTTGAATTTAGACGTGAAAGTAAGAGTTAAACTGATGTAAATTGGAAGTGATACGCTAATTGTCCAGGCGTTAACAACGGGAACAGAAATGACTCTTGTCGCTAAATGTGTCAGAGCAACATCTGGCATGAATTAGAACAACTTAAAGAGAAAGGGAGCAGGATCGACTTTCTATTTCAGAGGGTCATCTGATTATTTGGTTTATAGGCGCATTTGTGTGTATGCTGACGTAAACATGTATAAATATGTAATATGTATGGTATAGCCCAATCCTGCCAGTACCACTTGCATTGATTCTTGATCAGTGACAGTTCATTTCTTCCCGATTTTCAATGCACGGGATACAGTCTGAGTGTCGAAATTTGCTCATTCAATTTTTTGGTCAAGATTGCAAAATCTGGTGAGTTATTCCCACTGCCAATCAATTTGATCAAGTGCACATTGTGAATCACCCGACCAAAAAGAAAAAAAATGCGCCGACCGTTATTGAACCAGGGAAAGAATACATGAAGCGACCAGTAAGCATTTGTAACAGCATTCATGCTCGGATCTTCTTTTTGCACCCCTTTATGTGGTAAGAGGTGGATTTCAAACGATGTAGAATAAGGAAACCACATTCTTTATTCGATTTGTTCTCTTTTCAATTCTACGCCCTCATAAAGCAAGGGCTATGAAACTCAAAACAGCGAAGCGTGTTGTGTTTTCCGACAACTACAACGGATAATTATTGCCTGTAATCAAAACATAATTATAAAACGTCTGATTGCTGTAGGGTCAAACTTCACTACCGCTTCTATTCCGATTGAAGACAATCACTGCAACCTTTATATTGTACATATATGGTGGATTTTAAAAAAATATATAAATAAATATATATTTTTCGAGTACAAATGCAGTTATATTTTGAAATGAGATGAGCCCTGGTATGTTTGCGACTTCAATTTTCGTAGATATGAAAGACTTTTCCCCTTTCGATGATTGTGCTTTCAAATCACGGTAAGGCAATGTTAATTCTATTAATCGATTTCACTTCGTAAGATGGGGCAAACAGTGAAGAGTTCACTCCCCTAACTTTAGTAAGGATTAAATTGAGATTATTATTGCTGTTGTTTTTACGGAGGAAAAAACAAAGTCAACTGCAGCATCTGACTTGGCCTTGACCATAAATCTATGTCATTATACTTAAAAGCAAATTCTAAGTTATGAAGTTTTCACTACCTTATATATCAACTATTCTTCATTTAAAATATGTATTGAAGTTTATGTCAATAGATTTCTTTGATGTTAGAAACATGCAATATTTTATGAGTCAAAACTTATTCAGAAAACCTGTTTTTCTCCTTCTCTGCGTGTCTAACTGGCTTACACTTATGCTCATGGCAGAATACACTTGCAAATCTTTGCAAGGCCAGTTCATCTATTTTATTTCATTCACTACTTTTGTGAAAAGATTTTCATTTATAGATGTTTTATTTATAGATATCAACCAAGCTTGGTTTATTCTGATGTAAGGTTACAGCAGTGGGGTACCCAAGAAAGATCAATCTCCTTACTCTAACAATGGTCTGCATTATAAGCTTTCTAAGAAGTGTAGGTTTATGGCGCTTTATTTATACCCATTAAAGACATTTACTAAGCTTGGCTTTTTGTGGCACAAGATAGGACAATAGTATTGGTATTTACAAAGTTTAGGTCATGAAACTCCATGGCAAAGCACCCTATCTATACTCGAATAGTGATGGACGACAAAACTATAGAACTATGACATAATGAACAGGATTTTCTGTTCCACTTTCCGTAACAATGGACTCATCCACTTGATAATTTTGCTGATAAAAAATCTCCTACCGATCATTTGAAATGATGGAGTCTTTCAAAAGAATTTTCTAAATTTTTAGATTATTTTATGAATGAATAATAGACTCATTTCTAAAGTTTAAACCTGGAAAAAAAACGGCACATCAGTAAATTGATATCAATAGATTAAGAAAATAGTTGTAATACTAAAAATAATTAAAATAATTAAAAAACCGACTATAATAATAATGATAATGATAATAATAATAATGATAATAATAATAATAATCATTATTATTATTATTATTATTATAATTATAATAATAATACAACTACTACGAGACTAACTAGCAAATATACTGAAATCAATTGAAACAGCCATTCTAGATTTGATACAATTATCAAAGTATCGGCATGGAAGGCAAAAACTACCGGACTCAATGCAGATCAAAATCCTCGCAGGAATAGCAATACATGTGATGATTTAGAGTACAGTTGAATGAAAAGCAGCATTTAGAGACAAGTGAACATTGATAGGGCGACCTCAGTCAATCTAGCCAAGAGCTTCAGTATACGGTATGAAATTGAAGGAATGTGATTGGCTGGCCCCGAGAAGGATGCTAAAGTAGTATCAGCAATGGACTTCTAAAAAATTTCCTCCACGCCTTTGTATTTCAAATCACCTCTGATGAGAGTCTCTTGCAAAATATATAGGATAATAGCGTACATGTTTTTCTATGTTAGATAACTGCGGAGACAATCCTCAAATGTCAGTCGTATAGTTTCTCGTTTCTACGCGCATTCATACTTGCACCGACACAAGCGATGCAATCTCCTAGAAAGACCGTTGTGTTCTCAGATCACGTTGCTGGGAAACTTGATGACGGATCTGCGAAAATGAAAATGCTGCATCTGTGGAGAAATGCATAATGGTTGAAAACGAGGAGTCAGATTAAGTTTCATTTTGTCTTGTCACTTCCTTGATGGTGTTAACGGGTGAAAAGGCACTAGAAGATTCCTGCATCTAAAATGCCACATATTTCTAATTGGATTTTACACAGACGATTTGTAAGCGAAGTTAGATTATTTTCTAAGATACTTAAACACCCTTGCTGACCTCTTGGGCCGGAGCCTAAATTGCTATCCACCTCAAATGGCCTCTCTGAAATCTACCTCCATCACTCTATATGCCTGTTATTCCCATCGTTCTCTATTTGTAGGTTCACACACACATGTACACGCACACACACACACACACACACACATACTCATATATGTTTAGGTTCATTGATCAATCCGTGTCACTTATAACACACACAAGTATAAGTTCAGACACTTTCTCTGGTCTCTCATCAGCTCTGTCAGTACTAACCCTTAAAGCTGTTCTTGACCCCTGGCTCCTTTTATCTATCATGGGAAAGGGGATGGGAACAGAACAACAACACTGACACACAGCCATTTTATCATAGGTGCATGGCAATATATCCTGACGCACAATATCACTCTCGAATTGCTGACTTTTGCATCACATGCACCTATTACAGTGTTAAGATCTCTCTAATTCTTTTCTAATACCATTAAAATGCTTTATCTATATGTTATGTAGATATTGGATATTGAGTACTCAAAATAAATGATATGCTTAAAGCTTCAATGCCTATTGAGTGTATGTTCTCCTTTCAATATCCAAGAAGTAATAGCTAAAAACTATCTATGTGTATTTGTATGTACATACATGTATGAGTATATATATATATATATATATATACGTATTTGCATATATATATATATATATATATGTGTGTGTGTGTGTGTGTGTGCACTTGTATGTATACATATGCATTTGTACGTATATGTATACATATATGTATTTGTACGTATTAGTATATATATTATTGTATGTATATGCATATACGTTTACGTATATATGATTGCATAAATATATGTAAGTATACATAGTATAGTGAGCTTTAGAACTTTAAACACTTAAGATTGAAAAACTTCGAAAAAATTTGTCTCTGTCACTCTGCCTCCTATTTTGCCAATATCTGTCAATGAAATTTATGTAATATTCTTTATTTTTTTTCCCCTGTTTCACACATACTTCGTTATCATGGTACGATTTATAAGTTGACTCTTGTTGGGATCATCAGTTACTTATCATGTAACCGTTTCGGGATTTTATATATATATATATATATATATATATATATATATATATATATATATATATATATATATATATCATTTGGCCTACTCAACGTAAATAGAATAACCAATTGAAGAAAACGGGGTTACTGAAGAAATCGAACCTGGGGCTGATAGGGCATCTGCTCTAACGCAACGTTGCTTTTTACCAATAAGCTAAACAGGCACCTAAAATGCAAAATCCTAAATAATTGATTCAACTCAGAATTCTCATTTTGTTCATTCATCGTCTTTATCTGCTCTATTAATTTTTCTAACGCAGACAGTTACATTATTAAGAAATATACCCATAACAACTAAAACCTTTGTATGATATTCCACGTGTACAAATTAGAGTCAACAAACCTTCAATGACCTGTGAGGTAGACACATATGAAGTTCCTTAACCTCATCAGCCCAACGTCTATACTATCCCTGACCTACGCACACTAATCTAATTTCCTTCTACCCTGACACCAGAAGTCCTCTCTAAGACCTACTACTGCTGCTTCCGCGACAGACTTCATCACTGACAACTAAGTTCCACACATCGGGATGACCCTAATGGATGGGATCCCATTTTTTGCTCACTAAGCAAAGCATCTGATAGTGGATTCATGTTCCACCGTAAACTTATAACCACCAAGTGGTACACACACACACACATACACACTCATATAGCACACTCTATCGAAGATGGGAATATTTCCCGAAACTTGTCTAGCTCACCAATAAAAACTTTTACGGATGAATAAACTTAGTTTCTATACATTTTTGCTTCTGAGTCTGACTCACTTCCTATAGTTCACAACACACACACACACACACACACACACACACACATACATACATATATATATATATATATATATATATATATATATGAGAATATATCTATATACGTATATAGATATTTAAAATCATACCCTCACTAATGTATATGCGTGCGTGCCTGCTTGCGTGTGTATTTTTCAAATCGTCTATTACAAGGAACAATGAGCTTCTAATCTTATTGTGCGACCGACGGACTACATTCAGGATGCCATCAGTATTGGTAGGTCACAAGTATTAATACTGACAAAAGTATTAATACGACTTATTACAGATTGTCTGCATTGAGTTTCATCTAATAATCTTTCTCATTCTTTCTCTCATATTTATATCTCTCTGCTTTCTTTTATATATTTGCTAACATAAACATTTTTTTCAAGCCTTGTGACAGATCGTTTTTCTTTCTCCTCTTTCTCGTTTTTTTTAAAAAATTGCGTACAGTCATATATTGTCGGTTATTCTCTAAAACAGACGTAGATACAACTGAGGACATTTAGTTGGGTATACATAATGATTTATGCAAACGCTCGCAAACATATATGTATCATCAGCCGTTTTAAGTCCACCGTCGGACAAAGGCCTCTCCCATCTATCTCGATGACGAATGTGATTGCGCTAATCTCTGCCATGTATTTCTATCTCGTTTTTCCGTCTTGTGTCTGGTCGGTTAGCCTTTCACTGTCTTCCCTTGCTATTTGGTTGCTCAATTACTCGTGCCATAGCTCTCATCCCGGTCTTCTATCAGATCCAATATGATCTTTTTCTCTCTGTAAAAATGATTTGTACCATTGCTCTTTCCATTGCTCTCTGTGCTAATCTGTTTTCGAGTTCTTCCATAATTTTCCAAGTTTTGCACCTGTGCGTTATGCCTAGTATCATTGATTGATTGTAAAGATGAGACCGGGGCTATTTGGTACACTTTCCCCTTGGATGGCAATAACTTCCTTGGAAATTGTTTGATTGAAACTCGAATACGACCAAAAGTTACTATTAGAGAGAAACATCCTTTGGAAGAGTCCTTGAAACCCGACACATCAGTTAGGTTTACCATAATATCATTTAAACATCCGGGTAAAAGTGTACCAACCTACCCCAAACATTAGTTCTCTGGCTACCTGGTACAGATGTGATGAATAAATAGTTATAGTTTAGAAAAATTACATTTTCAACCAGACCAGTATTAACAGTACTATACTCAAGTAGTAAGAAATATTTTGTCAAAGTGAAAAAAATACAAACAGGGTGACAAAAGCTTTTTGTCATGCAAATCTTTTTGTATTTTCAACACATATGACTCAAACTTCGTAGAAAAATGAACGACGTTTTTTCTGCTTCCTTAGGCCTACAATGGCACCATCAAGTTGCAGAAATACAAATTAAAGCAAGCGATTCCACCCGACCCGGTGCCTGATTAGTATCGGTCTCCCTTTTCCTTAGATATGATCATGTTAGCCCCCCCCCCCCGGCCTCGTCTTCTCTCGCTGACCTTCTCATCTAAGACAAGCCAAACAGCCACACAGACAGGAAACAAACAACCCCTGACTCCACCTCTTACATACCAATCTCATCTCAAATAAAATATTACTCTCATCTACACTGCTACAAACATCTCTTCTCTCACTCTTACTAAACAATCAAAGAACACAAAAATATTCCCACTTCTCTCTTCAGCATAAAAACATGTTAACAACCATGTTTTTCTGTGGTCCGCTGCAAATATTTTTTTCTGGAAAAGATTGCTGGATTTCGTTGAAATGCCTCGAATCAAAACCACGGTATATCAAAAGATTTCGAGATGTGACACCTATATCTTGAGTTTTCGTCTTCTTCAAATTGTCATTTTAATCAAGATCCTGTTGGATCACTTCATATCCGCAATGCAAGCATATATACATATATATGTATATATGTATGCATATAATGCGTATTATATAAAAATTAACAATTGCAACATGTATGAAATTTTATGCACACACACACACACACACACACACACACATATATATATATATATATATATATGTGTGTGTGTGTGGTGTACAATAAGCATTCGTTTTATATAGAAATAAACATTTACAGTATCTTATGTTTTTATCTGCAGAAGACATACATTTGTTAAACTGGGCATTGAATTATTATAAAGTCAGACACATTGATTTTGAGTTGGTGTCAATGCTTATGTTGCAGTCTCGCTTGAAAGCATCCATTTGTCAAGTAATAACAGAAATTTTTTATTTTATTTTATGAAAAGATGGGAAACAGTTTTTGTGCAGACTCCAAAGAATACACAGCATGTAATCTAGGTCGTAAGATGCCCGGATATAAAGTACTTGACTTACTTCATGATGACATTTTACTCTTTCTAGAATAATCTTTCAAGGTGCCTAATGCTTAATCATTTGAAGGGTTATAAAAAGACATAAAACGAGTCAATGTTTATTTTCAGAAAACAATTCTTTTAATTGGTATAATCATTTCCCCATATCTTTTGGATCAAAATCATGATGAGATACATTTGTTCAATTAAATAAGTATCCCGGGGCATACCGTCTATTTTTTGTGCCACATCCAAGCAGACTTTTGAAAGAAATCTACCGGACATATATATATCCTTGCAGTCATAGAAACCTCGGAATATATATGTCTCTAGAGTCCCAAAAGAGTTTATTGACAATTGACGATGATCATGAGGAGTTCAATTTTTCATCATGAGAAGGAGAAAGAAGCAATGGAAACAATCCTGGACAGGCCCGTTAAGTGTTCATGGAGAGTTGCCGAGCAACACTGTAGTAGCATTTAAGAGAGGAAGAAATCTGACGAACATTTGGGTCACCGAATTGAATCGTGTGGGTCATGGCAGCCTCCATGTCTCAACGAATTGAAAGTGTGATCAATGAAAATGCTTACACATTAAATTTGATTCAATTGAACCGGCAATGTGAATTATTTTGCGCTCTCTCTTCAATCAATATCTTAATTTTGGTCTCTCTTGAGGGATCCCCGTGATTTGACACAGTGTTCGAAAGGTTTTTGTCAATAATGTATATGGATCGAACAAATGAACTCAAATCAGGGAGAGAACTCCTTTCCCATTTCTATCCTTCCTATGTATCACCTTGAAAAATTTAAAATATTTTCTGTTGATCACATAAGAATCAGCTGAGTGATATTTCACAGCTGTTTTAGGTGAACCGTTTCTCTGCTTTTACAACCTGGTAATTGAAGATATTCCAACACATTTATCGCATAAGAGTAGAATGACTCCAGTAGATGTCCACTGGTATTATGTTTGCTGTTATCTAGTACAAACATTTGCTCTTGCCTCAAACTAAACGACTCCTACATTATGCTAGGGACTTTCATTAAAATCTCTTCGTAATCACATGGTTTCAAGAGATCGTACTCCACATGGTTTTTGTCTTTGCTAATTGCTTCGCTTTCTTAGATTACAGGGATTGAAAATTCGGCTATGTTGTCTTTTGGTACAGCTATATGTACGCAAAATCTTCAGCCCTTTACAAAAAGGAAGTAAGACACTACAATACGCAAATAAAGACGGAATAGAAGTTATACTGACATAATTTATGTACGTGTAGTTGTGTCTACACGTATAAGTGCTTGACGTTACAATTCTTATGAAAAAGATTAAATGATATTAGGCAATCATTGAATCATTGGTTATTTTAACATTAGAAGTCTTTTGGTATAAAAGCTTACTTATATAAAGATGAGTGTTTAAACTTATACGCTCCAAGCTTTTAATCCGACAATTTCTTATTTTCCCTTAGTATACTTGATATATATCGAATGTTTAATCTATTCGCATACATATATAGGTTATATACATGTTACATTCAATCAACCATACAGCGTTTTTTTTTCATCGGGGCAAAATTAAGTAAATTCCTAACTTTGAAAATTATTATTAAGTTGTATAGGTGCAGGTATAAAGACACTTTATTCCTGACTTTTTTGTATTTTTGTGAGTGTGCATGCGTGTGTGAGACACACACACACACACACACACACACATATATATATATATATACATATAATATCCATCTTCTAACATGTACACACACTCATACATATATGTGTGTGCATATGTGTATGTGCGTATGCACGGGCGAGTGTGAGTGTGAGTGTGTATGTGAGAGCTTAGAGCATATATATATATATATATATATATATATATATATATATATATATATATATATATATATATATATATACATACATATGTATGTATATACAATATATATATGAATATAAGAATAATTATGCTTTTTTTAATTATCATCTCGATACAAAAATCTGCTCCTTCCGGTGTTAATTGTAAAAATGTCTCAATGTTATTCAATTATGTAAACAACAAGTATCTATTTTCAGGTAATATTCTATTACGTATATTTACTTAAAATGAATTGATTTCCCCTTATAATAAACACCACAAAAATTAATATTTTTATCGTTACAAATAGAATAGAATTAATAACTTTTGAGGAGGCATAGTCCTGTCTTAGATTTTGAGGTCCTGGGCTGCTGCCTGCTCAACCCATTTGTAAATCCGACACTGACAATAGTGACATAACTCGGTTAAAGTGTTTGATCATTCCTATTCCATTAATATTTAGTTTGTTAGAGCAAGAAATCAACAGAACTAAGCAAAGGAGTGGAAGAAGAGAGTCAGCACGTTGGACGTGAAAACCACACACCTACTGGGGGGGGGGGGTACTGGAGCTCTTAGAGCACAATATGTATGGGGAAGCCTGAAAAATCTTTAAAAAAATTACATAAAGGCACATCCAGACAAAGCACCAACACTGGCTTGTGTAATGGTGAAGTCTTTCCACGTGGATCTGGTTCAAATATTACAGGCAATGAATTACAACCAATATTAATATTTCTATTTTTCACTGATACAAGGTTTTGTTTTGTCTCTGTATATCGAATCATAAGAATCAAAGCAAGTTTTTTTAAAATTTTTTATAATTCCTTCAAACAGAATTGTTGCTCGTAGCGCTTGTATTGTATTTGAACAAGCTCAAATTCTGATTGTAGCCAATGACTGCATTCCTTCCGTATATGTATCGGTCTAGTTGACAGCCATTTAACCTACTTGTTTTGCCCATCTTCCAAATAGTAGTGTTAGTCGTTTCAATATCATTGGCTGAATCGGAATAAGTTTTAGCAGGATTGAAAAAACAATACTCGGTTCAACTCATTTGAATATTATCACGTATAGATAAAAAAAGAACCGTACTGCATTTATGTGTATAGATATAAAACTTGGTTTATTTGGTTCATATTTGTGTACATTGTATTCCATAAAATAATTGTTTTGCTTATGCATGTGAATCATATTGAAATAAAATAGTTATTTGGAACGATTTCACAACCAAAATGCGTATTTGTTGTGCTGATTCTAATACAAAATTGTTTCTTCTTGCATAAAATTCCTGTTTTAAGTCTCAAGATCAAGCTGTGAAAGCAAAATTTCTGTTTGTTCAAATACTTATGACAGATACTGTACATATTAAACGTATGAATGATGTATTATGATGCTTACTCGTGTGTATAAATGTGCATTTACCTAATTATGTATTTTGAGCATCTACTGGAATTCCAGTGCGTCAAAATATCAATTCCATTGTTTTGCTTGGTTTTCTGGAAGTGTCATGCGCATTCCTGTTCCTGAGTTTCTGTTCCACCCTCGGCTAATTACTTCCGGTTACGTAAAACGTACTGTGAGCTATTCTTGTAATATACTCTGCGACCAACCTTTTATAGTTCTTTTATTGCAGATAGGAAATTGAGAGTCGTTCATATAAAATAATAGTTTGATCCAACCATCCAGTGTAGCAGAATCTTCGATGATTTATTGAATGATGGTGTATCGTGTTTCTATTCTATTTGTTATGTTGTTCATCGTACGCATTAATAACTCATTTTGGTCGGATTTAGAATCAATTTCTTCATTTTAAATCTCAATAAGAAATACAGACTAGAAAATAGGAATCCAAAGACAAATGATCGTGTATTATTAACTTTATCTTGATCACAGAAATCGCTTCGTACTCAACAAAAGGAAGAAAGACAGAAAGAAATACCGATAAGAAAGAAAGATGAAAAAGTAAGAAAGAGAGGTTGGAAGAAAGAAAAAAGAGAGAAAAGACGAAAGAGAGAAAGGAAGATAGAGATAAAAAGAACGAATCATGTCATTATGTAGCGGAAGATGCAGAGAGCTACTCACATAAATTGATATTTCTACTCACTTGACGATGATTATTCAACTGGTATAATGAATGGAGGATTAAAAAAATGAATCTTGTTTTTAAAGAAAGAAAAGTGGATTAAAATCAATATAGCCAAATAGAAACGCTAAATTTTTTAGGGGTCATGTTATAGCATATTCAGTTTCTGTTCAATCGATTCATTTCCAGTATAACTGAATTGTTGGTCTTATACCTACGGTTATCTCTTTTCACAACTAGGTTCTCATTCCATACCAACTCTGCCTGATCGTTTAGTATTCAAGCAGAAAAGTTTTCGCTGGAAAAAAGATACAAATCTTGTCAAATACTCAAAAACAGCAATTAACTTAACATTGAGAAAATATTGACACTTACTCCTGTTACACACACACACACACACACACACACATACAAACTCATATATATATATATATATATATATATATATATATATATATATATATATATATATATATAAACGAAAATAATGTGAATATGTTTGATGTTACGAAGACACCTACACGAGAATCTGAGGGACCAGACTATTTAGGGATAGGTGATTTGCACTTATTTACTCAAACAACACAGATGTGTTCATTGAAACGAAGCATATTTCGTCTTAAAAACAAAGATCCTCAGGAAGCAGATCAAATGCACAGAGGAATAAAATGATATTGGAGAAGTTCGTGGGGATAATATGTCGAGATTTACTGCTTTTGCCTGAAAGCCGGTTGGAAGAGTTCAAAAGACCGTTGTGTGAATCCAATGTTTTCTCTCTCCCCCATTTTTTTTCGTCACACAAATTGGTACTTGATCGGAAACGGATGTTTGTCCAATTTCCAAAGCAGTGAATGGCATACCTCGAACATTTGTTTTTTATAATTTGCTTTCGAGCACGCCAGTCTGTTAGAAACCATCAACCAAAACTGCCAATATTGGTTTCTTCAGTTTTCTACTTGGTCTGGCTCGCCAGTTAGCTGATTACGTATGTAACGCGCGTACAGCCACCCCAATGGACCGAGCGAACTGAAAACTTTAACATTTACTACTTATCATGTTTAGCAAAACATTTTTAAAAAATACTCCTGTAATAGGTTTTCAGTGGGAGACTTATTTGCAATGTACTTTAATGCTAAATTGATTCCTTAATTTGTGTCCAGCAGCATTCATACTTGCTTTTTGAAAATTAAGACATTTCTAGTGTGTACTGCCCAACAAAATGTAAGAGAGGTGAGTTATTCAATGAGACCCCTTTTTACCAATTTTTCAATCGATCAACCACCAACATGGTACGCTGCCAAAACACATTGGTCATGGACGGTCTCTATTAAGTGACTAATCAGACCTGTTTGATTTCTATCTCATGTTACTAAAGCATCAAAATAAAGGCAGGGCGTTTACGGGCGATAGTTAAGCTCAGTTAACCTTTTTCTCTTTTGACTGAATGAAAAGTAATTGAATTACTCTGCCAGTCTATATCACCCGTTGTACTTAATTATTTTTTGTGGGCAACAAAATGAAGCAATGATCAGATAAGCTCATCAGATAAGCACAAAAACCTATGGTTACTTAAAATAAAAGCTAAACATTGAGTTTATCACGTACTGAGTCATATACAAACCGATCTTAATTATTTCGAAGACAAACATATCAGACACATACTTGAGTGTGTGTCTATGTGTTGGTGGATCAGTGTGTGCGTGTGTATGTGTGTGTGAGAGAGAGAAGGGTGAGAGTACTACTGAATGTGTGTCTTCACGCTGTTCTGCGTACACAGAAGAAGTGTTTCGTTGTAAAACTTGAAAAAATACTCTAATTTGTATCACATAAACTTATTAGGTTATAAATGATATTTATCATATTTTATCATAAGTTTATTCTTAGGCTCCCCGTAAAGATCAGTGTAGGATAAACGTTTAAGACACCACTGAAAGCAGACATAAAAATCAAATTGATCGATGATCATCATATGTTTTCGGTATTATGACTCTTGTCTTTAAAGAGATGACGTTAATCACGTAAAGTGAAAATTCAGTAGGATATCATCATCATCATCATCATCATCCTTTTAGCGTCCGTCATTGGACATACACCTTTCCGAATATTTGCTCATCGTTGGCGTCCTAAAGCCAGTACTTTCTGAACTTATCTAGTTTGTCACGCCATTTTATAAACATTTAAGCCTTCATCTCCCCAATAGTCACTTATGGAGCTGAAACATGGAACCTAACCAAGAGACAGATCTACAAATTGAGAACCATGCAACGTGCACATGAAAGACTTATGCTGGGCCTCACATGGAGAGACCACAAGACAGCACAGTACATCCGAGAAAAGACAGGAGTCAAAGACATCATAGAATCCATTATAAAGCTCAAATGGCAGTGGACTGGCCATTTTGCAAGAATCGTGAACAACTGATGGACATCGCGACTCACGACGTGGATCCCCCGAGATCACATGCGCAAGTGAGGCCGGCAGAATCTTAGATGGAGAGACGAGCTAGACAAATCCAGAAGGTACTGGCTCTGTGACGCTCATGATAGAGAAGTGTGGCAAATCCTGGGGAAGGTCTATGTCCAACGACGGACGTTAAAAGACTATTGATGATGATGATGATGATGATGATTGGAAAATTTTTTATCAACCCCCATATCAGCAAAAAAGTCAATTTGCAATGTAAGTGTATGTTAAATTGGTCCTTCAGTCAGTGTCCAGCAGTATTCATGTGTGTTTCTTTTCGAAAATTCGGACTTTTTCTTTCAGAAAATTCACACTACCCAACTGAAGGTGAGACTTAACGTATCTATTCTTTTTTTTATTAATTGATCAACCCTAACACGGCATGCAGCCAAAAGACATGTCACATGACGATTTCTATTGAGTGACCAACCGTTCCTGTATAATCATTTGTTCGATTAATCATAATTGACTGATAAGTTATGCAACAAGTGATATCACGTGGTAGGATTTATTGATGAAATACGCCAAACTCTTTATTCACTCGTAGGGTTACATACTAGTTGTTACGTAAAAGTTTAGGGAATTTAAATACTACGCGCTAATCCTTGCGAAATTTCCGTATACATACCATACCATACCAGAGTGACAACTCCGAAGAATACGGATAACTTTAGTGGTGGTGGTTGGGGGGGGGTAAATACACACGATTGTATATTAGGTTCAAAAGAATGATTTAAATGAATTACAAGTAAGTTTGATTTTCAGTATTTCCCCCGTCAGTCCAAAACAAATCAAATATGAATTCAAATACAACTCTCTATATCGGTATAATTTGCAGATGTTTGACCATTTGCTGACTGCCGGGCCACCAGCTCTTAAACCTGGCTCCAAATTCACAAGCACGGTGTGAAAAGGCTGATATTTCACCTCATCATTTGCGGACCAGTTTGTAGGTGCGACAGAGACTCGGAAAAAATGAACACGTCTAACAAAAGCAGTACAAAAATATGGTAGTGTCCAGCGAATATCCAGAGGCAAACATCAAGTAGTAAAGTACAGACATACCACTAACTAATGCATAAAGGTAGCTCAATTATTGAAAGTAGCCATACAGTGTCTTTCGGAAGGTACAGTCATTGCAAGCACACATGAAGAGGAGAGGAGAAATTTGCTCTGTGTTGCAATGATCTTAGGAAGTAAGATACAGCGGTGCAATGGTTTATCAGTCAGTTCTCTCAGTCCTTATGGCATAATGCATGGAAGAGCCAATGAAATAAAACATCCAGCTGGTCATTAACTATTGAACGCAAAACAACACATTGACGTATCAATAAGTCAGAACATGCTTTACACGGTACCAAATGGGCGATGTAAACGAGAAGACGCATAGGTCTAACCATGACCATGAAACATGTAACAGATTCAAAGTTAACCTATGTGAGCCGATTATTGCATTAGTTATAAAGACCTGGAGCGTATTCTTATAGCTATTGTCAAGGACATTGCTCAACATTCTGAGAAATTTGATGTTATTTTGCCATCAAATATTAAACAAATCAATTTTGCATATGAAGCCACGGACAATCTGGATATCAACGAAGGAACAATGGGAGGCAAGAATAAACAAATTTCATTCAATAGTTTTATATCAAAGAAATCCGACTGGGCAGTTTTGTAGACGTGAACACAAGGCCCAACAAGAGAACGTAATATGCTAGAGAAGTATTCTGAATTGTTGTCCGATGATTTTACGGTGGTTGGCAGAAGACCTGTAACTCGACCTTTTTTCTTTTATCAAACTGGTTTGGTTTCATGTTGAATGTCCCTTTGCTAAAGAGACTACAACACTTAATTTTCCATGGATATCTAGAAACATGACGGAAAGTTTCCATGATGTTAACATCGAACCTCTTCCTGCTTCTCAAAGTATTCCTACCCTACTGAGTACAATACCATTCAGACTATGTTGAAGATTCTCTAGGTAATTATGGCAACGTTGGATCAGGAAGCAGCTGCTCTAACTGTTGAAGCAATTTACACGAAGGCCAAAGAGCAAATGAGTAAATGCTGAGCTTACTCATGAAATTGAAGAAACACAAGGCCAGATTTTTCACCCAGTTCATGCTTTGACAGGTTGTGACAGTGTCAACAGTTTCTGTGGCAAAGAGAAAAATCAAGCCGTAGCGAGTGATTATGGATGATCCACACGGACAAAACCCAAGAAGTCTTGGTGACCATGAATCAGTTAGTTCTAACTAGTCTTAGTTCAATTCTGATCAAAACTTTTACATAGTTTTGCATCTTTTACCAGCTATCAAGTTACTGTCAATAGTTTGAGATGGGTCTGAAACATTGAAATGCGATGGCAGTAAACAAACTATTCCAAGGGTTGTCACGCTACAATATCTAATTCGGGTAATCTTGATTTCATTTTCTTTCTTTGTTAAGCTTGGTTTTCCATGCTTTGTTCGTGTTGAGTGGAGAAAGCCCCGTCGAATTGAACTACGCACTTGTCTGACTTCTGTCAATTGACTTGTTGATATGGACTTTCTCTTTGATTTTCCTCAGTTTCCAAGAGCGTTCCCAGTCTATTATACGAACTCCTGTCTAAAGAAGGAAGTGTTTTGTTATCTTCAAATATGGTCAATCACTCCAGATCTTTCTATCTCACCTCTGATTCAAGTTTGTTATATTTGTCAAAGCCAACCATCAACTATAAGGAAAGAGCGTCCTCTAATCTGTTCCAAGTTCTTTACACATATCAGCCAGGTAGCGACCTAATGGATATACCTGAGCCAATGGTGTACCTGTTTTATGTATTTTGAGTATGCCATGCATATGAGTTTGCTGTGGTGTTGTGTCAGTTGTCAACATTTTTTGTGGTCTGAGATGCTCTTTGTTCTTTTTTAGGAGTTTGGGCAGTTTCCCCTCGGTCGATGAGGTGGGGTCTTTCTTAATCTTCATGTAGTTAGCCGACTCTATAAATTTAACCATCTCCCCTTCGCACACTTTCTTATCGAGTACAACTGTGACTCTACCTTTATCCTCCGGCATTATGATAATACTATGGTATTATTTTTTGTGAGATACATTCCGATATATCCACCCCTCGGAAGAGTGGCAGCAGACGCCTATAACTGGGGGATCAGGTTTATTGAAATACGACTACGACTTGAAACGAAAAAAAAAAGACTATAACATCAAACATGGGAGTGAGCACTTATGAATATTTTAATAATAATAAAGTACATTTTCCGTCGCTTCAGTCGCCCAACGCCTCATTACGACTCACTTATTTCTAAAGGAAAAGGGGAGGGGAATTACCGCCCATTGAGTCTTCGGGACTATTTTGTGTGTGTGTTTTTTTTAATACGACCGTCATTGTATTCCCTTTTTTTCTCCAAGTCAGTCTTACTGTAATCATGATTACTGCTATTTGATTATCTATAATATCAGATTTGTCAGCTTTGTCAGGTTGCAACATAATACCATACATTTTTTCAGTGATCAAAAGATAGGATTCAGATGATATTAGATATTTTATGGATAACAAAGACGGAATTGTTTTTTCTTGTTATGGTATTTGACACATGCACACACATACACACATGCACACACACACACACTCATACACTGTACACACACTGCACACACATACTCACAAAACGAACAATGGCGAAGGGAGAAAATCACATGGGAGTAATTATAGACAATGAACACAGGTCTGACAAATATGATTGTGAAAAAAGAAAAAAAAAAGCCAGTTCAATAATGGGAATTTTAAGGAGAATATTCAAGCGCATGGATGAGAAAAGATTCGTGCCCCTTTAGGAATCCTTAGTTTGAATTCACCTAGAGCATTCAAGTTCAGCCGGGGCCCCATACAAAACAACGCATTGAGTTAATAGAAGCAGATCAAAGCGAAGTCAAGTACCTGGGATGGCTAATTCATCTTATGAAGAGCGTCTCCGTAAATGGAGGCTATCATCTCTTTGCTATAAAGGAGGAGGAGGAGGAGGAGGAGGAGGGAAAAGACAGAAGTATATAATAACATGAACGGGAATCCTAAGGAGGGTTGGTAGCTTCATTAAAAAGCGGAAAGAAAAATACACAAGGAAATGGAAACAAGGGAACAACCACAAAATGTACCAACAAAATGAACAGACTGGAAATACGTAAATATACTTTTAATTTCCACGTGGTGATGATATGAAGTATTCTAACAAATGAAAGTATCATGTAAAAAATCTAAAATGATTATAGGGATCTGGAGAAGGGGATTTAACACAAAACCTTTTCCGAAAATATCACTAGGATGAGCTAATATTGAAACGTTCGTTCATTTCAAGTTTCAGTGTTCCGTGACACCATAGTACGTGAATAACGAACGTTAAGTATTCGAAATTACGAAGTATCCGCAAAGTGATAAATGGACGATTTTAGGGTTGTGCTTTATGCTATTAAATGGTCGGTAACTGTCTGAACGTTTTTTCTTCGAATGGAGGAATGAGGAGGTTTTTTTTATCTTGCTTCAAGTTCAAGTTGATTACGACCGTGTTTTGCTGATTGATATATATATATAGATGTTGTTCAAGTAGTAATTTAGATAAGTGAGGGGTTATGTTGGAAAATCCTTGTCCTTGTTCAACTGTTCAATGATTAACGAGGGCATATCCTCTGATATTCAGGGATAAACTATTTAATTCTTTTTTTCAAATATCTGGAAGTCCTATTAACATACCTCCTGTGATAGTCTTTAATCAATTTGGAAGCTGTAGTCATAACCTGTATATTCATATTTACTAAAATCTTCCCTTGTATGTTCGTTATTTAGTTCGTAGGTATTCTGTGCCTCTTATCGTCGGTGTTATGAAAAAGATTTTGACACAGCTTATTAACAACGCCATCATAGAATCCATTAGAAAAGACTGATGATGAGGATGATGATGATTAACAACAAATTGGACTCAGGATTTGTTTAAAGAAGACTCATTATTTTATTCATGTTATAGAGAAATACACACACACACACACACACACACACACACACGCACGCACACACATATATATATGTATATATATATATATATATATGTGTGTGTGTGTATTTCTCTATAACGTAAATATATATATATATATATATATATATATATATATATATATATATATATATATATATATATATATATATATATGCATATGTGTATAGTTACTTTACTGTACTTATTGATAATAAATGTGTCGTATGATTTGAGTAACAATGCATTAATCGAATGAACTTGTCGTCGGTAATGTGGATATGCTTTGATAATTGTGCTTATCAGTATCAAAACAACAGAAAGTTTCATATTTTTACCAAAATCAGGGAATTTTCTTCAATCCTTTCTTCAGACATACGACAATACGCACATAGCAATAGGTCCTATATCAGCTTTAACTGTTTAACTGTTATTTTGATAACTGTAGTCCTTACCTTTGACTGGCAACACATACACATACACACACACATAAATGTACACATATACACTGGCATAATACCCGTAAAAAATGGTTAGATTTTTACGTATGGATCAGCAGAAATCGAACCTGCCACCAAGAGTGTAGCTGCTTCAATGTAGCGATGCTCACTTTTCTAGGGCGAGTGATATAGTAACTGTTTAACGACGGAGATAATCTCAAATAGGTTTTCATATAAAATAACGCAATTTATAATTCATATATATATATATATATATATATATATATATATATATATATATATATATATATATATTATATATATATATATATATATATATATATATATATATAGAGAGAGAGAGAGAGAGAGAGAGACTCCAAGTTAACATACTAGGTAGATTCCCCCATGTCTTGTCTGTTTTGTTTTTTAACTTTCGACAGAAAAAATGCTTTACCTCTTTGTTGGCCAATTCTTTCACTCACCTACCCGATTTTGGAGCATTTTTTAAAAAGATGGTAAAGTATCTTGCTATCCTTAGAAGGGTTTGGAAAATGGGTGCGTCTGTGTGATCGGATGTTGTCCATCAGGCATCGAAAGGAGTGGCTTGTAACAACTCTAGAACGCCCCAGGAGGTTAACAGGATCCTCAATAGTGTTGTAAAATTATTGGAGAAATTTTCAACAAAAAACAAAACAAAAAAACCTATAAACAACTGAAAAACACAAAATAATCAAAAATTAAACTTATTAAAAAAAAAATGCAATAATTAGTAATATTACTCAAAAGATGATGGACATTTCTGTCATTTTAGTTTTATGGCAAACTGAAAAAAATCTAATCCATTGTGATTGATAACAGTTCGGCTCTATCTGTGAGTCAGGGCCTTTATCTTGTAATTGATTACTTGCAACGGATAATTTGCAATAGATTAACTACCTACAGTCAAAGTCTCTTATCTGCCGTTAATGGGTTAAGAATGAAAATGTCAAGTGAAAAAAAAAAAAAAGAACTTTCGAAAATGGAATCACTAGGTTGCAAGAAAACAAAGGAGATAAATATCTCCTTAAATGTCTGAGTTAAAAATAGAATATTCATAATAAAATTAAAACATTCATCTATTTGTCTGTGGGTAATATAATGCATTCATAATACATATATATATATGTATATATATACATATATTATGAATGTGTTATATTACTTTGAAAAGATCTCCCGTTATTACACAGTGAATCTATCATCTAAACGGCGTAAATAGAATAAACAATTAAAGAAAATTGATTTTCTGTTGGGATTGAACCCGTGACCAATTAGGCGGCTGTGTCAACGTAGTGTTGCTCTCAACATTGAGGCAAATAGCTGCCCGTAATGCATGTGCTCAAATAACTTCTTCAATTCTAAAAATCCATTTTGTTCGTTCACTGTCTTTACCTGCCCCATTTGGTTCTGAACGCAGACAATTACGTTATTAGGAAATGGACATATAATCAACAGAAATAATTGTAAATATATTATTTTGAAACTCTCTTTGAAATGATATCCTGTGATTACACAGTGAATTATCATTTGGCGTAGACAGCACAAGCAGAATATGCAATTAAAAAAATGGGTCTGCTATTCATTCTATTACACTGTATAGGCCTAATGATACATTCGCTGTGAAATAATTGGAGATCACTTCAAATAGTTTCAAAGTAATTAACGCATTTATAAAGGAGTCTGTTCTTCCACTTGATGGAGTTGATCAATTTAAAAGTGAAACCATCTGTAAATAGATTTTCTAATATACAATCTTGCGAAACATGGCTGGTTAAAAGACTTGGACATGTATGGAAGATTTCAATCAAATGACACGAGTAGCTTTGATTCCATATAAAATGACAATGCAAACTCTTATTCAACAGTTGTTTTGAGGTTTTCTTTTTGTAATACTTTGTTAGCCATCGGCCGTTGTCAAAAAGTAAGTGAAATAACTATCCTCAAACACAGTAATCATCACAATGATATCATTCTAAGTAACTGGGTTTTTTTTTAATCAGGAAATACATAGTTACCAAGCATAGCCATGATTACTTGCCAGGTAAATTTGTCAGTGGTTCGGAGATGCAGAACTAATTCATTCTTTCTGCCTGTATTAGTTGATGCACATTGGCAGACTGATTACAGATGCATACACGCATATCATGAAAACTGATCCTTGAGTTGATAGTAACAGAAATAGAGAGCAACTTGTTCGGAAAATGATAATAACGTTAATCTTTTACTATGTTTTCGCTTGACTTCGTGAACGAAGATTGTGAAGAGGATTTTACGTCTATTGTAAATCTGCCTATCACCGGTGGGGGGTACACGATGCAGCAAAATATTTCCATTGCCCTTGGAGGAGAAGGTCTGGCAACCTGAAGGAGTTTAGGTTTTAATGCATTGTTTCTTTCCGGATTACAACTGTGGCTTGCGCATTGTTATTTTCAAGGTGAGGTGCGCCGTGTCGGTAACCACATCCACCCATTAAAAAGATTTAATTGCATGGCTCAGCAAGTGGAACGATGGTAATAAAATCTTTAGGTTGTATGTTTTCTATTTGAGTTTCCTTCTCCCAGTCTGTCAGTTGAGTTGGTTTCAGAGATCTTCCACTCGATAAGGGTGTTATCGAGAAGACTGGATTCAGTAGATTATTCAAATGTTCTGGTCCCGGATGTCCCGCTAAACTGCAGTTCGTATTTTATACGATTTTGAACTTTCAATATGGTACATGTCTTGTATTGTATATTTCACTCAGCGTTGCAGATCGACTATTTTTTTCATTATGCACGATTCAGTCTTAGCCTCTGAAGAAGAGTGGTAAAGTCAGGCAATGATACTTTTTTTTTTTTATTTAAACAGAATTTTCAATACTCATAGAGGCTAAAACGTGGTATGCAATGTGACTTTTAATTTTTAACTGCCTTTAAAAAAAAATCCAATTTCTAAGTAATCCCTAAGAATCATTTTAAGTACCGAACTTCGATTTACTTTCAGGGACAAATTATTTTTTGCTTCATGCATAATTCGGGGTTACCAATGTCTCAACATACTTCTTAATAAACACTTAAACTCTCGTTACTTACGGATCCTTTTTTTCTGTCAATCATGTACTTATCTATTTTTTTCTCCTTTGTAACCTGGTTGCAATGGTTTCGTTAAAAGAACAGTTGGAATCGAACATGTAATCTTCTTTGTTCATCCACCATTTTAACCACTATGCTACACAATTTCTGTATGTATAGCTATTTAACTAGCTTTCACACTCCATTTCCCATCAAGGAGCGGCTCGCTTAACAAAGGTACCGATAGCTTAGTATTTTTGTGTCGCTCCGATTCCCACATTGACATCATTTTTTTTTGTCATGTTTGTTCTTTGATTTGTCACAAAAGAGTTCTTTCCATGCTGATAATCTTAGAAACGTTTCTAAGTCAGAGATTGAGTATTTCTGATCACAGACAACATCTGTCACTCTTGATTTTTGTTGGGGACATTTTCAATAAATGATTTATTCTACGGGTATTATATGTGACATTCTTGTCTTTACCTAAGCCTTATACGAGCCATCGCAATTCGATAAGCTTATAGATCTTGTCATACATATTATTTTGGTAAGAGGTTGTGCCGAAAATATTAATATGACTGGCTAAGATTGTTATAACGGTTAATCAATATCCTCATAAGGAAAATGAGTTGTTATATCAAAATAACGAAGTTGAGATCCGAGTAAAAATAGAAAGCAATAATGGATTTGACTGAACGGTAACCAAAGGTCTGTTAGGATTGTTAGTAGCATTAAAGTAATACTCATAAATGACAATAATCCAAAAGAGAAGGGATACAACGGCTTCAAATGAAGATGAAAAGTCCTCGTTAGTGAATTAGATGTAAAATCCGAGACTCATTTTTGATTGAAATTCTGTGGACTCTCCGAACTTTAGGATTATCCATCGATTATAAATACTATTTTAGATGCTTTATACCTATTATTTCTATGACTCACTCTCTTTAAACAAATCAGAGCTTGAGAATCGAAAGATATGATAGTCAAGTAGTATCTATCTATCTACTTCAGAACTTTTAACAGAGAAAATTCAATAACAAGTGGAAAAAGCATATGGGATCAACTAAGTCTTCAGAAGTTTAATTTTATTAATCGGCCCAATAATGCTTTTAATGGTAATTTACTGTCAGTGCATTCTTTTCCAAACACAAAAAATACAAATTTACGTATGCAAAAGTATTATCATTAATTTGAATTCTGAATATTTTTCATAACCTAACTATATATAATTTAGCAAAAGATGCACCATTGGGAATACTTAATACATTGAAAACAAGTCTTTCTTTCCTTTCCTTGCTTATTACGCCTTTCTCTACTGATGAATAAATTTTCCTCCTTGTCATTTACTTTGAGATTATCGATCTTCTTGCGTTTCATTTATCATCACATTTTACCCTATTTTGGTAAACGTTATTCTGTAGCAAAGTTGAACCTGACGATTTTCTTGTTCTGCATTGATCTCATCCCTAAACATCCAGTCGATGTAGAAGTTATTTTGTTTACCCTTTAACATCGGTAAAGCCCTTCTGGCCTCTCTTTATCAAGGGAAACAATGACGAGCATCGAGTGACCAGCTGCACGAAGCGTGATACATTCTTACACCTGGAAAGTTTCAAATTACCATGTAAATAATCAGGTATTTGCTGAAGGATATTTAGCACGAACGCACGTACATGGATACATAAATACATACATGTATGCATGCATGCACACATACATATTTGTTTAAATAAAGACGGGAGGCAAGGAATGTATTTTTTCATTTTTGTAGTTAACCTTTCTTGTTTGCGTACAAGTCACGATCCATTAAATGTAAATACTGCCGCACCATTTGTGATAAGATACTTTCAATCATAATTCTAGCTATTATCGAAGTACGAGGATATTATTTGTTTTTCAAATTTTTGAATCCTTTCGATAACGGTGTTTGCCTTTTACACATGAAATTCGCATGTTTTACATACAACTACCATCCTATCCGGTTGGTTAATTGACCATTCGTGCTCGTATTAATAAACATAAAATGCTAGTCATTACTATTTCCATCAGTTCTCGCCAAATGCTTGTAAACAGTACACTTATACTAGTCAATATTAATTGTTCAAAATAGCCACAGATTCTTGTAGCCCTTATCAAGGATTCCAAAGCTAAACAAGATCTTCTTCAATTTTGGAACTTTTTATCACTCCAATGAATGAGACCATCCAAATGCCGGCTGATTGAATATTCCACCGACAACTCAATTCACACACCAAACTCCAATACACACACACACACACACACACACACACACACACACACACAGACACACACACAATATTATTAATTCTCTATATTGTAATCCCACGCATTCTGATGAAGCCTATTCATGGTAAGTTAAATAAATAAATCGCTTTCCTTTACTTTCTTTCTTGTCTTTTTTAATATCATCTTATCGGATAATTCTTATCCATACACCGATCCTTTACACAAGTGATCATCCATCGGATCACCAAAATTCTAGATGAAAACCAACCATAGGAGCGCCCTGGCTTCAGAAATAGCTACTAAACCATAGACTATCTCCATTCAGAGAAAGCAGCAGAATATCGAATGTGGACTTTAAAAGGGCCTTTGACTCTGAAAATCCCCAGAGTCATTGACGCTATAGAACAACAAGGCATAGACTTCGTATACATCCGAGTACTGCAACATACCTACCGAGTCTCCAGCGAGTCTCCATGAAGTCATCAAGAGAGGAAAGAATAAAGCGAACATTCACACTAAGTTAGCAAGATTTCGGTAGAGCAAACTCGACTTGGAAGAACACAAAAATTCCATTAGTCCAGAAAAGAAAGTTATACAACAAATGTATCCTCCTGATAGTCTCTTATTGAGCTGAAACATGGAACCTAACCAAAAGATGGACGCTCAAACTGACAACCATGCAACATTCACAAGGAAAAAACATGCTCAACCTCGCATAAGAAGATTACAAAACAGCACAATATAGTCGAGAAAAGATAGGAGCCTGAAATATCAGAGAAACCATTAAAAAAAACTCAAATATCAATAGGCTGGACATGTTGCAAGAATGTCAGAAAAATGCAGGGCATTATGATTAAAAACGGGGATCCCAAGAGATCACATGCAAAACCGGGTCTAACAAAATATTATATGGAGTAACAAGCTGGATAAATTCAAAATGTATTGGCTCCGCGATGATAGAGAGGTCTGGTAAATCTTGAGGAAGGGTTACATCCAGCGACGGTCATTAAAAGCCAGATGGTGATGATGATAATGTACGCCCAAGATACGAACGCAACATTATATATATATATATATATATATATATATATATATATATATATATATATATATATATATATATATATATATATATATATATATATATATATATATATGTGTGTGTGTGTGTGTGTGTGTGTTTATATACTCATTCACTCACACGCTCATGCATATATGTATATAGATAGATATGTGTGTATATGTGTATTGGCATTCAATACCAATAGACACATTCACATAAAATTTGACACTCTCTACCTTTTCATATGACATCATACGCGCCTTCCATTACACAATACATATTTCAGTCCGACTATAAGACTAATTGTTATTTTTGGATTTTCGAAAAGTTGTCAAAATAAGAAAATTACTGTTACTCCTCTCGATTAAAGAATTCTAATGCACAACTCGTATTCGAGTTGTTGCTCCGTTATTCTGATTTTACTTCAATGGGAGGTTAAGGGATCCCTCCTATGTCCAGGGTTATTGCGCAGGTGGCAAAGGCAGCTTCGATAATTTAATCACGTCTAAAAATGATACCGATCAAATTACTCGAATCAGAACACCTGTCAATGCTGCCTTTCTCAATGATCTTACATTGAACATGATGATAATGTCTCAACAAACCCTTACAATATATCATTGTCAAATTCTAGTTGAAGTTAATTTTGTTTTCCCACTGTAACAGCAACAACAACAATAATTTTCACCAAATTTAGGGGGCTTACACTCTTCCCTGTTTGTCTATAACGTCATGGCAAATCAAACCTACATATAAAATGAAATTTTTCTACCGTGATTTGAAATCATCAACATGTTATTGAATGGCGGCTCTCTTACCAACTGAGCTAAACTGACAAATTTTTCGAATTCATGTTTTATATCTACTATACGAGATTCACAGGAGTCATCTTTAGTTGGAATAGCAGAATAAGAAAAAGAAAAGTCAGGGTTTTCCGATATAATTCTTATTTATCTTTTTATCACCATCTCTTGCAAAACATATCAAGACCTCATATAGAACCCCGATGCCCTGAAAAATTGAATTACCCCCTCAGTGGATCATGTGTTTACAGTTTAGTTTCTCACTAAAACAAATTTAGCTTTATATGAAGTTCGCAAAGTACAAAAATATTCTTTTTCCAAGAGAAAGTGATCACTTATAGAAAAACACTCAGAGTGTACACCTCTGCCAACGCCATTATCACTAAAAACTCGATTATGATGACGTCATTACTCTGTTATTACAATCAAAATGCCAAAGTATTGTCCCATCTCGAAATGTTAACAAAATCTCGAAAGAATTTCTACACACTACTCAGAAAGTCAATCAATTTATTCCTTGGTCAATGGCCCACACTCCCACAGAATATCATTGATTCATCGAGAACTTTTGGAAATATTGTGTTGGTAAATAGACAAACGAATAGACAAACATGTGTGAAAACATGATATCTGTCCGATTCCGTTGGCAGAGGTAATGAGATTTGTTCAATTGTGCGTCCTTGAGCGACTATTTTGACAATATGTGAATCTCTGGATTCAATTTCCATCTGTACTATATGTGCAAGCTACAATACAGAAGGGTGCAAGCATCTGCATTCCAAATGGCAGACGAATGTTTTTGCTTATCGCAAAAAGCACGCTATTTCTATTTTTATACTATTGCTAGATGTTGATATTTTTATTTGAGGTGTTCACCTAAATAACTGATTGTCCACAGAGATTGCATTCTTCCAAAATAATTTGTTGAAATATCATTTTCTCGTTATCGTATGTTCAGCTTTTAAAACTGCCAAATTATTCTGGCGTCAACTGCTCGGCTTGAACAAAATATGTATCATTGTTACCACTGATAAGTTTTAGTAGATTATTGTCTTGTGCCAGTACTATTTCGTATTTCGAAATGCCCAAGCCCAGTAATCTTGTAGACGTTACATAATACTTTGAATATTTATAGTTGTCTTGAAAAACTAGTCTGAACTTAACGGTTTATTTTTACATGATCAGATACAATCGACAGTGGTTTCCAACAAAATTATACAACGATAATTGAAAAAAAAAGTGAATAACCTTAGCCCTTTATTTTCCTCTTGAGAAACGTAAACAGGGTGTGCACGTTGAATTTATCACCCCAAAATTTAATTACTTGAAACAGCAGGACATTCACATAAGTTGGCAGGCCGTGGGATTAAGAGCCATAAAAACTGAACTGAAGATTCTGGGTTAAAAGGTTGTTTTTTTTTAATTCGAGGAGTATTGCGAATGTCTTATTAAACAGATATGGTTTAATACATAGGTTATTGATGTTTACTAAGCTAATCCAAGCTTAGTCTTGTACAAGGCCATATTTGTGGGACTCCAGGTGAGGATTTAACTCACTGTTACACATGTTATTTATTCAGCAGGGTGAAACTGAAAAGAGATCTTCATCAGCTGCAGATGTAACATCACAGATATCGAGAAACTTTATTATTTGTTGTCGAAATGGTGGTTGACAATGAACATATTTTCACAGTTTGCTGGACACCAAGATACTGTCGCATAAAAAAATTATTTCATCACGTTTGAAAAGAGCTAATCTGAAAATTAGACGCGTTAATCAAATATAGCAGAAGGATTGATTCGGACACAGTTGGCAAATTTCCCATTGCACGATATAGATTCCAAATATCTTAGTTAAAACTGAAATCATAAAACAGAACTAAGCTATAAACATCATTATTCTCCAGATTTGTTAAACCTAGATTTTGTCTCATTTCTGGTCATTTGATAAATTTTTTAGTTTTGTTTTGATGTTTTGGTTTTTTACTAGTGTTTTGAACCATTGTACTGAAGATTTAGAACTGCAGTGTCACTTAACGTGTTTTATTGACAAAATTAATCCTATTTCTGCTGGAGTCCAATTATCATTGCATAACTTCTTATCTTTAAATCAGAATCAATACTGTCTTACGGAGAATTTCTCATAGGTTCTAACATAATGTTTTCATAATCATTTAGATGCTATGAAATAAAATTTAGTTTTATAGACACAATAATGAATTCAAACAATAATTAGTCCGTTTCATCAACGCAATAAGGTCGAGAGAAAACCACGTGGGAGGATTTTGCACAGCCGTATGAAATTAAGATATAATGTATGTTCAACCAATCTATGTTGCCTGCTTAATTTTATTATGCACAGGCTGATACTAATATCACTGAGCTGTATATATTTTACATAAAAATGAACTAGTTATACGCAGTGAGCAGACAAAAGGTTTTGGGCAAAAATTCCTCCTCTGAAACACGAAACCCACTCAAATGTTCATTCCAACTCTCATAAAACAGCATAAACCAATATCCTTGCACCCTTATATCTGAGACCCTCTTTATTCATCTGCAACTCTTTAGAATTGTGATATTTATGTCCTAAAAATGATAGGATTAATTTGCCGAATAATTTTGATTATGCTGAATTTTCGGTGCACCTAGATACGCATAGTCCTTACAGGTGCAAGATTGAAATTGAGCAGTAACTTTTCTTCGATTATGTTACTGATTACTGGTATAGTGCTTTAGTAAGCTACGGTTGCTAAATACCTACATAGTACATCTGACAGTAGATTAGTAGGTAATAAGATTGTGTCATTGATCATTACTAATGTAGTCAGCGCTAAATCACTGGGAATCCTACCTTTCTGGTCTTATGCTGTACAAAACTAAGCTAAACATCAACCTATATAAGACACCCGTTATTCTCAAAAAAATTGATTTCTCTAATAAATTTTATCTCCACAAGATGCTCTGCACTTGTACTGTACAAATGTAAGTTGAAAAATTACATTCATAAGATGCCTCGCCAGACTGAAGGGGGAAGAAATCTAGACTTACTGAACATTATTATTATGATGAATTATATCCGTGCTGGGCGCTATGCTTTTGTAGCCTTGTTCAATTCTGAGCTGTATATCAATAAAGTTTTTGACTAGAGAAAGGTCTTGCAATCGAAATTATGTATTTACCCCCAAAAGATTAACATAAATGTGAGCCAGTTATAACAACTTGCAGTAGATTTAACATCAGAATACAAATATTCTAATTGACTGATATATTTATCAAGTACTCTAGTGAAATATCGCCACGGAAAGTTGAGTTTGTAAATCCAATTGCGTGGGCAGTAATGGCAGAGGATGATTAATACCAGCAATAATTGATGGGACGTCTACATAGTGACTGCTTTTTCAACCAATTTGGAATCGTGTTCCTATGCAGTTCACCTCTTGATAAACAGGTGAAAGCAATTAATTCCTACATAAAAGAGACTCGCGAGATAGTCTGCCGTGGTAATGGATCGCAAATCTGATAGACCATAATGCCATTTCAATGAAAACATTTTAGATGGAAAAGTTATCAAGAAAGCAGCCGGCTGTCAAGTAGACAAACCGTTTAATAGTAGTCAATACCTCATTCCAATCCCATTATGGTGTTCCTGGCAGCAAGTAAGAGCGAAAATTTTCTCCTTAGCTCAAGGCATACTACAGTCAATATACATCAGCGCTCAAACTTTGTATTTTTCTTGATTTCTAAAATTTTCAGCTCAATCAAACGTGATGAAACTATCATTGATCTATTTCTGAGACAAGATTCCCGAGCATCCACCATCAGTTGTGTATTTTGCATTTCATCTGTTATGCATATTTTTTAAATAACTTTCGAACATGACTCATGAAATATGAAACTCAGCCACTAGTATTGATCTGAATCCCGGCACTGGTGTGTATTTGTGCATATTCCCAGCAAAGTACAATTTAAAACTGTTATGAAGTTCTACTTTATCGACTAATTTGTAACTCAACAATCAAATAATATTTGCAATTGAATCCTCAGTCGTAGAATTGAGCAAATATCAAGAAAAAAAACCATTATATATCAGAGCGAAAACAGGTGTCAGAGTATCGTAAATGCCAATAGCAAACAAATAGCAATGGACAGGCCTTGTTGAAAGGCTATCAGACAATTATCATGTGGATCTCTCGAGATCATGGTCGGAATTGTGATCAGGAAAATGTATGATGACCGGCACTAATTCATGATGTTTGGCACCATGACGCCAAGTGCAGAAGAACTGGCAGAACATGGGGGTAGTCTTAGTCCAACGATGGACATTAAATAGTTTCTTCTGATGTTGCTGATAATGGAAAAGTGTGATATTTCAGTTTTCAACCTAGCTGAGCTTAATATTTACACAATGCAACTAGTTTGAAACCTCCGGTGAGAATTGACTCACTAATCAGTAGTAATGATCTGTGAGACCAACTTGATGACCATATTTTGACAACGAGATATTCAAATTTGACTTTATAAAAGAAACCAATAAAGAAAAAACAATCGTTGTAAGTATCTCTTATTCATGCATACGTATGCTAAAGTTGTAAAAATAGATGGCGACAATAACACAAGAGGCGAATTCAATTTTTTTTCTTGACTTACTGGTATTGAATATAGTGCCTGATATGCTTCTGATATCGTTAGCGAAATTTCTGTCAAAAAAAAAAACAAAAAAAAAAACGTCACCACAAGTATAATGTTGGGTGTTTTGATAGATGCCATGTCAGATACAAATTTGACTTGATGAATTATTCAGTTCAATATAACTAACAGCATCATTAATTTGTATGTGGTTTATAGATCTATATGATTAATTTCCCCGTTATTTTAGTTTAGAGAAAATGAATTCAGTATCAAGAGGTTGACTTGAGTTGATGCTCCGTGTGTGTGTGTATATATATATACAATTTTATATATATATATATATATATATATATATATATATATATATATATATATATATATATGTGTGTGTGTGTGTGTGTGTGTGTGTGTGTTACACGGTTCTTTGGTAGATCAGAAGTCTCAGAGAATGGCTCTTTGATCATGAACAAAGCACCCAGTTACCACACTCTGAGCTCCAAAATTATATATGCAGTCTCAAGTGTAGAAAGAAAAAGGCGCTTGGAACTTTTGCACATAACAAAAAGTCAAAATATACTACCAGACTGGCCATGTAGGAGAGATGTGAAGCTTGAAAGTTTTGCAGTGCAGTAGATAAAGATAAATCTTCATTGTCTTATTTTGAATTGGAATATCAACTTTATCAATATGACGACTGGATCATTTTAAGTGTTGGGATTTATCCTTAAAAGTTTATCACTGTGTTAAGTTGTTGAAATTCATTCACTATTTTAATTACAGTGTATCAGAACAAGACTTTTATAGATCATGCTAGGCTAAAAAATTACACAAAGAACTGAAAATAGAAAATGCTGAATAATAGAATTATTTAAAAAACAATTAAGAGTTAAGGAGAGGTTTTTGTAGCGAAACATAAACAGTATAACAACCCTACAGTCCACCCTCGGAACGCCCACGTTCACTGTCATTATTCGTATTACATGCATGTAATGGTATGTAATTACATTTCCCGTCCAAATCGATTAGATTTCAGGGTGGAGACAGGATATAACGAAAAGGCGGATTTAGAGGCTGATAGCAACAAATTTTATTCTATCTGCTACATAATGTAAAATTGCGGAATACACCGGAAGCCGTCGACCATAAGTACGGATAATGTTATCAGATGGTTATTGTTAACAAAATCAGTCAGTCCCAAACATTCTATTTTCAATAAATTAGAAAATTCATATTAATGTTCAATTAAAGTTTTGAAATGCCAAGTTGTTTATAACAATGGATTTACCAGAATAATAATGGATTCATAAGAATGACTGAAAATTGTTTCAATTTTTATAAATTTGCTTCAAGTTATCAACCAGTTATTGCTATCTAAGAAACCCCTGTCTCAAAGTGATCACTATAAGTAGTACCAATGAACTGAAAATATCATCTCAGTTCCCCTTCAATAGTGTTTTTGGCTATGTCATGGGTCCTTTGATTGTATTTTCACACCGTGAATAGATTTTCATGGGCGATGACTGTAGATAAGTGGAAAACAAAGTTTATGTTGCACTGATTTCTAACATAAGGTTGAGTATCGTCATTTTTCTATGCAAGAAGAGGGATCAATATTATACGTTGAGGGAAAGCTGGATGAAAACTTCAGCATTTAAAGCAAATCAGATTTCAGTAATTAACATCTATTGTGCTATCTTAACATGTCGATTGAGACGGGGTTTCCATCACTTTATTCCAATGCATAGTAATTGAAGTGCTTCTAGCAAGTGTTCTTAATAATTGTTCAGCTGAAAGACGTGATAACCTTTTGATCGCACACAGACGTTAAGGCGAAGAAAACACATTCTTATCTCTTGCCAATAGAAAAAATAGGACAATCAAATTTTAGAATTCGCCTTGCAAATCTATAAATACAGCAAGAAGAATAAAAAGGTGATTGAATAGGATTGTGACGTGAATTTTCCATTTGCTTGGCACATTTCTTTCATTTGCTCAGCATATTTCAACATTTGGTTGCCTTTTCCCAATCTGATTGCAGCAGTATTCAATTTGCTTGCCGAATTTTAAAATTTGGTCCATGTATTTTTTCGACGAAACGTCTATCTATGAAAAACCCTGTCAGCAAACATTCTTTCAACAAAAGGGTTCTCGACGGAATGTCTCTCGACGAAACGTCGGGCCACACCAAAACAGCCTCGGTGACAAGCAGTCACTGAGTAACATTCGGTATAGCAATTTCTCTCATTAAGATATAATTGGTTTTTAAAACTTATTCATTAAAAAATCATCGAGTTGATAAGTATATGAAAAATATTCGCTTTTATGAAATTTCTGTATAATATACCCGTGGTTCTTTTGTTACGTGATTATTTTTCGTTTAATCAGCTATCTTTTATTCAAAGCTATGTTTGTTTTTTAAAAATAACTTTTTTCTAATTTCTCAAAAAATGGAAATCATTGCATATAAACTTTCAGATTAATACGCTTTTATTTAAAAGAATTGGACTTCATCAAACACAAATGATTCTTAATCGTTAAATTGATGAGAATTTAAGTGGAAGCCAGAATTAATAGGAATAAATGTTACATTTTATTTGGTCAGGCATTTTGTAAATATTTGATGCATTTTTCTGACATCAAAATTATCGGAGTCTTTTTCATGAAGCTTGAAATAAACCCCAAAAACCTTTAATAAGAGTGAGTATGATAGTACAAAGATATGAATTATAGGAAGAATAGACAGAAGAACAAAACCTATTAAACAAATACATGAAATTCAAAACCAACTTTTCTATTTCTCATTTGAACGGAAATTTCACGTTCTGTACAAACAGATTTTTCCCGCTCTCCCGTTAGTCTATTACGTCTCTGGTTATGTTAGTAGCTTTGATGCGTGGCTTCTGTATGCGATAACAGACGTTGGAATGAAACAGTCAATATGTTGTTCAATAAAGTTAATGTTGAAAATGAAGAGAATATTTATTTGCATTCGATAAATCGATGTGTGGAAATCAAGATGTCAATTAAATCCAACGCAATTCATTCCTAACTTCCCATTCATTCAGTACATGCTATTTTTAAATCTGATTAAAAACATAAAATAACTCTATGCAAAGTTGAGTTATCTTACTCGGTAAGTTCAAATGCATTATGATAGGACCCAGTAGTTTCACGTCTTAGGAAGATTAGCGCATAAATGCATTCATTCAAGCAAAGAAGACAAAGAGAGATATTTAATGGTTAGACAAAAATTGACTCTACTCTTTGAGAACTTCGGAGATGGTAATTCTGGGTCACAAATGCTAGACACGAAGATACGTTTACCAAGCAGTACTTAACTTCCCATGTTTCCCCGATGCAACTTTGTTTAACTATACGGCTCAGTTTCCCATTTAATCAATGGCCTGAAGGGAACAGGTGCTACAATACAGTATAACAATAACGACTACCATTGAAAGTGTCATGAAAAATTACAGGGGAGTAAACTCTTCACTGCTAATCTATTATGTCACGTTAAGCCAAACTGATACATAAAATCAACATATGCATACCCTCATGACCAAATGATCGGCAAGAGTGCTCTCTTACCAACTGAGCCAAACTGACAAGTCTTACATATCTACCAAAATCTATGTTACTCATAGGCAAAGATTATTTCATTCAAATAAATAAACACATTTACACAAAAACATACACTTTTTATATTTCTTACTTATTATATATGCAATACAAAAGTTGTTGGAATCATCTTGAAGTATGAGAAAAGTTTGACCCTGTGGCTTGCAGACAAGTATTTTCTTTCACATTGACTTTTTTCATTTCCTTTTTATTGCGACATTAACGTAATCGACAATCTACAGCAGTGAGTAACAGCGTTGTTTAGAAAAGGATAAGCTCTCAGCGAGACTCAAAATAACGTATCAGTACTAGCTTTTCTTTTGCTCTCTACAGTTGGCAATACCTATCTGTCTAGTATCTAAACTTTAAACCATCTCCAGTTCTTGCACAATTTCTATTACACCGTATTAGTTATTGTTTTTGCTCTAAAAATTAAAGTCTTAAAAAGAAACTGAGAAATAACGATTGCATAAAATATTAGTAAATGAATAGATAACAGTGGTTGAACATGAATCATTTTAGTGTGCAACATAATGTCAGTGATAGTAATTTACAAAACCATGTTCATTACTTGAGTCTTGCAAAATTTTGACTACTGGGGTTACTTCTTTTTATCGTTACTATTTGGGCATGATATGTAATTATAAGAGAGTTCTTTGCTTGTGCAGTCATTCACTGACTCTCTTCTCAGTCAAGAAGTGTAGCATGCCAGGATTATTGCACATACACACACGCACACACACACATGTATATTTTATTCATTAGCAGAAATATCTGGCCTTGTCTGGGTTTATGTATTCCACTCATGATGTCATTGCCTTTGCTATGTCCCTGAACGTTAGATCTAAGGGCAAGTTTTATACTGCTGTGCTTTCATCCAGCACAAACCGTCAACAACTCTATAAAAACACCCCTTAGACACGGAGAGTTTGTAGTAATAAGTAACAAAAATAAATATTCATCTACCTTTTCAAAATACGCAATCATATTGCAGTAACGAATCTAAAAGTATGCTTATGTATGCATTAATAAACTTTAAAATATGCAAATCTGCAGTAACTTCCACAACGAGTTGCTTTCCAGACTATAAAAAATATTTTGATGGGAGAATCTCAATTCCCTGGAAGACTGCAAAAGGTATATAGAGAAGTTTTTTTCTCAGACCGTACCTGTAATAATTACGAAATTATCAGATGCTTTGTGAGAGATAGCTCAAAATTTAGGTTAGTGGATTTAAATATTAGAATATTTTGATGCAGTAAAAGTTTCTTAAACTATTCAAAAAAATACGTAGATGTAAATAAAGATTAATCACCTGAAAACATTAAAATGACATTTTTAAAAAAGTAAAACATAATACAAAAATTATGAAATGAAAGTCTTAACATTTATCCAGATATTATGAGGCACTATATATATATATATATATATATATATATATATATATATATATATATATATATGAGACTGGGACTAGGGGCTGGTTTAATCCCTTGCATTAATGTAAGCACAAAAAGCCTTGCATAAAAAAACCGTTTTTGTCGTCTCGGTAAGTAACTTTTTCATTTTGACGAATGAGTGCCTGGTTCATACTGCAATGAAAATACAACAGTCTATATTCATCATAAGTGATTGTAAACAGTATATATACTACATTTTAAGCAGCTCCGGTCAAAACCTTTTCTTTGAATAGGTTGTAAATCATGCGTTTGGGGTAGGTTGGTCAATTGTAAGTCGGGCTATCGGTATGCTGTTATTGTATGCTATTGAGAGATTGAAAAAACATAATGCATGCAACATATCAAAACAAACTTATAAAAAAGTCACTGATGTTGTCATTCTTTTCTTATTGTGCTTTTTCCATCTTTCACTTCATAACGATGCAACAAGAACAAGAAAAATCCCAATTATTCTGAAAGGAAGGGTATACAACCTATGTATTCTCGCGAAAGTCCCCTGTTGAGATGAAACATGGAATCTGAAGATTGATTGACCCTCTAACTGAGGAATATGAAACGTGTACATAAGATATTATTGCCCTATCTCTTATGGAGAGATCAGAAGACAGCATAGTATATACGAGAAGACACAAAAGTCTGAAATTGCAATCATTAGAAAACTCAAATGGCAATGGACTATCTGTGTTGCAAGACTGTCAAACAACTGTTGGACATCACAACCCATAACATGGATCCCCAGAGATCTTATACGAAATTTTGGCGAGCAGAAGATGGTGCTACGAAATAGTTGAAAGAAAGTACTGGCCCATGGTAGAGAGGTTTGGCGAATTATAGGGGCGGAGGTCTATGTCCAACAACGGATACTGAAAGGATGATGATGATGCTGACGCTGAAAGTAAACTAATTACGTGCTTATCAAATTCGATCAAATTAATTTTATCTTATTTCCCCAAATATTTTGTTCCCCTTTCATGGGGAACATCATCAGAGTGAACTTAATTCGTAACGTATTTCCTTAGCGTTCAATGATTTTAAATTTTGCATTCCAACGGTTTTCGCGTTCTGTGCATTCTTGATCTTCAGAAAGTTATGCCATCTTTAATTCCTTGGATATTTGAATAGAAAAAGAAAAATGACAACGATTAACTCATCCTTTTAAATGATGAAAAACAAAAACAACTTTTCCAACGATTGAAAATGTCCCTAATTTAATTTATGTATACATGTTTACACTGGCCATCTCTCTAAATCTCTAAAATCACCCCAACCCCCGAAAGGTTCAAATGATGCTTATTAAATGCAACCGAGCAGAAAACTAGGCTGATAAACTAAGCTCTTCTATTTAGTTCTTTTCCTCGGCCAATTCAACTGAGGAAAATACCTTATCGGGAATGAGTAATTAATCCCTGAACGGTTTTCTGACATCTATGAACGAGGAAGCCATAAAAAAGACATTACCGATGATCTAGAGGGGCATTCAACTACTGCTTAGACAAAAGGCTTGTTATCTATATAACTGGTGCAGAAAGACTTACTTCAAGTTAATTGATTACCCTTACATTAAGAATATCTTATCACACTGTAAGATCTAGTTTTCTTGTTCTTTTCGCTGAGTAACATTTAAATATTGCGCATTTATTACAAAATTTTGGAAAGTACCTGAAAACTAAAAGTTAATTGTTGATAGAATTTACAAATATACCTATATGCTTCATAGATTCAGCATTGCTAATTTTACTAGTAATTTTGATGAAGAAGAAGTATATGAAGAACAAAGTCTGATAACAGAGGAGAGAAATTGTTGAATATTGCCATATCATCTCTGAAGAACGAAACGGAAATGGCTCGATCAAACGCAAATCAAGTTTGTGTGCATGAAAAAGATAATAAAATGCTGTAATTTTGAGATTTTTTTCAAAACAATCCGGCTGCCCGTTTTTGAGTTATAAGTCTGATAAAGTATAAACTGATAAAAGATATCTACCTAAAGGAGATAACTGTGTAAACATACTGATTCCTAACACAGCTTTATACTGTTAGCAAAGCAATGGACATTTAATAGTAAATATAAAATGATAATGGGACAGAGCTCGATGATGTTATGGTGTAATAAAGCTATGAAAGTTCAATCTAAAAAAGAATTGAAGTGTTGTGCAATAGAAAAGACAGACTTGCAATCATTGTTTTTTGGTCTGTCCTGCGACTGAGATAGTTGTGCATTTCCTACTGGAGCCAGTAACTGATGTTCGAATCTGGGTTAAAATCTAGGACTTTGAGGTGTATATATGCGTGGGGTTTTGTGTATGTATAAGTACTCAAATTTCTGCCTTTGTGTGCAGTTCATGGGAAAAGAGTTCTAGGTGAAACTTTATACACTTTATTAGATAAGAGTGGATGCTAGCGTAAAGGGATAATATGGATGGCATAAAGCCAAATACTGTGATATATCTAGTGACAGTTTCAGTTGATTTTGAAGAATACGTGAGGACGGAAACTCACATGAGGAATAATCACTCTTTTTCACGTGACCCCTTTTAGCAAATCAATGATTAGGGTTCGACTCTGAGTCCAGTAGTTTTTTTTTTCATTCAACCAGGATGTACAGTTAAGATGAATAAAACTAGAAATGCACCGGCCACAGAAGAGGTGTTTTTCAAACCCGTAAGCATCTTTTATCAGTCCAGAGATTTCGCACTGAGTTGAAGTAATTAAAAGTTTTCTTCGTAAAACGATGATTTGAGTTTTTTTCTGTTCTCAGTGACTTGTTTGAAACACAACAAACTTTACATTTGAGGATGCACTTGTAATAACGTAGGTGTTAATACTGCAGATATTGTGCATTAATGTTATTTATTGAATAATAGTTAGAGTTGTTTCGACTGATTACGAACTATTGCTGAGAACAATAGTCCAAAATTTTCCCCATTTCATTTTTACTTGGAAGAATTGCAACGACCATTACTGCGGATCAAGTGGTAGCATGATTTTTCACGAATACCACACTCTTCCCAAGAATTCTCGTCGACATACCGGATTGGTTGATAATATTCACATACCATTATCTTTCTGCTTTATCTAAAGCCAGAATTATGATATATAAAACTTTGCAGCGGAAGCAGGGGAAAGTAAGGAACGCGATACCACCCTTATTTGCAGGATGTTCATGTTTCAAATTTTCAAAACACTCCTACACAAAAATGAGCGAAATGTCGATGGTCAGAATTTAATGACATTTGAAAATAGAATTTTAATTACAAATTTAGAATTTTCCTATAGAATCTTTTGATATTCTAAAAGTAAGCATCCGTTAAGTTTATCTTAGTCTGGCATAAAACTGGGGCACCTTTTAGGATCGAACTCATCATTTATAGTCAGCTAGACTAGCTTGCTAATTATTTACGCATGGCAAGACTCGCTTTTTCCTCCCTATTTAGTCCTAACGCAGAAAAAAATCGTCGACTGGCTGCCCAACAGATGGCCATGAAGATATGGTCGCTTTGGAAAAACACCTTATTTGGTCCGAATCCCCTCAATTGAAATACACTCTGAAAATCTTGACAAAAGGAGAAAAACAATTTTATTTTCATGATAACTGATCTTTTTGTGAAGGGAATACATGAAGAAAAAGTCATTTCGAAGAAATCAAATTTTCTGGGGAAAATATGGAAAGCATAAACGAGTGTAAGAAATGCTTAAAGAAACTATTTCGTGAATCATAAAAGAAAAACAAAACACCCAGTAAGTCACGTTGCATTTTTTCCATCCCAAAAGAAATAGAAACAGAAAACGTGTGTGATGTACTAATTGCAATGAGTATGCTTTGGAGTCGGTTTGGGTAGGGGTTAGCAAACAGGTTCCGTATGTAGAACCAAACGCCGCCAGACACAAAATTGAAACCATTTTGATTCCTATTCTGTTTATATTATTAACGCCATGTTTTCCGCGTCAGATAATGGTTTCCGGTGCTACAAGAGTTTCATCAAGCAAGCAATATCATTTGGATTTTCGTGTTGACAGATCAACTCAAATGCCTTGGTGGTGAAAAAATCATATAATTTTTATCAAACTATTTCTTTTCTTATACAAATCTCCCCCCTCTCTCTCTTCCTCTCTCTGTATTTTTGTATGCATATAACTGTTGATTAATGTAAACAAATTTTTCTCATTGTTACGATAATTCTTCCATAAATGAAAAATGAATTGATTACACGTGCCAATTCATTTCCTAGATGACATATATACATATACATATATATATATATATGCGTGTGTGTGTGTGTGTGTTTGTGTGTATGTGGTAAAGAAGCGGAGTTGTGCTCGTGTGGCAGCTTATATCGAGACTGCACATTCTGGACGAAAGAATCAAATATAACAACAGAGGAAAGCAGATAAAGTTTTATAAAAATTTCATAAAATAGAAAAAGAAGTGGTGCCGTCGGGGCCATTCCCTTGTCGAGCTACGCACATTCAAAAAATACTTCAAATGCAACTGCTTTACGGACGTAGACACATTTTCGTCCAAAAATCGCAAAATTCTTTTGTATGTAATCTTCAATCCATCCTTAAGAATGAGATAATTCGGATATTAAAACAATTAGTTTACTATTCTCATAATCGATGATACTGATCGATGATATTGACTAGAAAAGATCTTGGGTGACATCAAATGACATTTACAGGTGACTAGAGGTCAGCATTGCTAATTATCGGGCCAAGTAACCTTTGTACATAAATTTGAAGTTTACATTGCAGCTGGAATCTACAAAAAAGAAACACACGCATACACACAAACATACACACATACACACATATATATATAGAGAGAGAGAGGGAGAAAGAAAAACAGGGAGGGAGAGAGGGAGATATTTGACAGTTCATGTCCGACAGAATGTGATACTCGTTGTTTCTACAATTATCATATTTACATATATATTCCACAGGAAAAGAGCATTCTGGTGGATGAGGAATTTCTGAGTAAATAGATATCGCTTAAATTCAACCTTACTGACCGTCAAGTTCCGTAGTCCAGAGGTAGGATATCGGTTCTAAAGTGAAGGTTCAATTTCTGCCTCGCGGTACAGGATGGGATAATGGAAAGTCTATAGCCACACTGAAGAGATGTAATACATCGAAACAGCTGTCTGTGGATGACACAATAATCAATGCTCCTCTATTCAGGGTTGAGCACTTTTTAAGTGAGGTAACTCATCCATTGTAAGCTTATGCAATGCTCCTCCATAGGAATAGAGCACTCTGGTTGATGAGGAATTTCTGAGTAAATAGATATATCGCTTAAATTCAGCCTTACTAACTGTCCAGTTCGGTAGTCCAGAGTTAGGATATCGGGGTCTGAAGGGAAGGTTTCAATTCTGCCTCTGTGGATGACACAATAATATATATATATATATATATATATATATATATTAGGGTGGGGTTTACAGTCATCCGCTGCATCCACCAGATATTGGACTTTCAGTTTATGATTTATTCCAGTCATTACTGAAAAATCTAAATGAAAATAGTTTATTGCCTGAAGGGCTGCAAAATACGCCTAAAGCAATATTTTTAAAAAGAGTTAAACTTATCTGAGAATCGAAATGTTAAGAAGTCCCTGTCAAATTGATAACCTCTCCACTATTTTTGCATACCATTGTCTCTATTTTTTGAGAAAAACAGCTTAATTTGATAGCCAAAGGAACAACATCCCTGCCGGTAAATACTTTAATACAAAGTCTGATCTTGGTGTAAACTATAGACTGACATTTTTTATCAAAAAATATAACACAAAAGAATCCGCTACTTCGACAGAACTAGAAAACGATATTGCCATTTTAAACACAGAATATCCAATGTTCCAACAAATTCCGGCATCCATCGTAGAGGCATAGCAGTTAGTGTGATTATATTTGCTGAGGTGAAGAAAGTTTTTGCTTTTTACTGGTTCACTGAGTCACTATTGTGGTCACCACTCTCAAGTGTTGCACTCTGCTGTACCATACTGCATATGGTTGTCAATCCCTGACAATGGCAACCTATATAGCATGGAACTATCCCCTTTGTACAAGAACAGTTCTCCTACCAGCTTCTGACACATCCACATAAGATTGTCCTGTTCATCGTCACAGGCCAGACTGTCCGTGAAGATGCAAACAAAACTGCATTTCCATAATTCAGAGAACATTCAAAACGGTTTAGAACATTTATTATTTGTGTTTAAAAGTATACAGATTATATATACAGGCACACATCACACCACTCATATTTACACAGTGCCTTAGGCTTTATATATTTGCATTGGTGTAATAAATATAACTCTTCTTAAAATCATTTACATATGTTGATAGCAATGCATATTCCGGTAATCTATGCCATATTCCCACCACTCTATTGCTAGAAAATAATTTTTCTGATATTCAGTCTATTTCAATTTACTTCTTACCGCATATGTGTGGCCTCTCAGTTCACTGTACGAACTTCTGAATACTGTGCATGGAGGAATTTCTGACTTGGTGATGTGTGCATTCTTGCCAATTATAATTTTGTCAATTTTTTCAAGAAAAGCCCTTTTCAGGTGCCGGAGAAATTGTTGAGTTGATTTAAAAGCTTTGATCTGTTGTTCATGAATATGTATGTTAATTTTTGTTAGATCATGACCCTCAAAGTAATCAGCTGAGATTGTATATTATGGTGAGGTCTCACACCTAGTTGAAAAGGTTATCTGTTGTGACATCAGCAGGGTTACCAACAAACTCTTCAAGTTCGGGTATATCCGAACTTATACCGCCCTTGAATCATGTTTTATTGCCAATGACAGAGATAACTCTTGACACCTCCGTTTTAGGATCTTTCCAAGGCATACATTGGGATAGGGATGGGGGCTTCTTGCCATTTGTCATGTATGTTTTGGGATGATTTTTGCAACCCCAACTTCTATTGGCTGGTATTACTTGAATTTTCGCTAAAGTCAAAATCACTGTTTGAAAGTAGTGTTGTATTGTTTGGACGGATCCTATAGATTTCCAGTCGTTAGTCAACCAAGATATGGATCAAGGTTTTGATTCTTGAAGGGAGTATATATCATTTCTGGGTCCTAACCTTTTATAATATTCAATGCCTGATTTCTAAAGTTGAGAGCGTTTGCCCTTTACGTACAAAATAAAATTATCTTTTATTTCAACAATCAAACGAATGCGTTTTTCACGATACACTATATATATATATATATATATATATATATATATATATATATATATATATGGATTATAAATTGTGTTTTATTGTATAGAAACGTATTTGAAATGATCTCTCATCTTAACACGGTTAATATGTCACTCAATTTAGACACCGTAAATAGAATAAACAATAAACAATTAAAGGAAATGGGGCTGCTGAGGGAATCGAATCTGCCACCGATAGTGTTGCTGTTTAAAAGTAGCGATGCTCTTACCACTCGGCCAAACCTCCACCAGTGATGCAAAGTCCAAATACTTGCTTCAAACACGTATCCGTTGCGTTGAAAGAGACGAACTAACAGAATAAATGAGATAAGAATTAGGGTTGAAAGCTAATATTTCTGGTATAATAAAACACAATCTATAATTCATTCAATCTAACCAAATTTGTCCATTTCTTAAATAAATGTATATATATATATATATATATATATATATATATATATATATATATATGTGTGTGTGTGTGTGTGTGTGTGTGTATTTGTAACGATTTGAGCCAAGTGAAAGTAACGTAAGAGATTATCGGAAATATGCCATCTTGTCGATGCAATGATATTCCAAAAACAGTGAGAATATCAATCAAGTGTATTTAACTAAATGAAGAAATTGAAAATTACAAATAATTTTGCGTGTCTGTAATTGTGTGTGAAAGCGTGTTTCCAGTCACAGACAAAACAAAATGTTGGTTGCACTCAGCAAAAAACAAGGTTAAGGAAAAGCTACAAACCCAAACAATGGTGTACAGCACTGCCAAATACTGTAAGAACAACGCTTTGTCGGCCTGGTTTTCATACTGGCAGAGCTCTGAAGGTGTTTATACAAGAGAATCAACGGAGAAAAAAAAGACTTGCTTGGGCGAAGGCCCAAGAACACTTGATGTCTGAGGACGGGAGGAAGATAATTATTGATAACATTGCATAAAATATGTATATAAATAATAACTGATAATGCAATTATTATTTATGTACATTTTAATGCAATCCTTAATCGTTCGAAGATTCCATGATGACAATATAAGACAAGCACGCACAATAATCATAACTACGAGAATAACATTGATTTAAGACCTGTTACTTCCATAAATGATGTTAAACAGACACAAAGTAGGACATATGCTAGTTTACCTGAGATAAAAAAAAATACCTTTGGGTGGGAAGAGGCCAATTTTGCTTGAGGTCAACCTGAAGTCACATGAGGTCATCAATGCTTTAAATTTGTATAGAATACTAAAATCGATGCCGAATCTAAAATGCATTAGAACATGTATCACTTTTCACATCTTTTTAGTTTGAACACAGCTTCAAAACGGAATAAGCTAATTTCGACAGTACTATATTATATATATACATATGAACACCCACATTCCAAATTCATATGTTAAATATAGTACATGTTTAATAATACTTACTTATGGCTGGGATATGTATATTCCTTGCCAGTGATAGAGGTCAGTGCTTGTACCCGTGTAAGTCTAGCTTTTGAATGCCAATTTCAAAAGCAACCAACACCTCCAACTTTGGAAATTGGTACAATACAATCTTGATAATCCTTATTTCAAATTTTTAAGCTTTGTTCTGTACGGAGGTGAGCTTTGTGAGTATTGATCATTGCTTATATATATTCATAAGAGTCATAAGCAAGGATAATCTTCGGTAAAGTACATGTGATCCGACTTGTTTTATGCGTATGCATGTCTTCAGGAACTGTTCATATGATGACTTCATTGCATGGTAAGAATTCATAAACGCCTTTTTGCAATTGATATCCATTTGTTTGTTTATTCGGTATGATGGGTGGAGGATTGAATAGATTTTTTCTCGAAGAATAACTGGTTCTTTATTTTAAAAAACAAAAGGAAATGTATCAGTCTGATAGAATATCATATCAAGATACAATTAACTTGTACACTATTTAAAATTTCTGGAAAGGCACGGTCAAATTGTCGTTTAAAGTTCTTGTTTTCTCGACCATTTCAAGCTCTTTTCTATCAGTATATACTAAACTTTATTTAGTTCGGCACATGGTAAAATAATGGTTGGGAAGAAGGAAAATGGAGATAAAGATATTTTTATATCATTGATAAAGGCCTGTATACCGAGAAAATCAGCATGTGGAATTCTGGCTTTTAACGAGACTCGAACGGCGACCTCTAGCACTCTCGACTGCTAAGTTGACTATTTACACATTGATAAACGAAATATAACCCGTCGAGGGAGTTATGTGTTTTGTTTTGAAGCAGATAAAATACGCGACACATGCCGGGTTTAGACATGGTGAGGCCTTGAGGTATATGAAAGTTGGGAGTGTAGATGCCCCTTGTTGAAAGAAGTTTACACCAGAAGGTGTTAGGAAACTCGAAAACATATGTCATTTAAATCTTATGAGGCCTTATGCTGTGGCCTATTTAGCTCGTTCCTAAACACGTCTCCGTGACACCCATGCATCCTAACTCTGAACCTCTTAATTAGTATCCTAATTATAAGAAACAGAAATCCTCTAAGCAATACTTTACATCAATGATTCTCAAACTGTTAACTCTTTCTCATTCTCTCTTATCTTGCAGGGAGCCGCGGTGCACACTTTGGGAATCACAGAAAAGATTAAAATGGTTAAAATTCTTTTTTCATTATGAATATAAGAAAAAAGTAAATGTGGTGAAGGACTCGAATATCATTATTATCATTGCTTTTGTTTCATTGTACTCGGGTATAGCGGAGCCGATATTTTTTTAACTTGTCTAGTTCGTCACGCCATCATATCTTTTGCCAGCTACATTTTTACATATGATCTTTAGGGTATCAACGTTGCGAGTTATGATGTTCATCGCTGGTCTGACATTTTTGCTACATGACCAGCCCATTATCATTTATGTTATCTAATGGATTCTACGTTATCCCTGACTCGTATCTTTTCTCTAACATGCTGCGCTGTTTTGTGATCTTTCAATGTGATGTTGAGGATAGTTCTCTCATATGTATGTTGCATTGTTCCCAGTTTGAGGGTCAATCTTTTGGTCAGGTTCAATGTTTCAGTTCCATACGTGGCTCTCGGGAGGGTGTATTCAACTAAAATTCGAACTCTCTTTGCAGATATATATATATATATATATATATATATATATATATATACATATATATATTGAATTGAAACCAGTTAAATATCTAATAGTGAAAAATATCAGTGAAATCTGACAAATTTTTAACAGTAAAATATTATCGTAAACAGTAAAAGAATTCACTATCCTTTATCAGGATTTGAATTACCACCTTACACCTCAAGATAAGTAAAATAAACGATTGTCCTTACCACCAACCTGTCAAAAACAAAACAACAAAAACTACAATCTGATATAACATTTTTGTATCACCAAAAAATTTTAAAGATTGAAATAGGTGTGGCAGAACAAAAGGGATTTGTTTTTGTGTAAAACCCTCTCGGATGAAAACAGAAAAGAAAAAAAACATCAGATCATGTATGGTTAGAATTCTAGACCGGAGAAACAAGTTAGTTGTGGAAAAATGATAATCCAAACATTGTCATAATTCACATCTTGTATGTGATACTAAAAATGAATAGATATGATATCGCTAAAAATATTATATGAAAATGCATTACCGTAGATAAATTGAAGAATACAGTAAATCATAGTCGTTTCGATGCATCGGCGGCCAAGGGATTCTTTTTACTCCTTTATAGAAACCATTTTTATATTCAAATAATGTGAAAATAGTGCAATCATTTAGAAATCACCCCCACTCTTGTAAATATTCTTCCATAAAAAGCTAGCGACTTCGGTTAGGAAAAATACGAATAGCTCAGTGATATATTTATAGAGAGCTTTGAAACAATAGCGAAAGATAAAAGTATGCGGAGAGTTGGCTTTTCATAATTGAACTAATATTAGAATTATATTCATTCCAGCATATATCCAACGGGATATCAAGTGACAGCAAGTCTCCTCAATACTTCAGTGCTCACTTCAGTATTCTGTTTTCAGTAGAGCCGTTATCTTGATAGTCTCAATTCCCCTTCGGATTTTGGATTCCCCCAGCCTTTCCCAGGGCTTCCCGGAATCGTTCCGACCATTATATAAAACATTCGCTCCAGAAAAGCAAGAGGGTTGTGTAGCATCAATTATCCATGGTAAGAGGGGTCCGTATTTGAAAATCTTGATTTTCAAATCTGCAAATTTGAACATATCTGGGATTATAAATGCAAATGTAAGAGCTCAGCTGTTCCACGTATTCAGATATATCATTTAAAGATGAATATATAGTCCAATTGAATAATTTTTAATGCGATATATCGTTGAAACTCAATAAATAGCCTGTGAAACATTTTCAGGTAATATCGGGAGTTCATTTCAAGTACAGTTTCAAAATCATGATTAAATATGAACAAAAATTTAACATGGCCAATTTAGCGTTACAAAACAACAGACACTGAAGTCTTATGATGATTTTCGCTCGGGCTAGCACTGAATAACATCGCGCTTACAGAGACGTATGTTTTTTAGTGGTCACACATCTTGGTAACCGATCAGGTTTGAACCTGCTTAACTTCAGCAAACAGATGCGATTAGACCGTGCCAGTCCGGCCTATCGATACATAAACATAATTCTGGAGTGTACGGGTAGAGACATAATAAAAGCCAGTTCTTAAGAGATGATCTATCTATTTCTCTTTGAATAGAAATCAAGTACAAAATGTTACAACAGATAAATCAGACGTAACAATAGGAGGAGCATCTAACCAGAAATATATGACAATTTGGAAATATCAGACTTTCAACGTAGTGAAACGTGCGACCCAATTATATCCAAAAAATACCTCTGACCCTCTTGAAAGTGGGATCGGCTATAATTGGGTTGATTTTCAAACACCAGGACAATCTGAACAGAACACTGTATAACAAACTAATAAGACCATATATCTCACCAGCTTGGGGGCAATTTCTTTTTCTCATCAAAGAGACCCAAAATGCTAGGTTTTTTTCGTTTGTCATCATCATGAATACGAAAATACGCATTAATCATGTTGAGGAATAGAAAACTGACTAAATAAACTTAACATATCAGTCCAATTCAGTTATGGAAGTTTTGTTCTGTTTGGGGCAAACCAAAAATCTTAAATGGTGTGCTTTATGTTGCTATTTTTTTTCATCCCAGAAACCCAATAGCATCAGCTAGTTTTTCGAGAGACCTTGCTAAAATTAGTCAATAAGACTGATCAGGAACCCAATTAATAAGATACAGAGGACTAACCGGTCAGAAGAAAGTTTGAAATGTGTAGATCCCAAGATCAAGTGCTGTTGAAATTTGACTTCAAACAAGCAGCAAGAATTGAAATTTTCCAGTGGACAAGAAAAAGGAAGTACAATTTAATCATTATTTAGAAAAAATCTTTTTGGGCTTCCGTACTTCAAAATTACGGACTTTAGCCATCGGTGGAGGGGAAAAAAGCCCTAACCAAAAGTTTTACAGCTCTAATTACTCTTTGTGTGTACTTTCACGTTTTCATAGTCATCCTTATTATTGATACATATTATCAGTTAACCATTACATAACAGTATTTCATTCATCTTGATTTTACTTGCTTCTTATCAAAATTACTCAGTTCTTTAGTCTACGGCATTTAGTAAAGATTGTGTGTCGAAAAGAATAAGCTTTCAGTGACACTCGAACTCATATCCATTTTACCTCAGCAGGCCTGGTTATCCTTAACAGCGTTTTAGCTATGAAAGCCCTATAGTCGTCAGAAGATCAAATCTAATCAGAGACTTTTGATTTGCTCCCGATTTTCGGTCCTACACGACCTCCAACTAATGATAGATGAACTAAATGAAGAGAGCAAGAAAGTCGGCCTACACATGAACTTCAGCAAGACGAAGATCATGTGCAACAACCACATTGGAGATAAGAACACTAAGATCGAAATCGAGGACACAGAACTCGAGAAAGTAGACTACTACATCTACCTAGGGCAACGAATCTCCATGAGACCCTCAAAAGAAGAAGAAATCAAGCGAAGAATCACACTAGGATGGCAAGCCTTTGGCAGAGCTAGCTCAACCTTCAAAAATAATAAGATCCCGTTAATCCTAAAGAGAAGGGTGTATAACCAATGCATCCTCCCAATAGTCACTTATGGAGCTGAAACATGGAACTTAACCAAGAAACAGACCCGTAAGCAACGTGCACATGAAAGAATAATGCTGGGCCTCACATGGAGAGACCACAAAACAGCACAACACATCCGGGAAAAGACAAGAGTTAGAGACATCATAGAATCCATAAAAAATCTCAAATGGCGGTGGGCTGGCCATGTTGCAAGAATGGCTGACAATCGATGGACATCACGACTCACAACATGGATTCCCCGAGACCATATGCGCAACCGAGGCCGGCAAAATATTAGATGGAGAGACGAACTAGACAAGTTCAGGAAGTACTGGCTCCGTGACGCCCATGATAGAGAAGTGTGGCAAATCCTGGGGAAGGTCTATGTCCAACGACGGACGCTAAAAGACTGATGATGATGATGATTAAAATAGGGATGATATTACCCTCTGCGTAGTTGTATCTATTGGACAAGCAATGATTTTCAATCGTAGCAGTATTTATGACGTATAATCATTTTTTGTTAAGAAAATCGATTTATTTCAGTGAATTGTGACTTGATACCCACCAAACCAGCATCAGGAATGGGATTTTACATTTTGCAGCCCCTGAGTCAATTAGCTGCAAACTCAATTCACGCAATCCAGTCAAAAAGTCATAGTTAGAAGTTCATATTGCGACATCGATAACTATCAGTCGAGATTTTCCGATTGCAGCAGTAAATCAATGAGTGAAAGTTGTAACAGCTGAACAGCCAGACATCAACTAACTTTGTCTTTCCATTGATCTATATATTTAGCTTGGATAGTGTAATGATTTGCAAGTAGAAGGTCTTGGGTTCGATTCCCAATATGAGAAAAGAATGTTGAAAATCCTTCACTAGGATACATTTCCATGTGCAGCTAGCTGAATACAGTCTAAACTGTGTAATTAGGGTGGAGGTATTCATTCAGTTAACTGCCAATCGGTTGGTCATAAAATCTTGTAGGAATGAAGCTGACCAAACTTGAGACTTGCAACTCAGCTGACACATGCAACAGAAATCGGGATTTAGTTACTGGCCTCCATACTTGAAGTTTGGTGGGCGCTTCCACTTGCTTATCAAACTACGCGAATGTAGGTGTCGCTTAAGTACTAGAATGTTTTGAATTCTTATTTCTACTTGTCACTATTATGTAGTACTTTACGAGCAAAAGAATTTACTCGTTTGAATGGCTTTTAAAATCCTTGTTTTAGAGACTGAAATCTCATTGAATAGGCTTCTATGAACACATTCAGAGAAAATGAATTTTCTAAAAGCTATTTAAGGCGTGGGCAATCCTTTAAAATACAATTGCTCATGAAAGAGGTTTCTTCATTTTTTTTCTATATCCTTATTGAACCTACCACTTGAGTCTACCGTTCATAAACGGAATAAGCGCCAGATTCTTTTGAAATCAACACTTGAAGAATTCTTTCTCCTGTCCATCATTCTTCCAAGTGAATACTATGCTACTATCAAATGAACAATTCAAGAAATGTAGTCTGTGTTCTCGACATCTCCGGCAAGAATGTTATATGAATTGCATAAGATTTTTAACGTAAAATTTCGGACTTGAAACACAGCTGAGTACACTAAAGGCATTTGTTTTGACAATACTTTAAAGTGACGGCGATAAGAGAAGAAGGAATGTGATACTCTATCTCGTAGAACAGAAGGAAAGAACCAACTGACAAGTCCATATGTTAAATAACTACGCCAGCTGTATTCATCACGCCTTGTCACCTTCTGAACTTGAACATTCGAGACATTTCGTAAGGAATTTTTTTTGAAGTAATAACTCTGAGAAAGCTCGGTTAGGGATGTGGTTAACTCTGGAATGTTGGTTCATATCTCTGAAATGGTGTCTCATCAAGTTCATCAAGTACATAAAAATATGGAAACGTTTTAACAAAAATTATCATGGTTTAATGACTTCCTGTTTTGGGTCATCCAATGATAAGTCTGTTCCACCTGACTATCTTTATTTCTTTTATTTGGGTAAATGCGGGTGTTGAGTGTCGGATTTTAGATTTTAGGTTTCAGTTTTGACTTTTTCACATTCATTGAACATTAGTTTCTGCTATTTTAGAGCACACTGCCAGTGATAAACCACTTCTCCATGTGTCACATCCCTTCAGGACGTGGGTGATCATGGCTCCCCACAGCGGTCAACTTTAGATTGCAATAATTGATCTTTGGGAGGATAATTGCCATCTCCATAGTTTTGTATTCAGTTTAGTGCTTCTTCTAGATTGGGTGCCTCCCAAGGCTAGAGTGCCTAGTTTGTCCTGTTATTTTACCAATAGATTGGGGAAGGGATGGATTCATGCATTTCAAAAAAGCATGAGTGTGAAGTGAACGTAAACAGTCTTGGTCAGATTTAGAACTTGTCTCACAAATTTCATTGTCCGCACCGTTAACCATTATGCCACTCAAAAATCCAACAAATGAGTCTTAATCTACAAAAATTGAAAATATCTTTCTGTGTGTATGCACCAATTCAGCAACTGACTAGTGTACTAAGATGTTATCCGCTGTATACATCAGTCAGTATTTTAAACTGTGCAGAGTTAAATTCGAATTTTTTTTAGATTAGCAGTTCTTCAGAAATCTAATGATAATGAATTGAAATAACTACAGATTATGAATCGTTTATCTAAAATTATAGATCTAAATTTAGATATGAAATATCTAAATTGGCAATAGATCTAAATAACCACAATAATTCGAAGTTGCTCCTCCGTACGACGGACGGAGAATTATTTTACACGACAATTATGAAAGGCTGCTCCACACACCATGAAGTCCGACCCCTTCTCAACATGCACCTTTGGAGCAGGCACTGTCTTAGTAGTATTTATGATGATATCAACTAAATAAGTAACAAAATCACGCTTATAATAATCCTATTCTGTCACAAACACCTGTATCAAGTTCTGATTAATAACAAAACTTTTCTTCTTGATTTTTAACGCACGGCGTACACATTTAGGTCAACAATTTGGAAATTCGGTGTTTCCTTCTACTGCCAGGATTACTTACTTTATTATTGCTGACTGAATGATGAAAAATTATGCTGGGAGTTGAGGAGCGTGGTAATCAGTATGCAGTGAACAGAAAGACCTACATGTCTTGATTCCAATTGTAATCCAATCATTGTTATTGTTCTAATTTCCCTACAGTAAAAATTCACTCTGTCATAGTGTGTAATCAGTGAAGTGAATGGAAATTTCGTTGTATTTTTTTAAATAAATCTTACCTGTGATGAAAATGTAGAATAATTTTCAGATGACTGAACATACAATATCAAGAATATTTTGTGACCACATACTAGGCAAGGGAGGACTTCAAAATAAAACAGAAGAAACTACATGCTGGGGTAAATAATTTTTGATGATTGAATTCCTCAAACCTTTGAGCTATATCTCATATATATATATATATATATATATATATATATATATATATATATATACACACACACACACACATATATATATATACATATATATAAAACGTAGATTGATATTTGTTTAACAAACAATCTACTAGCATCACTACAACAATATATCTTTGCTCAAAATGATCAGTAGCAGCAAGAATAATCAAAATCAAATTTAAAAATGTAAAACGAGGTGTAAGGTTTACATTCACCTACTGTGATTGAACTCACAACCAACTGATTTCAATTTGTTATTTATGATACAAAATAATACGCACACACATGATAAAAACCTGCTTTTAGTACGCTCATTAGTTTTTCGTTTGTATGCACACTTTAAGCCAAGCATTTCAATCATTACGTAATCAGAACAAACAATTCTATTCCATCACGTTACTTGTGTCCTTTAGAGTGGCTGAGTACAAAACATTGCCTGCGCGGATACTTTAATATCGTTATTTTACATTTTAAAATATGTATCGAATCTTATCTATTCATTACTCAATCTTCATTTTAATTGAAATATTAGTGTTTGTAGACTATCAACGTGAAGTCAAGATGAATGTTGATAATTGATTCTCATTGTTCCACTATGGAGATTAGTGCGACACAAGCAGCTTCTCAATTGATGTACGGTGCATCCATGTAATTTTACAATGTACAATGCCAGTATATTTCTACCATATCTGTCTGACAAACGAGATGTCCTCTCGGCAAATCGGTTCATCCTGGTAGAGTGTAAGCATTTCTAATAAGTTGCTTTAAGATCCACCTCCAAAGCCTCGCTTTCATATCAGCAAATGACTTGTCACTGCGTTCATTTTTCGCACTGTTTAAATCCCTCGTTACATTTTTTTGTCTGCGTGCGGGCTCCTTTTAGGTCTGCCGCTCCATCTCTTCTCATAATACGCTGAAAAAAAGAGAAGAGCTTAAAAACTCTAAGAAATTGCTAATTAAAATTTCAGATGAAGAAAATATTCACGTACACATGAATATTAACACACACCCACATTTATACACATATACACATGTATATATATATATAGATATTTATGGAATATATATATATATATATATATAGGTATTGTTATGGATTAGTTTGAATAATTTTAGATGAGTACACACACATACACACACTCGTAGAGACTGACAGACATGTATACACGCATAGAGGAAAGAGATTATGGTGCGTATATGGGCATTGCTCAAGTGTAAAACAACAAAACCTTTAATATTTCACCATAATCTCTTACTAGTCGATGGACTTGTTTCATTGGTGATTATTAATCACATAGATCGAAATTAAGTTTTCAGACTAAGATTCAGCTAACAACTACGTGTCCAACTACGGACTTATTGAGGCCACTTCATATATATATATATATATATATATATATATATATATATATATATATATATATATCACCTCGGTATTCGTGTGCCTATATTCATGATTGTTCTGTTCGGGTGCTTGTGAGCATATGCATGTATAATAATATTAGAACATTGTCTGAAAAACACACTGCAAAACATCGTTTTGAATACAAACCTATAAGAACGGTTTTTGTTACCTTGAAACGTATATAGCACACACTTCATGTCTTGCTTCCGTTGTAGTAAAACCGGCACTGCATTCTCATTGTGACAGCATTCATTCGTCTATTCATTCATAATCGTCTTCATTCATCTATATCCGGTGTATTTCCATTTATGTGTCGGCCACTCTTATGCTTTTCCATTGTTTGGAAGTTTTTGATTCGAAAGCTGATCTGCATTCTGACGTCAGCAGGCCAGAGAGCGATTGTTTGACAGCATCATCGACTATTACGGACTTTCATTTAACGTTGCTGTTTTAATGTCACGACGTTACCTTCACCAACCCAATGACTACTCATGATCAGATGACCACTTGAAGTTAAGAGCAGCCCCTTTCCGGGTCTCGAAAGCGGCGGCAAATTAATAAATGAGGTACTCCTTCCTGTCTCTTTCCCTCTCTCACTTTCCTACAACCAATTACACGCATACACGTACATACATATATATATAATTCTTCTGGTGAATGAGGAATTTCTTTGTAAAAATAGATATAACGCTTAAATTCAGTCTTATTGACCGTCCAGTCCCGTGGTCCAGAGGTAGAATATTGGCCTCCAGGTCTGAAGTGAATGTTTCAATCCTGCCTCGCTGTGTTGGATGTGATAATGGAAATTCTATAGCCACACCGAAGAGATGTAATACATCGAAGCGGCTGTCTGTGGAAGACACAATAATATAATTCGTATAATATATATACATATATAACTACCTAAATAGACAATGAATAAATCTAAGATCAATTCAACCACATCAAATGATATTTTTATTAGTTTCGAACTGTGTATATTTCATCAATCCTGTTTGTTGCTTCAGGAGTTTTGTAAGTAATGCAATAAATGTTTTCTAGGGAAATAGAATTGATAAACGAAATTCTTCTTCTTCTTCTTTTTTTTTTTAAGAAACAACGCTCTTGTGGAAATCCATCTCGATTCTCTAGAAAATCTCATGGTCTCAATGTTGAGGCAAACACGTTCTATAATCTGCTGACTTTGTTTTTGACCTGATATTGCCAAAGTGTTTCACGAAGTGATTTTTAAGCCGGCGAGAAGTTTAGCCTATACGTTGGACCTTGCATTTTTCACATGTCATGATATATAAAACATATCTTGTGTTACAGCCGAGCACTTCTCTCAAGTGAATGACTGCATTAGTTTGTGTGGGTTTTTCTGTATTTGGTTGCGCTATAAATGGACACGAGCAGAAACTGGATTTGTTCGTTTTTTTTCACCTTGTGTACCGTCTTTAACTATGTTACGTTAAACCAGCTACACTATCAGTCACAAGTTCGATTCCTGCAACAGCCCCATTTTCTTTTATCATTTACTCTTTCATGCTCTCTTGGTCAAGTGTAATAACAGATGATAATTTCAAACAAAGTTTCAAAGTTATATATATATATATATACATATATATATATATATATATATATATATATATATATATATATATATATATATAAATAAATATATATATATATATATATATATATATATATATATATATATATATATATATATCATCATCATCATCATCAGTCTTTTAACGTCCATCGTTCGACCTAAACCTTTTCCAAGGTTCGCCACAAATCTTTATCATGGGCGTTGCAGAGCCAGTATATATATATATATATATATATATATATATATATATATATATATATATATATATCATCATCATCATCAGTCTTTTAACGTCCATCGTTCGACCTAAACCTTTTCCAAGGTTCGCCACAAATCTTTATCATGGGCGTTGCAGAGCCAGTATATATATATATATATATATATATATATATATATATATATATATAATCAGCAAATATATAGACGCTATCGTAAAACAAGGCGATGACCCCGTATAAGTTGGAGTATTACTACATATCTACTGATACAGCAGTACCCATTTGTCCTAAAAAGAAAAGTCTATAACCAAGGCACCCTCCAAATAGTCTCCTATGAAACTGAAACATGGAATATAACCAAAGGATTAACTCTCAAACTGAGAACCTTGCAACGGACCTACGTGAAGATCATGCTCAACCTCACATAGACGGATCGTAAGACAGCCTAGTATACCAGAGAAACGGCTTGTGTCCGAAGTATCAAAGAAACCCTTTGAACTGCATATGAAGATACAAGTATGTATTTCTGGGTATTGACATTCAGGTGCTTGTGTGCATATCTGCGTGTGTGTGTATGTGTGTGTTTATCTCTCTCTCTCTCTCTCTATATATATATATATATATATATATATATGTATATATATATATATATATATATATATATATATATATATATATATATATATATATAAACATGCATACGCATACATGCATGCATATATATATATATATATATATCAACCTTTATGAAATTTTGTCAGACTATCAATTATTGATGGTGCGATGGATAGACCAAAAACTGGGTTAAAAGCATGGTTAGTACGTGTATGGCAATTGCCCTCCAGATATGGATCCAGGACAGCAGTGCCCCCTGGTGGTCGTCTATTTTTGTTTGTTTTTTCTTCGAAAATGGCCACCAAATTTTTCATAAACGCCATTATGTTCTGAAATGTACATCCTTAGTATTTCCCACGTCTAGATGGATCAATTCCTAAAAGAAATTGCTAAAAATCCGATGACTTTCATGAGTTAACCATGGTTACGGTGCTTTAGCGCAGCAAGATTCTATGTCAGCTCCAAGAATAGTGAGCAACGTGCATTTTCCACAAAATTTCCATTTTAAGTTACGATAATACACCATATAATGAATTTTGTCAAGGTTCTAAATCAATACCTCAATCAAAGCAAGGTTTCAGTGTTAAAAATGAATCAACCACTTTTCTCTAAATAACATTGTGAAAATCTCCTGTGGGTGCATATGAAGAGATATGAAACCCATTCAAGGGAGATGGTGGTGAATTATTAACTGTGGATACCAAGATCATTACGGATTCAAGTATCCACAGAACACTTGAAAATGCTCACAAATTGGGAAAAGAGCAATATGTTCAATTTGACAGCAGTAATTATTGATCCAATTAAGTAAAACAAAGTCCAGTTATTTTCCTCAAAAGTCTTCAGAAACAGGTGTGAGCGATATAAACCATAAAAGAAGACTGCACAATTTTATCACAGATTATAAAATTCATGCCATATCTAGGAGACTTTTTTAAGCATGAAAATTAGCCATAAATCTCAGCTCATGCCAAGACTGGTAGCACGATATGTAGCAACAAAGAAAATCTACTTACAGTACTTGTATTTATAGCAAATCAACCAGAATAAGTCCCTCAAGTGACTGCACGAGTATTGGATGATGTAGTCAGAATTCAGTTGTTGTCACCAGGAACCTCCTAGACTTCTGATGATCACATCACGTCAGTGGTCCAACGATGTATCCAACATCACCTTAATCTTGTCCATAGGCTTGATATGGTGTTGGATGTTTACAGTCAGAACAGCTTGAAGAGAGCAAAAAGACAGAATGGGGGAAGGGAGAGAGGGGAATTAATCTGTCATCAAAGGTGCTAAGTAGCAGTTAAAGCTTTCTTCGTTTCATTGAAAACAAATCAGAGGTCTTTCATATGCTGGAAAAACTGATTACAAGCACTGGTTCAGAAAGTAAAACGGGTTTAAGCAATTATGATGATCAAGTGCTTTCATCACCAGTGAGAGATTACAAAAATATTTGCTCACATGAGAAAGCTGACACGGGGATAGTACTTATTTTTAACGTTGATCCCGAAGAAAAGGTATGATGATGAAAATATTAGATAGAGCTGTAGTTGTACTCACTGTGTCATATGAAATATGGATATCATTTGGTACATGGAAGCAAAACAGGTACATAGCGTGGAATTGATGCCAGACCGTGTCCATCAAAGTGTCCGGCATTAGCAATGATTAATTCATTTACTAGGCACGACACCACCCCTTTCTTTGCAGGGCTAGGCAAATACAAAACATGGACTGTATTTACCAATATCACTTGTGCTTCCCTGAAACTGGCAGATATCCATTCAAGTATCCCTGACAATATATTTAATTTGCTCTTATGTTCGACAGGATTGTCCAAGGTAAATGAGGCAAGGCTGCATCTTTTTGCAAGAAAAGCTTTGGGGAATATTTCACTAACGCAAGAATATGCTTTAAGCAGTCTACCAATGTGGATATGTGTGGGGATGAGCGCAGCAAAAGGACCCCAGACTTTCAAGTCTTACAGCATGGGGTTGGGCTAAAAAAGATGGCTCATGGAAACCAAAGTGGACAATTACTGGACTGGCTCAACTCACATCTAATCTGGTCAAAATTGACATTTATGGTTTTCATGTTTTTTTTTATAAAAAATGGATTTCCTTTCGAATGGCATGTACTGATAAAGCATTTAAGAAAGAAATCTTATGTCTGGCACCGTTTATATCTGTTTAGTATAACGAGTTGCAAACATATTTGCACGGATCCAAATCAAGGAACTGTTTTGGTTTGAACAGCTTCGTTGAAGTCACAAAGACAAAGACGAAGTCAACAAAAACCTGACAAAGGTTTGAGGGGGGAAATGAAGAGTTCAAAGTTGACATGAAAACAGAGACGTCGAACTGATACTTGCACCGTGTATCTGAATCCCGATTATCGTTCATAGTTTGTCACTCATTTTCTCATTCCATCTAACCTGATGGACTGTCAAACTTTCTCCACTCTTTCATCAGACGGCTGCTGGAAGAGATTTCTGCACGCTGCGTAAGCCTTTTCCCAACCGATTGCTACCACCTGAATACTTCCCTCTCCAGCCCAATCATCATTGCGTCTTTTTTTTTTTTTGAAGAGTAAACCATGAAAAATGGAGATCTGCTTTTAAGCTGTACGTCTAACTGTCTCCGAAAGAGTCTGTGATTTGCCTACCGATCCCATCCCAATAAAACTAACGCTTTCCTTCTCTCTGTTCGGTGTACTAACATGGGTGTACACGTATTTCATTCCAGGTGATAAGATGATTGAATCAATCTGCATATCATTCAATTAGCAGGCCAAGCAGATATCAATTCAAGAAGATCCAAGGATGATTATTCACAAGAGTTCCAAGTCAGAGGAACCAGCAATTCCTTTATTAGGCTACATAAAGACTCTGAGCCCTTTCAACCCCAAAAAGGTGTTAGACAAGGCGATACCTGCTCAACCAAACTCTTCACAGCCTACATCGAGATGATCTTCTAAAAAAAAGAGCATACCACCAATGCATCCTCCCGATGGTCACTTATGTAGCAGAAACATGGAACCTAACCAAGAGACAAACCAGTAAACTGAGAAGCATACAGTGTGCACGAGAGCATCATGTTCAACCTCTCATGGAGAGATCACAAGACAGCACAATATATCAGAAAGAAAACGGAGACCAAGACATCAAAGAATCCATTAGAAAACTCAAATGGCAATGAGCTGGTCATGTTGCAAAAATGAAAGACAACCGATGGAAATCACAACTTACAACACGGATCCCCAGAGACCACATCCAAATCGAGGCCAACAAAAAACAAGATGGATAGATGAACTAGACAACTTCAGAAAATACTGGCTCAGCAACGCCCATGATGGAGAAATGTGGCAGACACTCGGGAAGGAATATGTCCTACGACGGACGTGAAAAGACTGACGATGATTATGTTTTGCTACTACTGCCGTGGACGGGTAAGGTAGTGATAGAAAGTTGATTATCAGTAGTTTTCCTTAACGTTATGTCATTTTAGTTAACTATTGTGACATCACAGTGTCAAAACATTGGTCAGCATGACCGACAATAGGGCCTGGCTCTGGAAAAAATTTATCTTTTCAAAGAACATAAGGCGCGAAGTGAACTGAAGCAACACCAGCCAGATTTCGAATTTGATTCGTCTTCCATACCAATACCCGTCACACCACATTGTTTCTCTATATCGTATTGACTTGTTCTATTCTATCCAAAAATTGATGTAAAGGCGGGGTCTCAAAAGAGGCGTTAAGATTAGCAGACCCTTCTAATCGAGCACATCCAATAGGTGACTGGGCATAGAAAGTCACGCTCAAACGCAATGTGTGGGTGTCACGTGGGCAAATCCGATGAAATATTGCCCATTCAGATACTATTCTTTTTTTTTTCAGAAATATGAGACCAGTATTTGCTCTGTCAGGTAGAAGAGGTGTCTGTAGAGGGCCCGCAGCTGGTGCACATGAAAAAATTCTTTGGGAGTTGTCATGAAGTCGCAGGAAAAAAAAGTTAAGTAACATTCTTAAACGATTAGCTTACCCCCTTGTAGCATGAGACGTCTTCTGACATTCCAGACTCGAGAAATATCATATGTTCCTTCTTGTTATACATCAAATAGAAGTTGCATTGTAGGCAGCTGCACAACCAGACGCTTTCAGATTTCAGTCAGTTTTCTGCCACTTACGAAATAACTGTTCTTAACAAGTTGTCAATTCTTTGTCACGGATGAGATAACCTGTCTTACCATAAAGTTTTGCTTCACATTTGACCCCTTAGTTATTCTTACACTTTTCACGCGTTGAAGGAGAAAAATTTCCCTTTCTTTTCGACCCCGAGAAAAGAAAAGAAGTTTCCTTTAACGTTGGCATCTGAAAGGGAAAGAGTTTCACTCCACAAAGAATTAGTATAAGAAAATGTGTATGTATGTGAATACGTATGTTGAACAGAAAGTAAGTCTCCAGCTTATCAAAGTGACGGTGTAAATAGAAACCTCATCTAAAACTTGAAAAAAACATTTTTCTCCCGAACCCCTTGTCCCCGGAGACACATCTCATATATAGGGATAGATATATAACTATCATAATGATACATGACTGAGTATATACTACTGCAATCCCAAAATCTATATAGATTGAATGTAGCTCGCTACCCTCGCAAGTAGTTCTGTATGTAAGATTGCTATATGTATATTCTAGTAGAAGGTGGAAACTAAATAGTATAGTACGTAATATTGGTTGAGAAGCATATCTTTTTTAATAAAAGAACTGTAACCTGTAGACGAACTCCACCAGTAGATAATGTCAGTTTTCAGTTGGATACGAAACATCAATTGCAAACGTCAGTTTGTTTCTGACTTCATCGAAACATGGTATTTGCTTCTAGCTTTAGCTCAATAGTATACCTTATCAAGATTAGTCAACCTTAACTCATAAGATGACCAAAGTATTGTATTAAAATTTATTGTTTTTTGTAGACAATGCAAAACTGACATAAAAAGTAAAGGTAGACATCGAATCTAATCGTTTTGAATCAGTATCTTATTTTATTCTAGTTTTGGGTCGAACCCAGAAATAGGCATAAGTTTTACGAATGAGAGTTCCACATGTGCTATTTAGAAAACCAAACGGAGCACTTCGTCTGATAAGCAGAAAACAACTGCTACTTGCATTACTGGAAAAGAATGTGGAGGAGAATGAGTTTTTTGGTATGTAACCTCTGGGAATATCTAAAACTATAATTGTGCTTTCCACAAACAAACTTCCGGTTCATTCTAGCGGAACAATGCAGTCGGGCGTTTTTAAAGGAATATAAGAAATATTTCTTTGGTATCTCAAAAAAAATGAAATGATGGACATTTCAACTCGAAAATTCAAAGCATTTTATAATGTTGGGTCTGTTCAAAAGTTTTCAGCTAAAAACCGGTTTTCAACTGTATATTAGAAACCTTCAACCAGAACTTCCAACTTGGTCAACATTTTTTTTTTCTGTTTTTGAGTGTTAATGCCTGGCTGGTTGTATGGCATATATGTCACCTATACAGGTTGCATCAATAGAGGGCTGTTATTAGAAGCATTTACTTATTATGTCAAGAAAAAGTTTGCTTTTTTAAAATCTCACCCCCCCCCGATCAGTTTTAGTTGGGGGTTCATTTTACAATGTAGATTTATGCTGCATGGGTCTCTTTTGTTTTCACGTTTGTTTTTTGAAACTTATACTTCCTTTTAAAACTTCATCGTGCTGCAATAGTTGAGAGAAAAAACTTAATCATTAATCATCCCCATTTCTATTCCATCAATTTACCACATTATGTGACAGTTATCATAGAGTGACAAACCAGACCTGTACAGTCTGTAGTTTTCAAGAGAATACGCTGGAACCTTTGCACACAGTTTACACAATGTGCAAAAGTAATTAAAAAGGAATTAACTTCGGGGGATGATCATTATTTCATAATTTATCATGATGCTAATTCTGTGTTAATGCTTAATTTGCCGTCTGGCTTAGAAAAAACTGCTCCTTTGACTTCTCTCTATAGCATAGATTGGCATGTTTTCATTGGATGTTTGCAGCATGACGTACAAATGAGCCAATTGAGAATAGATGAAACATAAAACGTTCAAAGTCTTATCTTTTTTTCTTTTTCTGTAGTCATCACTTGTTCTCATGAATTTCTATCGAAGTCATTGCGCACACAAAATTCTAGTTGTCGACTCAGGCAATTTTGACTTTAGTCAATCATATGGGTAATTATTAGAACACTTCAAAAAATTACAATGAATTTTATTTCTCTTCAATGACGATTATTTCTAATGATTTATTCCTTATTTGAATTTTGACTTTTTATAGATTACTTCATAATTTTTGCATCGTACGAGTAATCCTTCTATATTAACACAGCAACATTACTAAAATCAGAAATAAAACTTGGAAGAGTGTTAAAGAGACTTATTAGTACTTTATCTCCAGCGAGAGTCACCTAACTGTGGCCTTAGAACTAATTTGAGAAGTTCATTCTGACCAAAATTTGCATGTAATTCTAAATTTATTAGTATCGATTACAAATCAAATCTGAATTTAAAGGTTGATTGCTCTGACTTCTGTATTCGTGAGATTATTGTATTTCATCGTTCGTAAACTGAACATCCGTTTTAATCCTAAAGACATTGAATTCTTTGATTAAAATAGACATTTATCAACTGTAATATTATTAAAATGTTTCATTCAAAAATTATAAATCCACTCCACTTGTAACCACCTCGTAGCGGTAGTGATTTTCATCAATAGCCTCGTTAAAGATATTAAAATAGAAAAAACGTATTTCGTAAGATAGAAAATCGTTACCGGAAAAGAAATATATTTATAGGTTGGTGTAATATTTTGTTGTAGTTTTGACAAAATATTTTATTCATACTATCATCATTCCGTCATCAATGTATTCCCCTGGTTTTCTATAAATCAACCCCACCTTCCAGTTAAATTGCATTTCCCATTTTAAAAGAACGAATCTAATTCAAAATCACTGACATAATATTTTCCATACCTTAAAAATGGTAGAAGTGCTGACCAGACAAGTAGTGTTGCATAGAGCAAAATAAGTGATAGCCAGGAAGGGACATGTCTGGAGAATACACTGCTTGTGGAAGAATTTTCTAGTCCAGCATGATCGTATCTTGTACCTCATTCGTAACAAAGAAACAAGCTTTATTGTGCAGCAAAAATGGACGGTCCAATTCCTTGTTCAGATAAAAGTCTTCCCACTTGTATTGTTCAAATGAGCCAATTGTTGGTGGCAGCATCGCGTTGTCAATATTCGTTTCAGTTTCTGGGATTCATAGTAAAGAATCCCTTTGGAATCCAACCAAACAGTGAAGGAACCCCCCCCCCCATTCCCAGTAAATTGCCTTTATGTTTAGATGTTGAAGAATATCCAGAATCTAAACAATGGTCTTCGTTCGGGATTCTCGTAATAAACAGATTTTTTTATCATCAGAAACTATCTTATCCCTTTTTATACCACTTTTTCAATGTAGAAAAAAAAGAAAAAAATGACACGTGCTCAAACACTGACTAATGTTCTCCCCCTTACGTTCGTGCTGAACCCATTTTTCTAGCTTCTGAATTTTCCCTTAGACTTGCAAACAACACACTGCTATTGGGTGATTACACGGACAATTAAGAACTGAGCCATTTTCAAAGACTTAATTTCAAAGATTTATAAAACATCATCATCAACTAAATGCTGAAAAAATATTCAGACTCATTGTTCTATGTTTGTCTCAACCAAATATCAAGTTGTCATCCTGCTAACTCTAACAATAATTACAAAACCAGAATGGTACACGGTCTATCGTCGGTAGAATGTGTACCGTTATAACCCTCCCCCCCAACAAAAACCCAACAACAACAAAAACAACAATAAAAACAACAACAATAAAACCTGGTAAGCAATTAAAATTTGTTCATCCAAGCGTTCCAGATCAGCTATTCATAAATGCATTTGTTTGTATGAGTGCACATGTGCAGAGCCAAATGCAGCTGACTTCTGCTTGTAATAGCCACAAGCAATGATACGATAAATTATCTTTTTTTACACTCGGGCTTTGATAAATATTACACATTTTGTGTCTGTCACTCAAAAGCAAAAAAACTTACACAGGGTGTTTTTAGTTCGTTTTGAGCAACCGTTCACAAATACTACTTTTGTAATCTTTTGGGATGCATGCTTGCTGGAGGCAATGCAGTCTAGTGCTTGCACAACGTCTTTTTTTCTTTATTTCTCTCTTCTTTTCCATATGCCATTGTGTATTATGGGAAAGAACTCAAACAGGGTACAGACCAGATGCATCCCCATAGGAACACATAGCATGGCCCACACGCGAAAAATGAGATTTGCAAATGTAATAAAAAATATATTCAGGGAACGTGGTGTAGTTTGACACACGACTACAGTAGTTAGGGACGAGCTGATTAGCACTTGCCTGGAAACCATTGCTCAATGACAAATACTTTTTCCTTGGTTGCGCAGGAAAAATGGAACTCGCTACCACCGAAATAGAGTAGCTTGCTAACCATCGCCCTACTTGAATGCCTCGTTTACTTGTATTTATATATTTTACTTTTCACAAATATACTAATACACATGTGTGTAAATTCATTGTGGACAATTCGTTATTACATACATCTTAAATCTAATAATCATTTACCATTAATTTCATGTCTGAGAATATTATTATTATATTTATTTGCTTATTTGTTATCATTTATTATTATTCCTTTTCTTCTTCTAATTATATTTTGTTACTATTTTGCTTCATTTTGGTTTGTCAGAGGTGCAGTTCATTATAGAATATTACAAAAAAACTCTTACTAGATTTTAAAATCTTCGATAAAAGTTTATGAAACACAAGTGTCAAAAAGATACTTCCTTGGAGAATTAAAAATTAATTTAATTTTTCAAAGAGAAAATGAAATATGGACTTGGTTGATCCTGTCCAAAACCCAAAAAGAGCATGGCTTTTCAAACGATCAGTTGGGATTGTGCCGTACAAAATCAACATTACTCACCTTTGAGCATCGTGCAACTAACGATTAATACAGTAATGAGTTCGATTCTCACCTGGTGCACCACACTTAATAAGCTAAGAAACTACCTATTTCTATAAAGATCAACACATATAATTTTTGGCAACAAGGAAGCCTGTTTTAAAATGATGTTTAGAAAGTTAGCGCGGTTGTAATGAGTTCGATCCCCATTGTCTCTTACATTAATCTGATCTCTGAATAGTTAAGGCAAATTTCGTAGATATTTTTTGAATTTGGCCGAAATAAATCATCCCAGATCTCACCGAGCGATGAAAGATACTTTTGCAAGTGCTTATGAAGATGAATCATTATGATTCACTGATTTTATGGTAATTGTCGATAAAATACACACACGGCTGGTCATTAGTCTATCTAATCATTAGAATTAGATTACAGAAAAGGGGCCCTCTCTTATGGTTGAGAACCCTGCTTTATTTCGTGGTAGAATAGAATGAGAAGGGGTTGTTTGAAAAATAAACCAGATTTATTTAAGTTCGTCAGAGTCGAACAGAAGGCAAGCTTCCTTCCAACAATGTGTTTATAGTGCCCCATCCCACGAACTTGAATCGAAAATGACGGACAACGGATGCTCCGCATTTGCTCCCCCAGGGTGAATGTTATCTCTTTTTTTTTTTGGAACTGCTTACTAATTGCTTTAAAAAAGCGTTCAATGGTCGAAACTACACCAGTAGATGACGTTTAATCAGTTGGTTTTGAATTTGCTCCAGTTTGAATCCAAAAGAAGGCTAAGATTGAGGTATAAAACGTTTAGCTTGCAATTCTTTCATTTCTGGTAATAAACGAATTTCTTTAAATGCACTTCCACAAAAACTGTATACGTGTGCATAGGCGTAGATCTATAACACAACTTTTTTCGTTCTTATGGTACGAACAACAGAAAAAAAAAATTCTAATACGTGCACGCATTCACGCAAAATGTGATATGCTTTAAGGAAAAAAACGCATGAAAACACACAAACTGATTCACACGCATCCCCAGATGAGACAAACAGTAAGCTGAAATGAAAAATCCCACGAAGAAAATTCATCGATATAAATACATTTTGAGATGCTTTTTCGGAGCAACAGATATGAATGCTCGCACATCTCAACTAGACGCATGCGTAATGAAAGGTGGAGGATTTCGTCTCCTATATTCTGGATAGAGTCTTCATTTTTTTTCTCGCGCAAAAAAATTCTCTTTTGAAATGTTTGTTGTGAAAATGGCAATTGGCTATGTCGTTAAAATAAACTATTTCAACAACGACAGAAAAGTAAAGAGTGAAACGTAAATATTAGAATATGAGCGCGTACATAAGTATAAAAATCACTTTCTCTGACACGAAATGATGGATTTTATGCTCTTGCTTGTAAACTATGGCGTTTAATGTAATCCAGCACATTTTTACTAATGATTTTATTGAAACTATAAACATTATGTGTAGACGACTCTCTTCTTGATACAACTAATTTCACTATCGGTATTGCAGGTTGAGGTGCACAACATCTGTCCGGAAAGTATCCAGCCATTTTGGATATCACGAAAAATCAGCTGTGCATCCTCGATATAACTTGTCAACTAATAAAAGACTTACCCCATATACATATACTCTTCTTTGTGGTTGCTCAGTCGTTAGAAAAACGTGATTGAGTGAGGTTGTGCATTCCCCATTCATAGTGACTGAGCCTGCTCCTTCTTGATATTTTTGCTAGATCTCTAAGCAAAACATAAAATCAATCAAATTTGTCAGTCCGACTTACAGTCCAGACTTGGCTCCCAGCAACTTTAGCTTTCCCCAGAGAGATTTCGGATTCTTGGCGAGAACGAGAAGAACATGATGAGGCAGGTGTTGGTGATCTGTAAAGGGGACTTCGTAGAGTGTTTGGGAAAATGGAAGTGACGCTGGGATAAGTCCCAAGGAGAGAAGAGTCAAGGGGGACCCAGACCTTCTTGTCCTAGGTAGGCTTTTTTCTGTCGATAGTTAATTGCTTGATACTTTTGGAACGGATCTCGTGTATAAATGCATGCAAAACAAGAAAATTTACGCCATTATATACATGTATACAATCATCAAACTGCACCTGGGTTTATGGCGCATATGTAAAAGTGTGAATTACTCGACAGATGCACAGCGCTTCATAAATTTGCATCATTCAAATGTTAATAATGCATAACCGTGTATAATAATACATAGGAGCAAGTGTTGTGTATGTGTTTTTTTTTTTGTTCTCTTGTTTTCAGGTTCCGAAGTTTATCAATATGTATACATGTTTGAATATATATATATATATATATATATATATATATATATATATATATATATATATATATATATATATATATATATATATTATTGTGTCATCCACAGACAGCTGATTCGATGTATTACATCTCTTCAGTATGGCTATAGACTTTAACCCATCCAGTTCCGCGAGGTAGAATTGAAACGAAGAGGCCGATATCCTACCGCTGGACTACGGAACTGGGTGGTCAATAGGGCTGAATTTAAGCGATATATTCATTTACACAGAAACTCCTCATCCACCAGAGTGCTCTATTCCTATGGAAGAGCATTGCATAAGCTTACAATGAATGAGTTACCTCACTTAAAGAGTGCTCAACCCTGAATAGAGGAGCATAATATATATATATATATATATATATATATATAGATAGATAGATAGATAGATAGATAGATAGACACCATGCTTGTGTATATGAATCAAAAAGATCCTTATCCAAAATAGACTCCAATTGAGGGAGCGGTTTTAACACGGATTGTACATTCTGTTTCGCCTAAAAAGGGTTGATTTGAAAAGCTCTTTAAAGTGAAACAGAAGGTGCAATTTATAAAAAAAAAGCATTGGAAAATATTTTCCTTATTCGTCAACATATATATATATATATATATATATATATATATATATATATATTGTACTGCCAAAAGGAAAAAGATGTCTGTACATTTGTGTGCGGAAATGTTCGTCATAATCAGGGATAACGTTATCAAACGGTTACTGTCATTGAAATCACTCGGTTGCAAACACTTTATTCAAAATTATTATATTGTGCGGCTTCCCTGATATATCCTCCACTATTTTGAAGATTCTGCATCATAGAACAAGTTTGTTTTTTTTAAACAAAAAATATTCATGATCACATTTGACATTGAATATTTCAAATACTTACCCGACTAAAGTAATATATATTTATATTGTTCATTCTATAATATTTTTCTCATTCTAAAAAAAGCTTTGATACTTTCAGTTACAACATCATTAACTATATTTAATCTGACATTGTACCTAAAAGGGAATTAAAATGAGAAACTTGACCTGAAAATGAAGTAAGGAAATCCTAACCGCTTTTCATCACCAGTCAAGTGCAATTCCTCTTCGTTGGTTTGTCCCGTGTGACAGTAGCAAAGAATAACATTGATCATGTTCTTTAAAGAGATACGAACTTTATACACATGTTTGCAATAGTATGTCCAGTTCAATATTCAAAGATTCGAAGTCTTATTCCAAGAATTTGTGGTCAAAATACAATAATACAAACCAACATTTTTGTATACACACGTTCGAGCGCATGCTCATTGGTAAATCGACACACCCACTGCTTAACGAAGAAAAAAACATTCATATATCACATGACGAATAATGTTTTTCAACACAGAATCTCCTCTTTCATCGATGCAGTTAATCTAACGATTCTCGATTACTCACTTAGATTGAAAATTCAACTAGTAAACACGCCTAATCATCAGTCTTTTATCGACGGTTGTGGGACATGAACATTCCCCAGGATACGCTACACCTCTCTGTAATGGGCTTCGCTGAGCCGATACTTTTTAAACTTATCTAGTTCCTCTCTCCGTCTTGTACTCTGCAATTCTCGATTTTGCACGCAATCTCTGGGGATCCATGTTGTGAGTCGTGATGTCCAGTTGTCTGCCATACTTGCAACATGATCAGCCCATTGATATTTGAGTTCTGCAATGGATACGACGATGAGTCGGAATCCTATTCCCCCCCCCCCTGATATATTGTGTTTTTTTGTGATCTCTCCATATGAGGTTGGGCATAAGTACTCCATGAGTGAATATCGGGAGGATTAATTGATTCTATACCCTTCCTTTTTGGACTAATGTGATTTTTCTTGTTCTTGTAGAATGAGCTTCTCTACCGGAACTTTGCCAACCTAGAGTGATTCTTCGCTTGATTTTTTTCTCTTTTGAGGATTTCATGAAAATCCGTTGTCCTAGGTAGATGTAGTGGTCTACTTTCTCTAGTGTCACGTTTTCAATTTTGATCGTTGTGTGTTTATTCCCGACGTGATTGTTGTACATGACCTTTGTTTTCGCAAAGGTACATTTCAAGGCCAGATTCCTTTCTCTCTTCCTTTTAGATCATCGAGCATTTATTGGTGGTTGTGGGAGTTCTCTACATAAAAGGTTGATGACGGCCGCTATTCTAAGGCTGATCAGATATTTGCCAACTATTCTGATCCCTCTATTTTCCCAGTCTAAGTTCTGGATGATCATCTCGAGGCAGGCAGTGAAGAGTTAGGTCGAGCTGGTATCATCTTTTCGTCCCCTTTTTTGGAGCTGAAAGGGTTTCAAGTCTTTATGTAGTCCTATAAAGAAGCTGCTGTGACTGTATATATGTTGCAGGTTGTGTGTTTCATGAGAAAAAATCTGATCAAGTTTCGTTTCATTTCAAGTTTAACTTGAATTGTGAAGCCGAAAACTCACCCCTCTAAAGAAATGAATATTTTGCCGAAAGTTAAAACACAATAGATGCTGGCAGTGTTCTTATTTCAAAATATTGTTATTGCTTTTACTCTATTTTTTCAAAAGAATCCCTTGAAAATAGGTTTTTCAAATTTATGGTATCAAATGTTATTTGTAATACAAGGGGAAAAGTTTTAAGATTCAATTTGGAAAAAATAGACCAAACAGAATATTTGTCAATATAAACGTTAGTCTGGAGGGGAATAATAATAATAATAATAATAATAATAATAATAATAATAATAATAATAATAATAATAATAATAATAATAATAGTAATAATAATAATAAAAACAAATAGTGAAGATATTACAAAGAGTGCCCGAAGCAGTGCAAGAAACAACAACAACAGCAACAACAGCAACGACCACAACACAAAGTAGTTAACGAAGGAGCAGCAAAGCAGACAAGAAAAGAAAAATGGTAACAGAAAAAACTATCAAGTGAATCCGAAAGACAAATACAAAATGTCACTGTCGAGGGCTCATGGGCATTACTATGCAAAAGGAAACCTGAAGAGAGGAGGAGAATCACCCACCATAGCAATCAAAATCAAATGCATTGGGATACACTATATCAAAGCGAAATTCGACCTAACCCAAAAAAACAGCAAATGCCGCTTATGTTGAGAAAGAGATGAGACCATAAACCATATAAGCAGTGAATTTAGTCAAATAGCCCAGAAAGAGTATAAAAGTAAACACGACACGGTAGCAACAGTGATACACTGGGAACTTAGCAAATGAATAGGATCCAGGCATGCAGACAAGTGGTAACAGCTTAAACTGGAGACAACCCTGGAAAATGGAAGCCATAAATTACTCTAGGACTTTGACATCCGAACAAACCATCCCATCGAACCAGGAAGATCACAGAGTAAATACAAAAGAGAATGAAAAACAAAGGAAATACCAGGACCTTGCATGGCAACTGGAGAAGTTGTAGAACATGAAAGTCAGGGTGGTACCAGTAATTATGTGTGCACTCGGAACCTTACAAAGGCACTGAAAACGAGATTGACAGAACAGGGATAAGGAAGAATTGAGACTATACAGACCACAGCACTACTGGGGACCGCACAACTATTGAAGAGAGTACTTGAAATATAAAACCCTCCGACCCCCTAATAGCCAAGAAAAAAGCACGGTTGAGGCGGTAAAAATCACAGCAGTGCTGTGACAGGTGAAAACGACACGAGAGAAGGGCTGGAGACCTGGGGAGACTTACTGTCACTCAGCCTTCAGCTGTAATCACCAGGCAACGGGTGTGAGACCGTAATCCACAGCACTGCTGCGGACTGTTAGAGTGTGAAGAGGAGGGCTGGAGACTTGAGGAGTCTTGCCGTCACAGTCTCCAGCTGAGAGCACCAGGCAGCTGGTGTGAAAATGCAAATAATAATGATAATAGTTATGATGATGATGGTATAACATGAACAAACATGTAGAGGATAGGACACAACGATGAAAAAAAAAAAAAAAAGAGAGAGCTGAAGAAACCAGACCAGCACATCTACCAAGGACTACGAATCTCGATGTAGAAAAAATCAAGCGACAAATAATTGAAAGTTGACAAGCTTTCAGTGAATTCAATTCAACTTTCAAGAACAAGAAAATGTCATTTGTCCTGAAAAAAAGGGTATACAACCTATGTATCCCCTTGATAGTCTCCTAGGGAGCTGAAACATAGAACCTGACCAAAAGATCGACCCTTTAACTGAGAACCGTTTAACGTGCGCAGGAGAGAATCATGCTGAACATCGCGTGAAGAGACCACAAAGCAGAATATAAGAAATTGTGTGAGTCAGAGAAAGCGTAAAAACCATTAGAAAACTCAAAATGCAATTGGCTGGTCGGGTTGCATGAAGAGTAGACAACCCCTTTGACATCACGATTCACAATGTTGATTCCCAGATATCATATGCAAAACTAGGCGACAAAAGATGGCTTGACGAATGTTTCTGCTGCTGATGAAAATTGAAATGAAAGTTAAAATAAAATTTCAGCGAGTATTCATAAATTGCTGTCCAAAAAGGAATTAATCTTCTTTAGACTATTGGGTGGGACAGAAAAGATATGGGTGTACAGAAGAGAAGGAAATTGGGGTTAGGGTCAAAATAATATTTTTAAAGGGGAAAAATAAGGAGGGGTAAACATCAACCCACTATCACAAAGAAATATCTTCTTTCTCTCCTCTAATATTAAAAGATAAACATCCTCCATCTCATTTTTTTCCTCAATATTGTGAAGAAATAAACGTCCCCCATTTTATTTCTCCCTTTCATCCGTTGTATCATAAAGAGGAACATCCACCGATTTTTACCTTTTATTTTACCCGTAAATACCCCCTCTGTCTTACTTGCAAATATTCCGCTTTCTCTTTCCTTTATTGTTGGAAATCCCCCTTCCCTCTTTTACTTTTGAACACCCTCTTCTCACTTTCTCTCAATTTTATTCCGAATTCACCTGCAAACGAGTCGCACACGGCAGAATAGACGCGGACCAACATATCTGGTGAATATCAACTTTGAAAATGAGACAGTTGGCAAGTTACATCGTTTCATGAACAAATACACACACATTTGCCAACATTTCTCAAATTATAGTTAGATAGCATGCCAGTTCGGAACGTGCATTTTTGGAAGACCATGGATTTGTGGGGTGCTGAGCGGCCTGCTGCAATATTCATGTAAAAAATGTACACACACACACATATATATATATATATATATATATATATATATATATATATATATATATAGATAGATAGATAGATAGATAGAGAGAGAGATAGAGAGAGAGAGAGAGAGAGAGAGAGAGAGAGAGCGAGCATAGACGTTGCAATTGTATTTGTTGCAGGTTTATTTTTATATTTCAAGGTTTTATTGAATTACAGTTTAAATTGAAAATAAAAATTCAAGTTGATGAGGAAATGAAATTTCAGCTAGTTTTTTTATAAATTGCTGTCAAAAAAGGAATATCTTTAGAATATTGAAAACAATTTTCAGAAAGGGGGAAAAATTTGGGGGTACGAAAGAGAACATCCTAATTCTATATCCTCTCTCTATCGTAAAAGAAACATCACTTTCTCTCTCTTCGTCTTTCTTTCAATCTTTGGTAAAAATACGAACATTCCCTCTCTTTCTTTCACTTCATCACAAAATGATAAACATTCTCTTCCTTTCACTTTCTCGTGAAAAAATAAACATTTGTTTCCTTTCTTTCATTCGTAAATCGATAATCGCTCTCGTTTTCTGCTAATATTTAGTAAAATAAGAATCTCTCTCTCTCTCTCTCTAACACACACACACTCTTCCGTCAAATAGAAAAACAATGTCTTTTTTTCACTCTTTCGTAAAACAATGAATATTCTATTTCCCTCACTTTCACGGAAAACGATAAAAAAATTTTTTTTTCACTCTCTTGAAAAATCATACACACTCTCTTCCTTCCACTCTATCGGAAAACGATAAACATTTCTTTTCTTTCACTCTCATGGAAAACAATAAACATTGTATCTCTCTTTTTTTTCCATTTTTTCGGATAACAATAATCCCTTCCACTCTCCCACTTAACATAGAAATGATTAGAGATGCACATTCCGTCAAATCAATGTAACTTCAAACGGTCACAAAATACGTTTTCATTTCACTATAGATCTTTTTATTCTAAATATATCCCCCACTCATAACGAAAAACGCTGATCCGAATTACTCCAAAAAACCAACATATTCGGTAAATGATAACCTCGTACGATGGCCAGTTGTCGAGTTATCCCAGTACACTAACACACATAAACACGCAAGGAGATTTCTCAAAATATAGTTAGACGACACATACTTACTGTCTGGATACACAAACGTGTGAACACACATACGTAGAGTATTAACATAAAAACTGGAACCTATGTGCAGGTACATATGCTAGTATGCGTATGATGTATGTACACACACACATACATTTATGGTAGCACATGTATCACATATGTCGATATATATGCTCATACGTGCATCCTCTATGTAGGTATACATACGAGTATGCGGATCCAACAAGTATTTATATATATGGCAAGTTTCATGCGCTCATGTATAGAGTACACGTTAGTATACAAGTGATATACGACTATGCGTATATACGTGTGCATTGCTGTGCATCTGAGCTCACAAGTATGTCTGTTATGTGCCTAATGTATATATGTATAAATGCTTGTTTATTTATCCATGTCAGTTCAAGCTAATATTGGGCAACATGCTCACTATTGAATATATCAAATTTGGCTTTTAATCGTATCAATTTCAAAACACAATAATGCTCCGTTTCTGAGACAAATTGTATTATGTTCCTCATGCGTAAATTCAGTCGGCGGACTATGTGCACGACTCGGTTTACAGAGGCGTTCTTTATTGCACACTTATCGTAGAAGAAGTTAAATGCCTATTTCCCATAAATCTTGGAACAGTTGCAAAAGGTTGCAGTGAAACATATCTAACACACACGTATGCATATATATATATATATATATATATGTATATATATATATATATATATATATATATATATATATATATATATATATATATCTATATATATATATATATATATATATATGTATATGTATATATATATATATATATATATATATATATATATATAT